>JAPPVO010000003.1:4909353-6109353 GCA_030407325.1 Camellia japonica
TTAAGGTGTTCCCCAGGCCATCTCGTGATTGTTACGCAATTTTGGCCCCCGATGGCTTATTTTTCAAGCTTAGGTGTGAAAAAAATGCCTTTTTCGACTTTGTTTTCAAATTAGAAGTCTCGTGCTAGTTTCGTAAGTTTCCACAACTTACATTGGTCCTTCCGAGGTGTTTGATGTGTTCCCCAGGCCTTCTCATGACTGTTACACGATTGTTGCCCCCTATGGCCTTTTTGGACATAGTTATCAAACCAGGAGTCCTGTGCTAGTTCCGTATGTTTCCACAATTTACATTGTTCCCTTCCGAGGTATTTGACTGTTAGACGATTTTGGCTCTCCGATGTCCAATTTTCAAGCATAACTTTAGAAACGTGCATGTTTAGACTTAGTTTTCAAACCGGGAGTCCCGTTCCAGTTCCGTAAGTTTTCACAACTTACAATGGTCCCTCCCGAGGTGTTGGAGGTGTTTCTCCAGGCCTTCTCATCACTGTTACACGATTTTGGCCCCTGATGGCCTATTTTAAAGCTTAGTTTTCAAACCGGGAGTCCTGTGCAAGTTTCGTCAGTTTCGACAACTTACATTGGTCCCTCCCAAGGTGTTGGAGGTGTTCCCTGGGCCTTCTCATGACTATTACACGAGTTTGGCCCCGATGGCCTATTTTCAACCTTAAGTGTTAGAAAATGTCATTTCTTTACATAGTTTTCAAACTGGGAGTCTCGTGCTAGTTCCGTAGGTTTCCACAACTTACATTGGCCCTTCCTGAGGTGTTTGAGACGTTTCTCGGGCCATCTCATGACTGTTACATGATTTTGGCCCCCGATGGCCTATTTTCAACCTTAAGTGTTAAAAAAGCGCATTTCTTTACATAGTTTTCAAACCGGGAGTCCCGTGCCAGTTCCATAAGTTTTCACAACTTACAATGGTCCCTCCTGAGGTGTTGGAGGTGTTCTCCAAGCCTTCTCATCACTGTTACACGATTTTGGCCCCCGATGGCTTATTTTCAAGCTTAAGTGTTAGTAAAGTGACTTTTTTGACTTAGTTTTCAAACCGGGAGTCCTGGGCAAGTTCTGTAAGTTTTCACAACTTACATTGGTCCCTCCCGAGGTGTTTGAGGTGTTCTCTAGGACTTCTCATGATTGATACACGATTTTAGCCTCCGATGTCCTATTTTTAAACTTAAGTGTGAGAAAATTGACTTTTTTGACTTATTTTTCAAACCGAGAGTGCCGTGCTAGTTCGGTAAGTTCCCACAACTTACATTGGTTGCTCTTGAGGTGTTTGAGATGTTCCCCGGGCCTTCTCATGACTGTTACACAATTTTGGCCCACGATGGCCTATTTTCAACATTAAGTGTGAAAAAAGTACATTTTTTAACTTTGTTTTCAAACCGGGAGTCCCGTTGAAGTTCTATAAGTTTCCACAACTTACAATGGTCTCTCCTAAGGTGTTTGAGGTGTTCCCCAGACATTTACGTGATTACTGCATTGTTTTCAAACCGGTAGTCCCGTGCTAATTTTATAAGTTTCCATAACTTACATTGGTGCCTCCCGAGTTGTTTGATGTTTTCCTTGGGCCTTGTCGTGATTGTTACATGATTTTGGCCTACGATGACCTATTTTCACGCTTCAGTTTGAGAAAATTGCCTTTTTGGACTTAGTTTTCAAACCGGGAGTCCCGTGCTAGTTCTGTAAGTTTTCACAACTTACATTGGTCACTCTCAAGGCTTTTGATGTGTTCCGCGGGCCTTCTCATGTCTGTTACACGATTTTCGCCTCCAATGGCCTATTTTCAATCTTAAGTGTGAAAAAAGTGGACTTTTGACTTAGTTTTCAAACCGGCAGTCTTGTGCCAGTTCCGTAAGTTTCCATAACTTACATTTGTCCATCCCAAGGTGTTTGAGGTGTTCCCTGGGCCTTCTCGTGACTGTTACACGATTTTGGCCACTGATGGACTATTTTCAAGCTTAAGTGTGAAAAATGTGCCTTTTTTTACTTAGCTTTCAAACCGAAAGTCCCGTGCTAGTTCCGTAAGTTTTCACAACTTACATTGGTCCCTCTCGAGATGTTTGATGTGTTCCCTGGGCCTTCTCGTGACTGTTAGACTATTTTGGCCCCTAATGGCCTATTTTCAAGCTTTTTTTTTTTTTTTTTGGTGGGTAAGTCATAAATTAAAGACAAAAGTTTACACATTTACAAGGGGCATACCCTAGGTAATACATAGAATCTCACGCTACCCCCTCAAAGAGGGGGGAAACTAATACAAATAAAACAAATATAAGAAAAAAAAAAGAAAAAACTAATAATCACAACTCCATGCCAACAGGGTACCCAACGAATAAAGCATTAATAGTTTTCAAAATTGCCCATATATTCTTTTTTTTTATCCCCAAGTAACCCCTACCATCCAGAATAGTAGATGGAAATTTAGGAAAAAATATGTCACACACCAAACCCGCCCTTCTAAAAGTTTGGGCATGACTATTCAAAAACAGCCTTGAAACCTGATATACATAACATATGGGGCCTGAACGGAAGCATTAAATATCAAAATTTGACAATAGAAACAAACTCCATTGAGCTACTACTATCATGCCAGGATCACAAACTTTAAATAGACAAATAAAATCTAAAACATACACCTAAATATCGGTTATGTACGCACATATATACAGGCCCAGCTCTATAATTGGGCATACATCAAAAGCATTTTGGAAGAAAGTATTATACACATTTGAACCTTAAGCCAATAAGTAAAGCGTAGCACCAAAAGTTCGTCAAGACTTCACAAAAATATGAGTGGCTTCATCTAGAGTCTAGGCACTCAAAGGTTGACAAAAAGAATGAGCATCATGGCTTAGGATTAACCACTTGGTTGTTTACCTACAGAAACAGACATAACACAAAGTGAGGCAAACTCAGTGGGTAATAGTACTTAAATGCTCAATTTACACATAACACCTAGCAACGCATACTTAAATACAAAGATCACGTAGTTAATCTGTTCCTGTTCTCATTTCAAAATGGCCTTAGGCCCATTCGTGAGACATAGTGGCTTAAAATCCTTGAACACATTAACATTAAACTTCTAAACATGATGGCATATAGCCCTTGAACATATGGCATGGAGCCCTTAAACATGGTGGCATATAGCCCTTGTACATATGGCATGAAGCCCTTGTCAGAATGGCATAAAGCCCTTATCAGAATGACATTACAGCCCTTGAACATATAGATATATGAACCTAAGAGGTGTCTCACACGGATTCTAGAGGTAACTCACATCGTAGCACTTAGTTCCGTGTAGCACTTTGTTTCATATCAGAATGGCATAAGCCCTTATCAGATTGGCATTAAGCCCTTGAAACATATTGGCATTAAAGCCCTTGAAACATATCAGCATTAAAGCCCTTGAAACATATGGGCATTAAAGCCCTTGAAACATATCGGCTTTAAAGCCCTTGAAACATATTGGCATGAAAGCCCTTGAAACATATATATGAACCCAAGAGGTGTCTCACACGAATTCTAGAGGTGACTCACACTGTAGCACTTTGTTTCATTTCATAACAACTTATACAGATGGCCATGAGCCTCATAACTTTCACAGAATGGCTTTCAGCCTCATAATTTTCACATATGTATGGACTCAAGAGGTGTCTCACATGGACTCTAGCGGTGGCTCACAATGTAGCACTTAGTTCCAAGTAGCACTTTGTTCCATACCAATAATTAGCAGGTCTTATATACCAAACCATACATAAATGTCATACCATAAACGGAAATAAATTCATACCTATGCATTATGCTTGAATCATTAACAGAAATCAGAATTCATACTTACTTATACTTACCATTTTAATAGCGTTGGCAAATCAATAAAAAAACATTCTTGTTAGTTCCATAAAGAAATTCCTCAACATTGTGAACTTGTAGTGTACTTGAGCTTGTACATACGTAAGCTTGTAACATAGCTTGTAACATACTTAAGCTTGTATTGTACTTAAACTTGTAACATACTTGAACTTATAACATGCGTATACTTGTAACATACTTGAATTTATACCATACGTGAACTTGTAACATGCGTCTACTTGTAATATACTTGAACTTATAACATGCGTGAACTTGTAACATGCGTCTACTTGTAACTTACTTGAACTTATAACATGCGTGAACTTGTAACATACTTGAACCATGGTATTATTACCCCCGGGTAAGGGTCTTGTGCTAAGGATGTCATGAATACTTTACATATATGGATAATCATTCCTTAAGTCATAACGTAACTTATCAGAAAATGAAGCATTTCTTGTTATGTCATGTCATTATCATGCGCTTAACAAAATAGAATAATTCATATTCTTATGTGGGTTGCATACTGATGATAAACCTTTACATTCATATCATAGATTCTAAACGATCTTGGGTCCCTTTGTAACATAATCGAACAATCTTAGATTCAAACAAATATCATTCTTCAAGGATGAACATAAGTTCCACTTTTTCTTTAAGAAATAACATAGTATGCTGATAAATAACAAAGGCTAATATTCGTCATTAACAGAACATAAGGATTCCAAAATCATACCAACGTACGCGAATCTTTCAGCGTTCACCAATTGTCATAAATGTTCGTATAACACTTACAAAGAACAGAGCATTAGTGACAATAATTATCAACAGTAGACAAAATGTACATTTTTGTACTACTACTCACAGTGTTCAGGTGCTTGGTCCGCCCCTGTAGCTGACCCTACACAATTCACGTAATTCAAACATAATTCATCATAGTACATCGCCATTCAATTCAACATAATTCAAAATAAACCCTTGAATCTCATTTCAACATTCCAAAACCGAGTTCATATCATCCATGTCATTAATAAATTATTTCCCCAATTTTCTCTTCATATTATAACATGAATTACAATGTTCATAACATAGTTCATTCGCAAATTTTAAACATAATTTTCAAACATTTCCAAATTCCAATTAAACTTGAACACATATAATTCAACACCTCAATTTCATTACTCTACTTTCAATTTGGCCCAATTCATGGGTTATCATCATTAATCAACCAAGGGTTTCAAGAAAAATGAGGATTGTCAACAAAAATTCAAACTTCTTAAATCACCACTTTTAATTCCAATTTTCCCAATGATTATACATTTAGGATTTACAATCCATCAATTTAACTCCCAACATCTTCAAACCTTTAAAACCCCCCATTTCTCATACCATACCTTACATGCTCAAAAATGGGAATTTTTGCATTTAAATAATGGAAATACCACAAATCTATCTATCAATATAAGTATTGAAAAGGATTAGGACCCCTACCTCGAGAAACAAACAAAGGAGTGAGCTTAGATGAGATTCCTCCACAATTTCAAAACTTCAATCGGTAGAACATGATAATCTTCAAGCTTCTTCACTTCTTAATGGCTAATCTTGATCAAAACCAAGGAAAATGAGAGGTATTGAAGATCAAGGACATAGGGTTTTTCGGTCCTAGGACAGAGAAAAGAAGAGGGGAAAAGAAAATGTGAGAAATGATCTAAAAAATCCCGTTTTTTAAGCTGCTAACTCGCAAAACCCGCTCGAGCGTATATCATCCCGCTCGAGCGTACCTGCTTCCAGCACAGATTTCAAAACTTTGAACAGGTATAACTCTCCCATCCGAACTCCGTTTTAAGTCGTTCTTGTGTCCAAATTGAAGCCCCGAAAATAAGCTTTCCAATGGTTCTAACCCCACATCCATATTCAAAGTGTGGAAAAATAAAAGGGCAAATGAGTGACAGTTGGTCGTAAAATAACTATCCGAACTAAATTCTTTGGTCCAATCTTAACTTACCATCATATTATCACTTCAATCAATACCTCAAAATAAGATAAGAACATTCCAAATACACCAATAAGAATGTCAAAAAAAAAAAAAAATGAGCCCACGTGCCACAGAAGTCCAGACTTAATCAGGAGACCCGCTCGAGCGCCCAAACTTGCGCTCGAGCGCGGAGACCAACAAAGACGTCCGCTCGAGTGACCACTTCTATGCTCGAGCAGAAAATCTCCACTCCCAAAATTTCAGTCCGCCTGCAAAATTACTGGAAACCCCAAAAGTACGCTCGAGCGCCAACTACTTCGCTCGAGCGGAGGGAAAAATTTCAGATTGTTCGGTAAAGGTCACCAATTCTAGTTTCAAAGGCATAACCCAACAGATAGTTCTTCAATTCCAATAGAAAACACATTAACCCCTAATTAAATAAGGATAACTTTCTTTACGCATTTTGGGGTCGTTACAAAATATATGGGCAAAATAAAAAAAATTAACCACGTCAGCTCATGACCAATGGCTGAACAACAATAGAGCCGAATTTTTTGAAAGTCAAAACGGCCCAGCAATTGAGCTACACACAAGCCCCATCTCCAAAAAGGTTGAATAATGGATGGGCCCCACTTCAAATAAATCACAAAACCAAAACCATGTGCTGGTGTTTACACGAGGCCATGGGCCAAAAAATCAGCCCAAAGCCCAACAATTCCATTCACTGCTCTCGGCCCAAATATTATCAACCCCTGTATATGGTTGACCTAAACCAAACTCTAGTTCACATACTTGACCCAGAACATTCACCTAAAATTTGAGTTTTCCCACCATAATTCAAAACCATGTGCTAGAACAACTTTCTACGCAAACATCACTCAAAGGCCTATATGTCTAACCTGTAGCAGTATGCTTTACCCAGACCCACGTGGGTGATGTACCTCAACCCAACATGGGTGACATCCTCCAAATAGACCACGCGCATACCTATGCGTGAACCATGCACGTCGTCTACACTACCGACGACAAACAACCAAGATCGCAATGCCGGAAAGCCAAGACCACCAATAACGCCGACGATAAACAGCGCCGGAAATGAGTTAGCACCTTCATGCTCTAACACTGCGTGCAGTCTACAAACCAACCTCATAAAAATTGAACCAGCTATGAAGCCCTGCAACGTCATGAAGACCGATGCAGTACCCAAAAACAAAAGCCACCCTTGGCGCCTGAGTTCAATACAAACCCAGCGCCGGCATGAAACACCAAA
Source organism: Camellia japonica (assembly GCA_030407325.1). Taxonomy (NCBI): domain Eukaryota; kingdom Viridiplantae; phylum Streptophyta; class Magnoliopsida; order Ericales; family Theaceae; genus Camellia; species Camellia japonica. The sequence continues at coordinate 4,916,448 of JAPPVO010000003.1, forward strand.
CATCGCACGACGAGAAAAAAAAAAAAAAAAAAAAAAAAACACAGGTCCATAAGAAAAACCTGCATAGAACCAGAACCAGAACCCACCACCGGAGCACTAACAGTCCAGAAAAAACAAAGACAACTGGAACAAACTGGAACACAACTGGAGCACAAACACCCTTTCCCAACCATTGCCGAAGTGTTATAGGCTCCCAAATCGCAAACAAATCCACGCTGGAAATAACCCCGTAGAGTAGTGCTAGAACACCTACTCACGTGAGACTACCGGAGTAGATCAAGGCAGCAACACACCGCACAATCACGCCGACGAAATCAACGCCGGAGGAGAATATAACCTACGCAGAGAAGTATCACGGGGGAACCCTTTACACGCCCAACACTTCATGTCGGAAAAGAGGTGACGCGTGCCAGAGTTCAACCAGCAGCACCAGTGATACATAACACGCAATCTGAAACAGATCAAAACAAACAGATCGCATGACCAGCTAGCACGATCGGCTTGCACGACTGGATCAAAACCTAGTGCGTGAGACATGCATGTTGTATACACTCACATACCTCTAAAATTACCCCGACAACTCTGGCACAAAGCCAATCTCAGAATTAGACCGGTGACGTGAGAACACCTCAACTACAACGCCAAAGTTACTCACAGCTGTAGACACCCCATTTTTGACCGCCCCGAAGACTTGGGCGCGACTGATGGTTTGCTCGGTGTTGAGAGATGTACAGGGCACAGGTTCAGTTTCTTCGACAAGAAGAGAGGCAAAACTTTCCAAACACTTTGTTTAAGGGTTTGGAGTTCAAGAAAAGAGGAGAAGAGGGAAGAAAATAGGTTTGGAGAAGTTCGACATGAATCCGGGTAGAAGCGAGTCGCGCAGCCCTCGCTGAATCAGGTCCATTCATCCGCATACTTGGAGTTAAGTTATGAGGCCACCATCATTGGAAAGAAGACTTCCGGGGCTTCACTTTGTACTCAAGAATCTCTTACATCCAAGTTCGGGTGGGGGAGATATGGTTGGTTGAAGTAGGGGATCATTCCGTTTGGATCGAGTCTGCGCGACTTCACGGAAAAGGGCATAACTTTTTGCACAGAAGGAATTTTGATGCAAGGTTTACGCGGTTGGAAAGCTAACTTCCGGGGCTTCGATTTGCATACCCACCGGCCATATTTTGACCAAGGAATCATCCATCGGCACTCTATTTAGCCGACCGGCAGAAAAGAGTGCGACCGGCACTTTATTTTAGACAATGATCAAACCTTCTGGCCGACCTGAACCCTTTGCACCCCCCAAGCTTAGTGCATACCAGCTGTGCCAGCTGGGATGCACAGAACCACATCCACGTGCATGCATGTGCACATTTTGCACCCTTATGAGCCCTTTGACCCCCTCTCTCCTCTAGGAGCTTGAACCTTTGGCCAAGCTTCTTGGAGAAGCTTGGCCAGCTGTATTAGCTTCTCTTAGAAGCCAAGAACCTCTTGCCCTTGAACCTCCCTCTCTTTGCTTAGCCATTAAGTTAAGAGCCTTACATTGCCTATATAAGGAAGGCTTCCTCTCCTTTGTCTAGGGTTAGAGTTTTGGAACAAAAACCAGAGATATATAGATATATATCTGATATAGATAGATACAACCCTCTATCTCTCTCTATATCTTACTTCTTTGCCTCCAAAAGTCCATTATTCTTGGCCATTCCTTCACCAACCCATAGCACAACACCACCACTTCCATTTCCAGCATTTGGGAGGACATTTGCAGAGGTTAGGAGCTCATTTTCTTCAATCAAAACCTGCTGGTTTGCTGGTCTTCAAGGGTAAGTCTTCATCTTCCCCTTTCTAGTCTTTTCTTGTTTCATATCTAAGCCTTACTTGCAAGCACTTTTGGGCTCCGACCCAAACTTCAAATAGTCTTATTTTGGGGTCCTCTTCATGTTTGATTGAGGACCCCTTGCTGTTTGGTGATAGCATCTAGCACCTATCTCTTTACCCCCTTGTATGCCATGATTCTTGCATAGTATATTTGGCTGGTGTATAATCTGTTTTTGAGCATGTAATAAACTGTAAAGAGGCTTGTTTTGAGCCCTTCTTCAACATTGAAGAAGGGCTCAACCATGTTTGGTAACTCTATCATGCACTTGCTTTGTAATCTCTTCTATTTACCGTAAGTTTGCATGCTTTGTTAGCCTATCTTGCCTCTGCTTTTGTGGCTGGTCATAAACTGAAAATGTGTTTGTTTTGCCATGCTTAAGATCTGTTTTTGGTTGTTTAGGCCGTCCATGACATCCCTTATATAGTCACTTTGCATTTTGGCTTGCTAGCCTTAGGTGTGTGAGTATGTAGCATGCATTGCTTCCATTATTTTAGTGGTTTGGAACCGCCCAACATGTTATTTCAGACCTTAATCCATGCTCACATGTTTGTATTTGCTATCTCATTCATGCTTTGAAGGTGTGCCCTTTTATCCTTTGAAATGTGCATTGTGTGTGCCTATGTGTTTAGAGCTTTTGGGATGCCATGTGTGTGAGCTTTAGGTGTGTTTTTGCATGCTGAAAATCTGTTTTGGTTGCTTAAATTCATGCCATGAATGATCTTGTTAGTGGTGGTGGAGTACTTCTTTGTGCCTTAGCTTTAGGCTCATTAACTTGCATGTTTGCATAGCACTTTGTGTATGGTTTTAGGCATGTTTGGCCACTGTTTTGGACCTAACTTAGAGCTGTCCAATTAGCGTAAGTCCATCCCTTGCATGCCATTCAAGTGTTGTTGCATTATCCCATGTTTGTATGCTTTGGTTGCATATGTTGCATGCTTGAAATCACTTGCATTCGTCTTGCATTCCCTTGGCCAAGTTGCTAGCATGATGCATGATTTAGATTACATCTTGCATGCTCTAGTGGTTTGTATAATTGTGGCATGCTTGTATGCTCCCTTTTATGCCATGTTGCATATTAGCTAACATGCCTAGGTTGCATGGCATTGGCATGCATGTCTTGCCTCTTGATCAAGTGATAGAGGTTGGGCTTTATGTGTTTATTTGGTTTGCATAGCATTTGAAATCAAATTGCACACTTTGGCTTCTTGGGCCATCATGCATTGAAATGCGTGATTGATGGCCCGGGGGTCAAGGGCCGTGCTCCCTTGAGTCTATTACATGATAGGGGGTATTGGCCATGCATATATATGCTCAAAATCCATGCCATGCACTGTCTGTCTGCTGTTGCTGTCAAAACTGTCTCCTGCAGGAATTTAGTGCCGACCGGCACTCCTTAGTGCCGACCGGCAATATTTTTGTGCCGATAACTATCAATTGCAGCCGGTGGTAAACTGGAGCATCCGGTGAGCTTTTCCCCCAGCCGGTGATGTTCAGCAGTATGCAATAGAGGTGTTCTAGGACTTTGGGAATTTTTTGGAGAGACAGGGCAGTAGAAACAGAAGCAACAGTGTCATGACACGGGTTTTCCCGGGCAAGGCGGACATCGAGCATGCATCATTCGCGCATCCCGAGGCGAGGGGCTGTGGCCCCCTTTTATTTCACATTTACTTATTCAGTAATTAGAATTTGTAATATTTATTCATTTATTTTGGGACTGTATTATTATTTTGGTCCCTCCGTGTGAGGGCATTGTAATAAGTGTGTGGAGTGTGTGTATGTCTTCCAACCCCCACTTCTTTCTTCCCTTTTATTTACCTGCTTATGATGGTAGATTAGGGCATATTTATTAGCATACCTTATGCAATGCATGTGCATTCATGCATTTGTTTACATGCACCGGGCTCGGTACATCATACAAACTGCATCGTACTTTCAATTCCAAATTGAATACGTGATAGTTGTAGCATTTCCATGCCATGCTAGGATAGCCGAGCCTGCCTAGATTACATCTTTGCATGTGTTGCATTAGACATCAGTATGCTAGGTCATGCATGATTTGCTAATAAGCTTCTGTTTGGCGGAGTACGGTAAGTTTTATGCTTTAGCATATCACATGTGTGTGAATGTTGCCATAATAGCAGATTACCATGGCTATGCTTATGTGAGATAACTGTTTGAATGCCTGTGGGTGGAGGTTGGATTGCTTGAGTTGGAAAACTCATTGAAATCCGTGTTTTAGCCTACTTGCGAGTAGCAAATTCCAACATTTTCAAACACGGATATGCAATGTTTATTTCCAATTAGGCAATCTAGTCTATACTTTTGTTTGTGCGCATCACATAGTAATTCTAGGCTAATAACGGAATAAGAACGCATAATGTTTTCAAAATCGGATATCACGGTTAGTAGAGGCCGGTCTTCGGACCGGGCGAAAGGGGGTGCTCATAGCTGACCTTCCCCGATCGTACCCAAGCTCCCGAGCCAAGACCACTTTGGTGATGACGGACACGTGGCCTTCGGCACCGAGTTAGGGTTTCCTAAATTTCCCATTTTAAAAATATTTAGGTGGCGACTCTGTAATCTGGCAAAGCAGTCCATGTTTGGCACTACTTTTTCAAAAATCTGTTTTTCTTCAAAACGATTTGCCGGATTTGGACTCTTTGGTTCGGATTTAGAACCGCGACACAAAAGGGAGTCCGAACTGTAGCGAGGTCCCCCGCGGACGTGTTACAGTTTCTGGCGACTCCGCTGGGGATTTTAGAGAGCTTGACTCGAACTCGTGATATCCTGTTTTGACTACTTATGTGTTCTTTGCATTGCATGTGCATTGGTGCGCCTAGGACACCGTGTTGGCCATCTGCTATTCTGAGCGGTTTGCCGGAGGCTTGTCTTGTCAAGGCATGTCCATAAGGCTGACCGGTTGCGGGCTCTGCCAGTATGGGAACACAAACCCCGGTTTTACCGGGGCACCCTTTTTGACCATTCGACCTAGTGCATATTCGGAATCCATAGTGACCATTCCAAACTAGGACAGGTTGCTTACCCGATAGGTTGTTTGAAACCGCTGTGTGCGTAGTGAAACCCTAGCTCCTGACAAAATAGGACAGGGAAACCCTACCCCAACATAGGGGTGTATTGGCTCTCTTTACTTGCTATGTGCTTTTAGAGTGTATCTCTACAGGGAATGCATATACCAGTTTGCGAATCTGGGTATCCGGCCTGCGGGCACCAGTACAGTATTTTAGAATCAGTTATATCTGCGGGTATCAGATTCAGATTTGGGGCAGTGATTTCGGGGAACAGTGATCAGTAATAGAATACAGTCGTTCAGCTTTGCTCGTATCCGTTCCAGTGAGGTTGAGCTGAGATGCTGTCTGTTTTCTCTTTTGCTAGGTAGTCCTGGAATCATAGCTTCAGAAGGCTCCACTATCCCCCAGGAACATTGGATTTGTGCTGATAGACTTTGTCAGGTCAGAAACTCAGTTCAAGGGTAATCAGGGCCAGAGAAGGCTAGTCAGGCATAGACCACCAGTACCACAGCTACCAGATCAGTGATCTTTGAGCAGTCGGGTTGAGATTTCCGAGCCTACTGCAGACACAAATATACCGGTTGCTCAGTTAGATCAGGACAATATGTCGAGTCTGGAAGAGATGGTGCGCCAACTCCAGGATAGTATGAAAACCATGCAGCAAGACGCTGTCTGTCAAGCAGAATTCGCCAAGCAACGGGCTGTGGTCATAGCCCAACAGGCAGAGACAATTGCCAGGCTAGAGCAACAAACCGGAGCATCTGCTTCGCATCAAGCTCCTCCACCACCAGGGGTTCAGACACCCGGGGAAACACCCAATGTCCAGGAAGGTACGGACATTCCGTAGGGCCGGCTCCGCTCCCAATTTTACCCCAGCAATCCAAAACACCCACCAACCTACCGGACTCTCCCTTTGAGTTCGAGACTGACCCTACCGCACTGAAGTTAAGCAAGCTTGAAAAGCTGTTCAAGAGATCTCAGGGAGTCAAGACTATCCCCGATATTGAAGATGGATACACCGATGCAGCTGTGACGCTGCCCGACAGATTCAAAATGCCTCATATTGATCGATTTGATGGGTCCGGGGACCCCATGGTGCACCTCCACCTGTTTCTGATATCCTGAGACCAATGGGTTTGACCACAGCCCAGAAATTGTCACTATTCGGCCGGACCCTGTCTGGGATAGCCGCAATCTGGTATGCGAAATTGGAGAACTCTGTGAAACAGAATTGGGAAGAGATGGCTGAGGCTTTCAGTAATCAGTACTCCTACAACACACAGATTGAGGTCACAACCCGTGATCTTGAAGTCACCCGCCAAGAGCCAAAAGAGGGTTTTTCAGAATTTGTGGCGAGGTGGCGAGCAAAGGCCTCAATGATGACCATTAGGCCAACGGATAAAGACCAGATACGGATGGTTGTGCGCAACCTCCAACCCAAGCTTATGCAAAAGATGATTGTGCTCCCCTTCCCCACCTTTTCAGACCTACACGAGATGGGGGTACAGATTGAGGACGCTATGAAGCAGGGCCTTATTGACCAGGAGAAGGAGCAACCTAGGAGGGAATTTATCCACAGTTCAAATGCGACCACCAGTGGTGACGCAGCTACTATAACTTCAGATGTGGGCATAGTCACCACCACCACACAAAAATGACCACCCCATTCGCCGGTACATCCGAAACTAGCTCACAAACAGCCAAACACCCACCTCAGGGCCAAAGGGTGTTTACCCCACTGTACATGTCTCTATCAATGGCCCTGAGGACCTTGATCAAAAAGGGGTATCTGAAGCCACTGGAGCCACAACCGTTACCAAAGAAACCCCCTCCCTCACATAACCCAGCTGATTACTGTGCCTTCCATCAGCGAGCTGGCCATGACACTGACATGTGTTTTCGTCTTCGCCATGAGATACAAAATCTGATCGACAACGGGGTCATCCCCGCACCAGGTCCTGCAAAGTCTATCGGCACTTGATCAGTGAACTTGTGGGGGATAATGTGATGTGATTAGAGGTTGGACCACCTGCGGGCGGCGTTCAATTTACTTCAGATGTAGTGGACGGCATGCACTGTTTTGAGCAATGTACAAATGCTGTTAATTTTGCTTTCTGACTTGGGTATTGGGTCAGTCTTGTCTTTTTGTATTGAGTCAGTCCTTTCATACTGAGTCAGTTGGGTCTGTCTTGTTGTATCGAGTCAGTCCTGTTTGTAGTCGGGTGATTCCGGGGTGTTACCTCGACATCACCATTTTGTTTTGTGTTTGTCTTTTCATTTCTTTTGAGTCTGTTTCTGCCTTGGAGCCAGTTATGCCAACAGATTTGAATGAAACAGCAGTGATTTTCACACTCTTGTGTTTGCTTCTGCCGTGTGCCAGTTGTGCCAGAAATTCTAAATGAGATGGCAGTATTTGACTAAGAACTCTGTCTTTTCTGTGCCTTGAAGTCATTGCATTGACCTAAGTTTTTCAAAACTTTTTGAACACTGCGGTGAAAACGAAGAGGAAGGAATTCCTCGGGTTTGCAAAATTTGATCAATTGAGAGAAAGAGAGGCGTGCTAAGCCCTTAATGAATGAAATCATGCTTGTTAGTGTGAGTACTGAGAAGGACCCTAGCTTTGATCCAGATTGGTTACACTGTCTTCAGCGCGAGCGATTTGTCGCTTTCTTAAAAATTTCAAAAAAATGTTTTGCGCGGTCCTGCGAAGACATGTGTGGAATCGCTCTTGAGATTGTGCAGCTAGGATCGCTCTCAGCCTCGAGACTCACCCCTTGCTTTCAAACCTTGAACTTGATTCAGAATGTTCAACGGTCAACTACAATGTGAGGCCTGTGTGGCCAGATTCAAGCAGCCCTCGAACAAGAGGCAAGAAAGTCAGATCAAGAAGATCAGATGTCGTCAAGAAGCTTGAAGCTAGATCAGAAGCCCCCTCAACTAGGGGCAAAATGTCAGATGTGCTCGAAGAGCCGAAGATGGATCTTTGCAAATCAATAGCCACTCTCCTGGATACGGATGGCTTCAAAACCCTACAAACCATTTGGCATGGACTTGCTACACTTTTACCCTTTGAGAGGCTCGCTGGGCCGAAAACCCGGAAGGGCGACCCAGGCAAAAGTTAGAGCAAGCAAAAAATACATACAAAAGGAAAGAAAAAAATACAAAAAAAGAAAAGAAAAGAAGCTCGCAAGGTCGAAAGCATCGGGCGCCTTGGCAAAAGTTAGAGCCTAAAAGAAAAAAAGAAAAGAGAAAAAAATGAAAAAGAAAGAAAAGAAAGAAGAACAAAGCTCGCAAGGTCGAAAACCTGCAATAGGCGCCTTGGCAAAAGTTAGAGCATAAAAAGGAGAGGTTAAATACCCGAGTGTACCTTAACCCCGAACTACGTAAGGCTTGATTCCCATCTTTGGGATACGTAGGCAACTTCACTGAAGTCCAGCCCTAAACACTTCAAATTCGATTGTGTCCATGAATGGTTTTGATCATCTTTGCCTTCTCTGTATCCGAGAGTTCGGTGTGTTCGTCGCTCTGAGGACTGATACAATGCTGCGATGCCATTCCACAAGGGGCAACTTTCCGTTGCCATTCAAAACGCGCGGTGTCACTTCAAACAAGGGGCAACTTTCCGTTGCCATGCAGTGTCCTTCAGACAAGGGGCAATTTTCCATTGCTATGGGTCCGAGGTTTGCATCTCAAGAGTAGGTTCCGTGCTTGTTGAGCATTGGCCGTTTGCAAAAATAGTTTTTGAGAATTTTTACTGAGGTTGACTAATTCTCTCGAAAATTTCCATTTTTCCAAAACTGGACCATTTCTTGGACCCAAAAAAGGAAAATTTTCAGTGCTCATAGCCTGACTTGCATGATTTCAAATCAAAAATCGAATAAGCATGTTAATCTAACTTTCATGTTGGTCAAAATTGTTTTAAAACCAAAAAAATGGTCAAAATGATGAACTAGGGGCACAGTTGAGTCAGGTGTCCTGTCTTTTCCCTCATCAACATACTTGCCAAGAAGGGCACTCTACCTGCCAGAAGAGGGCACAACTGAAGTCAACAACAAAGGGCTGAAAGCTCTCTCATCCTCCAAGCAGCGAGGTATCAAGCCAAGTGCGAAGCACGAATCCACTTCCTCATCTGGACAGATCTAACCACGTCCAAACTCCCCAGAGCATCATCAACCGATGTCAGCTGCAGATTTGCTACACACCCAGTTGTAGCACAACCCCTCTGTGGGAGAAACTCACTGTTGTGAACAAAGAAATCTAGCAGAATGCTAGGGGCAAGAGCCCAACTTCTGTTTATCCATCAACCACCCAGGGGAGGGATAAAAATGAGAGATTGAAGAATAGAGAGATGTGCGTGAGAGAAAAAGTGAGAAAAGGGCTTTTTCAGAAAAACAGAGCTTGAGGGCCGAGTGATGTGAGAATCACAAATGAGAAAGGGTGGGAAATAATACCCGGTGAAACAGGCTCCCTGTGCACATCTCTGAGTCTTGTGTTTGTTTTGTTGTCTCGATTCTTGTTTTGAGTCGTTCAGTGTCAATAGATGTGTTTAGGTTGTTTACCTTTGTTTTCCGTTTTGTTGAGTCTTTTTCGCTGTGTTCAGTCGTAGGCTCAATACCCGGTTAAACTCATTTCTCAATTTCAAAAATGATTTTTGTGCTCAGAGTGCTGTGCCATTCTCCACATTTGTGCAAAAAAGATTCGTTCTTTCATAAAACCGCAGGGTTCAACCCAGGTCATGTGAGAACAGTAAAATCAGGATCTATCTGAAGCTATATAGGTTCCGGACTGCAAAGCAAAAGAAAAGAGGGAAAAGAAGCATCTGAGGTGTTTCACCTTCCGCAAATTCCGTGATTGTACTCCGGGTGTACCCCGTCAAGCCTTGTCAATGCTCCGAAGTATGGGTGTGCCTCTACCTCAAGCTCAAAATGTTTCTGCGGAAGTATCAACTGATGTCTCCGACGCGTAGCTCATCGTCGTTTGCATGCACGAGTTGTATCCTTTTGAAATCTATTGTGACTCCTCCGAGAGGTAAATCGGAGGTTGCGTTTGAATTGGTCTCGTTAAGGCGTGTATTTCCTTATTCAACATTTTATTTCAAACACACTGTTGAGATTGCATCGAATATGCATTGATTATTGTGCACAGAATGTGTATACACACTCGTCCCACTTGCATTATGCTGCATGTTCCAATTGCATTGTTATGCACCCACTTCATTTGCATCGTGATGCACATCCCAATTGCATTGTTATGCACTCATTTCACTTGCGCTGTCATGCATGTTTCGCCCACATTGTTGTGCGCCTTTTTACTTGCATTGTTGCCCTTTCCTCTCTCGCGTGTACTACGCTGAGAGGCTTTTTTTCTTTCCTCTCTCGCGTGTACTACGCTGAGAGGCTTTTCTTTTCTCTCTCGCGTGTACTACGCTGAGAGGCTTTTCTCTTTCCTCTCTCGCGTGTACTACGCTGAGAGGTTTCTTTTTGCTTTCTCTTTCTCTCGCGTGTACTACGCTGAGAGGCTTTTCTTTTCCTCTCTCTCGCGTGTACTACGCTGAGAGGTTTCTTTTTGCTTTCCTTTCCTCTCTCGCGTGTACTACGCTGAGAGGTTTCTTTTTGCTTTCTCTTTCCTCTCTCGCGTGTACTACGCTGAGAGGCTTTCTCTTTCCTCTCTCGCGTGTACTACGCTGAGAGGTTTCTTTTTGCTTTCTCTTTCCTCTCTCGCGTGTACTACGCTGAGAGGCTTTCTCTTTTCCTCTCTCGCGTGTACTACGCTGAGAGGTTTCTTTTTGCTTTCTCTTTCCTCTCTCGCGTGTACTACGCTGAGAGGTTTCTCTTTGCGTGTACTTCTTTTTCTTCGTTCCTCTCTCGCGTGTACTACGCTGATGAGGTTTCTCTTTGCCTTCCTTCTTCTCTGCGTACTACGCTGAGAAATTTTATCCTTCTTCTCTTGCGTGTACTACGCTGAGAAATTTTATCCTTCTTCTCTTGCGTATACGACTTCTGAGATAGAAATTTTATCTTTCTCTCTCGCGTGTACTACGCTGAGAAGTGTTACTCTTTCCTCTCCTATGTACGATACGCTGAGAGATGTTTGTTTTGAGACTCCGGGTATTCTCGTAGTCGCTTTTAGCCTTCTCCGCATGAGACGCCGTGAGAATGCATAATTTTCTTACATCCTTTCTGCATGAGATGTAGGTTGGTTCACGTTTACTTGCTTGCATAGCATTCGCTTAAAATGTTGCATTTATAATTGCTTCATTACAGCATCCTTGCATGATCATAAGTTATGCACTTGCATTGTGCATCACTTTGCATCCTGCCCTGAACTACGCTGGTTTGATTCCTTGCAAAGGATACGTAGGCAGCCTACGGGCACAACCATCTATCTATCTATTTTGTTGTTTGTCCAAGTCTTCGACCTTGTCAAAAATGGGTCGTCTCTGGGCTTTGACATTCACTCCCGTCATTGTTATGACTTTCGAGTTCTGTCAAAGAGGGGCAACTGTAGACACCCCATTTTTGACCGCCCCGAAACTTGGGCGCGACTGATGGTTTGCTCGGTGTTGAGAGATGTTCAGGGCACAGGTTCAGTTTCTTCTTCGACAAGAAGAGAGGCAAAACTTTCCAAACACTTTGTTTAAGGGTTTGGAGTTCAAGAAAAGAAGGGAGAAAGAGAAGAAAATAGGTTTGGGAGAAGTTCGACATGAATCCGGGTAGAAGCGAGTCGCGCAGCCCTCGCTGAATCAGGTCCATTCATCCGCATACTTGGAGTTAAGTTATGAGGCCACCATCATTGGAAAGAAGACTTCCGGGGCTTCACTTTGTACTCAAGAATCTCTTACATCCAAGTTCGGGTGGGGGAGATATGGTTGGTTAAAGTAGGGGATCATTCCGTTTGGATCGAGTCTGCGCGACTTCACGGAAAAGGGCATAACTTTTTGCACAGAAGGAATTTTGATGCAAGGTTTGCGCGGTTGGAAAGCTAACTTCCGGGGCTTCGATTTGCATACCCACCGGCCATATTTTGACCAAGGAATCATCCATCGGCACTCTATTTAGCCGACCGGCAGAAAAGAGCCGACCGGCACTTTATTTTAGACAATGATCGAATCTTCTGGCCGGTTGAACCCTTTGCACCCCCCCTAGTGCATACCAGCTGTGCCAGCTGGATGCACAGAACTCGACTCACGTGCATGCATGTGCCTATTTTGCACCCTTTAAACCCTCTTTTGTGCACCCTTTGCTCATGGCTTCTTGAGGAAGCCTTGACCCTTTGTTTGGGCTTCCTCAAGAAGCCTTACCAGCTGTCCAAGCTTCCTTACAAGCCTTGCACCCCCTTGACCCTTTTTCTTTAACTTAGCCTCTAAGTTTAGTGTTATACTTGCCTATATAAGCACCTCTCCTCTCCCTTGAGCAAGGGTTAGATTTTGGAACAAAACCAGAGATATATAGATATATATGATATAGATAGATACAACCCTCTATCTCCTCTATATCTCACTCCTTTGCCTCTAAAAGTCCATTATTCTTGGCCATTCTTTCACCAATCCATAGCACTACCACCACTACTCTCCATCACAGCAGCTTGGAGAAGTTTTTCAGAGGCCAAAGGTGCTGCAACTCAAGCCAAGAAGCAACCAAAAGGGTAATCTTCAAGGGTGAGTTCTCATTCTCCCTTTTCTAGCCTTTTCTTGATCCATATCTAGCCTTGCTTGCAAGCACTTTGGCTCCGACCCAAACTTCAAAAGTCTCTTATTTTGGTCCTCTTCATGTTTGATTGAGGACCCCTTGTTGTTTGGTGATAGATCTAGCACCTATCTCTTTACCCCCTTGTATGCCATGATTCTTGCATAGTATATTTGGCTGGTGTATAATCTATTTTTGAGCATGTAATAAACTGTAAGTAGGCTCAACCATGTTTGGTAACTCTATCATGCACTTGCTTTGTAATCTCTTCTATTTACCGTAAGTTTGCATGCTTTGTTAGCCTATCTTGCTTTTGTTTTCGTGGGTGGTCATAAACTGAAAATGTTCTTGTTTTGCCACATATAAGATCTGTTTTTGTTTTTTTAGGCCATCCATGGCATGCCTTATATAGTCACCTTGCATTTTGGCTTGCTAGCCTTAGGTGTGTGAGTGTGTAGTATGCCATACTTGCTTGGTTTGTTTGATTTGGGACCTTTTCTAGCATGTTTTCAGTGTTTAACATGTTGGATATATATCCATGTTTGTGCCTTTTAAGTGTGCTTAAAAAGTTGCTTTAATATGCCTAAGTGTTGGACCATGTGCGCATGCATGTTTGTATGTATTTTGGCCTTCATTTCCATGACATTTAGCCACTGTTTTGGGCTTGTTTAGGGGCTGTCCAAACTAGTCTAAGACCATCATTTTCATGTTGTAGCATGTTATCTTGTGTTGGTTGCATGCTTGGCCCTTCGCATGTGTTGTATGCTTCGATCATGTTGCATTTGGCATGCAATCTTCATTGTTTAAGTTGCCTAACATGTTGCATGCCTTGCATACTTGCATGTTTAGATTATATCTTGCATATGGTCATTAGCATAATGGTTCCATGCCTTGCATGATTATTTGCTTAGGTTGTGTGCCTAGCATGAATTATATGTTTGCATGTTCATGTTGCATGTTTAGATTGCATGCTTAGGTATTTTGCATTTATTCATTAAGTAATTAGAGTTTTGTAATAATTAATTTTATTCATTATTCGGACTGTATTATTATTTTGTCCCTCCGAGTGAGGCGTGTTTGTAATAAGTGTGGGTGCGTGTGTGCATGTCTTCCAACCCCCACTTCTTTCTTCCTTTTACCTGCTTATGATGATAGATTAGGCATATTTTAAATTAGCATAACAGTATGAAAGCATGTTTGCATTCATTTCATTTACATGCATCGGGCTCGTACATATGCAAACTGCATCTACTTTCAATTCCAAAATGGAATACGTATAGTTGTTGCATCTCATGTGCCGTTTTGGGTTAGCCGAGCCTGTTTAGATTACACTCCTGTATGTGATGCATTAGTCACTCTTAACATGAACTAGGACACGCATTTTTGCTAACTAGTTTATTGTTTTGCATGGAGTTACAATGTAAGTATATTTATGCTTTAGCATATCGCAATGCGTGTGAATGTAACACGACAGTATGCTTACCATGCGGCTAAATGCTTATCTGAGATAAACTGCTTGAATGCCTGTGTGAAGGTTGATTGCAAGTTGGAAAAGCTCATTGGAATCCGTGTTTTAGCCTACTTGCGATTAGCAAATTCCAAAGCATTTTCAAAACAAACGGATATGCTATGCTTGTTTCCAAATTAGGCGATCTAGTCTATACTTGTTTGCTGTGCGCATAACATAGTAATTCTAGGCTAATAACTGGAATAAAACATGTAATGTTTTCAAAATTGATATCACGTTAGTAGAGCCGGTCTTCGACCGGCGAAAGGGGGTGCTTCATAGCTGACCTTCCCCGATCTACCCAAGCTCCCGAGCCAAGACCACTTTGGTGATGACGGACATGTGGCCTTCGGCACCGAGTCAGGTTTCCTAAATTTCCCATTTTAAAATATTTAGGTGGCGACTCTGTAATCTGGCAAAGCAGTCCATGTTTGGCCCAACTTTTTCAAAAATCTATTTCTCAAACGATTTGCCGGATTTGGACTCTTTGGTTCAGATTTAGAACCGCGACACAATCGAGTCCGAGCTGTAGCCGAGTCCCCCCGGACGCGTCTACAACGTGATATATCAAATAGGGATAATTATTCATGGTTTGACAAAATACTTTCATTCAAAAACGAATCAAAGCAAAAGATTTATCAAAACATTATAACATACTTTGATTAAAAATACCACTCATATAGCTCTTCGGGTGTAGGCTCGAGGCAAAATCAAGACCTACAATCACATTGCAAAAACTACTGAAGGTGCTTCAAGTAGACAAAAAGATGCTCAAGATGGATATGAAATGCATCTTACAAAACAAACTGTACATGAATGCAATGATCCGGCATTCTTTTCCAAAAACCAAGTCAAGACAAAGCAAAACATGCTGGGATTAAGACACTGTTTTTCATCCAGGAAAACACACCGGGTACCTACCAAGTCTTGCCGAGTCCCACACCTTCTCGCCGAGGTGTGGTTCCGATGGCCACATTCAAAAGCAAAGTCCGGGAAAAATCTGGGTTTCCCTTCGAAGAACATGAAGAACATCAAGAATAGCATACTTAAATCACAACTTTGGTTATACCCAAAAACCTGAGATTTCATGCTATGAGTTTCGAAAACATGACCTGGGTACCCATACAAGAAGATCATATGAAACAAACACAAAAACATGGTCCTTGTTACAAACTTTCGGATCAAAACAAGACTTTTTATCAAGAACACATGAACACTACTTTCTCTTTCTAAAACCAACTTTAAATCAATGCATGGCATGTAGAACAGATTCAATTGTGCAATGCAGCTAGATGATCAATAAGAGCAACAAGAGTAGGTTAAGATTCTAACTTCAAATCACGAATCTAACGGTTTGAACACCAAAGATCAAGCTTGGAAGTCTACTCCTCCCTCAAGAACTTCCTCCTAGAGCTTCTCTCTCTACAAGGCAAGATTTGATACAAAATGATCTGTTTCTAGGTCTGCCGGCTGACTTAACCCTCAGCTCGGACACGTGGCGCTACCATATTGGGTGACCTCAAAAAGGTGACTGATAGACAAGACAAGACTATGACCAAGTGTGTTCAACAAGCTAGACGGCGAGAGCACTCCGGCAGTGGTGATCTCGGCTAAGGACAAAGCTTCGGCAAGTGGGGTGAAAGAGACATTGGCTTGGAAGGACAACTCTTGACTAAGCTGTGCCACACCTCGGTCTAGGTCATACCGATCCAGGAACAAAATCACTTAGTGCAAGGGTAAACATCTCGGCCTAGACGATACACATCTCGGCCATGGTGATGCACACCTCGGCCTAGATAATGACATCTCGGCCAATATGCCAGGGTGGAGATGGAGGTCAACCAAAGTGGTTCCAAGTTAGTTCTAGACGCAAAGGCTCAAAGGTGAACTAGGCTAAGATGACCTCGGCTACACACCAAACAAGGAACAAAACCATGCAAGAAACATTTAAGCAAAACGAGACAAGGCAAGATTTGCAATCACTACATAACAAGACAAGATCATACATGAATGTATGCAAGCATGAGTAAGTCAAAGTGAGGGTTGTTACATAAGCATACAAGCTGTATCCATACTTCAACAGATAAGCATATGAGCTATATCAACACTTCCATAGATAAGCATAAGAGTTGTATCAACACATTAACTGACAAGCATATGAGCTGTATCAGCAGAGTCCATCCCCAATCTCCTCCCAAACAACATCCGGTTTAAAGGTCCATCCCCTATCTTCCCCTAAATCGTGGAGTACATCCCCTATCTCCTCCCGCACACACAAGGTATATACAAATAGGTCATATACACAATCAATCAATACATAACGTTAATGTATTCTGTCAACCGTCATACTCTATGACACATCCAATTGATTAGTTTTAGTTTGCCTAATCATCATGCATTGTCTACAACAATCAAAACTACCCTCCACCGGTAGCCCAAGCAATTATTTCTAAACAAATAATAAAAGCTCCAACAGATAAAATATCAATGTTTTAAAAAATGAGCGATTAATAAATCCAACTTCACCATTCTACTATATAATGAGCCAATTTCATTATTTCCAACTCAATTCCATATAACCACAATTTTCCCAAATTAATTATACCAATTAATTTATATACAAATTAGGGCTTTCTTCCCCATTTCTCAATATTAACCCAATGGTTCAAATATCAACAACCAACAACAAAATCATCATTTTGAAACCCAATATACACATTTTAGAATCAAAATGACAAAACCCTCTTTTAACATTTCCAAAATCAACCATTTAACAAAATGCCCAAAAATCTAGGTCAAAACCCATAAGAGTGAGTAGGAATCCCTACCTCAAAAGATGAAACCCAACGAAGAAGATGAAGAAAACGAAAGTGCTCCAAATTCCAAATTTCTCAGATCAAAAGATAGCCCTCGACGATCAACCCAACTTTTACAAAGACCGAAGGAAAGGAAAGCACTCTAACTAGATCAAACCCTAGAGAGAAGGGAGTTTCTAGAGAGAGAGGCTCTCAAAAACGTTTTTGGGAAAGTAAGAGAGAGAGAGGAAGTGTAGAAAATGATTCAAAAATGCCCAACTGCCCTCTGTTATACGACATTCCCGTTCGAGCGGAGAACACAACGCTCGAGCATCAAGAACAAAAATTAGGTCTGCTCGAGTGCAAGAAGACCCGCTCGAGCTCCAAGACACAGGAATAAAGTACATCCGCTCGAGCGCGAAAATCAGTCCGCTCAAGCGTAGATTTCCCCCTCCCAGAACTTACACCAAAAATATACCACCCGCTCGAGCGCCAACAAGACAGCTCGAGCGCGACCCGCTCAAGCATAGAAAACACACCTGCAGAAGTTTTGTAGGGACACGAAATACTGGAAGGGTGTAAACCCCGCTCGAGCGCAGGAAGACCCGCTCGAGCGGACCATCCAAAAACTGGGCAACAACAATGGAAGCCAAAAGTCTACCAACCTGAATCAACCAAGCCCAACACATCCTAAAACTCAAACGAATTGATTTAAAGGACGACAAGAAGACAATTACAACTATCAACTTCACGGAATCGAGTCTGGAATACAACTGAACAGCAAAGGGACAACCGGGATCGCTATATATACCTTAACGGTCTATTTGGAAATTAAATAAACAAGGAAGTTGAATAGAAAAAGGAAATTGAATAAAAATCGAAGTTGAATAAAAATAAAAATAGAAGTTGCATAAAATTAAAAATGGAAGTTCATTCAAAAAACCACTATACCTTAACGATCTATTTGGAAGTTAAAAAAAAAAAGGAAGTTGAATAGAAAAGGAAATTGAATAAAAATTGAAGTTGAATAAAAATAAAAATGGAAGTTGCATAAAATTGAAAATGGAAGTTCATTCAAGAAACCACTATGCCATAACGATCTATTTAGAGGTTAAATAAAAAAGGAAGTTGAATTGAAAAGGAAATTGAATAAAAATGAAAATGGAAGTTGCAAAAAATTCAAAATGGAAGTTCATTCAAGAACCACTATACCTTAACTATTTATTTGGAAATTAAATAAAAATGGAAGTTGAATTGAAAAGTAAATTGAATAAAAATTGAAGTTGAATAAAAATAAAAATCGAAGTTGCATAAAATTAAAAATGGAAGCTAATTTAAGAAACCACTATACCTTAACGATCTATTTGGAAGTTTAAAAAAAAAAAGGAAGTTGAATAGAAAAGGAAATTGTACAAAAATTGAAGTTGAATAGAAATAAAAATGGAAGTTGCATAAAATTGAAAATGAAAGTTCATTCAAGAAACCACTATACCATAACGATCTATTTAGAAGTTAAATAAAAAAGGAAGTTTAATAGAAAAGGAAATTGAATAAAAATAAAAATAGAAGTTGCATAAAATTAAAAATGCAAGTTCATTGAAAAAACCAGAATACCTTAACGAGCTATTTGGAAATTAAATAAAAAAGGAAGTTGAATAGTAAAGAAATTCAATAAAAATAAAGTTGAATAAAAATAAAAATAGACGTTGCATAAAATTTAGAGTGGAAGTTCATTCAAGAAACCACTATGCCTTAACGATCTATTTGAAAGTTAAATAAAAAAGTAAGTTGAATAGAAAAGGAAATTGAATAAAAATTGAAGTTGAATAAAAATAAAAATGGAAGTTGAATAAAATTAACAATGGAAGTTCATTCAAAAACCGTTATACCTTAACGATCTGTTTGGAAATTAAATAAAAAAGGAAGTTGAATAGAAAAGGAAATTAAATAAAAATTGAAGTTGAATAAAAATAAAAATGGAAGTTGCATAAAATTAACAATGGAAGTTTATTCAAGAAACCACTATACCTTAACGATCTTTTTGGAAATTTAATAAAAAAAAGAAGTTAAATAGAAAAGGAAATTGAATTAAAATGGAAGTGGAAAAAAAATAAAATTGGAAGTTGCATAAAATTAAAAATGGCAGTTCATTCAAGATGCCACTATACCTTAACGATCTATTTGGAAACTAACTAAAAAAGGAAGTTGAATAGAAAAGGAAATTGAATAAAAATGGAAGGTGAATAAAAATAAAATTGAAAGTTGCATAAAATTAATAATGGAAGTTCATTCAAAAAATCACTATACCTTAACGATTTATTTTGCAATTAAATACAAATGGAAGTTGACTAGAGACGGAAATTTTATAAAAATGGAAGTTGAAAAAAAATAAAAATGTAAGTTGCATAAAAATAAAAGTGGAAGTTCATTTAAGAAACCACTATACCATAACGATCTATTTGGAAGTTAAATAACAAAGGAAGTTGAATAGAAAAGGAAATTGAATAAAAGTTGAAGTTGAATAAAAATAAAATTGGGAGTTGCATAAAATTAAAAATGGAAGTTCATTCAAGAAACTATTATACCTTAACGATTTATTTAGAAGTTAAATAAAAAAGGAAGTCGAATAGAAAAGGAAATTGATTAAAAATTGAAGTTGAATAAAAATAAAAATGGAAGTTGCATAAAATTAAAAATGGAAGTTCATTCAAGAAACAACTATACCATAACGATCTATTTCGAAGTTAAATAAAAAAGGAAGTTGAATAGACAAGGAAATTGAATACAAATTGAAGTAGAATAAAAATAAAAATGAAAGTTGCATAAAATTAAAAATGGAAATTCATTCAAGAAACCACTATACCTTAACGATCTATTTGGAAATTAAATAAAAAGGAAGTTGAATAGAGAAGGAAATGGAATAAAAATTGAAGTTGAATAAAAATAAAAATGGAAGTTGCATAAAATTAAAAATGGAAGTTCATTCATGAAACCACTATATCTTAATGATCTATTTGGAAATTAAATAAAAAGTATGTTGAATTGAAAAGGAAATTGAATAAAAAGAGAGTTAAATAAAATTAAAAATAGAAGTTGCATAAAATTAAAAATGGACGTTCATTAGAAAAACCATTATACCTTAACGATATATTTGGAAGTTAAAGAAAAAAGGAAGTTGAATAGAAAAGAAAATTGAATAAAAATTGAAGTTGAATAAAAATAAAAATGAAAGTTGCATAAAATTAACAACGGAAGTTCATTCAAAAAACCATTATGCCTTAACGATCTATTTGAAAATTAAATAAAAAAAGAAGTTCAATAGAAAAGGAAATTGAATAAAAATTGAAGTTGAATAAAAATAAAATTGGAAGTTGCTTAAAATGAAAAGTAGAAGTTCATACAAGAAACCACTATACCTTAACGACCTATTTGGAAGTTAAATAAAAAAGGAAGTTGAATAGAAATGGAAATTGAATAAAAATTGAAGTTGAATAAAACTAAAAATAGAAGTTGCATAAAATTAAAAATGGAAGTTCATTCAAGAAACAACTATACCATAACAATCTATTTTGGAGTTAAATAAAAAAGGAAGTTGAATAGAAAAAGAAATTGAATAAAAACTGAAGTTAAATAAAAATAAAAATTGAAGTTGCATAAAACTAAAAATGGAAGTTCATTCAAGAAACCAATATACCTTAACGATCTGTTTGGAAATTAAATAAAAAATGAAGTTGAATAGAAAAGGAAATTGAATAAAAATTAAAGTTGAAAAAAATAAAAATGGAAGTTGCCAAAAATTAAAAATGGAAATTCATTCAAGAAACCACTATATCTTAATGTAATATTTCGAAATTAAATAAAAAGGATGTTGAATCGAAAAGGAAATTGAATAAAAAGGAAGTTGAATAAAATTAAAAATTGAAGTTCATTCAAGAAACCACTATACCTTAACGATCTATTTGGTAGTTAAATAAAAAAAGGAAGTTGAATAGAAAATGAAATTGAATAAAAATTGAAGTTTAATAAAAATAAAAATGGAAGTTGCATAAAATTAACAATGGAAGTTCATTCAAAAAACCTAAGGATGTTGAATCAATAAAAATTCGCCGCTCGAGCCAAGGCACTAGTAGAAATCATGAAAACTAAGCTCTTCGCTCGAGCGAGCTTCAAAATCCGGATTTCTTAAGGAGTTAGTTTTCTTCCAAATCTAGGATTACTTTTGGTTCTCTATAAATACTTGGTTTTCTCCCAAAACTATACTCTTTTTTTTTTGTACTTCTCCAGAATTTCTTTTTGGATCTTAAGGTTTATATCTGGAGATATTTTGTTAGGTTTTCTTTGATGTTTTTATTGAGTATTCAACTCATGGTTTAAAAGAGAGTACATCAAAGGTTTTGTTTGTTATACAAAAGAGAGAGTTGTTCTTCGGTGGATTCTAAAGAATTCGAGCCTAAAGCTTCGGTGGATTCTGGAGTGGCTCATCAGAAAGACAATTCTGTGGCGAAGATAGGGTTGGAAGAGGCACATAGAGGTTGGTTCAATTAGGCGTTGTGGATTCGCTAGATAATTGAGAGTATATCTGTGTAATTCCTTTAAATCTTCTTAGTGGATTGTTCTTGTGGCTGTTGCCCGTGCTTTTTTTTTATCACAATTGGAGGTGTCCAATTGTGGTTTTTCCACGTAAAATCGTTGTGTCTCTTTGTCTTGATTGTTTGATTGGGGTTGTTATATTCTGCTTAAAATTGATACATAATCACAAATCAACATCTAGAAGGTTTCTAGATTTTTCAATTTGGAAATTAAATAAAAAGGTTGTTGAATCGAAAAGGAAATTGAATAAAAAGGAAGTTGAATAAAATTAAAAATGGAAGTTCATTCAAGAAACCACTATACCTTAACGATCTATTTGGAAGTTAAATAAAAAAGGAAGTTGAATAAAAATTGAAGTTGAATAAAAATAAAAACTGAAGTTGCATAAAATTAACAATGGAAGTTCATTCAACAAACCACTATGCCTTAACGATCTATTTGGAAATTAAATAAAAAAAAGAAGTTGAATAGAAAAAGAAATTGAACAAAAATTGAAGTTGAATAAAAATGAAATTGGAAGTTGCATAAAATTAAAAATGGAAGTTCATTCAAGAAACCACTATACCATAACGATGTATTTTGAAGTTAAATAAAAAAGGAAGTTGAATATAAAAGGAAATTGAATTAAAATTGAAGTTGAATAAAAATAAAGACGGAAGTAGCATAAAGTTAACAATGGAAGTTCATTCAAGAAACATCTATACCTTAACGATCTATTTGAAAATGGAATAAAAAATGAAGTTGAATAGAAAAAGAAATTAAATAAAAATTGAAGCTGAATAAAAATAAAAATGAAAGTTGCATAAAATTAAAAATGGAAGTTCATAAAAAAACCACTATACCTGAACTATCTATTTGGAAATTAAACAAAAGGAAGTTGAATAGAAAAGGAAATTGAATAAAATGGAAGTTGAACAAAATTAAAAATGGAAGTTGAACAAAATTAAAAATGGAAGTTGCATAAAATTAAAAATGGAAGTTCATTCAAGAAACCGCTATATCTTAACGATCTATTTGGAAGTAAAATAAAAAAGGAAGTTGAATAGAAAAGGAAATTGAATAAAAATTACAGTTGAATAAAAATAAAAATGGAAGTTGCATAAAATTAACAATGGAAGTTCATTCAAAAAACCACTATGCCTTAATGATCTATTTGAAAATTAAATAAAAAAAGAAGTTGAATAGAAAAACAAATTCAATAAAAATTTAAGTTGAATAAAAATAAAATTGGAAGTTGCTTAAAATTAAAAATGGAAGTTCATTCAAGAAACCCCCATAGCTTAACGATCTATTTGGAAATTAAATAGAAAAGGAAATTGAATAACGACGGAAGTTGAATAAAAACAAAAATAAAAGTTGCATAAAATTAAAAATGGAAATTCATTCAAAAAACCACTACACTATAATGATCTATTTGGAAATTAAATAAAAAAGGAAGTTGAATAGTAAAGAAATTGAATAAAAATGAAGTTGAATAAAAATAAAAATAGAAGTTGCATAAAATTTAGAGTGGAAGTTCATTCAAGAAACCGCTATACCTTAACGATGTATTTGGAAGTAAAATAAAAAAGAAAGTTGAATAGAAAAGGAAATTGAATAAAAATTAAAGTTGAATAAAAATAAATAAAAATGTAGGTTGCATAAAATTAACAATGGAAGTTCATTCAAAAAACCACTATGCCTTAACGATCTATTTGGAAATTAAATAAAAAAGGAAGTGGAACAGAAAAGGAAATTGAATAAAAATTGCAGTTGAATAAAAATAAAATTGGAAGTTGCATAAAATTAACAATGGAAGTTTATTCAAGAAACCACTATACCTTAACGATCTATTTGCCAATTAAATAAAAAATGAAGTTGAATACAAAGGAAATCGAATTAAAATGGAAGTGGAAAAAAAATAACATTGGAAGTTGCATAAAATTAAAAATTGAAGTTCATTCAAGAAACCACTATACCTTGACGATCTATTTGGAAATTAAATAGAAAAGGAAATTGAATAACGATGGAAGTCGAATAAAAACCAAAATGGAAGTTGCATAAAATTAAAAATGGAAGTTCATTCAAAAAACCAATATACCTTAACGATCTATTTGGAAATTAAATAAAAAAGGAAGTTGAATAGAAAAGAAATTGAATAAAAATGGAAGTTGAATAAATATAAAAATAGAAGTTGCATAAAATTTAGAGTGGAAGCTCATTCAAGAAACCACTATACCATAACGATCTATTTGGAAGTTAAATAAAAAGGAAGTTGAATAAAAATAAAAATGGAAGTTGCATAAAATTAACAATGGAAGATCATTCAGGAAACCGTTATACCTTAACGATCTGTTTGGAAATTAAATAAAAAAGGAAGTTGAATAGAAAAGGATATTGAATAAAAATTGAAGTTGAATAAAAATAAAAATGGAAGTTGCATAAAATTAACAATGGAAGTTTGTTCAAGAAACCACTATACCTTAACGATCTATTTGCAAATTAAATAAAAAAAGAAGTTGAATAAAAAAAGAAATTGAATTAAAATGAAGTGGAGAAAAAATAAAATTGGAAGTTGCATAAAATTAAAAATGGAAGTTCATTCAAGATACTACTATACCTTAACGATTTATTTGGAAACTAAATAAAAAAAGAAGTCGAATAGAAAAGGAAATTGAATACAATTGGAAGTTGAATAAAAATAAAAATGAAAGTTGCATAAAATTAATAATGGAAGTTTATTAAAAAAATCACTATACCTTATCGATCTATTTAGCAATTAAATGAAAAAGGAAGTTGAATAGAGAAGGAAATTTAATAAAAATGGAAGTTGAATAAAAATAAAAACGTAAGTTGCATAAAATTAAAAGTGGAAGTTTATTCAAGAAACCACTATATACCTTAACGATCTATTTGGAAGTTTAATTAAAAAGGAAGTTGAATAGAAAAAGAAATTGAATAAAAATTGAAGTTGCATAAAATAAAAACGGAAGTTGCATAAAATTAACAATGGAAATTCATTCAAGAAACCGCTATACCTTAACGATTTATTTGGAAATTAAATAAAAAAAGAGGTTGAATAGAAAAGAAAATTGAATAAAAGTTGAAGTTGAATAAAAATAAAATTGGGAGTTGCATAAAATTAAAAATGGAAATTCATTCAAGAAACCATTATACCTTAACGATTTATTTGGAAGTTAAATAAAAAAGTAAGTTGAATAGAAAAGGAAATTGATTAAAAATTGAAGTGAAATAAAAATAAAAATAGAAGTTGCATAAAATTAAAAATGGAAGTTCATTCAAGAAACTAATATACCATAAAGATCTATTTGGAAGTTAAATAAAAAAAGGAAGTTGAATAGAAAAGGAAATTGAATAACAATTGAAGTTGAATAAAAATAAAAATAGAAGTTGCATAAAATTAAAAATGAGAATTCATTCAAGAAATGACTATACCTTAACGATCTATTTGGAAATTAAATAAAAAAAGAAGTTGAATAGAAAAGGAAATGAAAAAAAAAAATTGAATTTGAATAAAAATAAAAATGGAAGTTGCATAAAATTAAAAATGGAAGTTCATTCAAGAAACCAGTATACCTTAACGAGACCCCGGTCTTTTCCCATTTGGTTGTGTATCCGGACTTAGGTTCCGTAGATCCTGTCATATTTAATTGCTGTTGTCGTCCTAATTTTTCTTATTGTGAGTTATAGGATGTATTGGGTAGGTTTGTTGCAGGTTGGTGGGTTTAGGAACTAAGTGTTGCTGTCCAGATTTTTGGACCTTCGCTCGAGCGAGAGAGTTGGTCGCTTGAGCGAGCTTGTTTTTGTCCTTCGCTCAAGCCAGGGTTTAGTCGCTCGAGCGAGAGTAGAATTTGTGTCTGGTGGCTCGAGCCAGGGTATCTTCGCTCGAGTGAGCGATTGCGTCCAGTATAGACCTGAGAGCTGGTTTCTTCACTCGAGCAAGCTTTTCTTCGCTCGAGCGAGTGAGGTGTATGTTTTCGAGTTCTTCGCTCGAGCGAGCATTCTATCGTCGAGCGTGCTTCTGGGTTGCAGACCTGAAGCTTCGAGTTCTTGGCTCGAGCGAGACTTTCTTCGCTCGAGCGGCTTTCTGTGTCTGGTTGCTTGAGTGACCAAGTCTTCGCTCGAACGAGCCTGTTTTATTTAAATAGGCAGCGAGCAGTTTTTAAAACAGTTTTTCAGCCTCTTTTTGATTCCAGAACCCTAGGTCCGTGTTTTCTCTTCCTCCACTCACCTTCTCTCTTAGGTTTCATCTATTTTTAGGGTGTTTCTACCCTAGGTCTTTATTAAAAAGATAGAGGGGATTGAGGGCTTCGTGTTAATCTGAGAATTTAGCGGTTTGGAGCCTTTGAATTTTGGGTCATCATCTTCATCTTCTCCATTCGGGTTATTTACTTCGAGGTAGGGATTTCCTATCCATATTAATAGGTTTGTTCTAAGTTTTGGTATTTTGATATGTTGGGGTTGTTTGTTAAATTTTGGGAAAAACCCTAGTGTTGTAATAAATTAATTTGTATAATTAATTTAAGGAAAATTGGGGAATTTAGCTGAATTCATGAACTTGGGGAAATTATGAGATTTATGGTGTAGTTGAATAGTTTAATTACTCACCTTTGAAAAATGTTAAATTACATTTGTTGATACATTTATTTCCTGTTTAGAAATAATTGTTTGGGCTATCGGTGGAGGATAGTCAATGATTGTTGTAGACATTTGCATGTGGATTAGGGAAAACTGAAACTAATCACATTGGTTTAGTCATTAATTTTGACTGTTGAATTAATACAGAAAAATACGTGTATTGATTGAGTGTTGTATATGACAAGTGTTTACTACATTGTATATGTATTTTGTTTGAGAAGAGATAGGGGATGTACTCCCCGGTTTAGGGGAAGATAGGGGATGGACCTCTAAACCGGATTTTGTTTGGGAGGAGATAGGGGATGGACTCCATTAGCCAACTAATATGTGTGCTTATTGATTTATGAAGTGTTTTACATGTTGTTAGACAGCACTAAAATGTGTATCAATCGGGAAGTATGGAAGTGTTTTGGTATGAGCCTTAGTCTCATTTGGTTTTGTTGATATTGGAAGGAATGTTAATGTGATCTATAGTTCACTGTTATAGTTGGCCAGGTTCTGAGCCACATTGGTATAAATGGAAAGTTTGAATCAATAATGGAAATGAAACGTGTCATAAAACTGTATGTTGATGAAATGGATATTTGGTGTTAACCATATATTGAATGCTATTGCTTTATTCAATGCTTATATTTGGTTTAGTATATTTCTACTGGGCTGTGGCTCACCCTATACGGGAACATCATTTTCAGGTCCAGGTGATATGCTACCTCCAAGGACTTAGCTTGGAAGGATTTGGATTTTGAAAGACTTATCTTTAGTTATTTGCTTTATTTGATATTACCTGTAAACATTCAGGCCAAGGGCTTAATCTGTAGTTGAGTTAGAACTCATATTTTGTGTCCAAGTTTTAGCTTGGAAAGATGTAAGCCTGTAGGGCATTTACTTTGATGTTACATGGGACGTCTTTCAATAAAAGTACTGATGGATTGATATAATAATTGGTTTTCTTTTATCATGCATGTTAATGTTATATGTATATTATGGGTTTATTTTGAGGGCGTTACAGAATAGAAATGGAAATTGAATAAAAATTGAAGTTGAATAAAAATAAAAATAGAAGTTGCATAAAATTAACAATGAAAGTTCATTCAAAAAACCACTATGCCTTAACGATCTATTTGAAAATTAAATAAAAAAAAAATAATTGAACAGAAAAGGAAATTGAATAAAAATTCAAGTTGAATAAATATAAAATTGGAAGTTGCGTAAAATTCAAAATGAAAGTTCATTCAAGAAACCACTATACCTTAACGATCTATTTGGAAATTAAAGAGAAAAGGAAATTGAATGACAATGGAAGTTGAATAAAAACAAAAATGGAAGTTGCATAAAATTAAAAATGGAAGTTCATTCAAAAACCCACTATACCTTAACGATCTATTTGGAAATTAAATAAAAAAGGAAGTTGAATAGAAAATGAAATTGAATAAAAATGGAAGTTGAATAAAAATAAAAATGAAAGTTGCATAAAATTAAATGTCACGTCCCGAATTTTTATTACTCGAAAACATTACCAAAGCCTGTAATTTTGGTCCATTTTTTTTTTTACTCATGTACAAAAATATCTATTACAGTTGAGTAATAGAAATACAATAACACATGTTCTCTCTCTCAATGAATATTACAATGACAATCGTACATTGGGTTGCATAAAATTAATGAACTTCCATTGTTAATTAATGAAACCACTATATCTTAATGATGTATTTGGAAATTAAACAAAAAGTATGTTGAATTGAAAAGGAAATTGAATAAAAAAGAAGTTAAATAAAATTTAAAATGGAAGTTGCATAAAATTAAAAATGGAAGTTCATTCAAGAAACCATTATACCTTAACGATCTATTTGGAAGTTAAAGAAAAGAGGAAGTTGAATAGAAAAGAAAATTGAATAAAAATTGAAGTTAAATAAAAATAAAAATGGAAGTTGCATAAAATTAACAATGGAAGTTCATTCAAAAACCCACTATTCCTTAACGATCTATTTGGAAATTAAATAAAAAGAGAAGTTGAATAGAAAAGAAAATTGAATAAAAATTGAAGTTGAATAAAAATAAAATTGGAAGTTGCATAAAATGAAAAATGAAGTTCATTCACGAAACCATTATACCTTAACGATCTATTTGGAAATTTAAATAAAAAAGGAAGTTGAACAGAAAAAGAAATTGTATAAAAATTGAAGTTGAATAAAAATAAAAATGGAAGTTGCATCAAATTAAAAATAGAAGTTCATTCAAGAAACCACTATACCATAACGATCTATTTAGAAGTTAAATAAAAAAGGAAGTTGAATTGAAAAGGAAATTGAATAAAAATTGAAGTTGAATAAAAATGAAAATGAAGTTGCATAAAATTAAAAATGGAAGTTCCTTCAAGAAACCACTATACCATAACAATCTATTTGGAAATTAAATAGAAAAGGAAGTTGAATAGAAAAGGAAATTGAATAAAAATTGAAGTTGAATAAAAATGAAATTGGAAGTTGCATAAAATGAAAAATCGCAGTTCATTCACGAAACCATCATACCTTAACGATCTATTGAAAGTTTAATAAAAAAGGAAGTTGAATAGCAAATGAAATTGTATAAAAATTGAAGTTAAATAAAAATAAAAATGAGTTGCATCAAATTAAAAATGGAAGTTTATTCAAAAAACCATTATACCATAACGATCTATTTAGAAGTTACATAAAAAACGAAGTTGAATAGAAAAGGAAATTGAATAAAAATTGAAGTTGAATAAAAATGAAAACGGAAGTTGCATAAAATTAAAAAAGGAAGTTCATTCAAGAAACCACTATACCTTAACGATCTATTTGGAAATTAAATAAAAAATGAAGTTGAATAGAG
This sequence comes from Camellia japonica, assembly GCA_030407325.1. Classification (NCBI taxonomy): domain Eukaryota; kingdom Viridiplantae; phylum Streptophyta; class Magnoliopsida; order Ericales; family Theaceae; genus Camellia; species Camellia japonica. The sequence goes on from JAPPVO010000003.1 coordinate 4,945,412, forward strand.
AAGGAAATTGAATAAAAATTGAAGTTGAATAAAAATAAAAATGGAAGTTGCATAAAATTAAAAATGAAAGTTCATTCAAGAAACCACTATCCCTTAACGATCTATTTGGAAGTTAGATAAAAAACGAAGTAGACTAGAAAAAGAAATTGAATTAAAATTGAAGTTGAATAAAAATAAAAATGAAAACTGCATAAAATTAACAATTAAAGTTCATTCAAGAAACCACCATATGTTAACGATCTATTTGGAAATTAAATAAAAAAAAGAAGTTTAATAGAAAAGGAAATTGAATAAAAATTGAAGTTGAATAAAAATAAAATTTGAAGTAGCATAAAATTAAAAATGGAAGTTCATTCAAGAAACCATTATACCTTAATGATCTATTTGAAACTTAAATAAAAAAGGAAGTTGAATAGAAAAGAAATCGAATAAAATTGAAGTTGAATAAAAATAAAAATGGATGTTGCATAAAATTAAAAATGGAAGTTCATTCAAGAAACCACTATACCATAAGGATCTATTTGGAAGTTAAATAAAAATGGATGTTAAATAAAAAGGGAAATTGAATAGAAATTGAAGTTGAATAAAAATAAAAATAGAAGCTACATAAAATTAAAAATGGAAGTTTATTCAAGTAACCACTATACATTAACGTTCTATTTGGAAATTAAATAAAAAAAAGAAGTCGAAAAGAAAAGGAAATTGAATAAAAATTGAAGTTGAATAAAAATAAAAATAGAAGTTGCATAAAATTAAAAATGGAAGATTCAAGAAACCATTATGTCTTAATGATCTATTTGGAAATTAATAAAAATGATGTTGAATGAAAGGAAATTGAATAAAAAGGAAGTTGAATAAAATTAAAAATGGAAGTTGCATAAAATTAAAAATGAAAGTTCATTCAAGAAACCATACCTTAACGATCTATTTGAAAATTAAATATAAAAGGAAGTTGAATAGAAAAGGAAATTGAATAAAATTGAAGTTCAATAAAATAAAAATGGAAGTTGCATAAAATTAACAATGGAGGTTCATTCAAAAACCACTATGCCTTAACGATCTATTTGAAAATTAAATAAAAAAAAGAAGTTGAACAGAAAAGGAAATTGAATAAAAATTCAAGTTGAATAAATATAAAATTGGAAGTTGCATAAAATTCAAAATGAAAGTTCATTCAAGAAACCACTATACCTTAACGATCTATTTGGAAATTAAAGAGAAAAGGAAATTGAATAACAATGGAAGTTGAATAAAAACAAAATGGAAGTTGCATAAAATTAAAATTGGAAGTTCATTCAAAAACCCACTATACCTAACGATCTATTTGGAAATTAAATAAAAAGGAAGTTGAATAGAAAATGAAATTGAATAAAAACGGGAGTTGAATAAAAATAAAAATGGAAGTTGCATAAAATTAAATGTCACGTCCCGAATTTTTATTACTCGAAAACATTACCAAAGCCTGTAATTTATGTCCATTTTTTTTTTACTCATATGCAAATATCTATTATACTAGAGTAATACAAATACAATAATACATGTTCTCTCTCTCAGTGAGTATTACAATGACAATCGTACATTGGGTTGCATAAAATTAATGAACTTCCATTGTTAATTAATGAAACCACTATATCTTAATGATCTATTTGGAAATCAAACAAAAACGATGTTGAATTGAAAGGAAATTGAATAAAAAGGAAGTTAAATAAAATTAAAAATGGAAGTTCATTCAAAAACCATTATACCTTAACGATCTGTTTGGAAGTTAAAGAAAAGAGGAAGTTGAATAGAAAAGAAAATTGAATACAAATTGAATTTGAATAAAAATAAAAATGGAAGTTGAATAAAAGTAACAATGGAAGTTCATTAAAAAAACCACTATTCCTTAACGATCTATTTGGAAATTAAATAAAAAGAGAAGTTGAATAGAAAAGAAAATTGAATAAAAATTGAAGTTGAATAAAAATAAAATTGGAAGTTGTATAAAATGAAAAATGGAAGTTCATTCACGAAACTATTATACCTTAACGATCTATTTGGAAGTTAAATTCAAAAGGAAGTTGAATAGAAAAGGAAATTGTATAAAAATTGAAGTTCAATAAAAATAAAAATGGAAGTTGCATCAAATTAAAAATCGAAGTTCATTCAAGAAACCACTATACAATAACGATCTATTTAGAAGTTAAATAAAAAAGGAAGTTGAATTGAAAAGGAAATTGAATAAAAATTGAAGTTGAATAAAAATGAAAATGAAGTTGCATAAAATTAAAACTGGAAGTTCCTTCAAGAAACCACTATACCTTAACAATCTATTTGGAAATTAAATAAAAAAGGAAGTTGAATAGAAAACGAAATTGAATAAAAATTGAATTTGAATAAAAATGAAATTGGAAGTTGCATAAAATGAAAAATCGCAGTTCATTCACGAAACCATTATACCTTAACGATTTATTTGGAAGTTAAATAAAAAAGGAAGTTGAATAGCAAAGGAAATTGTATAAAAATTGAAGTTGAATAAAAATAAAAATGGAAACTGCATAAAATTAACAATTAAAGTTCATTTAAGTAACCACTATACGTTAACGATCTATTTGGAAATTAAATAAAAAAAGAAGTTTAATAGAAAAGGAAATTGACTAAAAATTGAAGTTGAATAAAAATAAAATTGGAAGTAGCATAAAATTAAAAATGGAAGTTCATTCATGAAACCACTATACCTTAACGATCTATTTGAAAGTTAAATAAAAGAGGAAGTTGAATAGAAAAAGAAATCGAATAAAAATTGAAGTTGAATAAAAATAAAAATTGAAGTTGCATAAAATTAAAAATGGAAGTTCATTCATGAAATCATTATACCATAAAGATCTATTTGGAAGTTAAATAAAAAAGGATGTTAAATAGAAAGGGAAATTGAATAAAAATTGAAGTTGAATAAAACTAAAAATGGAAGTTGCATAAAATTAAAAATGGAAGTTTATTCAAGTAACCACTATACATTAACGATCTATTTGGAAATTAAATAAAAAAAGGAAGTCGAATAGAAAAAGAAATTGAATAAAAATTGAAGTTGAATAAAAATTAAAATAGAAGTTGAATAAAATTAAAAATGGAAGTTCATTCAAGAAACCGTTATATCTTAATGATCTATTTGGAAATTAAATAAAAAGGATGTTGAATTGAAAAGGAAATTGAATAAAAAGGAAGTTGAATAAAATTGAAAATGGAAGTTGCATAAAATTAAAAATAAAAGTTCATTCAAGAAACCATTATACCTTAACGATCTACTTGGAAGTTAAATAAAAAAGGAAATTGAATAGAAAAGAAAATTGAATAAAAATTGAAGTTGAATAAAAATAAAAATGGAAGTTGTATAAAATTAACAATGGAAGTTAATTCAAAAAACCACTATGTTTTAACGATCTATTTGGAAATTATATAAAAAAAGAAGTTGAATAGAAAAGGAAATTGAATAAAAATTGAAGTTGTATAAAAAAAAAATTGGAAGTTGCAATAAAATTAAAAATGGAAGTTCATTCAAGAAACCACTATACTTTAACGATCTATTTGGAAGTTAAATAAAAAAGGATGTTGAATAAAAATAAAAATAGAAGTTGCATAAGATTAAAAATGGAAGTTCATTGAAGAAACAACTATACCTTAACGATCTATTTGGAAATTAAATAAAAAAGGAAGTTAAATAGAAAAGGAAATTGAATAAAAATGGAAGTTGAATAAAAATAAAAATAGAAGTTGCATAAAATTAAAAATGGAAGTTCGTTCAAGAAACCATTATACCTTAACGATCTATTTGGAAGTTAAATAAAAAAGGAAGTTGAATAGAAAAAGGAAATTGAATTAAAATTGAAGTTGAATAAAAAGAAAAATGGAAGTTGCATAAAATTAACAATGGAAGTTCATTCAAGAAACCACTATACCTTAACGATTTATTTGGAAATTAAATAAAAAAAGAAGTTGAATAGAAAAGGAAATTGAATAAAAATTGAAGTTGAATAAAAATAAAATTGGAAGTTGCGTAAAATTAAAATTAGAAGTTCATTCAAGAAACCACTATACCTTAACGATATATTTGGAAGTTAAATAGAAAAGGAAGTTGAATAGAAAAAGAAATTGAATAAAAATTGAAGTTGAATAAAAATAAAAATGGAAGTTGCATAAAATTAAAAATAGATGTTCATTCAAGAAACCACTATACCATGACGGTTATAGCGATCCCGGGTCTTACTTCTTGTGTACAGTGATCCGGACTTGTTTCCGTGGATGTTAGTAGTTGTTTATATCTTGTTTGCATCCTTTCGTACCTTGTATTTGAGTTATAGGATGTGTTGGGCAGGTTTGTTTCAGGTTGGTTGAACTTAGAAACCAAGAGTAGTTGCCCAAATTTTTGCCTTCATGCTCGAGCGGAGCTTTTGACGCTCGAGCGGCCCCTTCGTTGTTGCTTTCTCTGCTCGAGCGGGTGTTTTGACGCTCGAGCGTGATTTTCCATCTCCCAGTATTTCCTCTGCATGTTGGACCTCGGCGGGCGTTTTGACGCTCGAGCGTGAGTTTGTGTGTGACGCTCGAGCGGGAGTTTTGCGCTCGAGCGGGGACCTGGTTCAGCAAAAGTTCTGGAGTGTGTATCCGCTGCTCAGTGGAAGTTTACGCTCGAGCGGGAGTCTGTGAGTGACACTTCGAGCGGGGGTTTCCACGCTTCGAGTGGGGGCGACTCTTATATAAACCGAGATCTGATCTTTTTGGATCACTTTTTCATACCCTTTTCTTTCTCTTACTTTTCCAAAACTCCATTGTTGAGCCTCTCTCTCTAGAACCTTGCCTTCTCTCTAGGTATTGATCTAGTAGGAGATGTTTCCTCACCTTTGGCCTTTACAAAAAAGTTGTTGATCATCGAGGGCTATCTTTTGATCCAAGAATCTCGGGATTTGGAGCATTTTCATTTTCTTCATCTTCTTTGTTGGGTGTCAACTTTTGAGGTAGGGATTCCTACTCACTCTTATGGTCTTTGACATAGATTTTTGGTTGTTTTGATAAAGTGTTGAAGTTGGGTAATTTTGGGATTTAGGGTTTCAAAAATGTTAAAAGGGAGTTTTGTATTTTGATTCTAAAAATGTGTATTTTGGGTTTCAAAATAATGGTATTGTTGTTGGTTGTTGATATTTAGACCATTGGGTCAATATTGGGAAAAGGGGTAGAAAACCCTAATTTGTTGAATAAATTAATTAGTATAATTAATTTGGAAAAAGTTGTGGATTTATGGAATTGAGTTGGAAATAATGAAATAGATTCATTATATTGTGGAATGGTGGAGTTGAATTTGTTAATCGCTCACTTTTGAAAACATTGATAATTTATCTGTTGGAGCTTTTATTCTCTGTTTAGAAATAATTGCTTGGGCTACCGGTGGAGGGTAGTTTTGATTGTTGTAGAAAATGCATGATGATTAGGCAAACTAAAACTAATCGATTGAGTATGCTATCGAATATAGCGACTGGAATAATACATTAACTTTATGTATTGACTGATTGTATATGATCTATGTTTATATACATGTGTTGTGTGGGAGGAGATAGGGGATGTACTCCACGGTTTAGGGGAAGATAGGGGATGGACCTCTAAACCGGATTTTTGTGTGACATTGATACAACACTACAATGTGTATCAAGTGTTGATTATGGAAGTGTTTGAATTGATTTGATATAGCACTAAAATGTATATCGCTATCAATTGAGAAGTATAGAAGTGATTCTATGTTATGTTGATACAACACCGAAATGTGTATCTTTCGTAAAGTATGGAAGTAGTCTATGTGTTATCGATACAACATTAAAATGTGTATCCACCATGAGTTTCGAAAGTGTTTAAAGATGAGTCTAAATCTCATTAAGTTATTTGGCTAGGTATTGAGCCTTGTTTTCAAATTCAAAGTTGAAAAAGGAAATGAAAAATGAAAGGAAACATGGACATAGTGGTCATGTAATGGAAATGAATGATGAATTGATTTATGGGAAGTAGACATTTATCAATTGCTAATATCTTAGTTATTGCTCATACTGTGTTTAGCATATCTCCACTGGGCGTTGGCTCACCATATATGGGACAACATGCCACCTCCAAGGACATAGCTTGGATGATGATGAGAGTTGAAGACTCTTTTTTGTTTATTTTGTTTGTATTACATGTATATCAAGCCAAGGGCTTCTTTTGTATAGAGTTAGTACTCTTCTTTTGTGCAACCAAGTGTTGACTTGGAAAGCTGTAAGCCCGTAGGGTATTTGCTTTTGTGTTAACATGTAATACTGTTGTAAGAATTACTCTGATGAATAGAAGAATATTTATATTTTATATCAACGCATGTCTAAATTGATGGGTTCTAATGTTATTATTTTGAGGGCGTGACACGATCTATTTGGAAGTTATATAAAAAGGAAGTTGAATTGAAAAGGAAATTGAATAAAATGAAGTTGAAAAAAATAAAAATGGAAGTCGCATAAAATTAAAAATGGAAGTTTATTCAAGTAACCACTATACCTTAACGATCTATTTGGAAATTAAATAAAAAAGGAAGTTGAATAGAAAAGGAAATTGTATAAAAATTGAAGTTGAATAAAATAAAAATGGAAGTTGCATAAAGTTAAAAATGGAAGTTCATTCAAGAAACCATTATACCTTAAAGATCTATTTGGAAATTAAATAAAAAAGGAAGTTGAATAGAAAAGGAAATTGAATAAAAATTGAAGTTGAATTAAAACAAAAATGGAAGTTGCATAAAATTAAAAATGGAAGTTCATTCAAGAAACCATTATACCATAATGATCTATTTGGAAGTTAAATGTAACGCCCTCAAAAATCAACCACAAATCTTACAGTCTCGACATGCTTAGACATAAGAGAATAAAGCATAATTTCATTTCATCAGAATATTCATTACAAAAGTATTCCATGTTGACATCAAAAGTAAATGCCCCACGGGGTTACAACTTTCCAAGCCAACACTTGGTTACAAAAAAGAAAGTACTAACTCAAAATACAAAATAAGTCCTTGGCTTGATTTACATGAAGACACAAAATAATCACAAAATAACCAAGAGAGTCTTCAACTCCCACAACATCCAAGCTAAAACCTCGGAGGCGGCATAATACCTGAACCTGAAAATGAGGTCTCATATAGGGTAAGCCAATGCCCAATAGAGATATGCTAAACATAATATGAGCAATAATTAAAACATTAGCATTCAATAAATGTTTAACTCATATACGCCAACTTATAACACATTTCAATTCCATGACCAATATGTCTATGTTTCATTTCATTTTCCATTACTTATCCACTTCTCAATTCATAACTGTCGTGACCCGAACCCGCCCTTATGGGTTAAGGCCATAACCGGCTAGTAATCGAGTGATTACCTACGGCCTCAACCAAAGAAATGAAAAACTCATCTGAGATAAAGGGACCGAACGGAAGCAATTCAAAAACTTTGTCCATAGAGCCGTGCTTAAATGCACACCATAACATTCCAAACATTTATGCTAATAACTCACATCAAAATGTGTACAAACACAAAACACTGTACATACAGGATCATACAGATTTAAGTCAGTCAGACCCAAGACTTATATACAAAAGTAGTCCAACGTATTCGCCAACATAACAAAACTATAAACAAGGGTCAAAGGCGAAGACAGTCTCGTGCGTGAGACGTTTGGGCTGACTCCTCAAAACTTTAACTATTTCTCACAAGTTCACCGAGGCTGGTTCTGGACGTCCCTTGGCTCACCTACATTTACATGAATGAGCGTGAGCGAATGCCTAGTGAATAATATCAAACGAGGAAGATATATAAGCAATTATTGAAACAGTTACAATAAATGGCCTTTGGCCCGATAATTTATATCTATCGGCCTTTGGCCCAATCATCTATATCTATTATTCGTATCAATCGGCCTTTGGCCCAATCATTCATGTTGATCGGCCTTCGGCCCAATCATTCGTGTCAATCGGCCTTCGGCCCAATCATTCATATCAATCGGCCTTCGGCCCAATCATTCACATCAATCGGCCTTCGGCCCAATCATTCATGTCAATCGGCCTTCGGCCCAATCATTAACATCAATCGGCCTTCGGCCCAATCCTTCATGTCAATCGGCCTTCGGCCCAATCATTCACATCAATCGTTGTCCACCACTCAAATTAATGACTTACAAAACTTACATATAAGTAAACAATTGGACAACAGTATATTTCAAATATCTTGTTAAGATATTACTCACAGTGATCGGCTTATGGATTTGTCCTGGAACTCGACCCTACACATGCCTTAACACAAAAGGGTCACTAACAATTCAATCCGTTCAAAATTCACATTTTCCTTTTTAGGCTTCATTCTTATCTCATTAACTCATTTACAATGTTTAACATATGCCTAAGAGTGATTACAAGTGAAAGAGAACGGAAAACGAAACACAGAACAAGCATACAAAATTTCAGAGAACAGGGTCCCCGCTCGAGCGTCAACTTCCCCGCTCGAGCGGACCCTTAAGGCCTACAAAAGTATTGGTTGCATGAAAAATAAGCTCGAGCGTGGAATAGAGTGCTCGAGCGGAAGGCCTGTCTACAAAACTCCCCGCTCGAGCGTGATTTATCCCGCTCGAGCGGACATCCAACTCTGCAAAAAGTACTGGGAGCACGATTTTCCTGCTCGAGCAGCCATTTCCTAGCTCGAGCGGACATAAAAAATCTGGGTTTTCCAGATTGAGTTCTTGAGCTCCAATTCGAATTCCAACCAACCAAATATGCATGTTATGGCTCAAATCTCAAATATACACATATTGACATGATACCAATACAAGATTACAACATTAGGAAGCTCAATTTCTTACATCATTTACATGCATGCCTCAAATTAATCCAAATTCGTCACCAACATATCAAATTTCCACATGCAAAGCTTGCTCTTTCATGATCTACTCTTGCATGTAAGAAATACACATTATTCACAACTTATTTGGTGAAGAAATGGTCATACACATGGATTTCATTCAACTTCAACATAGATCACACAAATTAAACTCAATCATGGAAATCCATAGCAATTCTTTACATGCATGCTTCTATTAACTTGAAATCCAACATATACAACCCAATTCTATTACATTCAAACTAATTCATGCCCTTGGCCATTTATCAAACTTGAATTCACAAGATAATGACTACAAATGCATGAATTACTCACCAAGGAGTTTAATCTTCACAATCTATGGCAATTCTTGAGCTTAACCTCCAAAATTTCCAAGCTTCAAGCCAAACCCTCAATCTCCTATCCTCTCTTCTTCCAACCGACCCTCTCTTCTCTTCTTTGAGTTTATTAACAGTCAAAAATGAGGCTAAGGAGGGAGAGATTGAGTGTTTAAAGTCTTGACAACAAAACCCACTAAGGCCAATATTATAATAATAAAGTAGTTGGGCTCTAATTTATTAATTTAATCGATTTAATCTAACCCAAATCAATTTTCAATTAAATTTCACCGTAGGCTCTAAAAATTATGCCAGTCACAACGACGTAATCAATTTCGGGTTCTGGGCCAGCAGATTATTCAAACAGATATGCCTACGGTGAACAGATAAAACTTCAAAATCGCATATATTCACATAATGGCACATAAAATCATGCTAAACACATAATCATTTTCAAATTAAGGACCCTTTTAGCATATTACGGAATAGGGGTATCACAGTCTTCCCCCCTTTAGGAAGTTTGGTCCTCCAAACTTAATTTACCTTCGTCGGGAAACAAATGTGGATAGCGTAGTCGCATTTCCTCCTCTTTTTCCCACGTGGCATCCGTCCCATAGTGTTCCTTCCATTCACTTTCACCATTGGGATGGATTTGTTCTCAATTCTTTTCACTTGTCGTCGACAATTCTTCCGGCCATTCGCATATTCCATATTCATCAATAGCAACCCGGTGATAATCAATCACATGAAACGGGTCTCGGAGGTAACCCCTCAACATCGACACATGAAACACATTATGGATTTGCTCGAATCCCGGTGGCAAGCAACTCTGTAGGCAACTGGACCAAGCCTCTCCAAAATCTGAAACGGCCCAATGTAACGGGGCGACAACTTGCCCTTTTTCCCAAATCTGACTTGGCCTTTCATCGGAGAAACACGGATGAACACATGGTCACCAACCTCATACTCAAGAGGTCTTCTCCGAACGTCTGCATAATTCTTTTGTCGGTCCTGAGCTGTTTTGAGCCTTTGACGAATGTCTTGATTTTCTCAGAAGTGTCTTGCACAATTTCTGGCCCAAGCAAAGCTCTATCCCCGACCTCTGTCCAACAAATAGGTGATCTACACCTCCTACCATACAAAGCCTCGTATGGTGCCATACCGATGCTGGAGTGGAAGCTGTTATTATAAGCAAATTCTGCAAGTGGCAAATAATCTTCCCAACTCCCCTGAAAATCCAAGCACACATGCGAAGCATATCTTCCAAAGTTTGTATCGTTCGTTCTGACTGCCCATCTGTCTGTGGGTGGAATGCAGTACTGAACCTTAGTTCTGTTCCCATAGCTTCCTGCAAACTCTTCCACAATCTAGATACAAATTTCGGATCTCTATCCGACACAATAGATACCGGAACTCCGTGTAAACGGACAATTCATCAACATAAATAGTAGCCAATCTATAAGCAGTAAATGTAGTTTTGACAGGCAGAAAATGTGCAGATTTAGTCAGTCTATCAACTACAACCCAAACAGAATCCATACCTCGAGAAGTCCGAGGTAGGCCAACAACGAAATCCATAGTCACATGTTCCCACTTCCATTCAGGAATAGGGAGAGGTTGAAGTAGACCGCCTGGTTTCTGATGTTCAGCCTTGACTTGCTGACACTGAAGGCACTTGGACACATATTCTGCAATCTCTTTCTTCATTTTAGGCCACCAATAGGTTTGTTTCAAATCCCGATACATCTTGTTGTTACCCGGATGCATAGCAAATACGGACCTGTGGGCTTCATCTAAAACCCTCTTCTTTAGTTCCGGGATATCAGGGACGCATATTCGGTTCCGGAATTTCAACACTTCATTCTCAATACTGAATTCTGCTTTGGCTTCCTCAAATTCGTCAATCACTTTCTGAGGAACTCATCCTCTTTCTTTTGCTGATTTCATCAATGATCGCCGGCTCGGCTGTAATAGCGGCTATCAATCCGCCCTGTTCACACATTACCACTTCAATTTCAGACTTCTCAAAATCTTGCAAGATTTCTCTCTGTTCGGTAAGTAAACAGCCATACTCCCCGTTGATTTTCTGCTTAATGCATCAGCCACTGTATTAGCTTTCCCGGGGTGATACTGAATCTCTAGTCGTAGTCTTTTATCAGCTCAAGCCATCTCTCTGTCGCATATTCAGCTCTTTCTGTGAAAGAAGTATTTCAGGCTCTTTGATCTGTGTAGACTTCACACTTTGCCCCATACAAATAATGCCGCCAGATTTTCAAAGCAAAAACAACTGCGGCCAATTCTAAGTCATGTGTTGGTAGTTTTTCTCGTGCAGTCTCAACTGTCGGAGGCGTAAGCAATAACCTTTCCGTTCTGCATTAACACACAACCCAAACCTTTATAAGATGCATCACTGAAAATCACAAAATTTTCCGTACCTGAAGGTAGTGTCAAAATGGTGCAGTGGTCAATCTGTCTTCAATTCATGAAAGGCTGATTCTCTTTCTCGTTCCACTCAAAGTTGCCCTTGCGTGTCATTGGGTAAGAGGCACAGCTATTTTTGAAAAATCCTTCACAAACCTCCTGTAGTACCCAGCAAGCCCATAAAGCTGCGAACTTCTGTTACATTAGTCGGTGTAGGCCAATTCACGATTGCCTCTATTTTCTGTGGGTCCACTGAAATTCCTTCCTTGTTGATCACATGCCCTAAGAAAACAACTTCATCCAACCAAAACTCACATTTCTTTAGCTTTGCAAATAATTTCCTTTCCCGAAGTATTTGTAAAATAGTTCTCAAGTGATGTTCATGTTCGAGTCTATCTTTAGAGTATATCAAAATATCATCGATGAAGACTACAACAAACTCATCAAGGTAGGTTTTAAAAATTCTATTCATTAAGTCCATAAATGCTGCCGGAGCATTAGTCACTCCAAATGGCATAACCAGAAACTCAAAATGACCATACCTCGTTCTGAATGCGGTTTTCTCAACATCCTCTGCCTTAACCTTTCAGCTGATGATACCCGGATCTCAAATCAATCTTAGAAACACCTGTGATCCCTGCAACTGGTCAAATAAATCATCAATATGGGGTAAGGGTATTTGTTCTTTATCGTTACCTTGTTCAATTCCCGATAATCGATGCACAGGCGAAGTACCATCCTTCTTTTTCACAAATAACACTGGTGCACCCCAAGGCGAAGTGCTAGGTCGGATAAACCCCTTTAAGCAGGTCTTGCAACTGTTCTTTCAATTCTTCATTTCAGCAGTAGCCATTCTGTAGGGAGTTTTAGAAATAGGCTGGGTGCCTGGCACAGTCTCAATAGTAAACTCTATCTCCCTGTCTACCAATTCCCCGGTAATTCATTTGGGAACACATCTGGAATTCTCTAACAATAGGAATATCATTCAATTCAACATTCACAGATTGTTCAGTCAACACATAGCACAGATAACCCTGGCACCCTTTCCTGATCAGTTTACATGCTTTCATTGCAGATATCAAATAAGGTGGAGGCACTACCCCATTACCCACAAACACAATTTTTTTTGTTCTGGTGGTTTAAATACAACCCTTTTTGTCACACAATCTATGGTGGCACAATACTTAGTCAACCAATCCATGCCCAAAATTACATCAAAATGTCTAAAGTTCAAGGGCAATAAATCTACATATAAGGTAGCATCCTCAATATGCATGTCACAAAACCGATATATATAGTCACATAACACAGATTCCCCCGATGGAGCAGACACACACAACAAATATGGCAACAACTCTAGGGGTCTTTTCAGTCTAGATGCAAATGTATATGTCACAAATGAGTGTGTTGATCCAGAATCAATTAATACAAAGGCATCCTGATTACATATTGAAATAGTACCTGAGACAACGGCATTGGCATTCCGTGTATCGCCCGGAACAAGTGCAAAAACTCTTCCCTGCCTCATGGTATCTCCGGCGGGAGTAGATCCCGTAGCATTTCCTAGTTTTGGGACTGATGCCGTTGAACTGGCAGCAAATTTTCCACGGTTCTGTTTGCAATCTCTGGCCATATGCCCCTGTTTACCACAATTAAAACAAGCACCTGTCACACGGTAACAAACCCCACGATGCCTATTACCACAAGTGGTACACGACGGGGTTGTGTCTCGGGAAGAATTAGAAGTATTCGAGGAGCCCGTATTTTGCTTCTTTGAAAACTTCTTCTTTGAGAAGAAGCCCTGCCTTTTGCTACCCTTCCAATCAGTTGTTGGTTTAGTTTGTCTGGCTATATTAGCCTCAGATATTATGGCCCGGTCTAATACCCCAATGTAAGTCTCCAACTTCAAGACATTCACTCTCTCTAAAATGTCAACTCGGAGCCCACCTTCAAAATGTCGCGCTTTCTTATAATCCGTGTCAATCACGTGTGGCGCAAATCTGGCCAATTCGGTGAATTTGGCCTCGTACTCGGCTACGGTCATACTGTCTTGTTTCAGTTCCATAAATTCCGCCACTTTCCTATCCCGGACACACTGCGGGAAGTACTTGTCATAAAAGATTTCCAAAAATTTTGCCCAATCAGCATCCTTGTAACTCTCACGCATCAACATCCACCATCTTCTCGCTTCGTCTTCTAGCATAAAGGTGGCTAGAAGCACTTTCTGTGTTTCTGAACACGGGAATACTTCAAACAGTTTTTCGATGCCGAGGACCCAAGCTTCAGCTTTCAAAGGATCTAGTCCGCCATGGAACTGTGGTGGTTTCATTTTCTTGAACTCTTGGTGAGGGCTATGATTCGGTTCATCGTTCTGATTATCTGGCACAGGAGGTGCCGGAGGTGGAGGTGGTGGATGTGGTTGCTGCCACTGTTGTTGCCACTCCTGTTGCTATCTCAAAGCTTTGGCCATTTCCTGTAACAGTCTTTCCATTCTGTCTATCCTGGCAGTAGAGGATTCCTCTAACTCATCACCTCTTGTTCTCACCATCTGATTAAACTTGCATTATATTTCAGGCAAATATACTTCATACAAAAGATTTACAAGTATGCATATATCAAAAAGCATACATATCCAAATAATTCGTGATGCAGGCAATTCATAACTTAAGGCACATAGTCGTTCATATCAAAACAGTTATGCATATACTTGGTGCTTTCAAATTCATACTTATGAATGCATCCTAGATCTTTTCTAGATGCTTATTGCTCTTTTGGACAAGTGTGTGAGTTATTAACTCGTGTCTAATACCACTCTGTCATGACCAGAACCCGCCCCTATGGTTAAGGCCATAACCCCAGTAATCGAGTGTGATTCCTACGCCTCAACCAAAAGAAGAAAAACTCATCAGAGATAAAGGGGCCGAACGGAAGTAATTCAAAAACTTTTGTCCATAGAGCCGTGCTTAAATACACACCATAACATTCCAAACTTTGCTAATAACTCACATCAAAATGTGTACTAACTCAAAACACTGTACATACAGGATCATACAGATTTAAGTTAGTCAGACCCAAGACTTATATACAAAAGTAGTCCAACGTATTCGCCAACATAACAAAACTATGAACAAGGGTCAAAGGCGAAGACAGTCTCGTGCGTGAGACGTTTGGGCTGACTCTTCAAAACTTTAACTATTTCTCACAAGTTCACCGAGGCTGGTTCTGGATGTCCCTTGGCTCACCTACATGTACATGAATGAGCGTGAGCGAATGCCTAGTGAATAATATCAAACGAGGAAGATATATAAGCAATTATTGAAATAGTTACAATAAATGGCCTTTGGCCCAATCATTTATATCTATCGGCCTTTGGCCCAATCATCTATATCTATCATTCGTATCAATCGGCATTTGGCCCAATCATCTATATCTATCATTTGTATCAATCGGCCTTTGGCCCAATCATTCGTGTCAATCGGCCTTCGGCCCAATCATTCATATCAATCGGCCTTCGGCCCAATAATTCACATCAATCGGCCTTCGGCCCAATCATTCATGTCAATCGACCTTCGGCCCAATCATTCACATCAATCGGCCTTCGGCCCAATCCTTCATGTCAATCGGCCTTCGGCCCAATCATTCACATCAATCGTTGTCCACCACTCAAATTAATGACTTACAAAACTTACTGTGTGAGTTATTTTCTGATCACAAATTGTGTGAGTTATTTTCCGATCACACTGCCCGCATAGTAATTCAGCTGTAGAACACTGGTAGAATAGATGGCACCCTGCTATCCTGCACAAAAAGAGAAGGCTCCGGCGGTGTTCTTCCACCCGGGGGCACTCCGACGATCAAGTCAGTAATATCTCTCAAAGATCACCAATTATTTAACTCACAAGCTTGAGTATAAAAAAGCATACCTTGACCCATGGGGTGCCTCTCTTTATAGTTTACTTAATCCTAGTCCCACTGGAAACCTGACTTCTATGGACTTCAATTTAGTGCTTACTTTGGATTTCTCAAGAGATAAGGATAAACCCCCTAAGAATATTACCCTTATCCATCTTGAAGTCTTTCTTCATCCTAGGACTCTTGTCCCTTATCCGCTTATCTCGGATTCCGGTATCTTCGGAGATAACCTTGGCATAACTACCATGACACGTGGCACCTCGGCTGACACGTCGGCGTCACCTTGCCACGTGTTGGTACTCAGAAAATATTCCCACAATTGCCCCCTAGGTTCTATTACCTCGGCATTCTGAGGTCATGGAACCTATATCGTTCCTCTCTCCAGTACGTCGTATAAGAATTCTTCAGCCGGATCATTCATTTCAGGCGACATGTCTTCTTTCAAGAACAATAACTCAAGTGAACTCCTTCTTGTGCATGAGCTGTCATGCATCACTTTTCAACTGTTTTACTTACGTGTTTTATTCTTATTGATCATGTCTTATGACGCGCCTGTAAACCACGTCTTTTCTTGCGTGCGCCGTCTGACATATGCGTTACTCTAGGCGCATTAAATGCTTCTGTTTTGCCGCCGTTTCAAGTTTTTGACAAAACTTGTTTTCCCTCTTTTTGCCTCTTCACTTTGCGCTTTGATTTACTTGCTTTTTCTCTCTCTAAGCTCTTTTTCTCAAATCCGCCATTGCTCAAGCTCCAAGCTCTGTAACTTCATTCGTCTTTCTGGTGAAGCTCTCGCTACTCTGTCACTTCTGTAACCATCGTCTGTCTTCGGCGAACTTTATTTCGGACTTACTTTTCCTGGTAAGCCTCTGTTCCTTTCATTCTCAATTCTTCTATGTTCTTTGCTTACTTGGTGCCATTACTGCCTTGTTCAAACCTTCGATTTGCTGAACTATTCATCTGGATGTGTCTATTCCATGATCTTGCTTATGTCTTGAACACTTGTACTGTTTCACCACTTTCTTGCCACTATTCTTGACCCTGTATTTCTTGTATTTTTTATGGTTTTGAGAGCCCCACCTCTGTTCTTGATTTCTGAAACTTCATTCTTATTTCTCTGTTTCCAGATTTGTGCCTTCAATCTTCGTTTCCATAGATTTAGGTTTTGGGATTTGTCTGTAGATTTCACCAATCCTTAGGAAAAACTAAAAACAACCCTTACCGGCATTTATCTAGGGTTTTGCCGAGGTTCCAAAAAAACCCTTTAAGAACATCCTCTTTCTGAAGTCGAATACCTTTACGCCGATATCATGGGCATGTGGAAACATAGGGCAGATACCCCGACTAAACTTGAGTACTTTAGGCAAGAATTCGCCATTCCTGCCGATGTCCATCTAAGGTTGACTGGGGATGATGACTCTATCATGCCCACAGATAACTCGATGCCCTTTCCCATTGTAGCTTTTATTGAATGTGGACTCCGGCTTCCACTTAATCCCCTTTTTCGCGAAGTTCTCCACTACTATAAGTTGAACCCCATGCAACTTACCATCATCTCTTATCGAGTGATTAATGGTATCATAGCCTTAGCCAAACAGGAAGATGCTAGGATCACCTTAGCTGATATCCAATACTGTTATACCATGCGTGCCCTCAATTTGAAAGAAAAAGGCTACGTCTATTATCTTAAGCCGAGATCTACAGAGTTCAAAATTGTAGCCGACCTCCTAGACTCCAACAGGGGGGCTGGAGATGGCTACTTCATTACCTCGGGAAATTAGGAGTTTGCCCCAGACGAGAATGCCCATCTCTACCCTCTTCTTCGATCAATTAAAGAGGGCAAGGGTAAGAGCCCAGTGTCAACACTTAGTTGTTTCTTTTCAAGTCTTCAATACTTTGTCTGTTTCTAATGTCTGTTCTTCTTGCAGATCTTCGTAAGCCACCGAAAAGCTTCCGTCAATCCTACGTTCCCCAGCAAGGATTTGAAGAAACTTTTGGACTTGCCAGTCCAGAGAAGGAAAGCGCCTTTGCTTCTTAACTTTATTCCAACATACAAGTCGATTTTGCCCGACGTCCCTAAAGGAAGAAGAAAAAAGCCTTTCTCCACCTTCTGCCACAAACCCAAACTGTGTCTGTATCTCGAACAGATCAAGGATCAACATCGGATCCAGCTGATCAGCCATCAACTTCGGCTCCATACTTGATCCCAATACCTGAACGGAAACGCGGCGCAGACTTGTCCGAGCTGCTGAGATGGGTTGCCCAAAACCTGTTGCCGAGATCTCTTAGCCGACCTCCCTACCGATGTTGATGCTCAACCATCGCAAACCATGCCTCCACTGAAGCCGAAAAGAACCAAGAAAGCTCAACCAAAGGCTAAAGTAACTCAGGTTGAATCTGAGGACACTTTACCTATCTCCAAACTGGCTGAAAGCGACAAGTCTCAACCCTCTGCTGGGAAGAGGCGTGCAGAAACCCAGCCATCAGAATCCACAAAATCAAAGAAGCTGAGGTCATCATCTGCGACGACCTCGGGGTCAAAAATACCAAAAGTCCCCTGGACGCCTGAAATCACTCTTGAAGATAAGCTCGTTTTTGCCAATGATAGTGCCGATGACATTAATGTCGGCGTAGCCCTTAGTACTGCTCTATTGCCCCAGGCGATCTCGAACAGAATGCCAAGATGAGTGAGTACGAGAACTATGCCCTCATGCTTCAACGTTCCGTTCAAGTAAGTCTCTTTACTTGGTAACTTGTTTTTCTGTTCCTTTTCCATACTTGTAAAATTCTTAATGACTCTTGCCTTGTATTTTTCCAGGCCATTCAACATGCTCATTCACTCTCCATTCAATCTTTTGAGAATAGGGAGAAGTTGTCCGACATGAAGAGGGAGTTTTCTGCCCTTCAAAAGATGAATAAAAGTCTTCAATCAAAAATGAAGAAGTTGGAGGACCAGGCTGAGGCTGCTCTCAAAGCTCAGACTGAAGCCGAGGAGAAGGCCGAATCTGCCGATGCTATAAAGAAGGTTGCTGAATCGCAGAAAAAAGAGGCCGAAGAAAAAATGGCTCAAACCGAAAAGGAGCTTCAGGAGGCCCTGGCCACTAAAGATGCCGAAATCAAGGCGATTGACGAAAATGCTTATGCTTAGGGCATGGCCGATGTCACTGAGGAATATAAATTACAAGTCAGACAGGCATGTAACAGGGGCTTTTCCCTTGGTTGGATGTCCCTTGCCAAAAAACTTAATGTTCCTGAGGATTCGCCTCTGAGAAAGGCCGACGCCATTCCTCTTCCTTTTCCTCCACCTCCACCAGTTCAATCTCAAGATGAATCTGAGTCTGAATCTGAAGATGAGGATAAGGATGATGATGAGGCTTTGGTAAGGAAGCCCAAGGACGCGACTGAGACCAAGTCCCCTCTTCAAGATGATCAAGTCCTAGACTTGACTCATGAGGAGAAGGATGAGGAGATTGTCAAGGAGGCTACTCCTGAGCAAGCATCATCTGACGTTCCTCCAGCCAACAAAAGTATTGACGAAACTCTTGTAGAAATTGACGCTGAGCAGGCGGCAGAGAAGGTTGCCAATGTGGTTCCGCAAGAATCTTCCGAGGTCCCAACCCATCCCGCTGTTGATGCTGAAGAATCCTAATTCCGATGTCTTTCTTTTCTTTTCTTGTGTACTTTTTTGTTCTAAAAACAATACAAGTTCTTCCAGAAACAATATTTTGTATCTTTATGTGTTGAAGAATTCTGAAAAGATTTTATTGATGACATCGGCCAAAAACAATGCATATCTAATGATAGAAAAATTTCAAATTACAAGTATTCCAGGGTCTAGGCAGTGCTTTGCCCTCATTATCTTCAAGCCGATAGGCTCCATTGCCTAATACCGAAGTGATTCTGTAGGGTCCTTCCCAGTTTGGGCCAAGCTTGCCCTCTTTGGGATCCTTCTTGTTGCCGACGACTTTTCTCAGGACTAGGTCGCCGACTTGAAAATCCCTTGGATTGACCTTCTTGTTGTAAGCTCTGGCAAGCTGTTGCTGGTATGCTGCAAGCTGAATTGCGGCTTTCTCTCTTCATTTTTCCAAAAGATCCAGATCTCGGGCTAAGAGTATATCATTAGTCCCATTCTCAACTCCCTGGGTTCGGATCCCTGGGATGCCGATTTCCAGTGGAATGACTGCTTCTGTGCCATAAGCCATGGCAAAGGGGGATTCCCCTGTTGATCTTCTCGGCGTAGTCCGATATGCCCAAAGCACGTTGGGCAATTCGTCTACCCACTTTCCTTTTGCTGCCTTCAGCCTCTTCTTTATTCCATCCAAAATTACTTTGTTGGATGCTTCTGCTTGCCCATTACTTGGGAAAAACTTGGCGTTGAAAAGTAATTCTTGATCTTGAATTTCGCACAAAAGTTCTTGATGAGTTTGCTGTCAAACTGCGTTCCGTTGTCGGTAACTATAGCTCTTGGAATCCCAAATCTGGTGATGATGTTTCTCCATATAAAGTTCTTGACATCCACATCTCGGATTTTGGCAAGAGGTTCTACCTCTATCCACTTCGTGAAATAATCTGTTGCTACCAGCAAGTATTTTCTCTGCCCAGTTGCTTGGGGAAGTTGCCCAACAAGATCCATGCCCCACTGGGAAAATGGCCAAGGGCTGGATACTAGATTCAGGTCAGCAGCTGGCTGGTGTATCAAAGGTGCAAACCTTTGGCATTGTTCGCACTTCTTTACGTATGCTTCTGCATCTTTTTGCATGTAGGGCCACCAAACCCTGGGTAATGGCCCTGTGAGCTAGTGATCTGCCCCCAGCGTGGCTTCCACAAACTCCTTCATGAATTTCATATAAAAAATCCTCAACCTGTAAAGGGTGTACGCACCTTAAAAGGGGTCCAGTGAAGGACCTTCTGTAGAGGTGACCGTCCGCTGTCAGACTGAATCTTGCCGACTTTAATCTGACTTTGTGTGCCTCCTTGCGGTCTTCTGGCAGCTTTCCTTCTTTTAGGAATGCAACAATTGTATCCATCCAACTTGGTCCCATGTCCACACACATTGCTTCTTGCTCTGTGTTCGGTGGTTCTATGCTCGGGCCCGACAAATAATCAATCATTATTGTTCTTCTTTTTCTAGTTTGTATTGAACTTGCCAGGTTGGCCAATGCGTTGGCATGGCTGTTATCATCTCGACTGACCTGAAGTAGTCAGCAGTTCTGAAATAAGGCTGGCAATCTGATGACTTCTTTTGCATATGCTGACATCCTCTCGTCTCTGGCTGCGAATTCTCCTGTTGACTGGTTAACAATAAGTTGTGAATCACAAAAGACTATTACCTCATCAGCTTCTGCTGCTGCTGCCAGTTTCAGCCCTGTAATTAGTGCTTCGTATTCGGCTTCGTTGTTTGAGGCCTTGAACCCCAAATGGATGGATTGTTCTACTATTTCTCCATCTGGAGATATCAGTAGTACTCCTGCCCCCGCTCCTTGCCGGTTTGAACTTCCATCGACAAACAGTCTGAAGGAGTCGCCGATGTAGATGCTGTAGGGTCTGAGTTTTTCCTTCCTTTGTTCTTTTGCCTTTGGCTGGGCTTCTCCTTGCTTGCTTGGACAACGTTTACCTTGGCTCAACGGAGCCTGATGTTCGATGGATTCCGGGGTGAACTCGGCTAAAACTTGGCCCTTAATTGCTGTTCTCGGCCTAAACTCTAGGTCATACTGGCCCAAGGCCACTGCCCATCTTGCTATTCTTCCAGTTAAGTCTCCTTGCTGCAACAGGGGTTTCAGAGGGTGCTCTGTTAGCACTACAATCTTGTGCGCCTGAAAGTAGTGGTTCAACTTCTTTGAAGCCATCACTAAGGCCAGCATTAATTTCTCTAGTAGTAGATACCTTGTTTCTGCGTTGGCCAAGGTTTTGCTTACATAGTAAACAGCCTTTTGCTCCCCTTTTTCTTCTCGGATTAACACCGCACTTACTGCGTGTTCTGAACTGCTAAGTACAAAAACAGCTCTTCCCAGGTTCAGGTGTTGAAAGGACTAGAGCCGTAGTCAGATACTTTTTTAGGTCGGCCAACGCGGCCTCACATTCCTCTGTCCAAAGGAAATCCGTGGCTTTCTTTACTAGGTTGAAGAAAGGTTTGCATTTGTCTGAGCTTCGGCTTATGAACCTGTTTAAGGCTGCAGCGCTTCCGATAAGCATTTGTACCTATTTTGCCGATGTCGGGCTCTGTAAATCTAGGATGGCCTTGATCTGATCTGGGCTGGCCTCAATGGCCCTTCTTGTCACCAGGTACCCCAAGAACTTACCAGATCCAACTCCAAACGCGCACTTCGATGCGTTGAGCCAGAGCCGATATGTTTTGAGGATTTCAAAAACCTCTTTTAGGTCAGAAAGATGACCCTTAGGCTCCTTGGTCTTCACGACCATGTCATCGATGTAGACTTCTACTGTTTAGCCAAT
Source organism: Camellia japonica (assembly GCA_030407325.1). Classification (NCBI taxonomy): domain Eukaryota; kingdom Viridiplantae; phylum Streptophyta; class Magnoliopsida; order Ericales; family Theaceae; genus Camellia; species Camellia japonica. Next base: position 4,967,445 of record JAPPVO010000003.1, read on the forward strand.
CAAGTGTCTGAACATCTTGGTTACCATCCTTTGGTAAGTTGCCCCCGCGTTTTTCAGCCCAAAGGGCATTACTCTGTAACAGTATAGGCCTTTTAGGGTGATAAACGCTGTCTTTTCTTCATCTGGGGGGTACAGTTATAACGACCCCGGTCTTTCCCCATTTGTTGTTGTATCCGAACTTAGATTCCGTAGATCCTATTGTTATATTTATGTTGTTGTCATCCTTTATTTACTCATCTTTGAGCTATAAGATGTGTTGGGCAGGTTTGTTACAGGTTGGTTGGGTTTGAGAGCAAATGGTTGCTGCCTAGAATTTTGGTCCTTCGCTCGAGCGAGAAGTTTGTCGCTCGAGCGAGCTCTTCGTTTTGGTACTTCGCTCGAGTGAGGGTTTGGTCGCTCGAGCGAGAGTGGAGTCTTGTGTCTAGTGGATCGAGCCAGAGTAGCTTCGCTCGAGCAAGCGATTGCGTCTGGTTCTGGACCTGAGAGTTGCAGTTCTTGGCTCGAGCGAGCTTTTCTTCGCTCGAGTGAGCTGGTTTGTTCTTCGCTTGAGCGAGCGTTCCTTCGCTTGAGCGAGCGTTCCGTCGCTCGAGCGTGCATCTGGTTGCAGACCTGAGGGTTTGAGTTTTTGGCTCGAGCGAGCAGTCTGTCGCTCGAGCGAGCTTCTGGGTTGTTAGCTCGAGAGAGACCTTCTTGGCTCGAGCAAGGGTTTTCTGTGTCTGGTCGCTCGAGCGACCAAGTCTTCGCTCGAGCGAGCCTGTTTTATTTAAATACGCAATAGCAGTTTTAAACATCTTTTTTTAGCTTCTTTTGATCTCAAAACCCTAGGTCCGTGTTCTCCTTCTCCCTGCACACCTTCTCTCTTAGGTTTGATCTACTTAGAGTGTATTTCTACCCTAGGTCCTTTGTTAAAAAGATAGAGTGGGTCGAGGGCTTCATTTTAATCTGAACAATCTTGGATTTGGAGCACATTGTGTTTTCGCCATCTTCTCCATTTGAGTTCTTCACTTCGAGGTAGGGATTTCCTACTCCATGTTATAGGTTTTGTCCTAAGTTTTGGTATTTTTGATATGTTGGTGTCGTTGGTAATTTTGGAAAAATTAGGGTTTGAACTTTAATTTGAAAAGGGGGTTTTCCATCTATTAAACACATATGTTTTGTGTAAATTGAGATAACTGAACCTTAGGGTTGATTTTGAGAAAAAGGGAAAAAGCCCTAATCGTTGTAATAAAATTAATTCGTATAATTAATTTTGGGAAAATGTGGAATTTGGTTTAATTCATGAAATTGAGAAGTTATGAGATTATATTTGTTGATACATTTATTTCCTGTTTAGAAATAACTGTTTTGGACTATCGGTGGAGGATAGTTGTGATTGTTGTAGACTTTGCATGTTGATTAGGGAAAACTGAAACTAATCACATTGATTGAGTCATTAGATATGACAGTTGAATTAATACAACAAATCTGTGTATTGATTGAATATTGTGTATGACAAGTGTTTAATACATTGTATATGCATATTGTTTGGGAGGAGATAGGGGATGTACTCCATGGTTTGAGGGAAGATAGGGGATGGACTCTCAAACCGGTTTAGGAGGAGAAAGGGGATGGACTCCATTAGTACAGTAAATCTGTGTACTTATTGATGTATGGAAGTGTATTAGTACAGCATATATGTGTACTTATCGATTTATGGAAGTGTTTTGGTTTGAACTTTAGTTTCACTTAAATTGTTGATATTGGAAGGATTATTAATTTGAGATGTAGTCTCATTATATTGTTTGGCCAGGTTCTGAGCCACGTTTGTATAAATGAAAAGTTGAATAATAATGGAAAGTGAAACATGTCATGGACATTATTGTCATGAAACTGAATTGTGTTATAATTGATTTTAAGTGGTAACCATCTATCGAATGCTATTGCTTTAGTCAATTTCTATATTTGGTTTAGTATATTTCTGCTGGGCTGTGGCTCACCCTATACGAGAACATCATTTTCAGGTTCAGGTAATATGCTACCTCCAAGGACTTAACTTGGAAGGATTTGGAGTTGAAGACTCTGTTTAGATTAGTTGTTATTTTGTTTTAGTTTGATATTACATGTAAACTCAAGCCAAGGGCTTAATGTGTAACTAAGTTAGTGCTCAAACTTTTGTGTCCAAGTGTTGGCTTGGAAAGCTGTAAGCCCGTAGGGCATTTTTTTCAATGTTACATGTAATGTTTTTTAATAAGAATACTCTGATGAATGGAATAATGTTTTGTTTTCTTTTAACAATGCATGTTAATATTGTATATATTATGGGTTTATTTTGAGGGCATTACAATGGCTATCTGGTGGTACCCCCTATAGAGCATCTAGGAAGCTCATCCTTCCATGTCCAGATGTGGCGTCCACCAACTGGTCAATCTTGGGTAGAGGAAAGCTGTCTTTGGGACAGGCTTTGTTTAGGCTTGTAAAATCTACACAGACCCCCATTTACCGTTCTTTTTTTCTTTACTACCACAGTGTTTGATAGCCATGTCGGATAATTGACTTCTCTGATGGCCCTGGCCTCCAGAAGTCTGTCTACTTCCTCCTCCACTGCTTCGACGTGCATCAACGTCGGTCTTTTGGCTCGTTGTATTACAGGCTTGGTTGACCTGTCGACGTTCAGTTTGTGGCATGTGACCTCGGGGTCAATGCTAGGCGTCTCATAAGGTGTCCAAGCGAACACCTCAATGTTTGTTCTTAAAAAAGCTTCCAGCTCTCTTTCGTCTTCTTCGGCTAAGCCCGAGCCGAGAAGAAAGAAGCGTTCTTCATCGCCCTCCTGGACGAGGATTTTTTTCAGTGTTTCTTCACTTTTCTCAGCCGGCTCCTTGCCGACATCATCTAGGACCTCCACGTCCTCGTCTTCGATTTCTGCCTTCTTTAGCTCTCAGATGTTGCAGGTTGATTTCATTGCTGCCATGGAGCAAGTTTTTGCTTGCAGTTTATCCCCTCTGATTTCTTCAATCCCAAGCTCTGTTGGGAACCGTAGTAGTTGATGCAATGTTGAGGGAACTGCCCCCATTGCATCCAACCATGGCCTTCCCAAGATGATGTTGTATGGCGAGGGCGTGTCAATCACAATGAATTCTGTCTTGATTTTCTTTGTGTCGACTTGTACTTCCAAGCTTTGTTGCGCCTAGTGGCCACGTCGGCGTTCCATTGAAGCCAACCATTGGGCCATTGAATCCCTCCATGTCATCTAGGTGAAGGCCCAGCTCCTTGTAACATCTAACGTACATGATATCGCAAGAGCTGCCTTGATCAATCAGGATGCGTTTCACTTGGCACTCCCTGACCTGGAGGGATACTACCAAGGCATCATTATGCGGATGTTGGACCATCTCTAGGTCGGCCTCAGTAAAAGCTATCATCGGTCCCTGGCATTCTTCAAACCGAGGTCTTTTCTATCCAACCTGGTTCACGTGCTGTAGGTGTCTTACCTTTTGGGTTTCCCCTCGTATGTCGTTTTCGTTCACCTGTGAGTGAATTACATTAACCACCCGTGGACCCCCTGCCTGTGGTTGCTGTGCTGGGGGAGGCGGGACTGCTGGTGCTTGAGGCAATCTTGCCTGTTCCTCTCTTGTTCTGGCCTCATCGACAAGGTCCCTCAGATGGCCTTGTCTCACTAAGTCCTCTAAGTGTGCTCTTAGAGCTTTGCAGCCCTGAGTTGGGTGCCTCTCTTCATTGTGGTAGGCACAACGCCTACCAACGTTCCTTCCCATGTATTCTCCTGGGGCCTTTGCCGGTGCCCTGAAATAGGGCTGATTTCGAATTTGATCTAGGACTTTGTGGACAGGAATTCAGAATACAGTCGTCACTGCTTGCTTACCCCTCAATTCTGTCTCCGATTTGTTGAATCCGTTGTTACCCCGGCCTTGCTTCGGTGAGCCGTTCCCTTTTTCCTGCTTTACCTCCTTATTCCCTGATGTATCCTCCTCGGCTCTGGCATACTTCTCGATTCTTGCCATGAGCTCTTCCATGCTTTTTGGCAATGTCTTTGCCAAAGATTTCCGAAGTGGACAATCATCTTTCAGGCCGTTCTTGAAAGAAACGACCGCTACTTCCTGGTTGCATTCGGGTATTCGGTTGAACACCTCATGTATTCGGTTGAACGCCTCATAGTACCTTTTTGCATAGGCCCTAAGGCCTTCATCCTTGCTGATCTTTAGAGCCATCAATGCGTCCACCCTCAATGGCTGTAATTTGTTTGTCACGAACCTGGCCACAAACATCTCGGCCAGGCCTTCCCAAGTCTTCACGCTTCCCTTTGGGAGTTTATGGAACCAATCTGATGCAATCTCTCCGAAGGATGAGGGGAACACTTTGCAGAGCAACGGCTCGTTCCCGCTATATAATGCCATTGAGTTCAAGTATAATCCAACATGGAAGTGAGGGTCTGACTTACCATCGTATATTTGAAATCTCGGCATACTGAATCTCTTCGGTGCCTCGGACTTGTCTAATTCTACCAAGAATGGCGTCCTCGGCTTGTCGGGTGAGGTTACCTCGGCATCTCCGTTCTGTTGCCTCCTCTTGAGGTAGTTTCTCAAGTCCTCTCTGCTCCGTCCAGGAGCTCGGCTATCTGCTGACTTCAGTTTCTTCGGCATACTGCTCTCGGCCTCGTGGTGGGCCCTTTTTGATCTCTCCTCATGAGTTGTGTCAAAGCATAACGCCTGCCCTTGATCATGTCGATGTTTCTTAGGTTCTACGTCCTTTGTGTGATATGTCTTTTGGGACTCTTCTCTCTTCGGCTCCTCTCGTCCGACTTCCCTGGAAGGCCAGTGAGAGTGCCTTCTGCTCCTAGTGTGCTGAGGGGCTGCAGGAATTGTTTTCTGCCCTTGCTTCTGGGCATTGGTTGCTGGCATTGGTGTGTCCTGCAGTGGATATGGCGGCTGCATGACGTTGTTTTGCATCCTGAAGTTGACGACCGATTGTAGGTCTGCCAGCTTGTCTACCATCTCTTTTACCTCTTCATCCCTCCATAGGCACCTATCCCTCCATACCTGGAGGTTGTCTTCGTTGTAGTATCTGCTCTGATCCGTCTTCTTTGAAGTGTCGCCCTCCTGGCCGATGTCTTTCGCTCCGTGATGAGTTTCTGTGTTGCGGTTGTCTCCTTCGATATCGAGGTCAATAGGTCTTTCGCTCCCAGTGGGAGTGCCGTCCCCAATATTTTCTTTCTGTGCGTTACTGGCCATCTATTTGTCTTTCTTTCCCACAGACGGCGCCAAATTGTGTGAGTTATTTTCCGATCACAAATTGTGTGAGTTATTTTCCGATCACACTGCCCGTATAGTAATTCAGCTGTAGAACACTGGCAGAATAGATGGCACCCTGCTATCCTGCACAGAAAGAGAAGGCTCCGGCGGTGGTTCTTCCACCCAGGGGCACTCCGACGATCAAGTTAGTATATCTCTCAAAGATCACCAATTATTTAACTCACAAGCTTGAGTATAAAAAGCATACCTTAGACCCATGGGCGTGCCTCTCTTTTATAGTTTACTTAATCCTAGTCCCACTAGAAGCCTGACTTCTATGGACTCCAATTTAGTGCTTACTTTGGATTTCTCAAGAGATAAGGATAAACCCCCTAAGAATATTACCCTTATCCATCCTGAAGTCTTTCTTCATCCTAGGACTCTTGTCCCTTATCCGCTTATCTCGGATTCCGGTTTCTTCGGAGATAACCTCGGCAACTCTGAGATAACCTTGGCATAACTACCACGACACGTGGCATCTCGGCTGACACGTCGGCGTCACCTTGCCACGTGTTGGTACTCAGAAAATATATCCCCACACTTACATATAAGTAAACAATTGGACAACAGTATATTTCAAATATCTTGTTAAAATATTACTCACAGTGATCGGCTTGTGGATTTGTCCTGGAACTCGACCCTACACAAGCCATGAACACAAAAGGGTCACTAACAATTCAATCCGTTCAAAATTCACATTTTTCTCTTTAGGCTTCATTCTTATCTCATTAACTCATTTACAATGTTTAACATATGCCTAAGAGTGATTACAAGTGAAAGAGAACGGAAAACGAAACACAGAACGAGCATACAAAATTTCAGAGAACAGGGTCCCCGCTCGAGCGTTAACTTCCCCGCTCGAGCGGACCCTTAAGGCCTGCAAAAGTATTGGTTGGATGAAAAATAAGCTCGAGCGTGGAATAGAGTGCTCGAGCGGAAGGCCTGTCTACAAAACTCCCCGCTCGAGCGTGATTTATCACGCTCGAGCGGACATCCAACTCTGCAAAAAGTGCTGGGAGCACGATTTTCCCGCTCGAGCGGACATAAAAAATCTGGGTTTTCCAGATTGAGTTCTTGAGCTCCAATTCGAATTCCAACCAACCAAATATGTTATGGCTCAAATCTCAAATATACACATATTGACATGATACCAATACAAGATTACAACATTAGGAAGCTCAATTTCTTACATCATTTACATGCATGCCTCAAATTAATCCAAATTCGTCACCAACATATCAAATTTCCACATGCAAAGCTTGCTCTTTCATGATCTACTCTTGCATGTAAGAAATACACATTATTCACAACTTATTTGGTGAAGAAATGGTCATACACATGGATTTCATTCAACTTCAACATAGATCACACAAATTAAACTCAATCATGGAAATCCATAGCAATTCTTTACATGCATGCTTCTATTAACTTGAAATCCAACATATACAACCCAATTCTATTACATTCAAACTAATTCATGCCTTTGGCCATTTATCAAACTTGAATTCACAAGATAATGACTAAAAATGCATGAATTACTCACCAAGGAATTTAATCTTCACAATCTATGGCAATTCTTGAGCTTAACCTCCAAAATTTCCAAGCTTCAAGCCAAACCCTCAATCTTCTATCCTCTCTTCTTCCAACCAACCCTCTCTTCTCTTCTTTGAGTTTATTAATAGTCAAAAATAAGGCTAGGGAGGGAGAGATTGAGTGTTTAAAGTCTTGACAACAAAACCCATTAAGGCCAATATTATAATAATAAAGTAGTTGGGCTCTAATTCATTAATTTAATCGATTTAATCTAACCCGAATCAATTTTCAATTAAATTTCACCGTAGGCTCTAAAAATTATGCCAGTCACAACGGTGTAATCAATTTCGGGTTCTGTGGTCGATAAGGCCCTCAATTTAATTTCCAAAGCAGATTATTCAAACAGATATGCCTACGGTGAACAGATAAAACTTCAAAATCGCATATATTCACATAATAGCACATAAAATCATGCTAAACACATAATCATATTCAAATTAAGGACCAATTTAGCATATTACGGAACAGGGGTATCACAATAATCGTGGCTCAGAACCTGGCCAAACAATTTAGATGAGATTACATCTCATATCAACAATACTTCCATTTTAAATGAGATAACAACTCACATTAAACACTTCCATACTTCATATATGACACGCAGATTTGCTGTATCAATGTGAAATAAAACACTTCCATACTTCATATATGATACATAGATTTGCTGTATCAATGGAGTCCATCCCCTATCTCCTTCCAAATATCCGGTTTAGGAGTCCATCCCCTATCTCCTCCCACACAACACAATGTATATAAGCATCTATCATATACATATTCAATCAATACACAAATTTGGTGTATTATTCCATTCATCATATTCAATGACATTCAACCGATTAGTTTTAATTCGCCTAATCATCATGTAATGTCTACAACAATCAAGACTATCCTCCACTGATAGCCCAAAGCAATTATTTCTAAACAGATAATAATTATATCAACAGATAGTTTATCAATATTTTCAAAGGTGAGTGATTAATGAATCTAACTCCACCATTTTACCTCATAATGAGCCAATTTCATTATTTCCACTCAATTTCACATTTCCATAATAAATGTCATTAATTACTCTAATGACCCAAATATACCCAAACATGGCATTTTCCCCCTTTTCTTAACATTGACCCAAAAGTCCAAATATTATCAACAACATCAATAATCCCCTTTTTAGACCCAAACACATATGTTTGAATCAAAAGAAACAAAACCCTCTTTCCAATATAACACATCTTAAACCCTAAGTTCCCAAATCAAACCATTCTATAAAAAAGCTCAACATTATGTTAAAGCTCATCAAAATGGAGTAGTTATCCCTACCTCAAATTCGAGCTCAAAGGAGAAGATGAAGAAATTTGAAAGTGCTCCAAACCCCAATATTTTCGGATCAAAACGTAGCCCTCAACAAGCTCTACACTTTTTACAAAGGACCAAGGGTAGAACATCACTCCTACTAGATCAAACCTTAGAAAGAAGTTGGAGTTTTAGAGTGAGGTGCTCTCCAATGGAGGTTTTTGAAAAGTAAGAGAGAGAAGAAAGAAAGTGTGAAAGTGATTTAAAATTACCCGGCTGCCCTCTGTATACGACTAGCCCGCTCGAGCGGAGAGAATAGGACGCTCGAGCGTCAAGCACAAAAACTGGTCTCGCTCGAACGCCAAGACACAACTGCAAAACACACCGCTCGAGCGCAAAGGGAAACCCACTCGAGCGTAGATTACCCTATTCCAGTATTTTTACAGACATTGAAGACCCGCTCGAGCGCAAAAGCCGCTCGAGCTCGACCCGGTCGAGCGTAAGGAACTCCGCTCGAGCATGAAAAACAAACCTGCAGTACCTTTGCAGAGGCACAAAATGCTGGAAGTGTGCAAACTCCGCTCGAGCGGACCACCCAAAAACTGGGCAACAAGAAAGGGAACCAAGGCTCAACCAACCTGTTCGAAACACACCCAACACATCCTAAAACTCAAATATATGGAATTAAGAGATGACAACAAGACATATACAACAACCAACTCCATGGAACCTAAGTTCGAATACAAACAATCAAAGAAGGAAGAACCAGGATCGCTATATTAATAAAAAAGGAAGTTGAATAGAAAAGGAAATTGAATTAAAATTGAAGTTGAATAAAAATAAAAATGGAAGTTGCATAAATTTAAAAATGGAAGTACATTCAAGAAACCATTATATCTTAAAGATCTATTTGGAAGTTAAATAAAAAAGGAAGTTAAATAGAAAAGAAAATTAAATAAAAATTGAAGATGAATAAAAATAAAAATGGAAGTTCCATAAAATTAGCAATGGAAGTTCATTCAAAAAACCACTATGCCTTAACATTCTATTTGGAAATTAAATAAAAATCAAAGTTGAAAAAAAATGAAATTGAATAAAAATTAAAGTTGAATAAAAATAAAATTGGAAGTTGCATAGAATTAAAAATGGAAGTTCATTTAAGAAACCACTATACCTTAACGATCTATTTGGAAGTTAAATAAAAAAAGAAAGCAGCAGAGAAAAGGAAATTGAATAAAAATTGAAGTTGAATAAAAATAAAAATGGAAGTTGCATTAAATTAAAAATGGAAGTTCATTCAAGAAACCACTATATCACATTGATCTATTTGGAAATTAAATAAAAAGGATGTTTAATTGAAAAGGAAATTGAATAAAAAGGAAGTTGAATAAAATTAAAAATGGAAGTTGCATAAAATTAAAAATGGAAGTTCATTCAAGAAACCACTATACCTTAACGATCTATTTGGAAGTTAAATAAAAAAAGGAAGTTGAATAGAAAAGGAAATTGAATAAAAATTAAAGTTGAATAAGAATAAAAATGGAAGTTCATTCAAGAAACCACTATACCATAACGATCTATTTGGAAGTCAAATAAAAAAGGAAGTTGAATAGAAAAGGAAATTGAATAAAAATTGAAGTTGAATAAAAATAAAAATGGAAGTTGCAATAAAATTAAAAATGGAAGTTCATTCAAGTAACCACTATACCTTAACGATCTATTTGGAAATTAAATAAAAAAGGAACTTGAATAGAAAAGGAAATTGAATAAAAATTGAAATTGAATAAAAACAAAAATGGTAATTGCATAAAATTAAAAATGGAAGTTCATTCAAGAAACCACTATACCATAACGATCTATTTGGAAGTTAAATAAAAAATGAAGTTGAGTAGAAAAAGAAATTGAATAAAAATTGAAGTTGAATAAAAATAAAAATGGAAGTTGCATAAAATTAAAAATGGAAGTTCATTCAAGAAACCATTATATCTTAACGATCTATTTCGAAGTTAAATAAAAAAGGAAGTTAAATAGAAAAGAAAATTGAATAAAAATTGAAGTTGAATAAAAATAAAAATGGAAGTTCCATAAAATTAACAATGGAAGTTCATTCAAAAAACCACTACGCCTTAACGTTCTATTTGGAAATTAAATAAAAATAGAAGTTGAGTAAAAAAGGAAATTGAATAAAAATTAAAGTTGAATAAAAATAAAATTGGAAGTTGCATAAAATTAAAAATGGAAGTTCATTCAAGAAACCACTATACCTTAACGATCTATTTGGAAGTTAAATAAAAAAGAAAGTAGCATAGAAAAGGAAATTGAATAAAAATTGAAGTTGAATAAAAATAAAATGAAAGTTGCATAAAATTAAAAATGGAAGTTCATTCAAGAAACCACTATACCATAACGATCTATTTGGAAGTTAAATAAAAAAGGAAGTTGAATCGAAAAGGAAATTGAATAAAAATTGAAGTTAAATAAAAATAAAAATGGAAATTGCATAAAATTAAAAGTGGAAGTTCATTCAACAAACCACTATACCTTAATGATCTATTTGGAAATTAAATAAAAAAGGAAGTTGAATAGAAAAATAAATTGAATAAAAATTGAAGTTGAATAAATAAAAATGGAAGTTGCATAAAATAAAAATGGAAGTTAATTCAGAAAACCACTATATCTTAATGATCTGTTTAGAAATTAAATAAAAGGATGTTTATTGAAAGGAAATTGAATAAAAAGGAAGTTGAAAAAATTAAAAAATGGAAGTTGCATAAAATAAAAAATGGAACTTCATTCAAGAAACCACTATACCTTAACGATCTATTTGGAAGTTAAATAAAAAAGGAAGTTGAATAGAAAAGGAAATTGAATAAAAATTGAAGTTGATAAAAATAAAAATGGAGTTGCATAAATTAAACAATGGAAGTTCATTCAAAAAAACCACTATGCCTTAACGATCTATTTGAAAATTAAATAAAAAAGAAGTTGAACAGAAAAGGAAATTGAATAAAAATTCAAGTTGAATAAATATAAAATTGGAAGTTGCGTAAAATTCAAAATGAAAGTTCATTCAAGAAACCACTATACCTTAACGATCTATTGGAAATTAAAGAGAAAAGGAAATGAATAACAATGGAAGTTGAATAAAACAAAAATGGAAGTTGCATAAAATTAAAAATAGAAGTTCATTCAAAAACCCACTATACCTTAACGATCTATTTGGAAATTAAATAAAAAGGAAGTTGAATAGAAAATGTAATTGAATAAAAATGGAAGTTGAATAAAAATAAAAAATGGAAGTTGCATAAAATTAAATGTCACGTCCCGAATTTTTATTACTCGAAAGCATTACCAAAACCTGTAATTTAGGTCCTTTTTTTTTTTACTCATATACAAATATCTATTACACTTGAGTAATACAAATACCAATAACACATGTTCTCTCTCTCAATGAATGAATATTACAATGACAATCGTACATTGCAATCTCCTACTGTGCTACACATAAAGAAACACAAATATAAAATCACCTTCTTTACATCTACTATGAAGTCATAGAAATGGACTCAAGAACTCCATACATCTTCAATCAAATAATCCAAACTTTCTTTCTGTAAAAGATAAAACAACACGGGGTGAGCACTAATGCCCAGTAGGAATCCCATAGTTCTAAATCAATAACTAACACACTAATAGAAATGATCATGCATGCAGGGCGATACCATATAGTAGGGTGACATTTCATAATCTCAAAATATCATAAGTAAGGTATCTTTTTCTCAAAAACTATTGAAATACTTTTAAGAAAAACCTTCAGCCATTAAAATCATCCATTAACTTTAGAAAACCATAGATCCTTGTGAAACAACCATATTTAAGAAACAACATCATTTAAAGGTTATTAACCAATCCCCAAAATATTTCTCATTTAATTTTCCATTTTTAATACTTCTCTTTTCCTTTCATTCTTCTTTTCTACTCTTCGTTTTCAATTTAAAACCCCATAACTTCAAGTTTAGGTTCCTTTTTTACTCGCCAACAATTCTTCTGTACTCAATTCACACCGTTAATTACATCCGCAAAGTTTCATTTCAAGATAACACAACTTTAATAACCCCTTTCAATTCAATCCTTTATCTAATTATAGAATAACATTCACACTTTACTTCTATTAACACAACTACTTCATTAAGTTTACCATCATAGTCTATGATCCTCATGTCTATTTTTGGTTTCCATTATTTACAAATAATGCCTATACACGTTCCTCTTTAAACCAAATTACACATCAATATGTAACTTCACAAATTCATCACAAGCAACAAATAACATCATCAACTCAACACACTTCTCAACACATAGCTCAACACAATCCATCTTTCGCCGACTTACTACGGCGGGATAGCGGGCACCCAATTCATTTTCGAAAACCAACCATTTTTGTAATTAATTTTCATGTTCTGTAGAGAATTCTTACAAAGTATATATAGTTATGCTTTTTCCTCAACACAAAAGTAAATGTAAATGCAATGCTATGCCAAGGGTAATCAGTGAGGAAAAATATTCAGTTCAATACATTGTTTCAAAATCGCCATGTTCTTAATATTATCATGTGATTTCATCAATTTCAAACTTCCAATATTAATTCAATAGGGGCGGTAAATACGACACTGGTAATCCCTAGGCTAGTGTCTGCAAGTAGTCTCTACGAGTACTACCAAACTGTCATTTTTACCGGTGTTAACCGGAAGGCTCGACACCTATCCGCGCGGCTTTCGGGTTTTTCACCCTGGACACTCAGGCCAACTTATCAAATTCATCTACACCCCCTGTCCGGACTTACCAACGTATTTACCCCATACACATTTCCATATATCTCATACAAATCATTTTCTGTCATGAATGCAAATCTCTTCGATTTAGAACCACAATGCACAATAATAAATGAAATTATATGCAATGCAATAATTCCCATAACTCTTAACATGTCTTCATGTTCAAAATTTCTACAATAATGCCACATTCAAAATTTCCCATTTCTTTCCTTCATTATTCTTCACAAACCCACCATTAACCATCCATTCATACCACAATTTCCTCCATCGCAATATATATATAAATAGAAGATTACCATTCTTGCAAACACATTATGGAATTTATAATCAATCACTTCGATTTCAAGATAGAAAGGAATTGTATGAACATCTTTCACATTTTTCCAAAAATCCCTGAATGTCTAGGGTTTTCACCAAAAACCAAACATTTCTCATCCCCATAAAGAAACCCCATTAAATCATTCTCTTGATTTTAATAACCAAGCAAACCCACAAGTATTTAGTAAAATGAATTGGGATTAAACCCATTTTTGAAAACTCCACATTTTAGGTCACAAAAATCAAAATCAACATGTCAATACAATTCACATAATCACCACAATTCAACATATCTTAACTCAAACACCACTAATTATAATTCAAAGTGTACTCCTAAATTTTCATTTCATCATTTCATCCCAAGGCTCACGTATCTATATCATTAACTAATCCTTTTTCCCAAGTTTCATTTCATATCATAGCATAATTTACAATATCCATAAATAAGGTTCAATCGCTAATTTTTAACATGATTTTCAAACACTTCCAAAATTCAATTAAACTTGTATATATACAATTCAATACCTCAATTTCATGATTCTATTTTCAATTTGGGCAAACTCATTGTTTATCATCATGAATCAACTTCAGGTTTTCAAGAAAAATCTAGAATTTCAAGAAAAAATTCAAACTTCTTAAATCTTTACTTTTTGTTCCAATCTTGCCATTTATTATACACCCTAGGTCCATAATCCATAATCCATAATCTAACCCCAATAATAAAACCCCAACTTTTCAAACCCTAACCCCAAAATTTCATGATTAACACTATATGCTCAAAATGTAGATTTTGCATTTATATACTCCAAAATACCACAAATCTATCTATTAATGTAAGCATTGAAGGAGAACTAGGACCCCTACCTCAAGAATCAAGCAAAGGAGCGAAGCTTTGATGAGAATTTGTCACAAATCCGAGCTTCAATCGGTTGAAAATGTTGATCTTCTCTTGTTCTCCATCCTTGATGCAAGATCCATGGTGGATTTGTTGATAAAAGTGGAGGAAATCAAGGTTTTTAGGGCTAGGTTTTCGGACCTAGAATGAGAGGAAAGAAGAGGGGAAAAGAAAATGTAAGAAATGATCTAAAAATCCTGTTTTTGAAGCTGCTGAATTGCACAGTCCCGCACGTGCGCTGCTTTTCCCGCTCGTGTGGACCTATTTCCAGCACAGATATGAAAACTTCAAACAGGTATAACTCTCTCATCCGGACTTCGTTTTAGGTCGTTCTTGTGTCCAAATTGAAGCCCTAGAAATAAGCTTTCCAATGGTTCTAGTCTCACATCCAAATTCAAAGTGTGGAAAAATAAAAAGGCAAAAGACTGACGGCTGATCGTAGGCGAATTGTTCGAATTAAAGTTTTTGGTCCAGTCTTTCTCTACCATCATGTTACCACCTCAATCGATGCCCCAAATAAAAAAATAAGGAGGTTCCAAACATCACCTAAGGGTCCTCAATTATAATATTTAAAGTTCACTTGTCAACCCATCAATATCATGAGTCCGACAACCATACAAGTTTTAAGGTGACGGGCACCACTATACATCAATCCAATGTGAATTTAAAATCCGAGTATTATATTAAAAATGGAAGTTCATTCAAGAAACCATTATACCTTAACGATCGATTTGGAAGTTGAATAAAAAAGGAAGTTGAATAGCAAAGGAAATTAAATAAAAATTGAAGTTGAATAAAAATAAAATTGGAAGTTGCATAAAATTAAAAATGGAAGTTCATTCAAGAAATCACTATACCTTAACGATCTATTTGGAAATTAAAGAGAAAAGGAAATTGAATAACAATGGAAGTTGAATAATAACAAAAATGGAAGTTGCATAAAATTAAAAATGCAAGTTCATTCAAAAACCCACTATACCTTAACGATCTATTTGGAAATTAAATAAAAAAGGAAGTTGCACAAAATTAAAAATGGAAGTTCATTCAAGAAACCACTATACCTTAACGATCGATTTGGAAGTTAAATAAAAAATGAAGTTGAATAGCAAAGGAAATTAAATAAAAATTGAAGTTGAATAAAAATAAAAAGGGAAGTTGCATAAAATTAACAATGGAAGTTTATTCAAGAAACCACTATACTTTAACGATCTATTTGGAAATTAAATAAAAAAAGAAGTTGAATAGAAAAGGAAATTGAATAAAAATGGAAGTTGAAAAAAAATAAATTTGGAAGTAGCATAAAATTAAAAATGGAAGTTCATTCAAGATACCACTATACCTCAACGATCAATTTGGAAATTAAATAAAAAAGAAGTTGAATAGAAAAGGAAATTGACTAAAAATGGAAGTTGAATAAAAATAAAAATGAAAGTTGCATCAAATTAAAAATGCTAGTTCATTCAAAAAACCACTATACCTTAACGATCTATTTAGAAATTAAATAAAAATGGAAGTTGAATAAAAATAAAAATGGAAGTTGCTTAAAATTAAAAATGGAAATTAATTCAAGAAACCACTATACTTTAATGATTTATTTGGAATTTAAAAAAGAAATGAAGTTGAATAGAAAAGGAAATTGAAGAAAAATTGAAGTTGAATAAAAATAAAAATGGAAATTGCGTAAAATTAAAAATGGAAGTTCATTCAAGAAACCACTATACCATGACGATCTATTTAAAAGTTAAATAAAAAAGGAAGTTGAATAGAAAAGGAAATTGAATAAAAATTGAAGTTGACTAAAAATAAAAATGGAAGTAGCATAAAATTGACAATGGAAGTTCATTCAAGAAACCTTTATACCTTAACGATCTATTTCAAAATTAAATAAAAAAGGAAGTTGAATAGAAAAGGAATTTGAATAAAAATTGAAGTTGAATAAAAATAAAAATGGAAGTTGCATAAAATTAAAAATGGAAGTTCATTCAAGAAACCACTATACCATAACGATCTATTTGGAAGTTAAATAAAAAAGGAAGTTGAATAGAAAATGAAATTGAATTAAAATTGAAGTTGAATAAAAATAAAAATGGAAGTTGCATAAAATTAAAAATGGAAGTTCATTCAAGAAACCAATATACCTTAACGATCTATTTGGAAAGTGAATAAAAAGGAAGTTGAATTGAAAAGGAAATTGAATAAAATGGAAGTTGAATAAAATTAAAAATGGAAGTTGCGTAAAATTAAAAATGGAAGTTCATTTAAGAAACCACTATACCTTAACGATATATTTGGAAGTTAAATAAAAAAAAAAGTTGAATAGAAAAGGAAATTGAATAAAAATTGAAGTTGAAAAAATAAAAATTAAAGTTACATAAAATTAACAATGGAAGTTTATTGAAGAAACAACTATACCTTAACGAGATATTTGGAAATTAAATAAAAAAAGAAGTTGAACGGAAAAGGAAATTAAATAAAAATGGAAGTTGAAAAAAAGTAAATTTGGAAGTGGTATAAAATTAAAATTGGAATTTCATTCAAGATACCACTATACCTTAAGGATCTATTTGGAAATTAAATAAAAATGGAACTTGAATAAAAAAGAAAATTGAAAAAAAATGGAAGTTGAATAAAAATAAAAATAAAAGTTGCATAAAATTAATAATGGAAGTTCATTAAAAAAATCACTATACCTTAATGATCTATTTATAAATTAAATAAAATGGAAGTTGAATAGAAAACAAATTTGAATGAAAATGGAAGTTGAATAAAAATTAAAATGGAAATTGCATCAAATTTAAAATGGAAGTTCATTCAAAGAACCACTATACCATAACGATCTATTTAGAAGTTAAATAAAAAAGGAAGTTGAATAGAAAAGTAATTGAATAAAAATTGAAGTTGGATAAATATGAAAATGGAAGTTGCATAAAATTAAAAATAGAAGTTCATTCAAAAAACCACTATACCTTAACGATCTATTTGGAAATTAAATAAAAAAGGAAGTTGAATAGAAAAGGAAATTGAATAAAAATTGAAGTTGAATAAAAATAAAAATGGAAGTTGCATAAAATAAAAAATGGAAGTTCATTCAAGAAACCACTATATCTTAATGATCTATTTGGAAATTAAATAAAAGGGATGTTGAATCGAAAAGGAAATTGAATAAAAAGGAAGTTGAATAAAATTAAAAATGGAAGTTTCATAAAATTAAAAATGGAAGTACTATCAAAAAACCACTATACCTTAACGACTTATTTCGAAGTAAAATAAAAAAAGAAGTTGAATAGAAAAAGGAAATTGAATAAAAATTGAAGTTGAATAAAAATAAAAATGGAAGTTGCCTAAAATTAACAATGGAAGTTCATTCAAAAAACCACTATGCCTTAACGATCTCTTTGAAAATTAAATAAAAAAAGAAGTTGAATAAAAAAGGAAATTGAATAAAAATTGAAGTTGAATAAAAATAAAATTGGAAGTTGCGTAAAATTAAAAATGGTAGTTTATTCAAGAAAGCACTATACCTTAACGATCTATTTGGAAATTAAATAGAAAATGAAATTGAATAACAATGGAAGTTGAATAAAAACAAAAATGGAAGTTGCATAAAATTAAAAATGGAAGTTCATCAAAAACCCACTATATCGTAACGATCTATTTGGAAATTAAATAAAAAGGAAGTTGAATAGAAAAAGAAATTGAATAAAAACGGAAGTTGAATTAAAATAAAAATAGAAGTTGCATAAAATTAAAAGTGGAAATTCATTCAAGAAACCACTATACGTTAACGATCTATTTGGAAGTTAAATAAAAAAGAAAGTTGAATAGAAAAGGAAATTGAATAAAAATTGAATTGGATAAAA
The DNA here is from genome assembly GCA_030407325.1 of Camellia japonica. Taxonomy (NCBI): domain Eukaryota; kingdom Viridiplantae; phylum Streptophyta; class Magnoliopsida; order Ericales; family Theaceae; genus Camellia; species Camellia japonica. Next base: position 4,985,518 of record JAPPVO010000003.1, read on the forward strand.
ATAAAAATGGAAGTTTCATAAAATTAAAAATGGAAGTTCATTCAAGAAACCATTATACTTTAACGATCTATTTGGAAATTAAATAAAAAAGGAAGTTCAACAAAAAAGGAAATTGAAAAAAATGAAAGTTGAATAAAAATAAAAATACAAGTTGCATAAAATTAAAAATGGAAGTTCATTCAAGAAACCACTATACGTTAACGATCTATTTGGAAGTTAAATAACGAAGGAAGTTGAATAGAAAAGGAAATTGAATTAAAATTGAAGTTGAATAAAAATAAAAATAAAAGTTGCATAAAATTTAAAATGGAAGTTCATTCAAGAAACCACTATACCTTAACGATCTATTTGGAAGTTAAATAAAAAGGGAAGTTGAATTGAAAAGGAAATTGAATAGAAATTGAATAAAAATAAAATTGGAAGTTGCATTAAATTAAAAATGAAAGTTCAATCAAGAAATCACTATACCTTAACGATCTATGTGGAAGTTAAATAAAAAAGGAAGTTGAATAGAAAAAAGGAAATTGAATAAAAATTGAAGTTGAATAAAAATAAAAGTGGAAGTTACATAAAATTAAAAATGGAAGTTCATTCAAGAAACCACTATACCTTAACGATCTATTTGGAAATTAAATAAAAAAAGAAGTTGAATAGATAAAGGAAATTGAATAAAAATGGAAGTTGAGTAAAAATAAAAATAGAAGTTGCATAAAATTAAAAACGGAAGTTCATGCAGGAAACCACTATACCTTAATGATCTATTTGGAAGTTAAATAAAAAAGGAAGTTGAATAGAAAGGGAAATTGAATGAAAGTTGAAGTTGAATAAAAATAAAAATGGAAGTTTATTCAAGAAACCACTATATACCTTAACGATCTATTTGGAAATTAAATAAAAAAAGAAGTTAAATAGAAAAGGAAATTGAATAAAAATTGAAGTTGAATAAAAATAAAATTGGAAGGTGCATAAAATTAAAAATGGAAGTTCATACAAGAAACCACTATACTTTAACGATTTATTTAAAAGTTAAATAAAAAAGGAAGTTGAATAGAAAAGGAAATCGAATAAAAATTGAAGTTGAATAAAAATAAAAATAGAAGTTGCATAAAATTAAAAATGGAAGTTCATTCAAGAAACCACTATTCCAAAATGATCTATTTGGAAGTTAAATAAAAAAGGAAGTTGAATAGAAAAGGAAATTGAATAAAAATTGAAGTTGAATAAAAATAAAAAAGGAAGTTGCGTAAAATTAAAAATTGAAGTTCATTCAAGTAAGCACGAGACCTTAATGTTCTATATAGCGATCCCGGGTTTTACCCCTTGTGTACGGTGATCCGGACTTGTTTCCGTAGATGTTAGTAGTTCCTTATATCTTGTTTACATCCTTTACTCTTTGTATTTGAGTCTTGGGTTGTGTTGGGCAGGGTTGAAACAGGTTGGTTGAGCTTAGAAACCAAAACTAGTTGCCCAGATTTTGGCCTGTCCACTCGAGCGGAGCTTTTGGCGCTCGAGCGTTGCCTTTGTTATTTCTTCTCCGCTCGAGCGGGGGTTCTGGAACTCGAGCGGGATAATCACTCTCCCAGTATTTCTTCTGCAGTGTTGGACGCTCGAGCGGGCGTTTTGACGCTCGAGCATGAGTTTGTGTGTGACGCTCAAGCGGGGAGTTGGGCGCTCGAGTGGGGACCTGGTTCAGTGTAAAGTTCTGGAAGTGTGTATCCGCCGCTCGAGAGTGATTTTTGATGCTCGAGCGGGAGTCTGTGAGTGATGCCCGAGCGGGGGTTTCCACGCTCGAGCGGGGCGACTGGTTTAAGACTCCGTGTTTTGACTTTTTAAAATCACTTTTTCACATCTCTTCTCTCTCTTACTTTTCCAAAAACTCCATTGTTGAGCCTCTCTCTCTAGAACCTTGCCTTCTCTCTAGGTATTGATCTAGTAGGAGTTGTTTGCTCACCTTTGGCCTTTACAAAAAAGTTGTTGATCATCGAGGACTATCTTTTGATCCGAGAAACTTGTGATTTGGAGCATTTTCGTTTTCATCTCCTTCTTCGTTGGGTGTCAACTCTTGAGGTAGGGATTCCTACTCACTCTTATGGTCTTTGACATAGATTTTTGGTTGTTTTGATAAAGTGTCGAAGTGGGGTGATTTTGGTACTTAGGGTTTCAAAATGTAAAAAGGGAGTTTTTTGTTATTTTGACTCTAAAATGTGTAATTTGGGTTTCAAAATAATGAGATTGTTGTTGGTTGTTGATATATAGACCATTGGGTCAATATTGGAAAATGGGGTAGAAAACCCTAGTTTGTTGTATAAATTAATTGGTATAATTAATTTAGGAAAAGTGTTGTTATATGGCATTGAGTTGGAAATAATGGAATTGACTCATTATATGTTAGAATGGTAGAGTTGGATTTATGAATCGCTCACTTTGAAAACGTTGATATTTTATCTATTGGAGCTTTTATTATCTGTTTAGAAATAATTGCTTGGGCTACCGGTGGAGAGTAGTTTTGATTGTTGTAGACAATGCATGATGATTAGGCAAACTAAAACTAATCAATTGGATATGTCATGGAATATGATGGTTGACAGAATACATTAACGTTATGTATTGATTGATTGTGTATATGACTTGTATGTATATACCTTGTGTGTGTGGGAGGAGATAGGGGATGTACTCCATGGTTTAGGGGAAGATAGAGGATGGACCTCTAAACCGGTTGTTGATTGGGAGGAGACAGGGGATGGACTCCACTGATACAGCTCATATGCTTGTCAGTTAATGTGTTGATATAGCTAATATGCTTATCTAAGGAAGTGTTGATACAACTCATATGTTTATCATTGGAAGTGTTGATATAGCTAATATGCCTATCTGTTGAAAAGTGGATACAGCTTGTATGCTTATCTGTTGAGATGTTGATACAACTATTATGTTTATCTATTGTAAAATGGGAAACGTTTAATATGAGTCACTGTCTCATATAAGTGGTTGGCCAGGTTCTGAGCCGTTGATGTAAATTGTGAAGTTGATAAGCAATGGAAAATGAAACGAAACATGAACATAGTGGTCATGAAGTGGAAATGGGTTATAAATTGATTCATGGGAATTGAACATTTATTAATTGCTAATGTCTTAGTCATTGCTCATACTGTGTTTAGCATATCTCTACTGGGCGTTGGCTCACTCTATATGGGACACCATTTTCAGGTACAGGTAGCATGCCACCTCCAAGGACATAGCTTGGATGATGAGGATGAGAGTTGAAGACTCTTTTGTTTATTTTGTTTGTATTACATGTATATCAAGCCAAGGGCTTCTTTTGTATAGAGTTAGCACTCTTCTTGTGTGTAACCAAGTGTTAACTTGGAAAGCTGTAAGCCCGTAGGGCATTTGCTTTTATTGTTAACATGTAATACTTTTGTAAGAACTACTTTGATAAATAGAAATAGTTGATTTCTCTTGTATTAATTCATGTCTTTCGTGATGGGTTTTATGTATTATTTTGAGGGCGTTACATTCTATTTGGAAATTAAATAAAAAAGGAAGTTGAATAGAAAATGAAATTGAATAAAAATTGAAGTTGAATAAAAATAAAAATGGAAGTTGCATAAAATTAAAAATGAAAGTTCATTTAAAAAATCACTATACCTTAACGATCTATTTGGAAATTATATAAAAAAAGAAGTTGAATAGAAAAGAAAATTGAACAAAAATTAAAGTTGAATAAAAATAAAAATAGAAGTTGCATAAAATTAACAATGGAAGTTAATTCAAAAAACCACTATGCCTTAACGACCTATTTGAAATTAAATAAAAAAGGAAGTTGAATAGAAAAGGAAATTGAATAAAAATTGAAGTTGAATAAAAATAAAAATGGAAGTTGCATAAAATTAAAAATGGAAGTTCATTCAAGAAACCAGTATACCTTAACGATCTATTTGAAAATTATATAAAAAAAGAAGTTGAATAGAAAAGGAAATTGAATAAAAATTGAAGTTGAATAAAAATAAAAATAGAAGTTGCATAAAATTAACAATGGAAGTTAATTCAAAAACCACTAGGCCTAACGATCTATTTGGAAATTATATAAAAAAAAGAAGTTGAATAGAAAAGGAAGTTGAATAAAAATAAAATTGGAAGTTGCATAAAATTAAAAATGGAAGTTCATTCAAGAAACCACTATACCTTAACGATCTATTTGGATGTTAAAAAAAAAGGAAGTCGAATAAAAATAAAATTGGAAGTTGCATAAAATTAAAAATGGAAGTTCATTGAAGAAACCACTATACCTTAACGATCTATATGGAAATTAAATGAAAAAGGAAGTTGAATAGAAAAGGAAATTGAATAAAAGTGGAAGTTGAATAAAAATAAAAATAGAAGTTGCGCAAAATTAAAAATGGAAGTTCATTCAAGAAACCATTATACCTTAACGATCTATTTGGAAGTTAAATAAAAAAGGAAGTTGAATAGAAAAGGAAATTGAATTAAAATTGAAGTTGAATAAAAATAAAAATGGAAGTTGCAAAAAATTAACAATGGAAGTTCATTCAAGAAACCACTATACCTTAACGATCTATATAGCGACCCTAGTTTTTCCTCTCTTTATTTATTGTATTCCAGACTCGGTTCCGTGGATGTATTATTGTCTCATTCTCATTTCCATCCTTTACTCTCTGTATTTGAGTCTTGGGTTGTGTTGGGCAGGTTTGAAACAGGTTGGTTGTGCTTTGAAACCAAAAGTTGATGCCCAGAATTTGGCCTTCACGCTCGAGCAGGACTTTTGACGCTCGAGCAGGCCCTTTGTTGCTGCTTCTCCACTCGAGCGGGCATTTTGACGCTCGAGCGTGAATTTCCTTCTCCCAGTATTTTTCTCTGCAGGTCTTCGTACGCTCAAGCGAGAGTTTTGACGCTCGAGCGTGATCCTTTGATTTTGTTCCTCCGCTCAAGCGGGGACCATCACCTGCAAAACTTCTGTGAGTGTGCATCCGTTGCTCGAGCGGGCGTTTTGACGCTTGAGCGGGGGTGTCTGACGCTCGAGCGGGGAGACTTTTATATCAGTCCGAGTTTCACCTTTTTGGATCACTTTGTGATTTTCTTTCTCTCTCTTACTTTTTCAAAACCTCCATTGGAGAGCACCTCACTCTAAAACTCCAACTTCTCTCTAGGGTTTGATCTAGTAGGGGTGATCTTCTAACCTTGGGCTTTTGTAAAAAGTGTGGAGCTTGTTGAGGGCTACATTTTGATCCGAAAATATTGGGGTTTGGAGCACTTCGAATTTCTTCATCTTCTTCCTTTGAGCTCCGAATTTGAGGTAGGGATAACTACTTATTTATATGATCTTTGACATAAATTTTTAGTCATTTTGATTTAATGTTGAAGTTGGGTGATTTTAGGTGTTAGGGTTTCTAAACGTATAAAGAGGGGTTTTGTTATTTTGACTCATAAATATGTATTTTGGGTCTCAAAGTGATGGTATTGTTGTTGGTTGTTGATATTGGTGCCTTTGGGTCAAAGTTGAGAAAGATGGAGGAAAGCCCTAATTTTTGTTATGAATTAATTGATATAATTAATTTGGGAATGTTATGGAAATACGAAATTGAGGTGGAAATGATGAAATTTGCATAATATGAGATAGAATGGTGGAGTTGGATTTATTAATCACTCACTTTGAAAATGTTGAATATATATATCTGTTGAGGCATTTATTATCTGTCTAGAAATAACTGCTTTGGGCTATCGGTAGAGGATAGTCATGATTGTTGTAGACAATGCATGATGATTACGCGAACTAAAACTAATCAATTGAATATGTCATCGAATATGACGGTTGGAATAATACATCAAATTTATGTATTAATTGATTATGTATACGATATGTGTTTATATATATTGTATTGTGTGGGAGGAGATAGGGAATGTACTCCATGGTTTAGAGGGAGATAGGGGATGGACTCCTAAACCGGATATTGTTTGGGAGGAGATAGGAGATGGACTCCATCGATACAGCAAATATGTGTATCTATTGAAGTATTAATACAGCAAATCTGTGTATCATATATGAAGTACAAAAGTGTTTTATTTGAGATTGATACAACAATTATGTGTATCTATTGTGAAGTATGAAGTGTTTAATCTGAGTTGTTATCTCAATTGAAATGGAAGTACTGTTAATATGAGATGTAATCTCATTTAAATTGTTTGGCCAGGTTCTGAGCCATAGTTATGAATTGAGAAATTGGATAAGAAATGGAAAATGGAGTGAAACATGGACACATTTGTTATGTAATTAAAATGGGTTATGAATTGATTTATGTGAGTTAAACATTTATCAAATGCTAACGTTTTAGTTATTGCTCATATTATGTTTAGCATATCTCTACTGGGTGTTGGCACCCTATATGGGACATCTTTTTCAGGTACAGGTATTATGCCACCTCCAAGGATGTAGCTTGGAAGGCTTGAGGCTGTTGAACTCTTTTGTTGTTTTTGTTGTATTACATGTATATCAAGCCAAGGGCTTATTTTGTGTAAAGTTAATACTCTCTTTTTGTAACCAAGTGTTGACTTGGAAAGTTGTAAGCCCGTAGGGCATTTACTTTTGTTGTTAACATGTAATACTTTTGGACTAAATACTCTGATGAATAGAAATATGTTTATTTCTCTTATGTTTATGGATGTCGCGAATGCATGATTTATGAGTTTATTTTGAGGGCGTTACAACTTGGTATCAAAGCGTACTGGGTTCGAATACTTTGGGTATGCGGGAAGTGGTTAGTACCACAATGGGTTCGTCTCGCTTGCTACAGACTTAGATGTAGTGTTATATGCTTATGTGATAACATGTTTACGTGACTACTTGGGTATGGGATTTAGTTTCTAGGATGGTGATTGGATCCTTGGGTTTCTAGGAGTCCTGTTGGAAAAGCACTTGATCAATGTTGTTTCTAATCGGAACTCTAGCAACGCCTCGGGACTGTCATTATCCAGAAATGAAATTCGTAAATGCTTATGTGATTATGTGCTTACGTAGAATGAATTACTGTTCTCCATGCATTAGGACGCGAGCGTTATAGCTTCGGCACATTTGTGAATGTGCTAATGTTCTTCGTTACCTTTATTAGGATGTCAGGACGAGGATGTGGTGGTAGGCGATGTAGGCCTAGGAGGCAGGAGATGCCTATACCGGATGAGATTCCGGAGCAGCAGGAGGGTGTTGGTCAGGCCAATGTGGCCGAGCTAGTAGATCAGCAGGCCATGGGCGCCTTAGCCCGCGAGATGGCAGGAGCTTTGAGGGAATCCTTGGGCATTCTCAGAGCTGAGAATTAGGTCCAGGCCCATGTTGCTGAGGCAGGACCTTCTTTTCTGAAGAGGGAGTTCTTCTGGTCTAACCCGGACGAGTTTGTGGGTGATCCAAAAGAGCCACTTAAGGCGGATAAATGGCTCGAACAGATGACGAAGACGTTTGAGATGCTTGGCATCGAGGATGGGGCTTTGAAGGTGACCTTGGCATCTTTCTAGTGAAAGGGGGATGCGGGTCAGTGGTGGAAGTTCATGAGAGGTCGTGTTGGAGGGACTTGGGAGGCCTTTGTAGACGCTTTCCAAGAGAAGTTCTTGTCTCCAACTGTTAGGGAGAAGCTGAGGGACCAGTTTTGTCAGCTTAAGCAGCTGAGTTCTTCAGTGGCAGAGTTTGAGGCCGCATTTACTAGTTTATCCAGGTTTGCACCTGAGCTTATAGCGTCTGAGGAATGCCGTTGTCTTGAGTTTGAGAGGAAGTTGAGGCACAGGCTCAAGATGAGAGTTTGGGGGTCTATGACTCGAGAGTATGGGCGTCTTGTGGATGTCGCAGCCCATATGGAGATTATGATCCAGGAGGAGGAGGAGAGATAGAGGGGCTCCAAGAGGAGTCAGGATGGTCAGGGGAACGGTAGGAGGCAGAGGGGTCCTAACCCTCAGCAGTCCCAGGGTGCTTTTGCTAGATCGACCTTTCCAGTGACGAGTACAGGCTCTGGGAGAGGCAGTCAGGGAGACATCACCTGTTACAAATGTGGTCAGTTGGGCCACAAGTCTCCAGCTTGCCCGCAGAGGGGAGGAGGGCAGGGAGCAGCTCCATCTTCGGCTCGTCCTCAGAGCCAGAGTCAGGGCAAAGGTTAGCCGCTTTCATGCTACCAGTGTGGTCAGGCAGGGCACCTGAAGAGGTTTTGCCCTCAGTTGAGTGGCACATCTGGTACATCTGGGTCGAGGCGGAGTTTTCAGCCAGCTCAGTCAGTTCAGGCCTCGAGGGCCAATCAGGGGGTTTCATCGTCCCAGTCTGTGCAGCAGTCTTTTGCTCTTAGAGGTGAACAGGTAGATCAGGGGCCTACAAGGCGTGTGTATGCTGTTATCGCGCAGGATCTAGTACTGGCTCCATCTGTTGTGAGAGGTACCTTTTTGTTTTGTAACTCGGTTGCCAATGTGTTGATTGATATGGGTGCATCTCATTCCTTTATATCTGCTGCATTTGCATCTGTTTTGGGGCTGGAGTTGGCACAGTTAGCATCTCCTATTTGTGTAGTATCACATGTTGGGGGTGAATTGATTTTGAAACAAGGGTGTAGAGGGTGCGATATAGAGGTCACCGACCGCCGGCTTCCATTTTCTTTTGTAGTGATGGCTATGTTGGGTTTTGATGTAATTTTAGGTATGGATTGGCTATCGTCATACCGAGCAGTTATTGATTGTTACCGCCAGAGGGTCACAGTATGTACCTTGAGCGGGGATTGTTTCTATTTCTTGGGAGATTGGGTTGGTAGTGTGTTGCCACCGGTGTATGATCCGCGAGGGCGAAGTGAGCTTAGTAGTCTCCTCGCTAGCTTTATGAGTAGTGAGGGTGATGAGACCCAAACCGTGTTGCCGAGAGTGGTTTGTGAGTACTCGGACGTCTTTCTCGAGGATCTTGTGAGTTTGCCACCACATCGTGAGATCGAGTTCTCTATTGACTTAGTGCCCGGTACGGCACCGATTTTTATGGCACCTTATCGTTTTGCCCCAGCTGAGTTGAGTGAGTTGAAGATTCAACTCCAGGAGTTGCTGGATAAGGGCTTCATTCGCCCAAGTGTTTCGCCATGGGGAGCACTGGCCCTCTTTGCTAAAAAGAAAGATGGTGGCTTGAGACTTTGCATCGATTACCGAAAATTGAATTGGGCTACGGTTAAGAATAAATACCCTATGCCCCGTATAGATGATCTGTTTGACCAGTTGAAAGGGTCCCGTTGTTTCTCTAAGATAGACTTGAGATCGGGTTACCATCAGTTGAGGGTCAAGGAGGAGGATATCCCGAAGACGGCATTCCGCACGCGGTATGGCCACTGTGAGTTTCTAGTGATGCCTTTTGGGCTCACCAATGCACCGGCAGTATTTATGGATTTAATGAACTGGATCTTCCGGGAATTCTTAGATCGTTTTGTAGTGGTATTCGTAGAGGACATCTTGATTTATTCACCGTCTGAGGAGGAGCACAAGGAACACTTGAGAGTGGTGCTTGAGTTGCTTAGAGCCCATAGGCTGTATGCCAAGTTTGGGAAATGTGAGTTCTGGCTAAGAGAGGTCAAGTTCTTAGGCCATGTGGTATCCGGGGAAGGGGTATCTGTTGATACGTCCAAGATTAAGGCAGTGCAGGATTGGGCACAGCCTAAGAGTGTTTTTGAGATCCGCAGTTTTCTGGGATTAGCTGGGTATTATCGCCGGTTTGTGAAAGATTTCTCCAGACTAGCTTCGCCGTTGATTAGATTGACGCGGAAAGGGGTCAAGTTTGTATGGAGTGAGACTTGTGAAAAGTCGTTCCAAGAGTTGAAAGTTAGATTGATCACCGCTCCGATTTTGACTATCCCAGAGAGAGGTTTGGGTTATGCCGTTTATTGTGATGCCTCACGAGAGGGTTTGGGTTGTGTGTTGATGTAAAAGGGGAAAGTGATAGCCTATGGCTCACGTCAGTTGAAAATACACGAGAGGAATTACCCTACACATGACCTAGAACTAGCAGCAGTAATTTTTGCCTTGAAGATTTGGAGGCACTACCTTTATGGTGAGAAATTCGAGGTATTCTCGGATCATAAGAGTTTGAAGTACCTGTTTACACAGAGGGACTTGAATTTGAGGCAGAGGAGGTAGATGGAGTTCATTGAGGACTACGATTTTGAGTTACACTATCACCCGGGAAAGGCCAATGTTGTGGCCGATGCCCTTAGTAGGAATCCATTAGTGATGTTGCTTGTATAGCCATCTGGGAGTGGGAGATGTTAGGTGCACTTGGCGAGTTTGATTTGTTTCTGGGCGAATCTGTTGAGGCTGCGGCCTTGTTTTCTGTTGTTGCACAGCCTACACTTGTGACTTGAGTGTTAGAGGCACAGGGAGGTGACCTTGAGGTAGAATCCCTCCGAGAGAAGATCTCCAGTGGGAAGGTTGAGAAGGGTTTGACCGTGTATCCCGACCTAAGTGTGAGATTCCGAGACCATTTGTTTATGCCGGAGTCTTACCGAGAGGAGGTACTCCGAGAGTTTCACCATTCATGCCTTGCGGTGCATCCGGGAGGCACTAAGATGTATCATGATTTGGGTTGCCAGTTTTGGTGGCGGGGTATTGTAACATGCCCGGGGGGTACCCGCGCGCGTTAAACAGTTCGGACTCCCGAGATCTCTTTGATCTCAATGTTTCACGAGTGCAATGTGAAACGTAGATGAAAGTCCAGATTTGGCAACTTTTATTGAAAATCCATTTTATTGCAATTTTGTTAAAAATGGACTGCGTCATCAGAACTCAGAGTCGCCACCTAATATTTTGGGAAATTAGGAAACCCATGACTCGGTGCCAAGGCCACTGTTCGTCGTAACCAAGGATGCTTGGCTCGGAACCTTAGGTATGAGAGGGAAGGTCAATAATGAGCACCCCCGCTCACCCGATCAAAAGATCGGCCTTTACTAAACCACGATATGACTTTTATTTTCTTTATATGTTTATGTTCTGATTATTTTAGTAAATCCTAAAATTTACTATGTGAAGCATACAAGTATAGACTAGTTTGCTCAAATTGGAACAATTCAACTTTCATGTTTGTTTTGAAAAGGGTTTGAATTTGCCACTTGACAAAGTGGGCTTAAAACGTACATTTATTGAATTATTCCAATTCAAACAACAAGCCTTCATCCACAGGCATTCAAACAGTTTATCACTTAAACAAATAGCCACATGGTAGGATGCTAAACATAATAAGAAAATCACACACAAATGGGATGCTAAAGCATAAAAACTCACAGATTGACCGAGTCCCTCGAACAGCTACAAAACAAAGTTAGTAAAATATGCATGATCTTATATACAGAATCCTAATGCAATTCACTCATGAGATGCACTAAAGATTTGGCTTCTAGAATATGGCATGTGAATCATCTTAAATAGCGCACAAAACATGGGATAATCAATTGAAGCATAAAGATGCAAATTTAGCCAAATCTTATGCATGGATCATGGATGTAAAGCAGGGATATGCATGGTATGTCAAGATATATACATACACACAGTTAGGGAAAGCGATTAAAGAATGGGATAGAAAGAAACGGGGTGGGGGAATTATTACAATACTTAAATTATTACAGATCCAAACAAAAGAGGAGGAAGAAATAATAAAACAAAATAAAACCTCACCAAAACACTCAAAATCAAAATAAAAAAAAAGAAGTTTGAAATCCCCGACCATTCATCAACTTGCAAATAACCATCGGTCCTCATGCCTCAGCCCATGTATTCATCTTTAATGGAGGCCCCACCGAAGCCACTCAACCATGCTCTTCCATGCACTGAGCCTGCATGTACCATCATCACCTTTTTAAACTCATGCACATGGCCTATGCATGCGTATGGCATCAACTCTGCATCTACTGAAGCGTCACCGGCGAGATAGCCACGGTTGACACCCATACTCACCAACCATGACTGACCGAAACTCAACTTAAACCATGGAGGTTGCAGAGAGAGAGAGAGAGAGAGAGAGAGAGAGAGAGAGTGAGAAGAGAGTGCATGTGTGGTGTGTCTGTTACCACAACACACACGTAGAGCAGAACATACACACGGTGTTGACGGAGGACACTGATACAACACACCCAAACATACACCTAGATACACACGCACTCACCACACACGACACACGCGACACATATCACACACACACAACACAAATTCAAGACACACTCTCACACATGCATTGATACACAACACTTACACGCCACAGACATGGAGCACACCACATGCATACACACTCGGAGCTGCACCACGGATTGACTCACACAACACACAGACATGACATCAACCTCTTGGATCCATACACACACACCACCCAGCATGGTGTGCTAGAGAGAGAGGAGATATGTGGGTGGCTGGGTGTGCATAGCGGTGCATGGGTCTGCCGAGAGTGCATGTGCTGGGTGTGGTGTGAGTATTGTGTATGGTAATGGTGAGTCCATGGGTGTGTGCCGAATTGCCAAGAGAAGTGGGTATATAGAGTCTTAGAGAGAGAGAGCTGGGTGTGTTGGTCTCTCCCTCTCTCTCATCTCTCTCTCCCTAACATTTTTCTCCTCTTCCTCTCCAAATGCAACCCGAGGGAGAGCCCTGAGAGAGAGAGTTCTAGTCCTCTTTTATTTTTTCATCTCCCCTCTACCCCACCATTGCCGAGCATCATCAAGCATTTTTATTCATCAAAACCACCACCCCAGAGAGAGAGAGGGATGGTGCATGTGTATCCAGCTGTGGTGTTTCAAGCTTTTTATTTTTTTATGGCAGTGTGTGTCCCCCCTCTTTTCTTTTTTTCAGCTGCCCGTTTGTTTCTTTTCCTCTTTACATTTTAAAACCCCCCACCAACTCTAGAGAGTCCTCTTTTTCTTTTCTCCCTTGTCCCTCCATGACCAATTTTATATTATCCACAATTCATGATTCCACTGCCCCATTTTTTGTTTTTTTTATTATTCATTTCTTCCTCCCATCTTCCACTGTCGGGCATCATCATCAAGAGCCAACAAGCCACCGCCCCATTTCTTTTATTTTCTATTTTTATTTATTTTTTTATTTTTTTGTTTTATTATTTTCTCCTTTTTTTTTATTTTATTTTCTATTTTTTCCCCCCTTTTTTATTTTTTATCATTTTTTATTTATAAAATATCACATGCCAATTTATATAAACACACCTAAAAATTTGTACAAACACACAAAATCATTTTTTTTCTCAATTTGATTTTTCTGGTGAGGGTGGTCAAAATAACATGCCCAAGTTTTAGGGCTGGTCAAAATAGGGTGTCTACAGGTATATGAAGAAGGATGTGGCAGTGTTTGTGTCTAAGTGCCTTACTTGTTAGCAAGTGAAGGCCGAGCATCAGAGGCCAGCGGGTTTGTTACAATCCTTGCCTATTGCCAAGTGGAAATGGGAGCATGTCACTATGAACTTCGTTGTAGGTCTTTCGAGGACTCAGCGGGCTAGTGATGCTATTTGGGTGGTTGTAGACCGGTTGACTAAGTCAGCGCACTTTATCCCTATGCGCGTGAGAGATTTGGTAGATCATCTTGCCGATTTGTATATTTGGGACATAGTGAGGTTGCACGGGGTCCTAGTGTCGATCGTCTCAGATAGAGATCCTCGTTTTACTGCTAGGTTGTGGCAGAGTTTACAGAGTGCCTTGGGCACTAGATTGACCTTTAGCACGGCTTATCATCGTCAGACTGACGGGCAGTCCGAGCAAACTATTCAGATCCTAGAAGATATGCTTTGAGGTTGTGTCCTTGACTTTAGTGAGTCGTGGGAGAGGCACTTGCCCTTGGTGGAGTTTGCCTACAACAACAGTTTTCAGTCGAGTATCGGTATGGCACCGTTTGAGGCCTTGTATGGCCGACCTTGTAGGTCTCCGGTTTGTTGGGCCGAGGTGGGTGATTCACCTTTGTTGGGCCTGGAGTTGGTGAGGGAAATGACGGAGAAGGTTGAGCTTATCCGTAGAAGGCTTGTTACAGCTTAGAGTCGCCAAAAGAGTTATGCCGACCATAGGAGGAGGCCTTTGGCATTTGAGATGGGTGATCACGTTTTTTTGAAAATATCACCTAGGCGGGGTTTGATGAGGTTTGGGAAGAGTGGGAAGTTGTCCCCTCGGTTTATTGGTCCCTTTGAGATCCTTGAGAGGATTGGGGAGGTTGCATACCGTTTAGCTTTGCTGCCACAGTTGTCCGGGGTGCATAAAGTGTTTCATGTTAGTATGCTTCGGAAGTACGAGCCGGATCCATCGCATGTATTGGATTGGACCGACTTAGAGGTAGGTGAGGATGCCTCATATGAGGAGAGACCAGTTTGGGTATTGGATAGGCGGGAACAAGTCTTGCGAGGCAAGACCATTCCCTTGGTAAAGGTTTTGTGGAAACATCACGGAGTGGAGGAGGCCACTTGGGAACGTGAGTTGGTGGTCCGCGAGAAATATCCGGACTTGTTTGTTAATGTGTAATCATGTATTGGGAATTTTGTAATATTGATAAACTTTAAGAGCATTAAATATGTCTTAAGTTGTAAAACATTGTAAATGTTTTGGGTTATGGAAGTATTATGGAACTTGCCTTGAAATGAAAGTTTATTCTAACATTGCATATGTTAATTCTGTTTTAGAAATGCAAATATAATATTGGCATCGAATATGTTTTGAGATGCATGTTGATAATGCATGTTGGAGATTATATATTGTGAGTTACCCCTTGAGAAGGGATGGGATGACCGGTATTGGGTCAAGTTGATGAATATTGAGTTGTAATGCTGATGAGAATTGAGAAAAACACGTTTTTGAAACTTGTATTTAATTTTGGGGACGAAATTCCTTAAGGGGGGAGATTATAGTGAACCTGGTTTTTCCTCTCTTTATTTATTGTATTCCGGACTCAGTTCCGTGGATGTGTTGTTGTCTCATTCTCATTTCCATCCTTTACTCTCTATATTTGAGTCTTGGGTTGTGTTAGGCAAGTTTGAAACAGGTTGGTTGTGCTTTGAAACCAAAAGTTGATGCCCAGAATTTGGCCTTCACGCTCGAGCGGGGCTTTTGACACTCGAGCGGGCCCTTTGTTGTTGCTTCTCCGCTCGAGCGGGCGTTTTGATGCTTGAGCGTGAATTTCCTTCTCCCAGTATTTTTCTCTGCAGGTCTTCGTACGCTCAAGCGGGAGTTTTGACGCTCGAGCGTGATCCTTTGATTTTGTTCCTCCGCTCGAGCGGGGAGTTTGACGCTCGAGCGGGGACCATCGCCTGCAAAACTTCTGTGAGTGTGCATCCGACGCTCGAGCGGGCGTTTTGATGCTCGAACGTGAGTTTGTGTCTGACGCTCGAGCGGGGGTTTCCACGCTCGAGCGGGGAGACTTTTATATCAGTCCGAGTTTCACCTTTTTGGATCACTTTTTGATTTTCTTTCTCTCTCTTACTTTTTCAAAACCTCCATTGGAGAGCACCTCACTCTAAAACTCCAACTTCTCTCTAGGGTTTGATCTAGTAGGGGTGATCTTCTAACCTTGGGCCTTTGTAAAAAGTGCGGAGCTTGTTAAGGGCTACATTTTGATAAGAAAATATTGGGGTTTGGAGCACTTCGAATTTCTTCATCTTCTTCCTTTGAGCTCCGAATTTGAGGTAGGGATAACTACTTATTTATATGATCTTTGACATTAATTTTTAGTCATTTTGATTTAATGTTGAAGTTGGGTGATTTTAGGTGTTAGGGTTTCTAAACGTATAAAGAGGGGTTTTGTTATTTTGACTCATAAATATATATTTTGGGTCTCAAAGTGATGGTATTGTTGTTGGTTGTTGATATTGGTGCCTTTGGGTCAAAGTTGAGAAAGATAGAGGAAAATCCTAATTTTTGTGATGAATTAATTGATATAATTAATTTGGGAATGTTATGGAAATACGAAATTGAGGTGGAAATGATGAAATTTACATAATATGAGATAGAATGGTGGAGTTGGATTTATTAATCGCTCACTTTGAAAATGTCGAATATATATATATCTGTTAAGGCATTTATTATCTATCTAGAAATAACTGCTTTGGGCTATCGGTGGAGGATAGTCTTAATTATTGTAGACAATGCATGATGATTAGGCAAACTAAAACTAATCAATTGAATATGTCATCGAATATGACTGTTGGAATAATACATCAATTTTATGTATTGATTGATTATGTATATTATATGTGTTTATATACATTGTATTGTGTGGGAGGAGATAGGGGATGGACTCCATCGATACAGCAAATATGTGTATCTATTGAAGTATTGATACAGCAAATCTGTGTATCATATATGAAGTACGGAAGTGTTTTATTTGAGATTGATACAACAATTATGTGTATCTATTGTGAAGTATGAAGTGTTTAATTTGAGTTGTTATCTCAATTAAAATAGAAATACTGTTGATATGAGATGTAATCTCATTTAAATTGTTTGGCCAGGTTCTGAGCCATAGTTATGAATTGAGAAATTGGATAAGAAATGGAAAATGGAATGAAACATGGACACATTTGTCATGTAATTGAAATGGGTTATGAATTGATTTATGTGAGTTAAACATTTATCAAATGCTAACGTTTTAGTTATTGCTCATATTATGTTTAGCATATCTCTACTGGGCGTTGGCTCACACTATATGGGACATCTTTTTCAAGTACAGGTATTAAGCACCTCCAAGGATGTAGCTTGGAAGGCTTGAGGCTGTTGGACTCTTTTGTTGTTTTTGTTGTATTACATGTATATCAAGCCAAGGACTTATTTTGTGTAGAGTTAGTACTCTCTTTTTGTAACCAAGTGTTGACTTGGAAAGTTGTAAGCCCGTAGGGCATTTACTTTTGTTGTCAACATTTAATACTTTTGGACTAAATACTCTGATGAATAGAAATATGTTTATTTCTCTTATGTTTATGCATGTCGCGAATACATGATTTATGGGTTTATTTTGAGGGCGTTACAATCTATTTGGAAATTAAATAAAAAAGGAAGTTGAATAGAAAAGGAAATTGAATAAAAATTGAAGTTGAATAAAAATAAAAATAAAAATGGAAGTTGCATAAAATTAAAAATGAAAGTTCATTCAAGAAACCACTATACCATAACGATCTATTTGGAAGTTAAATAAAAAAGGAAGTTGAATAGAAAAAAAAATTGAATTAAAATTGAAGTTGAATAAAAATAAAACTGGAAGTTCATTCAAGAAACCATTATATCTTAACGATCTATTTGAAAGTTAAATAAAAAAGGAAGTTGAATAGAAAAGAAAATTGAATAAAAATTGAAGTTGAACAAGGATAAAAATGGAAGTTCCATAAAATTAACAATGCAAGTTCATTCAAAAAACCACTATGCCTTAACGATCTATTTGAAAATTAAATAAAAAAAGAAGTTGAATAAAAAAGGAAATTGAATAAAATTAAAGTTGAATAAAAATAAAATTGGAAGTTGCATAGAATTAAAAATGGAAGTTCATTCAAGAAACCACTATACCTTCACGATCTATTTCGAAGTTAAATAAAAAAGGAAGTAGCATAGAAAAGTAAATTGAATAAAAATTGAAATTGAATAAAAATAAAAAACGGAAGTTGCATAAAATTAAAAAAGGAAGTTCATTCAAAAAACCACTATACCATAACGATCTATTTGGAAGTTAAATAAAAAACAAAGTTGAATCGAAAAGGAAATTGAATAAAAATTGAAGTTGAAAAAAAATAAAAATTAAAGTTGCATAAAATTAAAAATGGAAGTTCATTTAAGAAACCATTATACCTTAACGATCTATTTGGAAATTAAATAAAAAAGGAAGTTGAATAAAAATAAAAATGGAAGTTGCATAAAATTAAAAATAGAATTTCATTCAAGACCCCACTATATCTTAATGATCTATTTGGAAATTAAATTAAAAGGATGTTTAACTGAAAAGGAAATTGAATCAAAAGGAAGTTGAATAAAATTAAAAATGAAAGTTGCATAAAGAAACCACTATACCTTAACGATCTATTTGAAAGCTAAGTAAAAAAGGAAGTTGAATAAAAATAAAAATGGAAGTTGCATAAAATTAAAAATGGAAGTTTATTCAATGAAACACTATACCATAACGATCTATTTGCAAGTTAAATAAAAAAGGAAGTTGAGCAGAAAAGGAAATTGAATTAAAATTGAAGTTGAATAAAATAAAAATGGAAGTTGCATAAAATTAAAAATGGAAGTTCATTTAAGAAACCACTATACCTTAACGATCTATTTCGAAATTAAATAAAAAGGAAGGTGAATTGAAAAGGAAATTGAATAAAATGAAAGTTGAATGAAATTAAAAATGGAAACTGTGTAAAATTAAAAATGGAAGTTTATTCAAGAAACCACTATACCTTAATGATCTATTTGGAAGTTAAATAAAAAAGGAAGATGAATAGAAAAGGAAATTGAATAAAAATTGAAGTTGAATAAAAATAAAAATGAAAGTTGCACAAAATTAACAATGGAAGTTTATTCAAGAAACCACTATACCTTAACGATCTATTTGGATATTAAATAAAAAAAGAAGTTGAATAGAAAAGGAAATTGAAGAAAAATGGAAGTTGAAAAAAAGTAAATTTGGAATTGGCATAAAATTAAAAATGGAAGTTCATTCAAGAAACCACTATACCTTAACGATCTATTTGGAAGTTAAATAAAAAAGGAAGTCGAATAGAAAATGAAATTGAATAAAAATTGAAGTTGAATAAAAATAAAATTGGAAGTTACATAAAATTAAAAATGGAAGTTCATGCAAAAACCACTATACCATCACGTTCTATTTGGAAGTTAAATAAAAAAGGAAGTTGAATAGAATAGGAAATTGAATAAAAATTGAAGTTGAATAAAAATAAAAATGGAAGTAGTATAAAATTAACAATGAAAGTTCATTCAAGAAACCTCTATACCTTAACGATCTTTGGAAATAAAATAAAAATGGAAGTTGAATAGGAAAGAAAATTGAATAAAAATTGAATTTGAATAAAAATAAAAATGGAAGTTGAATAAAATTAAAAATGAATGTTCATTCAAGAAATCACTATACCTTAACAATCTATTTGGAAATTAAATAAAAAAGAAGTTGAATTGAAAAAGAAATTGAATAAAATGGAAGTTGAATAAAATTAAAAATGGAAGTTGCATAAAATTAAAAATGGAAGTTTATTCAGGAAACCACTATACCTTAACGATCTATTTGGAAGTAAAATAAAAAAAAAAGTTGAATAGAAAAGGAAATTGAATAAAAATTGAAGTTGAATAAAAATAAAAATGGAAGTTGCATAAAATTAACAGTGGAAGTTCATTCAAAAAACCACTATGTCTTAACGATCTATTTGGAAATGATATAAAAAAATAAGTTGAATAGAAAAGGAAATTGAATAAAAATTGAAGTTGAATAAAAATAAAATTGGAAGTTGCGTAAAATTAAAAATGGAAGTTCATTCAAGAAACCACTGTACCTTAACAATCTATTTGTGTAACGCCCTCAAAAATAAAATATAAAACCTCACATTCTTGACATGCATAGACATATGAGAATAAAGCATATTTCCATATATCAGAGTATTCGTTACAAAAGTATTATATGTTGAGAACAAAGATAAATGCCCTACGGGCTTACAACTTTCCAAGTCAACACTTGGGTTCAACAAAAGAAGAGTTCTAACTCTTTATACAAATAAACCCTTGGCTTAAGTTTACATGTAATACACAAAAAGATAACAACAAAAGTTCTTCCGCCTCTAAGTCTCCCAAGCTACGTCCTTGGAGGTGGCATGTCACAACCCTATTCCGCCCCTAGTAGAATGGTGCCGTGATGGCCAGTAATCCAAGATTACCGTAGGCCAGCTTTCAAAATTCACACACAAACAGAGTATAAATACATGGGGCTCACAAGTGCAGAAGCAATATATACAAATGATCTAATTTGTCCATAAGAGCTGTGCGTAAGTCAAATGAAATGGCATACATCATAGCATGGTTTTACAACTTGAATACAATTAAAATAGAGTACATTTTACATCTTGATCAAAAGGCTTCTCAAGCCGACATATACAAAAGAAATGAAAGACAAAGCCGAGAAGCATAATCTTCAAGATGTTGCAAAACATGAATCCAAAAACACATCGGCAAACACATCTAGGCGTCATCGCCTTCTTGCTCGTCACCTACATATATATAGAGAGGGTGAGCTTGGATACTCAGTGAATGATACAAGTAATAAAGGGTTTGCATGCATGATATCCTAGATCTTTAACGAAACAATACATAATCATAGCTTGTAACAAAACATGGGATGAATCAAGTTCATTTAGCAAATCTTTCAAGACTTCCAAGTCAAGGGATGACATTAAACAAGGTTGTGCTACAAATGCGTATAGTCCCCTAGCACGTACGGACTTTCAAAGGTTGTGCTACGAATGCTTATAGTCCCCTAGCACGTATGGACTTTCAAAGGTTGTGCTACGAATGCTTATAGTCCCCTAGTACGTACGGACTTTCAAAAGTTGTGCTACGAATGCTTATAGTCCCCTAGCACGTACGGACTTTCAAAGGTTGTGCTACGAATGCTTATAGTCCCCTAGCACGTACGGACTTTCAAAGGTTGTGCTACGAATGCTTATAGTCCCCTAGCACGTACAGACTTTCAAAGGTTGTTACCAAAACTACGCTACTACTCGATGTACCAAAATAGGGATAGTCATTCATGCTTAACAAATACTTTTCCAAAACAAGCAAGGCAAAGCTTTATCAAAACTTTATAACATAACTTTATTAAAAATATCACTCACCTAGTTCTTCAAACGTCGGGGTCAAAGCAAGTCCAAGTCCTACAAACACATGACAAGGCCTATTGAATGCACTATCAAACAAGCTTCACATGCATACAGATGATCTCGGCATTCCTCAAAACTAAGTCAAATCAAAACAAAACACTGTTTCTCATTTCGGGGAAACACACTGGGCACCAACCAGGTCTTGGCCGAGGTCCCACACCTTCTCGCCAAGGTGTGGTTCCGACGGCCACATTCAAAGGCAAGGTCGGGAAATTCTGGGTTTCCCTCTGCTGAAGAACATGAAGAACATGAACATGAAGAACATGAATGCTCAATCATAACTTGTTATTACAAAATCTGGGATTTCATGCTATGAATTCAAAAAACATGGACCTGGGTACCCATACTCAAAGATTTTATGAAAACAAACACAAAACATGTATCTTAATGCAAGCCCTCGGATCAAATCATGGTTTTCGTCAAACACATGAATATCATATTCTCTTTCTAAAACCGAACTTTAAACCATTGCATGGCTTTCAAAACATGCTCGATCATGCAATGCAGCTAGATGAACAATAAGAACAACAAGAGTAGATAAAGATTCTAACCTCAATAGAAGAGGAAATTGAATAAAAATTGAAGTTGAATAAAAATAAAGTTGAAAGTGGCATAAAATTAAAAATGGAAGTTCATTCAAGAAACCACCATACCTTAACGATCTATTTGGAAATTAAATAGAAAACGAAATTGAATAACAATGGAAGTTGAATAAAAACAACAATGGAGGTTGTAAAAAATTAAAAATGGAAGTTCATTAAAAAACGCACAATACCTTAATGATCGTTTTCGAAATTAAATAAAAAAGAAAGTTGAATAGAACAGGAAATTGAATAAAAATGGAAGTAGAATAAAAATAAAAATGGAAGTTGCATAAAATTAAAAATTAAAGTTCATTCAAGAAACACTATACCTTAACGATCTATTTAGAAGTTAAATAAAAAAGGAAGCTGAATAGAAAAGGAAATTGAATAAAAATTGAAGTTGAATAAAAATAAAAATGGAAGTTGCATAAAATTAACAATGGAAGTTTATTTAAGAAACCACTATATCTTAACGATCTATTTGGAAATTAAAGAAGAAAAGAAGTTGAATAGAAAAGGAAATTGAATAAAAATGGAAGTTGAAAAAAAAAATTTGGAAGTGACATAAAATTAAAAATGGAAGTTAATTCAAGATACCACCATACCTTCATGATCTGTTTGGAAATTAAATAAAAAAGGAACTTGAATAGAAAAGGAAATTGAATAAAAATGAAAGTTGAACAAAAATAAAAATGAAAGTTGTATAAAATTAAAAATAGAAGTTCATTCAAAAAACCAGTATACCTTAACGATCTATTTAGAAATTAAATAAAAAAAGAAATTGAATAGAAAAGGAAATTGAATAAAAATGGAAGTTGAATAAAAATAAAAATAGAAGTTGCATATAATTAAAAATGGAAATTCATTCAAGAAACCACTATGCCCTAACGATCATTTGGAAGTTAAATAAAAAAGAAGTTGAATAGAAAAGGAAATTGGATAAAAATTAAAGTTGAATAAAAATAAAAATGGAAGTTGCATAAAATTAAAAATGGAAGTTCATTAAAAAAAACCACTATACCTTAACGATCTATTTCGAAATTAAATAAAAAAGAAGTTGAATAGAAAAAGAAATTGAATAAAAATTGAAATTGAAGAAAAATAAAAATGGAAGTTCCATAAAATTAACAATGGAAGTTTATTCAAGAAACCACTATACTTTAATGTTCTATTTGGAAATTAAATAAAAAAAGAAGTTGAAGAGAAAAGGAAATTGAATAAAAATGGAAGTTGAAAAAAAAAATATGGAAGTGGCATAAAATTAAAAATGGAAGTTCATTCAAGGTACCACTATATCTTAATGATCTATTTGGAAATTAAATAAAAAAAAAGTTGAATAAAAAAGGAAATTGAATAAAAATGGGAGTTGAATAAAAATAAAAATGAAAGTTGCATAAAATTAAAAATGAAAGTTTATTCAAAAAACCACTATACCTTAACGATCTATTTAGAAATTAAATAAAAAAGGAAGTTGAATAGAAAAGGAAATTGAATAAAAATGGAAGTTGAATAAAAATAAAAATGAAAATTGCATAAAATTAAAAAAGGAAATTCATTCAAGAAACTACTATATCTCAACGATCTATTTGGAAGTTAAATAAAAAAGGAAGTTGAATAGAAAAGAAAATTGAATAAAAATTGAAGTTGAATAAAAATAACAATAGAAGTTGCATAAAATTAACAATGGAAGTTTATTGAAGAAACCACTATACCTTAACGATCTATTTGGAAATTAAATAAAAAAGGAAGTTGAATAGAAAAGGAAATTGAATAAAAATTGAAGTTGAATAAAAATAAAAATGGAAGTTGCATAAAATTAACAATGGAAGTTTATTCAAGAAACCACTATACCTTAACGATCTATTTGGAAATTAAATAAAAAAAGAAGTTGATTGGAAAAGGAAATTGAATAAAAATTGAAGTTGAAAAAAAATAAATTTGGAAGTGGCATAAAATTAAAAATGGAAGTTCATTCACGATACCACTATACCTTAACGATCTATTTGGAAATTAAATCGAAAAGGAACTTGAATAGAAAAGGAAATTGAATAAAAGTGGAAGTTGAATAAAAATAAAAATGAACGTTGCATAAAATTAAAAATGGAAGTTCATTGAAGAAACCATTATACCTGAACGATTTATTTGGAAATTAAATAAAAAGGAAGTTGAATTGAAAAGGAAATTGAATAAAATGGAAGTTGTGTAAGGCCCTCAAAATAAACCCGTAAAACATACAATGTTGACATGCTTAGACATAAGAGGATAAAGCATAATCGCATGTCATTAGAGTATTCATTACAGAATGTATTACATGTTGACAACAAAAGTAAATGCCCTATAGGCTTACAACTTTCCAAGTCAACACTTGGTTACAAAAAGAGAGTACTAACTCAAAACAGATAATAAGCCCTTGGCTTGATATACATGTAATACACCAAAACAACAAAAAGGTTCAACAGCCCCAAGCCTTCCAAGCTACGCCCTTGGAGGTGGCATATTTCCTGTACCTGAAAATAATGTCCCATATAGGGTGAGCCAACGCCCAGTAGAGATATGCTAAACATAATATGAGCAATAACTGAGACATTAGCATTTGATAAATGTTTAAATCACATAAATCAATTCATAACTCATTTCAAATACATGACAAACATGTCCATGTTTCCTTCCATTTTTCATTACTTATCCAGTTCTCCATTTATGAATAAGGCTCAGAACCTGGCCAATAATTTAATGAGACTATAACTCATATCAACAATACTTCCATACTTCACAATAGATACACATGTTTGCTGTATCAATAACACGTAGGAACACTTCCATACTTCATAATAGATACACATATTTGTTGTATCAACACTTCAATAGATACACATATTTGCTATATCAATGGAGTACATCCTCTATCTCCTCCCAAAAAGTATCCGGTTTAGGAGTCCATCCCCTATCTTCCCCTAAACCGTGGAGTACATCCCCTATCTCCTCCCACATAACACAATGTATATAAACACATATCATATACAAGATCAATCAACACATATGTTTGATGTATTAACCCAACCGTCATATTCGATGACATATTCAATTGATTAGTTTTAGTTTGCCTAATCATCATGCATTGTCTACAATAATCAAGACTATCCTTCACCGATAGCCCAAGACAGTTATTTCTAAACAGATAATAAATGCCTCAACAGATATAAAATTTCAACATTTTCAAAATGAGCGATTTATAAATCCAACTCCCCCATTCTATCTCATAATGAACCAATTTCATTATTTCCAACTCAATTTCATATTCCCATCATATGTATCATTAATTACACTAATGACCCAAATATACCCAAACATGGCATTTTCTCAATTTTTCTCAATATTGACCCAAAGGTCCCAAATATTATCAACAACCTCTATAACCTCTTTTTAAGACCCAAAATATACATACATGAGTCAAAGAGACAAAACCCCTCTTTTCAATATAACACATCTCAAACCCTAACTTTCCAAATCAAACCATTTATACAAAAAACTCAACATTTAGGTTAAAGATCATAAAGATGAGTAGGAATCCCTACCTCAAGAGATGAGACCCAAAGGAGAAGATGAAGAAATCCGAAGTGCTCCAAATTAAGAAATTTTTGGAGTGATAGGAAGCCCGCACCAAGCCCTACACTTTTTGCAAAGGCTCAAGGGTAGGAGATCACTCTAACTAGATCAAATCCTAGAGAGAAAGTAAGGTTTTAGAGAGAGAAGCTCTCCAATGGAGGTTTTGAAAAAGTAAGAGAGAGAAAGGAAATCAAAAAGTAATCCAAAAAGTCAAAACTCGGATTGATATAAAAGTCGCCCCGCTCGAGCGTGGAAACTCTCGCTTGAGCATTAGACACAGACTTACATTCGATCGTGAAAAGCGCCACTCGAGCGTCGATTGCACACCTGCAGAAGTTTTGCAGACATGGTCCTCGCTCGAGCATCAACTCCTCGCTCGAGCGGAGTAACAAAATCAAAGGGTCACGTTCGAGCTTCAAAACTCCCGCTCGAGCGTACGAAGACCTGCAGAGAAAATACTGGGAGATGGAAATTCACGCTCGAGCGTCAAAACGCCCGCTCGAGCGGAGAAGAAACAACAAAGGCCCGCTCAAGCGTCAAAAGCCCCGCTCGAGCGTCAAAAGCCCCGCTCGAGCGTGAAGGCCAAATTCTGGGCATCAACTTTTGGTTCCAAAGCACAACCAGCCTATTTCAAACCTGCCCAACACAACCCAAGACTCAAATACAAAGAGTAAGGGAAGGAAATGAGTATGAGACAACAACACAACCACGGAACCAAGTCCGGAATACAATATATAAAGGAAAAGAAACCGGAATCGCTATAACCTTCCCCCCTTAAAGAATTTCGTCTTCGAAATTAAGTACAAGTTTTCAAAAACAAGTCTTTTCTCAATTCTCAACAATATTACACTTCATTACCCAACAACTCGACCCATTACCGGCCATTCCATCTCTATTCAAGAGGCATTTCACAATATATACTCAATATGCATTATTAGCATGCTTCCCCTTGAAATTTACCAATTTCAGCACATTTTTCACAATTCCATAACATATTCAATGTTCATGATATATTTCTGTTTCTACAATACATTCAACATATGCAATGTTACATTAAACTTCCATTTCAAGGCAAGTTTCAAAATGCTTCCATAAATCAAAACATATACAATGTTTTACAACTCAAGACATATTTAATGCTCTTAAAGTTCATCAATATTACAAAATCCCAATACATGGTTAAACATTTACAAAGAAGTCCAGATACTTTTCACGGACATCCACCTCACGTTCCCAAGTGGCTTCCTCCACTCCGTGATGTTTCCACAAAACCTTTACTAAGGGAATGGTCTTGCCTCGCAAGACTTGATCCCGCCTATCCAAGACCCGAACCGGTCTTTCCTCATACGAGATATCCTCGTCAACCTCCAAATCGGTCTAATCCAGCACATGGGAGGGATCCGGCTCATACTTCCGAAGCATACTAACATGAAACACGTCATGTACCCCAGACAACTGTGGCGGTAAAGCTAAACGATAGGCAACCTCCCCAATCCTCTCAAGGATCTCAAAGGGACCAATAAACCGAGGGGACAACTTCCCACTCTTCCCAAACCTCATCAAACCTTGCCTAGGTGATATTTTTAGAAAAACATGATCACCCATCCCAAACGCCAAAGGCCTCCTCATACGGTCGGCATAACTCTTTTGGCGACTCTGGGCTGTAAGAAGCCTCCTACGGATAAGCTCAACCTTCTTCGCCGTTTCCCTCACCAACTCCGGGCCTAACAAAGGTGCATCACCCACCTCGGCCCAACAAACTGGAGACCTACACGGTCGGCCATACAAAGCCTCAAATGGTGCCATACCGATACTCGACTGAAAACTGTTGTTGTAGGCAAACTCCACCAAGGGCAAGTGCCTCTCCCACGACCTACTAAAGTTGAGGACACAACCTCGAAGCATATCCTCAAGGATCTGAATAGTACGCTCGGACTGCCCGTCAGTTTGAGGGTGATAAGCCGTGCTAAAGGTCAATCTAGTGCCCAAGGCACTCTGCAAACTCTGCCACAACCTAGCAGTAAAACGAGGATCTCTATATGAGACGATCGACATTGGGACCTCGTGCAACCTCACTATGTCCCGAGTATACAAGTCGGCAAGATGATCTACCGAATCTCTCACACGCATAGGGATAAAGTGAGCCGACTTAGTCAACCGGTCTACAACCACCCAAATAGCATCACTACCCCGCTGAGTCCTCAGAAGACCTACAACGAAGTCCATAGTGACATGCTCCCACTAATACTCGGCAATAGGCAAGGGTTGCAACAAACCCGCTGGCCACTGATGCTCGGCCTTCACTTGCAGACAAGTAAGGCACTTTGATACAAAAATGGCCACATCTCTCTTCATACCCTACCACCAAAACTGGCGACTGTAGACACCCCATTTTTGACCATCCTCAAGACTTGGACATCACCGTTTGAACACTCGGTGATCATCCATGTTTGTGTTTGTTTGGAGTCCCCGGAGTTCTCGGCTACGCGCCCTGCCTCAGGACCTCCGAACTTGACTGTTTTGTGTCTGGTTTTGCACCAAACACTTGTGTTTTGCCTTGGAAGGGCAGGGAATGCTTTGTGAGGCATCCCCACATACCACCGGCTGTGGCTAGAGGCCACCGGCTGGCTGGTGTTGCCACCGGCACTATATTGTGCCGGTCGGCACTATTTTGTGCCGGTCGGCACTCTTTTTGGCAAAATGACCATTTTGCCCTGCCGACCACTTTACAGCTGTTTTTGGAGATATTTTCAGACAGCTTTCTGGTGCTTGTTTCCCCTCCATACACGTGTATGGAGGGATGAGCCTTTTTGATGCCTTAACTTGTAAGCTTTGGGTGCCTATACAAGAGAAGCCTCTTCTCTTGGCTCAAGGGTGAGAATTTTTGGAGAGTTAGACATTTTAGGAGGGGGAGAAACTCTGGTTTTAGGTTAGGTTTTGTGTATCTATCCTATTTCTCTCTTTCTTTCTTGTTTTGTACACTAGGTGTTTGTGCCTTACTATTGCACATCAACACCTAGTGTTTCACCTTCCTCTTGGAATTGAGGTGCTAAGGGCTTGTTCTTGAAGTTCTTGACTGGTTTGGAGCTCAAGGAACCAACAACTCCAACCTTTGTGAAGGTGGTCTTCAAAGGTAACAAAACTTACTTTATTTACCCCATTTTTGCACCTTGTTTTTACCTAGCTTAGAGTTGTTTTTGTACTTAGTCCATAACACGTAAAAGTTCTGATTTTTAACCCTCTTTATTGTTTATCAAGAGTGTTTTGCACTTTGGGTAGGTTTGACCACCCTTAGGCCTTGAAAAGGGCCATTTTTAGGCCATTTTGTGAGAGCTCCGAGACTTTGGTACTTGGGCCTCTCCACCACTGAAATCTTGAGGGATTTCAGTGGTGGAGATGGTGCCTTGAAGTCTCCAAAAGGAGAGGGCCACCCCCTCTCCTTGATGTCCTTGAAAAGGGCAAGTTTTGGCCTCCAAAGGAGCACCATGTTTGGTTGTGTTTTGAGCATGTCTTGGCTGTTTTTCATGCCTATTATGCCATGATTAAACTCTGTTTTACGTTGGTTTTAGCACTCCTTGCATGCTTCGCATAGATGCTTTGTAATGCCTTGTATTGCCTTAACTTGCTCTAGGTTTGTATGCCTTCTTTCTAGCATGTTTTAGGCCTAGATCCATGAAGCTTGTATGCTTATTTTGACATGTTTTAGCTCTATCCTAAGTTGTTTTGGTCAATCTTGGCATGCATCATATAGCCCCTTTACATTTGGCTTGTTGGCCTCAAGAGCATGAATGTGTAGCATGCCATGCTTGCTTCATTTTTGATGGTTTGGAACCACCTAGCATGCTATTTCAGACCTTTTGGTGTGCTTGTATGCTCACCTTAGTCGCTTCTTTAACGCTTTGAAAGCATGTCTTGAATGCCCCCATGTTTTAGCCCTTTTGCATGCCTTCGATTTCAAGCCTCTTAGATGCCATCTAAGTAGCCTTTTGGCTTTGTTTTGACATACTAAAAACCTGTTTTTAGTTGTTTAGTGCATGCCATAATCGCCTTGCATAAGTTTGGTTCAAAGCCTCTTTGACTAGCTTTAAGCCTTAGACCATTTGCATGCTTTGTTTGGTCTATCTTCGACTTGGTTTGGCACCATGTTTTGCATGTATTTTAGAGCTTTACAATGCATGCTCATTGTCTATGTTTGGTCTCTTTAAGTGTGCTTGAGAGTTGCCATGTTCATGCTTAAGGTTTGGATCATAACACTTGCATGTGTGTGTGTTTGTTTAGTCCTCATGTCTAGGCACTTTGGCCACTAATTTTAGGCCTATTTGAGTTGCCTAAGTCATGTGTAAGACCATTCTTTCATTGGTTTGCATGCTTGTCTTGTATGCTTGCATAGGTATATTGCATAATCCATGTTGCATGTTAGATAACATGCTTAGAGTTGCATCACATGAGCATGCATGCTTGGCCTCTTGAAGTGGAATGTGATAGAGGTTGGGCACTTTTGTGTGTTTATTTGGTTGCCTTGCATTTGAAACTAAAGTTGCATACTTGGTTCTCCGGGCCATCATGCATGGAAATGCGCGATTGGTGGTCCGGGAATCGAGGCACATGCCCTTTTGAGTCAATAGCATGATAAGGGGTGTGTATAGTGCATAAATACCTTAAATCACATTGCCATGCATGTTGTTGTCCTCTGCTGCTGTGAGTTGCAGGTTCTGCAGGTGTTAAGTGCCGGCCGGCACTATTTAGTGCCGACCGGCAGTCAATTTCCAGCCGATAACTTCATCCAGTGCCGGTGGCCTCCTTCTTCGGCCGGTGGTGCTCTACCCCAGCCGGTGGTACTCCCTAGTGCCCCGAGAGGCACTCCTGGGACTTTGGTAATTTTCTGAGGAGGAGAGCAGAGGAAACAGAGGCAAATCATGCATGACAGTGCGATTCCGAGCCGTCCCGAGCGCGTGCTGCACTGGGCCCTCATCCCGAGGCGATTTACCGTTTAATTAGATTAATTATGTAATTTAGTTAATTTTGTTGATTTGTAATATTTTAATTAGCTTGCGTAGTTAATTAATCTGTATTATTATTCGGTCCCTCCGAGAGAGGGCATAATTGTAATAAGTGTGTGTGAGTGGGTGTATGTCTTCCAACCCCCACTTCTTTCTTCCCTTTTATTTACCTGCTTGTGTTGGTAGATTAGGGCACGTTTATTTTAGCATACCTTATGCAATGCATGCGTGCATTCATGCATTTGTTTACATGCATCGGGCTCGGTACATCATACAAACTGCACTGCAATTTTCAATTCCAAATTGAATACATGCTACTTGCGCACTTCACATGCCATGTTTAGGGTTAGCCGAGCCTACTCTAGACTGCATCTATGCCTGTGTTGCATTAGCCACTTAACATGAACTAGGTCATGCATGTTTGCTAACCGGGTTA
The DNA here is from genome assembly GCA_030407325.1 of Camellia japonica. Classification (NCBI taxonomy): domain Eukaryota; kingdom Viridiplantae; phylum Streptophyta; class Magnoliopsida; order Ericales; family Theaceae; genus Camellia; species Camellia japonica. The sequence goes on from JAPPVO010000003.1 coordinate 5,016,040, forward strand.
TTGTATTTGGCACGGAGTACGATGTAAGTTTTTACGCTTTAGCATAGCGCATGCGTGTGAATGTTGCCATGACAGTATGCTTACCATGCGGCTAAGTGCTTATGTGATATTACTGTTTGAATGCCTGTGGGTAGAGGTTGGATTGCGTGAGTTGGAACAACTCGTTGAAAGCCGTATTTTAGCCTACTTGCGAGTAGCAAAAATCAACACGTTTTTCGAGACAAAACGGACATGCAATGTTTATTTCCAAATTAGGCAATCTAGTCTATACTTGTTTGTCGTGCGCACAACATAGTAATTCTAGGTTAATAATTGGGATAAGAACACATAATGTTTTCAAAATCGGATATCACGGTTAGTAGAGGCCGGTCTTCGGATCGGGCGAAAGGGGGTGCTCATAGCTGACCTTTCCCGATCGTACCCAAGCTCCCGAGCCAAGACATTTGGTGATGACGGACACGTGGCCTTCGGCACCGAGTCAGGGTTTCCTAAATTTCCCATTTTAAAATATTTAGGTGGCGACTCTGTAATCTGGCAAAGCAGTCCATGTTTGGCACTACTTTTTCAAAAATCTGTTTTCTTCAAAACGATTTGCCAGAGGTGGACTCTTTGGTTCAGATTGAGAACCGCACCATCCAAACAAAAAATGGAAGAGTCCGAGCTGTGGCGAGGTCCCCCGCGGGCGTTGTTACAGCGACCCAAATCACGATACATCTTGGTACCTCCCGGATGCACCGCAAGGCGTGAATGGTGAAACTCTCGGAGTACCTCATCTCGGCAAGACTCCGGCACAAACAAACGGTCTCGGTATCTCACACTCAGGTCGGGATACACAGACAAACCCTTCTCAGCCTTCCCACTGGAGATCTTCTCTCAAAGGGATTCTACCTCAAAGTCACCTCTCTGTGCCTCTAACACTCGGTTTACAAGTGTAGGCTGTGCAACAACAGAAAACAAGGCGGCAGCCTCAACGGACTCGCCCAGAAGCAAATCAAATTCGCCAAGTGCACCCAACATCTCCCACTCCCGGATGGCTATACAAGCAACATCACTAATGGATTTCCTACTAAGGGCATCGGCCACAACATTGGCCTTCCCCGGATAATAGTGCAACTCAAAGTCATAATCCTCTATGAACTCCATCCACCTCCTCTGCCACAAATTCAAGTCTCTCTGTGTAAACAGGTACTTCAAACTCTTATGATCCGAGAATACCTCAAATCTCTCACCATAAAGGTAGTGCCTCGAAATCTTCAAGGCAAAGATCACTGCTGCTAATTCTAGGTCATGTGTAGGGTCATTCCTCTCGTGTATTTTCAACTGACGTGAGCCATAGGCTACCACTTTCTCCTCTTGCATCAACACACAACCCAAACCCTCTCGTGAGGCATCACAATAAACCGCATAACCCAAACCTCTCTCCGGAATAATCAAAACCGGAGCGGTGGTCAATCTAACTTTCAACTCTTGGAACGACTTTTCACAAGTCTCACTCCATACAAATTTGACTCCTTTCCGCGTCAATCTAGTCAACGGTAAAGCTAGCCTGGAGAAATCTTTCACAAGCCGGCGGTAATACCCAGCTAATCCCAAAAAACTGTGGATCTCAAAAACACTCTTAGGCTGTGCCCAATTTTGCACTGCCTCAATCTTTGATGTATCAACAGACGCCCCTTCCTCAGAGGCTACATGGCCTAAGAACTTGACCTCTCTTAGCCAGAACTCACACGTCCCAAACTTGGCATACAGCCTATGGGCTCTAAGCAACTCAAGCACCACTCTCAAGTGTTCCTTGTGCTCCTCCTCAGAAGGTGAATAAATCAGAATGTCGTCCACGAAAACGACCACAAAGCGATCTAAGAATTCCCGGAATATCCGGTTCATCAAATCCATAAACACTGCCGCGAATTGGTGAGCCCAAATGGCATCACCAGAAACTCGTAATGGCCATACCGCGTACGGAATGTCGTCTTCGGAATATCCTCCTCTCTGACCCTTAACTGGTGGTAACCCGATCTCAAATCTATCTTAGAGAAACAACGGGACCCCTTCAACTGGTCAAACAAATCATCTATGCGAGACATAGGGTACTTATTCTTAACTGTAGCCCGATTCAATTTCTGATAATCAATGCAAAGTCTCAAGGCACCATCTTTCTTTTTAGCAAAGAGGGCCAGTGCTCCCCACGGCGAAACACTAGGGCAGACAAAACCCTTATCTAGCAACTCCTGGAGTTGAATCTTCAACTCACTCAACTCGGCTGCGGCAAAACGGTAAGGTGCCATAGAAATCGGCGCTGTGCCAGGCATTAAATCAATGGAGAATTCTATCTCTCGATGAGGTGGCAAACTAATAAGATCCTCGGGAAAGACGTCCGAGTACTCACAAACCACTCTTGGTAACTCAACCCCGGTCTCTTCACACTCACTACTCATAAGGCTAGCGAGAAAACCACTAAGCTCACTTCGCCCTTGCGGATCATACACCGGTGGCAACACACTACCAACCCAATCCCCAAGAAATGGAAATAATCCCCGCTCAAGGTATATACTGTAACCCTCTGGCGGTAACAATCAATAACCGCCCGGTATGACGATAACCAGTCCATACCCAAAATAACATCAAAACCCGACATAGCCATAACTACAAAAGAAAATGGAAGTCAGCGATCAGCTACCTCTATATCACACCCTCTACACCCTTGTTTCAGAATCAACTCACCCCCAACAGGTGATACAACACAAATAGGAGATGCTAACTGTGCCAACTCCAACCCCAAAACAGATGCAAATGCAGCAGATATAAAAGAATGGGATGCACCCGTATCAATCAACACATTGGCAACCGAGTTGCAAAACAAAAAGGTACCTCTTACAACAGATGGAGCCAATACAAGATCCTGCGCGGTAACAGCATACACACGCCCTGTAGGCCCCTGATCTACCTGCTCACCTCTAGGAGCAAAAGACTGCTGCACAGACTGGGACGACGAAGCTCCCTGATTGGCCTCGAGGCCTGAACTGACTGTGCGGGCTAAAAACTTTTCGTCTGCCTAGAACCAAACGCACCCGATGCGGTACCCAACTGCGGGCTGAACCTCTTCAGGTGCCCCGCCTGACCACACTGATAACAAGAGAGCGGCTGGCCTCTGCCCTAACTCTGGCTCTGAGGTTGAGCCGAAGATGAAGCTGCTCTCTACCCTCCGCCCTTCTGCGGGCAAGCTGGAGACTTGTGGCCCAGCTGACCACATTTGTAACAAGTCACGTCTCCCTGACTGCTCCTCCCAGGGCCTGCACTCGGCACTGGAAAGGTAGATCTAACAAAACCACCCTGAGTCTGCTAAGGGTTAGAACCCCTCTGTCTCCTACTATCACCCTGGCCATCCTGACTCCTCTTGGAGCCCCTCTGTCTCTCCTCCTCCTCCTGCATCATAATCTCCATATGGGCCGCAGCATCTACAAGGCGCCCATAGTCCCGGGTCATAGAACCCCCAACTCTCATCTTGAGGCCATGCCTCAACTTCTTCTCAAACTCCAGACAACGACGTTCTTTAGACGCCACAAGCTCAGGTGCAAACCTGGATAGACTGGTAAATGTGGCCTCAAACTCGGCCACTGATAAACTCAGCTGCTTAAGCTAGCAAAACTGGTCCCTCAGCTTCTCCCTGACAGTTGGAGACAAGAACTTCTCCTAGAAAGCACCTACAAAGGCCTCCTATGTCCCTCCAATACGACCCCTCATGAACTTCTACCACTGACCCGCATCCCCCTTTAGCTGGAAAGATGCCAAGGTCACCTTCAATGCCCCGTCTTCGATGCCAAGCATCTCAAACGTCTTCACCATCTGTTCGAGCCATTCATCAGCTTTCAGTGGCTCTTTCGGATCACCCACAAACTCGTCCGGGTTAGACCAGAAGAACTCCCTCTTCAGAAAGGAAGGCCCTACCTTAGCAACATAGGCCTGGACCTGATTCTCAGCTCTGAGAATGCCCAAGGATTCCCTCAAAGCTCCTGCCATCTCGCAGGCTAAGGCACCCATGGCCTGCTGACCTACTGGCTCGGCCACATTGGCCTAACCAACCCCTTCCTGCTGTTCCGGAATCTCATCCGGTATGGGCATCTCCTGCCTCCTAGGCCTACCTCGCCTACCACCACGTCCTCGTCCTGACATCCTAATAAAGGTAACGAAGAACATTAACAAATTCACAAATGTACCGAAGCTATAACGCTCGCGTCCTATTGCATGGACAGCAGTAATTCACTTCACGTAAGCACATAATCACATAAGCACTTACGAATTTCATTTCCGGATAATGATAGTCCCATGGCGTTACTAGAGTTCCAGTTAGAAACAGCATTGATCAAGTGTTTTTCCAACAAGACTCACAGAAACCCAAGGATCCAATCAACATCCCTGAAACTAAATCTCATACCCATATACTCACATAAACATGTTATCACGTAAGCACATAACATTACACATAGGTCTCTAACAAGCGAGACAAACCCATTGTGATACTAATCACTTCCCACGTACCCAAAGTATTCAAACCCAGTACGGTCTGATACCAAGTTGTAACGCCCTCAAAATAAACCCATAAAACATACAATGTTGACATGCTTAGACATAAGAGGATAAAGCATAATTACATTTCATCAAAGTATTCATTACAAAATGTATTACATGTTGACAACAAAAGTAAATGCCCTATAGGCTTACAACTTTCCAAGTCAACACTTGGTTACAAAAATAGAGTACAAACTCAAAACAGATAATAAGCCCTTGGCTTGATATACATGTAATACACCAAAACAACAAAAAGGTTCAACAGCCCCAACCCTTCCAAGCTACGCCCTTGGAGGTGGCATATTTCTTGTACCTGAAAATAATGTCCCATATAGGGTGAGCCAACGCCCAGTAGAGATATGCTAAACATAATATGAGTAATAACTAAGACATTAGCATTTCATAAATGTTTAACTCACATAAATCAATTCATAACTCATTTCAAATACATGACAAACATGTCCATGTTTCCTTCCATTTTTCATTACGTATCCAGTTCTCAATTTATGAATAAGGCTCAAAACCTGGCCAATAATTTAATAGGACTATAACTCATATCAACAATACTTCCATACTTCACAACCCATACACATGTTTGCTGTATCAATAACACGTAAGAACACTTCCATACTTCATAATAGATACACATATGTGCTGTATCAACACTTCAATAGATACACATATTTGCTGTATCACTGGAGTACATCCCCTATCTCCTCCCAAACAATATCCGGTTTAGGAGTCCATCCCCTATCTTACCCTAAACCATGGAGTACATCCCCTATCTCCTCCCACACAACACAATGTATATAAACACATATCATATACAAGATCAATCAATACATATGTTTGATGTATTAACCCAACCGTCATATTCGATGATATAGCGATCCCGGTTCTTTCTCCTTTGGTTGTAGTATCCGGACTTAGTTCCGTGGATGCCAGTTATTGTTTTGAACTTGTTTCTATCCTTCAATTCTTTAAATTTGAGTTATAGAATGTTTCGGACTTGTTTGTTCCAGGTTGGTTGTGTTTGGGAGCCTTAGGTTGCTGCCCAGAATTTTGAACCTTCGCTCGAGCGAGCAGTTGGTCGCTCGAGCGAGCTCTTTGTTTTGGTCCTTCGCTCGAGCCAGGGTTTTTGTTGCTCGAGCGAGAGTGGAGTCTTTGTGTCTGGTGGCTCGAGCCAAGGTGGTTTCGCTCGAGCATGCGTCTGCGTCTGGGTTCAGACCTGAGAGTTGTGTTTCTTGGCTCGAGCGAGCTTTTCTTCGCTCGAGCGAGGTCAGTTTCTTGTGTCTGGTCGCTCGAGCGACCAATCCTTCGCTCGAGCGAGCCTGTTTATATCAGTTAGCAGCAGCCGGGGAGAACATCACTTTTTCATCCCTTTTTCTTTTTGAAACCCTAGGTACGAGACTCCTCTCTCTCTAAACTCACATTCTCTCTAGATTTTCATCTCCTTCTAGTGTGAATCCATCCTAGGTTTTTGTAAGAAAGATAGAGGGTGGCTTGGGCTTTGTTCTAATCTGAAGAATAGTGGATTTGGAGCACTTTGATTCCGGGTCATCTTCTCCATTTGAGTTCTCCATTTGAGGTAGGGATTCTCCTTGTTTCTTTTCAATACTCCATCTATAGATAGACATGTGGTAGTTTTTGTATTGCATAAAAACATTATATCATGTTGGATTCGTTAAAAATCATGAGGTTGAACCTTGGGTTGGTTGTTGGATTTGCGTTTATTATCATTAAGTATGATTTAGGCTAATTGGGGTGTTAATTAGCATGCTGTTGTTGAAAGGAGAGGAAACCCTAATTTTATTTGATTTAATAAATTAATAGAGGGGTTTTGATCATTGGGCAAATACTTATGTATTTTGGGTCTTAAACGTGATTATTGTTGTTTGTTGTTGATAATTGAGCCTTTTAGGTCGATATTGAGAAAGAGGGAGGAAAACCCTAATTTAATAATTATGACTTAATTTGCATAATTAAATTGGAGTGGCTTTGAAAAGAATGTAATGGATTAAAATGAGTTATGGCCTTATTGTCTATGGAATTGAATTTGTGAAAACAAAAGGTATGAGAATTGGATTGTTGTAATATGAGTGTTGAACACACATATGCGGAGGTTGTATCTTTAACTACCATGTTAGTTTTGTTGAAGGGTTTGTGATCTCATGTTAATTGAGTCCGTTATTAGATGTACAAAATATCTGCATCTAGAGGTTTTGTCCTTGGTCATCGGTGGAGGATGACGTGGTTGCATTGAATTGTCGTGTATACTTTACACATTGTTGATTGAACATCTTATGTGATGAAATGTTGAGATACATTATATATGTATACTTGTTAGGGAGGAGAGAGGGGTTGTACTCCAGTGTGTGTGAGAAGATAGGGGATGGACTCCACACACCTATGTGTTCTTATATCTTAACACATTTTTATATCTTGATAGTTTATGTGTATGTTTTACACATGTTGATTATACCTTGTTATATTGGGTTGTTGGTGTTATATCTTGCGCTGATAATCAGAGGTACCGTTACCTTCCAGCTAGCGCCTGGAGAACTGTATGCGCTGATAATCTAAGGTGCCACACCCTTCCAGCTAGCGCCTGGTAAACTGGTAGTTCGTTGTGAGAAGTGTGTCTTTGGCTTACTACGCACATAGCTAGTAGAGCAAAGTTTTGTTGTTATTGTTTCAGTGTATCTGGGAACATTGTGGATTGTGTTGGTTACGGTTTTGGAGGGCCGAGTTGCCTCATTGGTTTATCTTATGCATGTAGTTGAGTTGTTATCTCCCTTTGTAAAGGTATGCATGTATAGTTATAATAGATTTGGGATTGAACCGAAATGCCCTTTTATCTTTTGGAAGTGTAAAGAAAATCAAACATTTTAGAAATATGTTTTGAAAAGCCACATCTGTTGTATGTGTGGGAAATGGGATAGAGTAATGGGCTTAGTGAATCTATTTTTTTCCTAAGTTTTTAATGTTATAAAAGATTGGGAACGGGGGTTAATGAAACGAAAAAGGAAAGATGAATCGCTTATAGCGTTGAATGAAATAATTGTTTTCGAGAAAAGTTTATATATATATATATATATTGTTAAACTGTCACATTATTATTCTAGTACGAGAATGAGTGTTCATGATCATAGCTATCTGTAATGTTGTTATTGTTGAGGATCATGTTGAGATCCCTACTGGACTATATGTTCATCCCACGTTGTTGAAATCTTTTTCAGGTGTTTAGCAGGATGTGCTACAAGATTTGGATCTTCTTAATTGTTGGCCACGGGGCCTCTTTGTTGTTGGCGGAATGCCATATGTGTAAAAGGGTTACACCCTTCATTTGATTATTTAATGTTGTAAGCCTGAGGGCAATTTATTTAAGGATGCTCATGTTGTATTTAGTTTTCATTCGAATGAGAGAATTGTTGTTCATTACTTTTAATGGAACATTTGAGTTTATTTCCGCATGTTATCTCTGAAATTGAATTAAGTTAAGGAACTTGGTAATGACTTCAAGTAATAAAAGTGGGGCGTGACAACTTGGTATCAGAGCTACCGGGTTTGAATACCTTGAGCTCGTGGGAAGTGATTTTTATCACAGTGGGTTTACTACGTGTAGTGAGGACGTTGCATATAGTTAACATGAAAGTTAGGACTTATGTGTTGCATTTATGTGAGTATGGGATTCAGTCTCTGGGATAGTATTCATAGCCGGTGAACTTGCTTTGAGGTCCTTTTGGAAACGCGCCTGATCAACGTGGTTTCTGATAGGAATTCCTTGAGAGTTCCGGGATGAGTGGCTACCTTTGTGGACTTGATTCGATTATGTGTTTACATGTTTAAATGTTTATATGTAATAGAAATGTAAATTTTGTGACTAAGTGAGTCTTGTGACTTAATAATAGTGGTGTGTGCCTCGGAGAAGGCTATTGTGTTTTGCACTAAGTGTGTTTTGCTTTTGTGCTTTATAGGATGTCTACACGAGGAAGTAGAGGACGGTTGAGTAGTAGGAGTGTCGGTAGGGGCACAGCAGTTCCTTTAGCACCCGCCGTTGCAGTATCGGCTGTCGGCGAGGATGTCGCACGTGAAATTGCGAGAGCAGTGCAAGATGCCCTAGTTCGCACTGAGGGCGGCAGCGGGCATGCTCTCAAACTTACTAAGGAGTTTTTCCGTTCCGGCCCACCAGAGTTTGTGGGGGAGGCTAAACCGTTGGAGGCAGAGAGTTGGTTAGAGCAGATTACCAAGACTCTTGATATGCTCAGAGTCGAAAATGAGGAGTTGAGGGTCTCTTTGGCAACTTTTCAGTTGAAGGGTGATGCGAGTTATTGGTGGAAGTATGCTAAGAATACTGTAGATAGCACGTGGGTTGCTTTTACCGGGGCCTTTTTGGCCAAGTATTTCCCTCCTTCCGCTCGGGAAAGGTTGAGGGATCAGTTTTTGGAGTTGCGTCAGGATGATACTCCTGTGGCACAGTTTGAGATGTGGTTTACTAGTTTGTCGAGGTTTGCTCCAGAGTTGGTGGCAACAGAGGAGCGTCGTTGCTACGAGTTTGAAAAGCGGTTGTGTTCTGATATTCGGGAAAAGGTAGTTGGATCCTTTTGGAAGGATTATTATAATTTAGTCGAGGCAGCGGCCCATGTGGAGGCCATGGTTGCAAGTGATGATAGGGTTAAGGAGGAGACCATCTCGATAAGTCCTACGGTTCCTAAGCACTCTAGGCTCAGTAAGGGGTGGAGGCGGAAACATGCTCAGTCAGGGGCTGATTCCTTTTCTTCGCCAGGGGTTTCGGACCCTTCTGTTGGGGGTTCTAGGGAGGTGCAGATTTCAGATCAGTCTCAGAGTAGGGGGTCTGGTGGTTGTTTTGTTTGTGGTCAGTTGGGCCACGGTAGACGTTTTTGTCCTTTGCGTGTAAATTCTTCGGGTGTTTCAAAACCTAGTCAGACTCAGTCGTACCCATCCAGTCGGGGACGTTATCGGTACCAGAAACGGGCAGGCCAGGCTTCGAGGGCCTCGCGAGGGGCAACTGACTTAGTTAGCCCTATAGTGTTACCTGGAGGGGATTTTTGTATTTTGGCCGGTGGTGTATCATGTGATGATTTGTTGTTGACCGGTGTACTGTTGGATGCTGAGGCACCATGTTTATATATCGCATATGTATGTATAATGTTGTTTGTTTAATCCTCATGTATTGGGGAGTATGTATGGAATTTCGAACCCTCTATTATATATATTGAGAAGTTGTTGATGGGATCAATGATCCTAGTGTTGTTGCTTGCTTGGTACTGTATATTGAGTTAGTCTTGTGACGGCCTGTGGGCCTTGTTCACTTTTAGAGATTATTTGTTGAGAACGGGAATCCGCGGGTGAATGTGCTAGATAGGATGGTTTCGAGAGTTGCATGGTATTAGCAAGGTTATGTGAGATTTGTATCTCGGGTTAGCGGGAATGGTACCTGTATGTTGGTTCGTGTTTTGGGCTTTGCTAGTTAGTGAGTCCGTGGTGACCCCATCGGTTGTATAGGGGTAGTGTTTGTGTTGTGATTGGTTATCAATTGTGGGGTATGGTTTGTGAGTGGATGCAGGCAGCATTCTTTAGAGGAAGAACAATTTGTGTTCTAGAGTAACGAGATTAGCGTTGGTCAGACTGTCCTTCGTGATTGGGTTGTTGTGATTGAGGTTGACCATATCGGTCTTCGGTCGAGGAGAGAAGCAGGCTTGCTATGTAGCCATGGGAGGGAAATGGTGATACCCTTAGACGCAATGTTTATGCGGTTCAATTTTAGGAGATCCGGTGAGATTCCAAAATTTGGGGTTTGTATAGAGAACTCCGTGTTTGGGGTTAGTAATTTGAGTGGCACACCAGTGTATGGATTAATGAGTGTGGAGTTTATTGAGTTGATTAGTCAGCTTGTTGGTATTGTGTTTTGGGTGGACATCGGTCACCTTGAGGTTAGTCTCGTTCGTTGTAGACTTTGTGTGTTGATTAGAGAAAACTGAAACTAATCATCCGGTTGTGTCATTGAATATGACGGTTATTATAATACAACAATTATGGGTATTGAATGATCATTGTGAATGATTGGATTTTTTTTATATATACATTGTGTGTATGTATATTGTTTAGAGGAGATAGGGGATGGACTCCGATGATACAGCACCAAAACGTGTATCTATTGAAAGATTGATATGGCTCATATGCTTATCTATTGTGAAGTGAAAAATGTTTTATATGAGTTACTATCTCATTTAATTGTTTGGCCAGGTTCTGAGCCAGGTGTATGTTATTAAATTGGTTAAGTAAAGGGAGGCGGGATGAAATTGCAAAACCATGAATTTCTTATGCCTTATGTGTTGATAGTATTGTTGTTATTTCTATTAACTATCATTATAGAAATGTTATGTTCTGTGTTAGTTGTGGCATCACCGTGTGCGTGATGGTTGTTGATAGTGTTATTTTGGAAAGAAATGGAAAACAAAACTTTTTCCTAGTGTTTGGGCCATCTAAGGGTGTTGTTGAGAAATTGATGTAATTCAAGGGTTTTGAAAAATTTCAAATGAATCTTTTGGCAAATAAACTGTGGTTGATTTTGTGTTTTGGATAACACTGTATTTGTGAAAAACATTTACAAAACTTTTGCGTTTCGCATGGAAAATGAAAGATTTATTTTGGAATGTTAACATTGAAAATTTGACTATCCTTGAGAGTTGTTTCTTGAACAAGAAAATGTTTTCTTATTATTTGCTCAAAAGATTTGCTTAGTTGCATTTTGGGAGTTATTGTTGAGTAGTGGCTTAGCTTGAAGCGCTAGTCGGTTGTTCGCGAATTGTTTCGGGGAAGGTTTGGTTTTGTTGTGGCCTTTGTGCCTAAGTGTTTCCTTTGAGAACGTGTTCCCTTAGATAGTCTCTTCCTTGGTAAGAGTGGATTTACGGTTTGTAGCGAGAGTAGTCTCTCCTAGTACTCGGGTGTTGGTGTTGTGTGATCAGTTGGCCTTATGTTTTGGCGTGTCTTTAATTTCGGGGACGAAATTCTTTAAGGGGGGGAGGTTATAGCGATCCCGGTTCTTTCTCCTTTGGTTGTAGTATCCGGACTTAGTTCCGTGGATGCCAGTTATTGTTTTGAACTTGTTTCTATCCTTCAATTCTTTAAATTTGAGTTATAGAATGTTTCGGACTTGTTTGTTCCAGGTTGGTTGTGTTTGGGAGCCTTAGGTTGCTGCCCAGAATTTTGAACCTTCGCTCGAGCGAGCAGTTGGTCGCTCGAGCGAGCTCTTTGTTTTGGTCCTTCGCTCGAGCCAGGGTTTTTGTTGCTCGAGCGAGAGTGGAGTCTTTGTGTCTGGTGGCTCGAGCCAAGGTGGTTTCGCTCGAGCATGCGTCTGCGTCTGGGTTCAGACCTGAGAGTTGTGTTTCTTGGCTCGAGCGAGCTTTTCTTCGCTCGAGCGAGGTCAGTTTCTTGTGTCTGGTCGCTCGAGCGACCAATCCTTCGCTCGAGCGAGCCTGTTTATATCAGTTAGCAGCAGCCGGGGAGAACATCACTTTTTCATCCCCTTTTCTTTTTGAAACCCTAGGTACGAGACTCTCTCTCTCTCTAAACTCACATTCTCTCTAGATTTTCATCTCCTTCTAGTGTGAATCCATCCTAGGTTCTTTGTAAGAAAGATAGAGGGTCGCTTGGGCTTTGTTCTAATCTGAAGAATAGTGGATTTGGAGCACTTTGATTCCGGGTCATCTTCTCCATTTGAGTTCTCCATTTGAGGTAGGGATTCTCCTTGTTTCTTTTCAATACTCCATCTATAGATAGACATGTGGTAGTTTTTGTATTGCATAAAAACATTATATCATGTTGGATTTGTTAAAAATCATGAGGTTGAACCTTGGGTTGGTTGTTGGATTTGCGTTTATTATCATTAAGTATGATTTAGGCTAATTGGGGTGTTAATTAGCATGCTGTTGTTGAAAGGAGAGGAAACCCTAATTTTATTTGATTTAATAAATTAATAGAGGTTTTGATCATTGGGCAAATACTTATGTATTTTGGGTCTTAAACGTGATTATTGTTGTTTGTTGTTGATAATTGAGCCTTTTAGGTCGATATTGAGAAAGAGGGAGGAAAACCCTAATTTAATAATTATGACTTAATTTGCATAATTAAATTGGAGTGGCTTTGAAAAGAATGTAATGGATTAAAATGAGTTATGGCCTATTGTCTATGGAATTGAATTTGTGAAAACAAAAGGTATGAGAATTGGATTGTTGTAATATGAGTGTTGAACACACATATGCGGAGGTTGTATCTTTAACTACCATGTTAGTTTTGTTGAAGGGTTTGTGATCTCATGTTAATTGAGTCCGTTATTAGATGTACAAAATATCTGCATCTAGAGGTTTTGTCCTTGGTCATCGGTGGAGGATGACGTGGTTGCATTGAATTGTCGTGTATACTTTACACATTGTTGATTGAACATCTTATGCGATGAAATGTTGAGATACATTATATATGTATACTTGTTAGGGAGGAGAGAGGGGTTGTACTCCAGTGTGTGTGAGAAGATAGGGGATGGACTCCACACACCTATGTGTTCTTATATCTTAACACATTGTTTATATCTTGATAGTTTATGTGTATGTTTTACACATGTTGATTATACCTTGTTATATTGTGGTTGTTGGTGTTATATCTTGCGCTGATAATCAGAGGTACCGTTACCTTCCAGCTAGCGCCTGGAGAACTGTATGCACTGATAATCTAAGGTGCCACACCCTTCCAGCTAGCGCCTGGTAAACTGGTAGTTCGTTGTGAGAAGTGTGTCTTTGGATTACTACGCACATAGCTAGTAGAGCAAAGTTTTGTTGTTATTGTTTCAGTGTATCTGGGAACATTGTGGATTGTGTTGGTTACGGTTTTGGAGGGCTGAGTTGCCTCATTGGTTTATCTTATGCATGTAGTTGAGTTGTTATCTCCCTTTGTAAAGGTATGCATGTATAGTTATAATAGATTTGGGATTGAACCGAAATGCCCTTTTATCTTTTGGAAGTGTAAAGAAAATCAAACATTTTAGAAATATGTTTTGAAAAGCCACATCTGTTGTATGTGTAGGAAATGGGATAGAGTAATGGGCTTAGTGAATCTATTTTTTTCCTAAGTAGTTGTTAATGTTATAAAAGATTGGGAACGGGGGTTAATGAAACGAAAAAGGAAAGATGAATCGCTTATAGCGTTGAATGAAATAATTGTTTTCGAGAAAAGTTTATATATATATATATATATTGTATAAACTGTCACATTATTATTCTAGTACGAGAATGAGTGTTCATGATCATAGCTATCTGTAATGTTGTTATTGTTGAGGATCATGTTGAGATCCTACTGGACTATATGTTCATCCCACGTTGTTGAAATCTTTTTCAGGTGTTTAGCAGGATGTGCTACAAGATTTGGATCTTCTTAATTGTTGGCCACGGGGCCTCTTTGTTGTTGGCGGAATGCCATATGTGTAAAAGGGTTACACCCTTCATTTGATTATTTAATGTTGTAAGCCTGAGGGCAATTTATTTAAGGATGCTCATATTGTATTTAGTTTTCATTCGAATGAGAGAATTGTTGTTCATTACTTTTAATGGAACATTTGAGTTTATTTCCGCATGTTATCTCTGAAATTGAATTAAGTTAAGGAACTTGGTAATGACTTCAAGTAATAAAAGTGGGGCGTGACAGATGACATATTCAATTGATTAGTTTTAGTTTACATAATCATCATGCATTGTCTACAACAATCAAGACTATCCTCCACCGATAGCCCAAGGCAGTTATTTCTAAACAGATAATAAATGCCTCAACAGATATAAAATTTCAACATTTTCAAAATGAGCGATTTATAAATCCAACCCCCATTCTATCTAATAATGAACCAATTTCATTATTTCCAACTCAATTTCATATTCCCATCATAATATCATTAATTACACTAATGACCCAAATATACCAAACATGGCATTTCTCCATTTTTCTCAATATTGACCCAAAGGTCCCAAATATTATCAATAACCTCTATAACCTCTTTTAAGACCCAAAATATACATACATGAGTCAAAGAGACAAACTCCTCTTTTCAATATAACACATCTCAAACCCTAACTTTCCAAATCAAACCATTTATACAAAAAACTCAACATTTAGGTTAAAGATCATAAAGATGAGTAGGAATCCCAACCTCAAGAGATAAGACCCAAAGGAGAAGATGAAGAAATCCCGAAGTGCTCCAAATCAAGAAATTTTCGGATTGCTAGGAAGCCCGCACCAAGCCCTACACTTTTGCAAAGGCTCAAGGGTAGGAGATCACTCTAACTAGATCAAATACTAGAGAGAAGGTAAGGTTTTAGAGAGAGAAGCTCTGCAATGGAGGTTATGAAAAAGTAAGAGAGAGAAAGGAAATCAAAAAGTGATCCAAAAAGTCAAAACTCGGACTGATATAAAAATCGCCCCGCTCGAGGTGGAAACCCCCGCTCGAGCGTCAGACACAGACTTACGCTTGAGCGTGAAAAGCGCTGCTCGAGCGTCGATTGCATACCTGCAGAAGTTTTGCAGACATGGTCCCCGCTCGAGTGTCAAACTCCTCGCTTGAGCGGAGGAACAAAATCAAAGGGTCACGCTCGAGCTTCAAAACTCCCGCTCGAGCGTACGAAGACCTGCAGAGAAAATACTGGGAGATGAAAATTCATGCTCGAGCGTCAAAACGCCCACTCGAGTGGAGAAGAAACAGCAAAGGCCCGCTCGAGCGTCAAAAGCCCTGCTCGAGCGTGAAAGCCAAATTCTGGGCATCAACTTTTGGTTCCAAAGCACAACCAGCCTATTTTAAACCTGCCCAACACAACCCAAGACTCAAATACAAAGAGTAAGGGAAGGAAATGAGAATGAGACAACAACACAACCACGGAACCAAGTCCGGAATACAATATACAAAGGAAAGGAAATCGGAATCGCTATAACCTTCCCCCTTTAAAGAATTTCATCCCTGAAATTAAGTACAAGTTTTCAAAAACAAGTCTTTTCTCAATTCTCAACAATATTACACTTCATTACCCAACAACTCGACCCATTACCGGTCATTCCATCTCTATTCAAGAGGCATTTCACAATATATACTCAATATGCATTATTAGCATGCTTCCCTTTGAAATTTACCAATTTCAACACATTTTTCACAATTCCATAACATATTCAATGTTTATGAAATATTTTTGTTTCTACAATACATTCAACATATGCAATGTTACATTAAACTTCCATTTCAAGGCAAGTTTCAAAATACTTCCATAAATCAAAACATATACAACGTTTTACAACTCAAGACATATTTAATGCTCTTAAAGTTCATCAATATTACAAAATCCCAATACATGGTTAAACATTTACAAACAAGTCCAGATACTTTTCACAGACATCCACCTCACGTTCCCAAGTGGTTTCCTCCACTCCGTGATGTTTCCACAAAACCTTTACTAAGGGAATAGTCTTGCCTCGCAAGACTTGATCTCGCCTATCCAAGACCCGAACCGGTCTCTCCTCATACGAGATATCATCGTCAACCTCCAAATCGGTCCAATCCAGCACATGGGACAGATCCGGCTCATACTTCCGAAGCATACTAACATGAAACACGTCATGTACCCCGGACAACTGCGGTGGTAAACGATAGGCAACCTCCCCAATCCTCTCAAGGATCTCAAAGGGACCAATAAACCGAGGGGACAACTTCCCACTCTTCTCAAACCTCATCAAACCTCGCCTAGGTGATATTTTCAGAAAAACATGATCACCCGTCCCAAACACCAAAGGCCTCCTCCTACGGTCGGCATAACTCTTTTGGCGACTCTGGGCTGTAACAAGCCTCCTACGGATAAGCTCAACCTTCTCTGCCGTTTCCCTCACCAACTCCGGGCCTAACAAAGGTGCATCACCCACCTCGGCCCAACAAACTGGAGACCTACACGGTCGGCCATACAAAGCCTCAAACGGTGCCATATCGATACTCGACTGAAAACTGTTGTTGTAGGCAAACTCCACCAAGGGCAAGTGCCTCTCCCACGACCCACTAAAGTCAAGGACACAACCTCGAAGCATATTCTCAAGGATTTGAATAGTACGCTCGACTGCCCGTCAGTCTGAGGGTGATAAGCCGTGCTAAAGGTCAATCTAGTGCCCAAGGCACTCTGCAAACTCTGCCACAACCTAGCAGTAAAACGAGGATCTCTATATGAGACGATCGACACTGGGACCTCGTGCAACCTCACTATGTCCCGAATATACAAGTCGGCAAGATAATCTACCGAATCTCTCACACGCATAGGGATAAAGTGAGCCGACTTCGTCAATCGGTCTACAACCACCCAAATAGCATCACTACCCCGCTGAGTCCTCGGAAGACCTACAACTAAGTCCATAGTGACATGCTCCCACTTCCACTCGGCAATAGGCAAGGGTTGCAACAAACCCATTGACCTCTGATGCTCGGCCTTCACTTGCTGACAAGTAAGGCACTTTGATACGAAAACGGCCACATCTCTCTTCATACCCTGCCACCAAAACTGGCGACCCAAATCATGATACATCTTGGTGCCTCCCGGATGCACCGCAAGGCGTGAATGGTGAAACTCTCGGAGTACCTCCTCTCGGCAAGACTCCGGCACAAACAAACGGTCTCGGTATCTCACACTCAGGTCGGGATACACAGACAAACCCTTCTCAGCCTTCCCACTGGAGATCTTCTCTCGAAGGGATTCTACCTCAAGGTCACCTCTCTGTGCCTCTAACACTCGGTTCACAAGTGTAGGCTGCACAACAACAGAAAATAAGGCTGCAGCCTCAACGGACTCACCCAGAAGCAAATCAAATTTGCCAAGTGCACCCAACATCTCCCACTCCCGGATGGGTATACAAGCTACATCACTAATGGATTTCCTACTAAGGGCATCGGCCACAACATTGGCCTTCCCCAGGTGATAGTGCAACTCAAAGTCATAATCCTCTATGAACTCCATCCACCTCCTCTGCCTCAAATTCAAGTCTCTCTGTGTAAACAGGTACTTCAAACTCTTATGATCCCAAATACCGAATCTCTCACCATAAAGGTAGTGCCTCCAAATCTTCAAGGCAAAGATCACTGCTGCTAATTATAGGTCATGTGTAGGGTAATTCCTCTCGTGTATTTTCAACTGACGTGAGCCATGGGCTACCACTTTCCCCTCTTGCATCAACACACAACCCAAACCCTCTCGTGAGGCATCACAATAAATCGCATAACCCAAACCTCTCTCCGGAATAATCAAAACCGGAGCGGTGGTCAATCTAACCTTCAACTCTTGGAACGACTTTTCACAAGTCTCACTCCATACAAATTTGACCCCTTTCCACGTCAATCTAGTCAACGGTGAAGCTAGCCTGGAGAAATCTTGCACAAACCGGCTGTAATACCAGCTAATCCCATAAAACTCGGATCTCAAAAACACTTTTAGGCTGTGCCCAATCTTGCATTGCCTCAATCTTGGATGTATCAACAGACACCCCTTCCCCAGAGACTACATGGCCTAAGAACTTGACCTCTCTTAGCCAGAACTCACACTTCCCAAACTTGGCATACAGCCTATGGGCTCTAAGCAACTCAAGCACCACTCTCAAGTATTCCTCGTGCTCCTCCTTAGAAGGTGAATAAATCAGAATGTCGTCCACGAAAACGACCACAAAGCGATCTAAGAATTCCCGGAATATCCGGTTCATCAAATCCATAAACACTGTCGCGCATTGGTGAGCCCAAATGGCATCACCAGAAACTCGTAATGGCCATATCGCATACGGAATGCTGTCTTCGGAATATCCTCCTCTCTGACCCTCAACTGGTGGTAACCCGATCTCAAATCTATCTTAGAGAAACAACGGGACCCCTTCAACTGGTCAAACAAATCATCTATACGAGACATAGGGTACTTATTCTTAACTGTAGCCCGATTCAATTTCCGATAATCAATACAAAGTCTCAAGGCACCATCTTCTTTTTAGCAAAGAGGGCCGGTGCTCCCCACGGTGAAACACTAGGGCGGACAAAACCCTTATCTAGCAACTCCTGGAGTTGAATCTTCAACTCACTCAACTCGGCTGCGGCAAAACGGTAAGGTGCCATAGAAATCGGCGCTGTGCCAGGCATTAAATCAATGGAGAACTCTATCTCTCGATGAGGTGGCAAACTAACAAGATCCTTGGGAAAGACATCCGAGTACTCACAAACCACTCTTGGCAACTCAACCCCGGTCTCTTCACACTCACTACTCATAAGGCTAGCGAGAAGACCACTAAGCTCACTCCGCCCTCGCGGATCATACACCGGTGGCAACACACTACCAACCCGATCCCCCAAGAAATGGAAACAATCCCCGCTCAAGGTACATACTGTGACCCTCTGGCGGTAACAATCAATAACTGCCCGGTATGACAATAACCAGTGCATACCCAAAATAACATCAAAACCCGACATAGCCATAACTACAAAAGAAAATGGAAGTCGGCGATCAGCTACCTCTATATCACACCCTCTGCACCCTTGTTTCAGAATCAACTCACCCCCAACAGGTGATACAACACAAATAGGAGATGCTAACTGTGCCAACTCCAACCCCAAAACAGATGCAAATGCAGCAGATATAAAAGAATGGGATGCACCCGTATCAATCAACACATTGGCAACCGAGTTGCAAAATAAAAAGGTACCTCTCACAATAGATGGAGCCGGTACAAGATCCTGCGCGATAACAACATACACACGCCCTGTAGGCCCCTGATCTACCTGCTCACCTTTAGGAGCAAAAGACTGCTGCACAGACTGGGACGACGAAGCTCCCTGATTGGCCCTCGACGCCTAAACTGACTGTGCGGGCTGAAAACTCTGCGTCTGCCTAGAACCAGACGCACCCGATGTGGCACCCAACTACGTGTAGAACCTCTTCAGGTGCCCCGCCTGACCACACTAATAACAAGAGAGCGACTGGCCTCTACCCTGACTCTGGCTCTGAGGTCGAGCCGAAGATGAAGCTGCTCTCTGCCCTCCGCCCTTCTGCGGGCAAGCTGGAGACTTGTGGCCTAATTGACCACATTTGTAACAAGTCACATCTCCCTGACTGCCCCTCCCAGGGCCTGGCATTACTAGAGTTCCAATTAGAAACAGCATTGATCAAGTGCTTTTCCAACAAGACTCACAGAAACCCAAGGATCCAATCAACATCCCTGAAACTAAATCCCATACCCATATAGTCACATAAACATGTTATTACGTAAGCACATAACATTACACATAGGTCTCTAACAAGCGAGACAAACCCATTGTGATACTAATCACTTCCCACGTACCCAAAGTATTCAAACCCGGTACGCTATGATACCAAGTTGTAACGCCCTCAAAATAAACCCATAAAACATACAATGTTGACACGCTTAGACATAAAAGGATAAAGCAGAATCACATTTCATCTGAGTATTCATTACATGTTGATAACAAAAGTAAATGCCCTATAGGGTGAGCCCTTGGCTTGATATACATGTAATACACCAAAACAACAAAAAGGTTCAACAGCCCCAAGCCTTCCAAGCTACGCCCTTGGAGGTGGCATATTTCCTGTACCTGAAAATAATGTCCCATATAGGGTGAACCAACGCCCAGTAGAGATATGCTAAACATAATATGAGCAATAACTAAGACATTAGTATTTGATAAATGTTTAACTCACATAAATCAATTCATAACTCATTTCAAATACATGACAAACATGTCCATGTTTCCTTCCATTTTTCATTACTTATCCAGTTCTCAATTTATGAATAAGGCTCAGAACCTGGCCAATAATTTAATGAGACTATAACTCATATCAACAATACTTCCATACTTCACAACAGATACGCATGTTTGCTGTATCAATAACACGTAAGAACACTTCCATACTTCATAATAGATACACATATTTGTTGTATCAATGGAGTACATCCCCTATCTCCTCGCAAACAATATCTGGTTTAGGAGTCCATCCCCTATCTTCCCCTAAACCGTGGATTACATCCCCTATCTCCTCCCACATAACACAATGTATATAAACACATATCATATACAAGATCAATCAATACATATGTTTGATGTATTAACCCACCCGTCATATTCGATGACATATTCAATTGAGTAGTTTTAATTTGCCTAATCATCATGCATTGTCTACAACAATCAAGACTATCCTCCACCAATAGCCCAAGGCAGTTATTTCTAAACAAATAATAAATGCCTCAACAGATATAAAATTTCAACATTTTCAAAATGAGCGATTTATAAATCCAACACCCCCATTCTATCTCATAATGAACCAATTTCATTATTTCCAACTCAATTTCATATTCCCATCATATATATCATTAATTACACTAATGATCCAAATATACCCAAACCTGGCATTTCTCCCTTTTTTTCAATATTGACCAAAAGGTCCCAAATATTATCAACAACCTCTATAACCTCTTTTTAAGACCCAAAATATACATACATGAGTCAAAGAGACAAAACCCCTCTTTTCAATATAACACATCTCAAACCCTAACTTTCCAAATCAAATCATTTATACAAAAAACTCAACATTTAGGTTAAAGATCATAAAGATGAGTAGGAATCCCTACCCCAAGAGATGAGACCCAAAGGAGAAGATGAAGAAATCCCGAAGTGCTCCAAATCAAGAAATTTTCGGATTGATAGGAAGCCCGCACCAAGCCCTACACTTTTTGCAAAGGCTCAAGGGTAGGAGATCACTCTAACTAGATCAAATCCTAGAGAGAAGGTAAGGTTTTAGAGAGAGCAGCTCTCCAATGGAGGTTTTGAAAAAGTAAGAGAGAGAAAGGAAATCAAAAAGTGATCCAAAAAGTCAAAACTCGGACTGATATAAAAGTCACCCCGCTCGAGCGTGGAAACCCCCGCTCGAGCGTCAGACACAGACTTACGCTCGAGCGTGAAAAGCGCCGCTCGAGCGTCGATTGCACACCTGCAGAAGTTTTGCAGACGTGGTCCCCGCTCGAGCGTCAAACTCCTCGCTCGAGCGGAGGAACAAAATCAAAGGGTCACGCTCGAGCTTCAAAACTCCCGCTCGAGTGTACGAAGACCTGCAGAGAAAATACTGGGAGATGGAAATTCACGCTCGAGCATCAAAACGCCCGCTCGAGTGGAGAAGAAAAACAAAGGCCCGCTCGAGCGTCAAAAGCCCCGCTCGAGCGTGAAGGCCAAATTCTGGGTATCAACTTTTGGTTCCAAAGCATAACCAGCCTATTTCAAACCTGCCCAACACAGCCCAAGACTCAAATACAAAGAGTAAGGGAAGGAAATGAGAATGAGACAACAACACAACCACGGAACCAAGTCCGGAATACAATCTACAAAGGAAAAGAAACCGGAATCCCTATAAGTTGAATAAAATTAACAATGAAAGTTGCATAAAATTAAAAATGGAAGTTAATTCAAGAAACCACTATACCTTAACGATCTATTTGGAAGTAAAATTAAAAAAGGAAGTTGAATGGAAAAAGAAACTGAATAAAAATTCAAGTTGAATAAAAATAAAAATGGAAGTTGAATGAAAATAAATTTGGAAGTGGTATAAAATTAAAAATGGAAGTTCATTCAAGATACCACTATACCTTAACGATCTATTTGGAAATTAAATAAAAAAGGAACTTGAATAGAAAAGGAAATTGAATAAAAATGGAAGTTGAATAACAAAAAAAAAAAATGAACGTTTCATAAAATTAAAAATGGAAGTTCTTTCAAAAAACCACTCGACCTTAACGACCTATTTGGAAATTAAATAATAAGGAAGTTGAATTGAAAAGGATATTGAATAAAAAGGAAGTTGAATAAAATTAAAAATGGAAGTTGCATAAAATTAAAAATGGAAGTTTATTCAAGAAACCATTATACCTTAACGATCTATTTGGAAATTAAATAAAAAACGAAGTTGAATTGAAAAGGAAATTGAATAAAATGGAAGTTGAATAAAAATAAAAATGGAAGTTGCATAAAATTAACAATGGAAGTTTATTCAATAAACCACTATACCTTAACGATCTATTTGGAAATTAAATAAAAAAAGAAGTTGAATACAAAAGGAAATTGAATAAAAATTAAAGTTGAAAAAAAATAAATTTGGAAGTGGCATAAAATTAAAAATGGAAGTTCATTCAAGATACCACTATACTTAACGATTTATTTAGAAATTAAATAAAAAAGGAACTTGAATAGAAAAGGAAATTGAATAAAAACGGAAGTTGAATGAAAATAAAAATGAACGTTGCTTAAAATTAAAAATGGAAGTTCATTCAAGAAACCACTATATAATGACGCTCTATTTGGAAAATAAATAAAAAAGGAAGTTGAATTGAAAAGGAAATTGAATAAAATGCAAGTTGAATAAAATTAACAACGGAAGTTGCATAAAATTAAAAATGGAAGTTAATTCAAGAAACCACTATACCTTAACGATCTGTTTGGAAGTAAAATAAAAAAAGAAGTTGAATGGAAAAAGAAATTGAATATAAATTGAAGTTGAATAAAAATAAAAATGGAAGTTGCATAAAATTAACAATGGAAGTTCATTCAAAAAACAACTATGCCTTAACGATCTATTTGGAAATTAAATAAAAAAAGAAGTTGAATAGAAAAGGAAATTGAATAAAATTGAAGTGAATAAAAATAAAATTGGAAGTTGCGTAAAATTAAAAGTGGAAGTTCATTCAAGAAACCACTATACCATAACGATCTATTTGGAAATTAAATAGAAAAGGAAATTGAATAACAATGGAAGTTGACTAAAAACAAAAATAGAAGTTGCATAAAATTAAAAATGGAAGTTCATTCAAGAAACACTATACCTTAAAGATCTATTTGGAAGTTAAATAAAAAAGGAAGTTCAATAGAAAAGGAAATTGAATAAAAATTGATGTTGAAAAAAAATAAAAATGGAAGTTGCATAAAATTAACAATTGAAGTTTATTCAAGAAACCACTATACCTTAACGATCTATTTGGAAATTAAATAAAAAAAGAAGTTGAATGGAAAAGGAAACTGAATAAAAATGGAAGTTGAAAAAAAATTAATTTCGAAGTGCCATAAAATTAAAAATGGATGTTCATTCAAGATACCACTATATCTTAACGATCTATTTGGAAATTAAATAGAAAACAAAATTGAATAACAATGAAAGTTGAATAGAAATAAAAATGAAAGTTGCATAAAATTAAAAAAAGGAAGTTCATTCAAAAAACCACTATACCTTAACGATCTATTTATAATTTAAATAATAAAAGAAGTTGAATAGAAAAGGAAATTGAATATAAATGGAAGTTGAATAAAAATAAAAAAGGAAGTTGCATAAAATTAAATGTGAAAATTCATTCAAGAAACCACTATACCTTAACGATCTATTTGGAAGTTAAACAAAAAAAAGAAGTTGAATAGAGAAGGAAATTGAATAAAAATTGCAGTTGAGTAAAAGTAAAAATGGAAGTTGCATAAAATTAGAAATTGAAGTTCATTCAAGATACCACTACACCTTAACGATCTATTTAAAGTTAAATAAAAAAGGAAGTTGAATAGAACTGGAAATTGAATAAAAATTGAAGTTGAATCAAAATAAAAATGGAAGTTGCACAAAATTAAGAATGGAAGTTCATTCAAAAAACCACTATGCCTTAGCGATCTATTTGGAAATTAAATAAAAAAAGAAGTTAAATAGAAAAGCAAATTGAATAAAAATTGAAGTTGAATAAAAATAAAATTACAAGTTGCATAAAATTAAAAATGGAAGTTCATTCAAGAAACCACTATACCTTAACGATCTATTTGGAAATTAAATAACAAATGAAGTTGAATAGAAAAAGAAATTGAATAAAAATTGAAGTTGAAAAAAAATAAATTTTGAAGTGGCATAGAATTAAAAATTGAAGTTCATTCAAGATACCACTATACCTTAACGATCTATTTGGAAATTAAATAAAAAACGAATTTGAATAGAAAAGGAAATTGAATAAAAATGGAAGTTGAATAAAAATAAAAATGAACGTTGCATAAAATTAAAAATGGAAGTCCATTCAAGAAACCACTATGCCTTAACGACCGATTGGGAAATTAAATAAAAAAAGAAGTTGAATAGAAAAAGAAAATTTATAGCGATCCCGGGTTTTACCCCTTGTGTACAGTGATCCGGACTTGTTTCCGTAGATGTTAGTAGTTCCTTATATCTTGTTTACATCCTTTCGTACTTTGTATTTGAGTTATATGATGTGTTAGGCAGGTTTGTTACAGGTTGGTTGGACTTAGAAACCAAGAGTAGTTGCCCAGAATTTTGCCTTCACGCTCGAGCGGGACCTTCTTTGTTGCTTCTCCACTTGAGCGGGAGTTCTGACGCTCGAGCGTGTTTTCCCATCTCCCAGTATTTCTTCTGCAGTGTTGGACGCTCGAGCGGGAGTTTTGACGCTCGAGCGTGGGTTTGTGTGTGACGCTCGAATGGGGATCTTGACGCTCGAGCGGGGACCTGGTTTAGTGTAAAGTTCTGGAAGTGTGTATTCGCCGCTCGAGCGGGATTTTTGACGCTCGAGCGGGGGCCTGTGAGTGACGCTCGAGCGGGGTTTTCCACGCTCGAGCGGGGCGACTGGTTTAAGACTCCGTGTTTTGACTTTTTAAAATCACTTTTTCACATCTCTTCTCTCTCTTACTTTTCCAAAAACTCCATTGTTGAGCCTCTCTCTCTCTAGAACCTTGCCTTCTCTCTAGGTATTGACCTAGTAGGAATTGTTTGCTCACCTTTGGCCTTTACAAAAAAGTTGTTGATCGTCGAGGGCTATCTTTTGATCCGTGAAACTTGTGATTTGGAGCATTTTCGTTTTCATCTCCTTCTTCGTTGGGTGTCAACTCTTGAGGTAGGGATTCCTACTCACTCTTATGGTCTTTGACATAGATTTTTGGTTGTTTTGATAAAGTGTCGAAGTGTGGTGATTTTGGGACTTAGGGTTTCAAAATGTTAAAAGGGGGTTTTGTTATTTTGACTCTAAAATGTGTAATTTGGGTTTCAAAATAATGAGATTGTTGTTGGTTGTTGATATATATAGACCATTGGGGTCAATATTGGGAAATGGGGTAGAAAACCCTAGTTTGTTGTATAAATTAATTGGTATAATTAATTTGGGAAAAGTGTTGTTATATGGAATTGAGTTGGAAATAATAGAATTGACTCATTATATGTTAGAATGGTAGAGTTGGATTTATGAATCACTCACTTTGAAAACATTGATATTTTATCTGTTGGAGCTCTTATTATTGGTTTAGAAATAATTGCTTGGGCTACCGGTGGAGGGTAGTTTTGATTGTTGTAGACAATGCATGATGATTAGGCAAACTAAAACTAATCAATTGGATATGTCATAGAATATGACGGTTAACAGAATACATTAACGTTATGTATTGATTGATTGTGTATATGACTTGTATGTATATACCTTGTGTGTGGGAGGAGAGAGGGGATGTACTCCACGGTTTAGGGGAAGATAGGGGATGGACCTCTAAACCGGTTGTTGATTGGGAGGAGATAGGGGATGGACTCCACTGATACAGCTCATATGCTTGTCAGTTAATGTGTTGATATAGCTAATATGCTTATCTAAGGAAGTGTTGATACAACTCATATGCTTGTCAGTTAATGTGTTGATATAGCAAATATGCTTATCTAAGGAAGTGTTGATACAACTCATATGTTTATCATTGGAAGTGTTGATATAGCTAATATGCCTATCTGTTGAAAAGTGGATACAACTTGTATGCTTATCTGTTGAGATGTTGATACAACTATTATGTTTATCTATTGTAAAATGGGAAACGTTTAATATGAGTCACTGTCTCATATAAGTGGTTGGCCAGGTTCTGAGCCGTTGATGTAAATTGTGAAGTTGATAAGAAATGGAAAATGAAACGAAACATGAACATAGTGGTCATGAAGTGGAAATGGATTATAAATTGATTTATGGGAATTGAACATTTATCAATTGCTAATGTCTTAGTCATTGCTCATACTGTGTTTAGCATATCTCTACTGGGCGTTGGCTCACCCTATATGGGATACCACTTTCAGGTACAGGTAGCATGCCACCTCCAAGGACATAGCTTGGATGATGAGGATGAGAGTTGAAGACTCTTTTGTTTATTTTGTTTGTATTACATGTATATCAAGCCAAGGGCTTCTTTTGTACAGAGTTAGCACTCTTCTTGTGTATAACCAAGTGTTAACTTGGAAAGCTGTAAGGCCGTAGGGCATTTGCTTTTGTTGTTAACATGTAATACTTTTGTAAGAACTACTTTGATAAATAGAAATAGTTGATTTCTCTTGTACCAATTCATGTCTTTCGTGATGGGTTTTATGTATTATTTTGAGGGCGTTACAACTTGGTATCAGAGCGTACCGGGTTCGAATACTTTGGGTGCGTGGGAAGTGATTAGTATCACAATGGGTTTGTCTCGCTTGGTAGAGACTTAAGCGTAATGTAATGTGTTTATGTGATAGCATGTTTATGTGACTATTTGGGTATGAGATTTGATTTCTGGGATATCGATTGGATCCTTGAGTTTCTGTGAGTCTTGTTGGAAAAGCACTTGATCAATGCTGTTTCTAACCGGAACTCTAGTAACGCTTTGGGACTGTCATTATCCGGGAATGAAATTCGTAAGTGCTTATGTGTGTATGTGCTTACGTGGAGTGAATTACAGTTGTCCATGCATTAGGACGCGAGTGTTTAGTTTCAGTACATTTATGAATGTGCTAACGTCTTTGTTACCTTTAATAGGATGTCAGGAAGAGGGAATTTTTCCGGTCTAACCCGGACGAATTTGTTGGAGATCCGAAAGAGCCACTTAAGGCTGACGAGTGGTTGGAGCAGATGGAGAAGACATTTGAGATGCTTGGCATCGAGGATGGAACTCTAAAGGTGACCTTGGCATCCTTCCAATTGAAGGAAGATGCAGGTCAATGGTGGAAGTACGAGAAGGGTCGCGTTGGTGGTGTATGGGGGGCTTTTGTAGATGCCTTCCAGGAGAAGTTCTTGTCTTCAGCTGCCAGGGAGAAGCTGAGGGAACAGTTTTGCCAGCTTAAACAGCAGGGTTTGACAGTGGCCGAGTTTGAGGCCTCTTTTACTAGCTTGTCCAGGTTTGCACCTGAACTGGTGGCGTCCGAGGAACGCCGTTGCTTTGAGTTTGAGCAGAAGCTGAGGCGTGGACTCAAGCTGAGGGTTGGAGGGTCGTTTATTCGGGAGTATAGACGTTTGGTGGATGCCGCAGCTCATATGGAGCTTATGATGCAGGAGGAGGATGATGAGAAGCATAGAGGCTCCAAGAGGGGCCAAGATGGCCAGAGTAATGGCAGGAGACAGAGGGGTTTTAACCCTCTGCAATCTCAGGGTGGTTTGGCTAGATCGACCTTCCCGGTGCCGAGTGCAGGCTCCGGGAGAGGTAGTCAAGAAGGCCTGACTTGTTATGCATGTGGCCAGTTGGGTCACAAGTCTTCGGTTTGCCCGCAGAAGGGAGGGGGTCAGCAAGCTGCTTCTTCTTCAGCTAGACCTCAGGGCCAGAGTCAGGGCAGGGGCCAGCCTTTGTCTTGTTATCAGTGTGGACAGCCTGTGCACCTGAAGAGGTTTTGCCCACAGTTGAGTGCCACTTCGGGAGCGTCTGGTTCTAGGCAGACGCAGAGTTATCAGCCAGTTCAGTCTGTGCAGGCCTCGAGGGCCAATCCGGGAGCTTCGTCATCCCAGTCTGTGCAGCAGTCTTATGCTCCTAGAGGTGAGCAGGTGGATCAGGGGCCTACAGGGCGCGTGTATGCTGTTATCGCGCAGGACTTAGTAGCGACTCCATCAGTAGTGAGAAGTACCTTTTTGTTTTGCAACTTGGTTGCTAATGTGTTAATTGATACGGGTGCATCTCATTCTTTTGTGTTTACTGCATTTGCATCTGTGTTGGAGTTGGAGTTAGCACTATTAGCATCTCCTATATGTGTTGTATCGCCTGTTAGGGGCGAATTGATTTTGAAGCACGGATGTAGAGGTTGTGATATAGAGGTCGCCGATCATAGGCTTCCGTTTCCTTTTGTTGTTATGCCCATGAAGGGCTTTGATGTTATTTTGGGTATGGACTGGTTATCGTCATACCGGGCAGTTATTGATTGTTACCGCCAGAGGGTCACTTGTTATACCGTGAGCGAGGAGTGTTTCCATTTCTTGGGGTATCGGGTTGGTAGTGTGTTGCCACCGATGTATGATCCGCGAGGGCGGGGTGAGCTTAGTGGTCTACTTGCTAGGTTTTTGAGTGGTAAGTGTGACGAGACCCAGATTGTATTGCCGAGGGTGGTTTGTGAGTATTCGGATGTCTTTCCCGAGGATCTCGTTGGTTTGCCACCTCACCGTGAGATAGAGTTCTCCATTGATTTAGTGCCCGGCACGGCACCGATTTCTATGGCACCTTACCGTTTTTCCCCAGCCGAGTTGAGTGAGTTGAAGATTCAGCTCCAGGAGTTGCTAGATAAGGGCTTTGTTCGCCCTAGTGTTTCGCCGTGGGGAGCACCGGCCCTCTTTGCTAAAAAGAAAGATGGTGCCTTGAGATTGTGTATCGATTACCGGAAGTTGAATCGGGCTACGGTCAAGAATAAGTACCCTATGCCCCGTATAGATGATTTGTTTGACCAGTTGAAGGGTTCCCGTTGTTTCTCTAAGATAGACTTGAGATCGGGTTACCACCAGTTGAGGGTCAAGGAGGAGGATATTCCGAAGACAACATTCCGTACGCGGTATGGCCATTATGAGTTTCTGGTGATGCCATTTGGGCTCACTAATGCACCGGCAGTTTTTATGGATTTGATGAACCGGATATTCCAGGAATTCTTAGATCGTTTTGTAGTCGTCTTCGTGGACGACATTCTTATCTATTCACCTTCTGAGGAGGAGCACGAGGAACACTTGAGAGTGGTGCTTGAGTTTCTTAGAGCACATAAGCTGTATGCCAAGTTCAGGAAGTGTGAGTTCTGGCTAGGAGAAGTCAAGTTCTTAGGCCATGTAGTATCTGGGGAAGGAGTGTCTATTGATACGTCCAAGATAGAGGCAGTGCAAGACTGGGCACAGCCGAAGAATGTATTTGAGATCCACAGTTTTCTGGGGTTAGCTGGGTATTACCGCCGGTTTGTGAAGGATTTCTCCAGGCTAGCTTCACCGTTGACGAGGTTCACTCGGAAGGGAGTCAAATTTGTGTGGAGTGAGACTTGTGAAAAGTCGTTCCAAGAGCTAAAAGTTAGATTGACCACCGCTCCGGTTTTGATTATTCCGGAGAGAGGGTTGGGTTATGCGGTTTATTGTGATGCCTCACGAGAGGGTTTGGGTTGTGTGTTAATGCAAGAGGGGAAAGTGGTAGCTTATGGTTCACGTCAGTTGAAAATACACGAGAAGAACTACCCTACACATGACCTAGAGCTAGCAGCAGTGATCTTTGCCTTGAAAATCTGGAGGCATTACCTTTATGGTGAGAAGTTCGAGGTGTTCTCGGACCACAAGAGTTTGAAGTATCTGTTCACACAGAAAGACTTGAACTTGAGGCAGAGGAGGTGGATGGAGTTTATTGAGGATTACGACTTCGAGTTGCACTATCATCCGGGGAAGGCCAATGTTGTGGTCGATGCCCTTAGTAGGAAATCCATAAGTGATGTAGCTTGTATAGCCATCCGGGAATGGGAGATGTTGGGGGCGCTTGGGGAGTTTGATTTGCTTCTGGGTGAATCTGTTTAGGCTGCGGCCTTGTTTTCAGTTGTTGCGCAGCCTACCCTTGTGACTAGAGTGTTAGAGGCACAGAGAGGTGACCTCGAGGTAGAATCCCTCCGAGAGAAGATCTCCAGTGGAAAGGTTGAGAAGGGTTTGTCAGAGTATCCCGTCCAGAGTGTGAGATACCGAGACCGATTGTTCGTGCCGGAGTCCGGCCGAGAGGAGGTACTCCGAGAGTTCCACCATTCACGCCTTGTAGTGCATCCGGGAGGCACCAAGATGTATCGTGATTTGGGCCGCCAGTTTTGGTGGAGGGGTATGAAGAGAGATGTGGCGGTTTTCGTTTCTAAGTGCCTTACTTGTCAGCAAGTGAAGGCCGAGCATCAGAGGCTAGCGGGTTTGTTGCAGCCCTTGCCTATTGCCGAGTGGAAGTGGGAGCATGTCACTATGGACTTCGTCATAGGTCTTCCGAGGACTCAGCGGGGTAGTGATGCTATTTGGGTGGTTGTAGACCGGTTGACTAAGTCGGCGCACTTTATCCCTATGCGCGTGAGAGATTCGGTAGATCATCTTGCCGATTTGTATATTCGAGACATAGTGAGGTTGCACGGGGTCCCAGTGACGATCGTCTCAGATAGAGATCCTCGTTTTACTGCTAGGTTGTGGCAGAGTTTGCAGAATGCTTTAGGTACTAAGTTGACCTTTAGTACGGCTTATCATCCGCAGACTAACGGGCAGTCCGAGCGTACTATTCAAATCCTTGAGGATATGCTTCGAGGTTGTGTCCTTGACTTTAGTGAGACGTGGGAGAGGCACTTGCCATTGGTGGAGTTTGCCTACAACAACAGTTTCCAGTCTAGTATCGGTATGGCACTGTTTGAGGCCTTGTATGGCCGACCGTGTAGGTCTCCAGTTTGTTGGGCCGAGGTGGGTGATGCACCGTTGTTGCGTCCGGAGTTGGTTAGGGAGACGACGGAGAAAGTTGAGCTTATCCGTAGGAGGCTTGCTACAGCCCAGAGTCGCCAAAAGAGTTATGACGTGTTTCATGTGAGCATGCTTCGGAAGTACGAGCCGGATCCATCCCATGTGTTGGATTGGACCGATTTAGAGGTAGATGAGGATGCCTTGTATGAGGAGAGACCGGTTCGGGTTTTGGATAAGCGGGATCAAGTCTTGCGAGGCAAAACCATTCCCTTGGTAAAGGTTTTGTGGAAGCATCACGGAGTGGAGGAAGCCACTTGGGAACGAGAGTTGGAAGTCCGTGAAAAGTATCCGGACTTGTTTGTTGATGTGTAATCATGTAATGAAATATTGTAATAATATTGAACTTTAAGAAAATTATATTTGTCTTAAGTTGTAAAACATTGTAAATGTTTTGGTAAATGGAAGTTTATGTTAACATTGTGCATGTTAAGTTATTGTGGAAATGCAAGCATGATATTGATGTTCATGTGTTATGGGATTGTGGAAAATGAGTTGAAATTGGTAAGTTTCAAAGGAATGCATGTTGATAAAGCAGGTTGTTATGTATGGTGTGAATTGCCTCTTGATAAGAGATGAGATTGACCGGTAATGGGTCGGAATGTTTAAAATTATGTTGTAATATTGTCAGAAATGGAGAAAAACATGTTTTTGAAAACTTGTGTTCAATTTCGAGGACGAAATTCTTTAAGGAGGGGAGGTTATAGCGATCCCGGGTTTTACCCCTTGTGTACGGTGATCCGGACTTGTTTCCGTAGATGTTAGTAGTTCCTTATATCTTGTTTACATCCTTTCGTACTTTGTATTTGAGTTATAGGATGTGTTGGGCAGGTTTGTTACAGGTTGGTTGGACTTAGAAACCAAGAGTAGTTGCCCAGAATTTTGCCATCACGCTCGAGCGGAGCTTTTGACGCTCGAGCGGGACCTTCTTTGTTGCTTCTCCGCTCGAGCGGGAGTTTTGACGCTCGAGCGTGAGTTTGTGTGTGACGCTCGAGTGGGGATCTTGACGCTCGAGCGGGGACCTGGTTCAGTGTAAAGTTCTGGAAGTGTGTATCCGCCGCTCGAGCGGGATTTTTGACGCTCGAGCGGGGGCTTGTGAGTGACGCTCGAGTGGGGTTTTCCACGCTCGAGCGGGGCGACTGGTTTAAGACTCCGTGTTTTGACTTTTTAAAATCACTTTTTCACATCTCTTCTCTCTCTTACTTTTCCAAAAACTCCATTGTTGAGCCTCTCTCTCTCTCTCTATAACCTTGCCTTCTCTCTAGGTATTGACCTAGTAGGAGTTGTTTGCTCACCTTTGGCCTTTACAAAAAAGTTGTTGATCGTCGAGGGCTATCTTTTGATCCGTGAAACTTGTGATTTGGAGCATTTTCGTTTTCATCTCCTTCTTCGTTGGGTGTCAACTCTTGAGGTAGGGATTCCTACTCACTCTTATGGTCTTTGACATAGATTTTTGGTTGTTTTGATAAAGTGTCGAAGTGGGGTGATTTTAGGACTTAGGGTTTCAAAATGTTAAAAGGGGGTTTTGTTATTTTGACTCTAAAATGTGTAATTTGGGTTTCAAAATAATGAGATTGTTGTTGGTTGTTGATATATATAGACCATTGGGTCAATATTTGGAAATGGGGTAGAAAACCCTAGTTTGTTGTATAAATTAATTGGTATAATTAATTTGGGAAAAGTGTTGTTATATGGAATTGAGTTGGAAATAATGGAATTGACTCATTATATGTTAGAATGGTAGAGTTGGATTTATGAATCGCTCACTTTGAAAACATTGATATTTTATCTGTTGGAGCTCTTATTATCGGTTTAGAAATAATTGCTTGGGCTACCAGTGGAGGGTAGTTTTGATTGCTGTAGACAATGCATGATGATTAGGCAAACTAAAACTAATCAATTGGATATGTCATAGAATATGACGGTTGACAGAATACATTAACGTTATGTATTGATTGATTGTGTATATGACTTGTATGTATATACCTTATGTGTGTGGGAGGAGATAGGGGATGTACTCCATGGTTTAGGGGAAGATAGGGGATGGACCTCTAAACCGGTTGTTGATTGGGAGGAGATAGGGGATGGACTCCACTGATACAGCTCATATGCTTGTCAGTTAATGTGTTGATATAGCTAATATGCTTATCTAAGGAAGTGTTGATACAACTCATATGCTTGTCAGTTAATGTGTTGATATAGCTAATATGCTTATCTAAGGAAGTGTTGATACAACTCATATGGTTATCATTGGAAGTGTCGATATAGCTAATATGCCTATCTGTTGAAAAGTAGATACAGCTTTTATGCTTATCTGTTGAGATGTTGATACAACTATTATGTTTATCTATTGTAAAATGGGAAACGTTTAATATGAGTCACTGTCTCATATAAGTGGTTGGCCAGGTTCTGAGCCGTTGATGTAAATTGTGAAGTTGATAAGAAATGGAAAATGAAACGAAACATGAACATAGTGGTCATGAAGTGGAAATGGGTTATAAATTGATTTATGGGAATTTAACATTTATCAATTGCTAATGTCTTAGTCATTGCTCATACTGTGTTTAGCATATCTCTACTGGGCGTTGGCTCACCCTATATGGGACACCACTTTCAGGTACAAGTAGCATGCCACCTCCAAGGACATAGCTTGGATGATGAGGATGAGAGTTGAAGACTCTTTTGTTTATTTTGTTTGTATTACATGTATATCAAACCAAGGGCTTCTTTTGTATAGAGTTAGCACTCTTCTTGTGTGTAACCAAGTGTTAACTTGAAAAGCTGTAAGCCCGCAGGGCATTTGCTTTTATTGTTAACATGTAATACTTTTGTAAGAACTACTTTGATAAATAGAAATAGTTGATTTCTCTTGTACCAATTCATGTCTTTCGTGATGGGTTTTATGTATTATTTTGAGGGCGTTACAAAATTGAATAAAAATTGAAGCTGAATAAAAATAAAATTGGAAGTTGCATAAAATTAAAAGTGGAAGTTCATTCAAGAAACCACTATACCATAACCATCGATTTGGAAATTAAATAGAAAAGGAAATTGAATAACAATGGAAGTTGAATAAAAACAAAAATGGAAGTTGCATCAAATTAAAAATGAAAGTTCATTCAAGAAACACTATACCTTAACGATCTATTTGGAAGTTAAATAAAAGTGGTAGTTGAATAGAAAAGAAAATTGAATAAAAATTGATGCTGAAGAAAAATAAAAATGGAAGTTACATAAAATTAACAATGGAAGTTTATTCAAGAAAACACTATACCTTAACGATGTATTTGGAAATTAAATAAAAAAAGAAGTTGAATAGAAAAGGAAATTGAATAAAAATGGAAGTTGAAAAAATATAAATTCGGAAGTGGCATAAAATTAAAAATGGAAGTTCATTCAAGAACCATTATACCTTAACGATCTATTTGGAAATTAAATAAAAAAGGAAGTTGAATAGAAAAGGAAATTGAATAAAAATGGAAGTTGAATAAAAATAAAAATGAAAGTTGCATAAAATTAACAATGAAAGTTTATTCAAGAAACCACTGTACCTTAACGATCTATTTGGAAATTAAATAAAAAAAATAAGTTGAATAGAAAAGGAAATTGAATAAAAATTGAAGTTGAAAAAAAATAAATTTGGAAGTGGCATAAAATTAAAAATGGAAGTTCATTCAAAATACCACTGTACCTTAACGATCTATTTGGAAATTAAATAAAAAAAGGAACTTGAATAGAAAAGGAAATTGAATAAAAATGGAAGTTGAATAAAAATAAAAATGAACGTTGCATAAAATTAAAAATGGAAGTTCATTCAAGAAACCACCCTACCTTAACGATTTATTTGGAAATTAAATGAAAAGGAAGTTGAATTGAAAAGCAAAATTGAATAAAATGGAAGTTGAATAAAATTAACAACGAAAGTTGCAGAAAATTAAAAGTGGAAGTTAATTCAAGAATCCACTATACCTTAACGATCCATTTGAAAGCAAAATAAAAAGAAAGTTGAATGGAAAACGAAATTGAATAAAAATTGAAGTTGAATAAAAATAAAATTGGAAGTTGACTGAAAATAAATTTGGAAGTGGCATAAAATTAAAAATGGAAGTTCATTCAAGATAGCACTATATCTTAACGATCTATTCGGAAATTAAATAAAAAAGGAACTTGAATAGAAAAGGAAATTGAATAAAAATGGAAGTTGAATAAAAAAAAATGAACGTTGCATAAAATTAAAAATGGGAGTTCATTCAAGAAACAACTATACCTTAACGATCTATTTGGAAATTAAATAATAAAGAAGTTGAATTGAAAAGGAAATTGAATAAAAAGCAAGTTGAATAAAATTAAAAATGGAAGTTGCATAAAATTAAAAATGGAAGTTCATTCAAGAAACCACTATACCTTAACAATCTATTTGGAAGTTAAATTAAAAAGGAAGTTGAATAGAGTAGGAAATTGAATAACAATTGAAGTTGAATGAAAATAAAAATGGAAGTTACACAAAATTAAGGATGGAAGTTCATTCAAAAAACCACTATGCCTTAACAATCTATTTGGAAATTAAATAAAAAAAGAACTTGAATAGAAAAGGAAGTTGAAGTTGAATAAAAATAAAAATGAACGTTGCATAAAATTAAAAATGGAAGTTCATTCAAGAAACCACTGTACCTTAAGGATCTATTTGGAAGTTAAATAAAAAGGAAGTTCAATTGAAAAGGAAATTGAATAAAATGGAAGTTGAATACAATTAAAAATGGAAGTCGCATAAAATTAAAAATGGAAGTTAATTCAAGAAACCATTATACCTTAACGATCTATTTGGAAGTAAAATAAAAAAAGAAGTTGAATAGAAAAGGAAATTGAATAAAAATTTAAGTTGAATGAAAATAAAAATGGAAGTTGCATAAAATTAACAACGGAAGTTCATTCAAAAAACCACTATGCCTTAACGACCTATTTGGAAATTAAATAAAAAAAGAAGTTGAATAGAAAAGGAAATTGAATAAAAATTGAAGCTGAATAAAAATAAAATTGGAACTTGCATAAAATTAAAAGTGGAAGTTCATTCAAGAAACCACTATACCACAACCATCTATTTGGAAATTAAATAGAAAAGGAAATTGAATAACAATGGAAGTTGAATAAAAACAAAAATGGAAGTTGCACAAAATAAAAAATGAAAGTTCATTCAGGAAACACTATACCTTAACGATCTATTTGGAAGCAAAATAAAAAAGGAAGTTGAATGGGAAACGGAATTGAATAAAAATTGAAGTTGAATAAAAATAAAAATGGAAGTTCAAAAAATAAATAAATTTGGAAGTGGCATAAAATTAAAAATGGAAGTTCATTCAACATACCACTATACCTTAACGATCTATTTGGAAATTAAATAAAAAAAGAAGTTGAATAGAAAAGGAAATTGAATAAAAATGGAAGTTGAATAAAAATAAAGTTGAAAGTTGCATAAAATTAAAAATGTCAGTTTTTTAAAAAACCACTATACCTTAACGATCTATTTGGAAATTAAATAAAAAAAGAATTTGAATAGAAAAGGAAATTGAATAAAAATTGAATTTGAATAAAAATAAAAAGGGAAGTTGCATAAAATCAAAAAAGGAAATTCATTCAAGAAACTACTATACCTTAACGATCTATTTGGAAGTTAAATAAAAAAGGAAGTTGAATAGATAAGGAAATCGTATAAAAATTGAAGTTTAATAAAAATAAAAATGGAAGTTGCATAAAATTAACAATGGAAGTTTATTCAAGAAACCAATACCTTAACGATCTATTTGGAAATTAAACAAAAAACAAACTTGAATAGAAAAGGAAATTGAATAAAAATTGAAGTTGAAAAAAAATAAATTTTGAAGTGGCATAGAATTAAAAATGGAAGTTCATTCAAGATACCACTATACCTTAACGTTCTATTTTGTAATCAAACAAAAAAGGAAATTGAATAGAAAAGGAAATTGAATAAAAATGGAAGTTGAATAAAAATAAAAATGAATGTTGCATAAAATTAAAAATGGAAGTTCATTCAAGAAACCACTGTATCTTAACGATCTATTTGGAAATTAAATAAAAAGGAAGTTGAATAAAATTAAAAATGGAAGTTGCATAAAATTAAAAATAGAAGTTAATTCAATAAACCATTATACCTTAACGATCTATTTGGAAGTAAAATAAAAAAGGAAGTTGAATAGAAAAGGAAATTGAAAAAAAATTCAAGTTGAATGAAAATAAAAATGGAAGTTGCATAAAATTAACAATGGAAATTTATTCAAAAAACTACTATGCCTTAACGACCTATTGGGAAATTAAATAAAAAAAGAAGTTGAATAGAAGAGGAAATTGAATAAAAATTGAAGCCGAATAAAAATAAAATTGGAAGTTGCATAAAATTAAAAGTGGAAGTTCATTCAAGAAACCACTATACCATAACCATCTATTTGGAAATTAAATAGAAAAGGAAATTGAATAACAATGGAAGTTGAATAAAAACAAAAATGGAAGTCGCATCAAATTAAAAATGAAAGTTCATTCAAGAAACACTATACCTTAACGATCTATTTGAATGTTAAATAAAAAAGGTAGTTGAATAGAAAAGGAAATTGAATAAAAATTGATGTTGAAGAAAAATAAAAATGGAAGTTACATAAAACTAACAATGGAAGTTTATTGAAAAAAACACTATACCTTAACGATGTGTTTGGAAATTAAATAAAAAAAGAAATTGAATAGAAAAGGAAATTGAATAAAAATGGAAGTTGAAAAAAAATAAATTTGGAAGTGGCATAAAATTAAAAATGGAAGTTCATTGAAGATACCACTATACCTTAATGATCTATTTGGAAAGTAAATAAAAATGGAAGTTGAATAGAAAAGGAATTGAATAAAAATGGAAGTTGAATAAAAATAAAAATGAAAGTTGCATAAAATTAACAATGGAAGTTTATTCAAGAAACCACGGTACCATAACGATCTATTTGGAAATTAAATAAAAAAAGAAGTTGAATAGAAAAAGAAATTGAATAAAAATTGAAGTTGAAAAAAAATAAATTTGGAAATGGCATAAAATTAAAAATGGAAGTTCATTCAAGATACCACTGTACCTTAACGATCTATTTGGAAATTAAATAAAAAAGGAACTTGACTAGAAAAGGAAATTGAATAAAAATGGAAGTTGAATAAAAATAAAAATGAACGTTGCATAAAATTAAAAATGGAAGTTCATTCAAGAAACCACTCTACCTTAACGATTTATTTGGAAATTAAATGAAAAGGAAGTTGAATAGAAAAGCAAAATTGAATAAAATGGAAGTTGAATAAAATTAAAAATGAAAGTTGCATAAAATTAAAAATGGAAGTTAATTCAAGAATCCACTATACCTTAATGATATATTTGGAAGCAAAATAAAAAAGGAAGTTGAATGGAAAATGAAATTGAATAAAAATTGAAGTTGAATAAAAATAAAAATGGAAGTTGAATGAAAATAAATTTGGAAGTGGCACAAAATTAAAAATAGAAGTTCATTCAAGATACCACTATACCTCACGATCTATTTGGAAATTAATATAAAAAGGGAACTTGAATAGAAAGGGAAATTGAATAAAAATGGAAGTTGAATAAAAAAAAATGAACGTTGCATAAAATTAAAAATGGGAGTTCATTCAAAAAACCATTATACCTTAATGATCTATTTGGAAATTAAAAAATAAAGAAGTGAATTGAAAAGGAAATTGAATAAAAAGCAAGTTCAATAAAATTAAAAATGGAAGTGCCATTAAAATTAAAAATGGAAGTTCATTCAAGAAACCACTATACCTTAACGATCTATTTGGAAGTTAATAAAAAAGGAAGTTGAATAGAAAAAGAAATTGAATAAAAATAAAAATTGAAGTTGAACAAAAATAAAAATGGAAGTTACACAAAATTAAGACTGGAAGTTCATTCAACAAACCACCATGCCTTAACGATCTATTTGGAAATTAAATAAAAAAAGAAATAGAATAGAAGGAAATTGAATAAAAATTGAAATTGAATAAAAATAAAATTGGAAAGTGCATAAAATAAAAAATGGAAGTTCATTCAAGAAACCACTATACCTTAACGTCTATTTGGAAATTAAATAAAAAAGGAAGTTGAATAGAAAAGAAAATTGAATAAAAATTGAAGTTGAAAAAAAAAAAATTTGGACTGGCATAGAATTAAAAATGGAAAAAGTTCATTCAAGATACCACATACCTTAATGATTTATTTGGAAATTATAATAAAAAAAAAGGAACTTGAATAGAAAAGGAAATTGAATAAAAATTGAAGTTGAATAAAAATAAAAATGAACATTGCATAAAATTAAAAATGGAAGTTCATTCAAGAAACCAATGTACCTTAACGATCTATTTGGAATTAAATAAAAAAGGAAGTTGAATTGAAAAGGAAATTGAATAAAATGGAAATTGAACAAAATTAAAAATGGAAGTTGCATAAAATTAAAAATGGAAGTTAATTCAAGAAACCATTATACCTTAACGATCTATTTGGAAGTAAAATAAAATAGGTAATTGAATAGAAAAGGAAATTGAATAAAAATTTAAGTTGAATGAAAATAAAAATGGAAGTTGCATAAAATTAACCAAAGAACTTCATTCAAAAAACCATTATGCCTTAACGACTATTTGGAAATTAAATAAAAAGAGAAGTTGAGTAGAAAAACAAAATTGAATAAAAATTGAAGCTGAATAAAAATAAAAATGGAAGTTGAATGAAAATAAATTTGGAAGTGGCACAAAATTAAAAATAGAAGTTCATTCAAGATACCACTATACCTTCACGATCTATTTGGAAATTAAATAAAAAGGGAACTTGAATAGAAAGGGAAATTGAATAAAAATGGAAGTTGAATAAAAAAAAATGAACGTTGCATAAAATTAAAAATGGGAGTTCATTCAAAAAACCATTATACCTTAATGATCTATTTGGAAATTAAAAAATAAAGAAGTTGAATTGAAAAGGAAATTGAATAAAAAGCAAGTTCAATAAAATTAAAAATGGAAGTTGCATAAAATTAAAAATGGAAGTTCATTCAAGAAACCACTATACCTTAACGATCTATTTGGAAGTTAAATAAAAAAGGAAGTTGAATAGAAAAAGAAATTGAATAAAAATTGAAGTTGAACAAAAATAAAAATGGAAGTTACACAAAATTAAGACTGGAAGTTCATTCAAAAAACCACCATGCCTTAACGATCTATTTGGAAATTAAATAAAAAAAGAAATAGAATAGAAAAGGAAATTGAATAAAAATTGAAATTGAATAAAAATAAAATTGGAAGTTGCATAAAATAAAAAATGGAAGTTCATTCAAGAAACCACTATACCTTAACGATCTATTTGGAAATTAAATAAAAAAGGAAGTTGAATAGAAAAGAAAATTGAATAAAAATTGAAGTTGAAAAAAAAAAAATTTGGAGTGGCATAGAATTAAAAATGGAAGTTCATTCAAGATACCACTATACCTTAATGATCTATTTGGAAATTAAATAAAAAAAAAGGAACTTGAATAGAAAAGGAAATTGAATAAAAATTGAAGTTGAATAAAAATAAAAATGAACATTGCATTAAATTAAAAATGGAAGTTCATTCAAGAAACCAATGTACCTTAACGATCTATTTGGAAATTAAATAAAAAGGAAGTTGAATTGAAAAGGAAATTGAATAAAATGGAAATTGAACAAAATTAAAAATGGAAGTTGCATAAAATTAAAAATGGAAGTTAATTCAAGAAACCATTATACCTTAACGATCTATTTGGAAGTAAAATAAAATAGGTAATTGAATAGAAAAGGAAATTGAATAAAAATTTAAGTTGAATGAAAATAAAAATGGAAGTTGCATAAAATTAACAACAGAACTTCATTCAAAAAACCATTATGCCTTAACGACTATTTGGAAATTAAATAAAAAGAGAAGTTGAGTAGAAAAACAAAATTGAATAAAAATTGAAGCTGAATAAAAATAAAATTGGAAGTTGCATAAAATTAAAAGTGGAAGTTCATTCAAGAAACCACTATACCATAACCATCTATTTGGATATTAAATAAAAGGAAATTGAATAACAATGGAAGTTGAATAAAAATAAAAATGGAAGTTGCACAAAATTAAAAATGAATGTTCATTCAAGAAACATTATACCTTAACGATCTATTTGGAAGTTAAATAAAAAAGGAAGTTGAATAGAAAAGGACATTGAATAAAAATTGATGTGAAGAAAAATAAAAATGGAAGTTACATAAAATTAACAATGGAAGTTTATTCAAGAAAACACTATACCACAACGATAAAAATGGAAATTAAATAAAAAAAGAAGTTGAATAGAAAAAGAAATTGAATAAATATGGAAGTTGAAAAAAA
Organism: Camellia japonica; assembly: GCA_030407325.1. NCBI lineage: Eukaryota > Viridiplantae > Streptophyta > Magnoliopsida > Ericales > Theaceae > Camellia > Camellia japonica. The sequence continues at coordinate 5,057,855 of JAPPVO010000003.1, forward strand.
ATAAATTTGGAAGTGGCAAAAAATTAAAAATGGAAGTTTATTCAAGATACCACTATACCTTAACGATCTATTTGGAAATTAAATAAAAAAGAAAATTGAATAGAAAAGGAAATTGAATAAAAGTGGAAGTTGAATAAAAATAAAAATGGACGTTGCATAAAATTAACAATGGAAATTTATTCAAGAAACCACTATACCTTAACGATCTATCTGGAAATTAAATAAAAAAAGAAGTTGAATAGAAAAGGAAATTGAATGAAAATTGAAGTGGAAAAAAAATAAATTTGGAAGTTGCATAAAATTAAAAATGGAAGTTCGTTTAAGATAAGACTATACCTTAACGATCTATTTGGAAATTCAATAAAAAAGGAACTTGAATAGAAAAGGAAATTGGACCAAAAATGGAGAAGTTGAAAAAAAATAAAAATGAACGCTGCATAAAATTAAAAATGGAAGTTCATTCAAGAAACCACTCTACCTTAACGATTTATTTGGAAATTAAATAAAAAGGAAGTTGAATTGAAAAGGAAATTGAATAAAAAGCAAGTTCAATAAAATTAACAATGAAAGTTGCATAAAATTAAAAATGGAAGTTAATTCAAGAAACCACTATACCTTAACGATCTATTTGAAAGTAAAATAAAAAAGGAAGCTGAATGGAAAAGGAAATTGAATAAAAATAGAAGTTGAATAAAAATAAAATTGGATGTTGAATGAAAATAAATTTGGAAGTGGCATAAAATTAAAAATGGAATGTCATTCAAGATACCACTATACCTTAACGATCTATTTGGAAATTCAATAAAAAAGGAACTTGAATAGAAAAGGAAATTGAATAAAAATAGAAGTTGAATAAAAAAAAAATGAACGTTGCGTAAAATTAAAAATGGAAGTTCATTAAAGAAACCACTATACCTTAATGATCTATTTGGAAATTAAATAATATGGAAGTTGAATTGAAAAGGAAATTGAATAAAAAGGAAGTTGAATAAAATTAAAAATGGAATTCCATAAAATTAAAAATGGAAGTTCATTCAAAAAACCACTCTACCTTAACGATCTATTTGGAAGTTAAATAAAAAAGGAAGTTGAATAGAAAAGGAAATTGAATAAAAATTGAAGTTGAATGAAAATAAAAATGGAAGTTGCACAAAATTAAGAATGGAAGTTCATTCAAAAAACCACTATAACTTAACGATCTATTTAGAAATTAAATAAAAAAAGAGCTTGAATAGAAAAGGAAATTGAATAAAAATTGAAGTTGAATAAAAATAAAATTGGAAGTTGCATAAAATTAAAAATAGAAGTTCATTCAAGAAACTACTATACCTTAACGATCTATTTGGAAATTAAATAGAAAACGGAATTGAATAACAATGGAAGTTGAATAAAAACAAAAATGGAGGTTGCATAAAATTAAAAATGGAAATTCATTCAAAAACCCACTATACCTTAACGATCTATTTTGAAATTAAATAAAAAAAGAAGTTGAATGGAAAATCAAATTGAATAAAAATGGAAATTGAAAAAAAAATAAAATTGGAAGTTGCGTAAAATTAAAAATGGAAGTTCATTCAAGATACCACTATACCTTAACAATCTATTTGGAAATTAAACAAAAATGGAACTAGAACAGAAAAGAAATTGAATAAAAACGGAAGTCGAATAAAAATAAAAATGAAAATTGCATAAAATTAATAATGGAAGTTCATTCAAAAAAACCACTATACCTTAACAATCTATTTAGAAATTACATAAAAAAGGAAGTTGAATAGGGAAGGAAATTGAATAAAAATGGAAGTTGAATCGAAAAAGAAATTGAATAAAAATTGTAGTTGAATAAAAATAAAAATGGAAGTTGCATAAAATTAACAATGGAAGTTTATTCAAGAAACCACTATACCTTAACGATCTATTTGGAAATTAAATAAAAAAAGAAGTTGAATAAAAAAGGAAATTGAATAAAAATGGAAATTGAAAAAAAATAAAATTGGGAGCTGCATAAAATTAAAAATAAAAGTTCATTCAAAAATCACTATACCTTAACGATCTATTTAGAAATTAAGTAAAAAGAGAAGTGGAATTGAAAATGAAATTGAATAAAAATTGAAGTTGAATAAAAAAAAAAAAGGAAGTTGCATAAACTTAACAATGGAAGTTCATTCAAAAAAACCACTATGCTTAACGATCTATTTGGAAATTAAAAAAAAAAAAGTTGAATAGAAAAGGAAATTGAATAACAATTGAAGTTGAATAAAAATAAATTTGAAAGTTGCAAAATTAAAAATGGAAATTCATTCAAGAAACACTATATCTTAACGATCTATTTGGAAGTTAAATAAAAAAAGAAGTTGAATAGAAAAGGAAATTGAATAAAAACTAAAGTGGAATAAAAATAAAAATGGAAGTTGCATAGAACTAACAATGGAAGTTCATTCAAGAAACCACTATAACTTAACGATCGATTTGAAAATTAAATTAAAAAGGAAGTTGAATAGAAAAGAAAATTGAATAAAAATGGAAGTTGAATAAAAATAAAAATAGAAGTTGCATAAAATTAACAATGGAAGTTCTTTCAAGAAACCACTATACCTTAACGATCTATTTGGAAATTAAATAAAAAAAAGAAGTTGACTAGAAAAGGAAATTGAATAAAAATGGAAGGTGAAAAAAATTAAGATTGGAAGTTGCATAAAATTAAAAAAAGAAGTTCTTTCAAAAGACCGATGTACCTTAACGATCTATTTGGAAATTAAATAAAAAAGTAAATTGAATAGAACAAGAAATTGAATAACAATGAAAGTTGAATAAAAATAACAATGGAAGTTGCATAAAATTAAAAATGAAAGTTCATTCAAGAAACCACTATACCATAACGATCTATTTGGAAATTAGATAAAAAAAAAAAAGAAGGGAAGATGAATATAAAAGGAAATTGCATAAAATGGAAGTTGAAGAAAATTAAAAATGGAAGTTGCTTGAAATTAAGAATGAAAATTCATCCAGGAAACCACTATACCTTAACAATCTATTTTGAAATTAGATAACAACGGAAGTTCAATCGAAAAGGAAATTGATAAAAATTGAAGTTGAATAAAAACAAAAATGGAAGTTGCATCAAATTAACAATGGAAGTTCATTCAAGAAACCAAAATACCTTAACGATGTACTTGGAAATTAAATAAAAAGGAAGTTGAATTGAAAAGGAAATTGAATAGAAATTGAAGTTGAATAAAATTAAAAATGAAAGTTGCATAAAATTAAAAATGGAAATTCATTCAAGAAACCACTATATCTTAATGATCTATTTGGAAATTAAATAAAAAGGAAGTTGAATTGAAAAGGAAATTGAATAAAATGGAAGTTGAATAAAATTAAAAATGGAAGTTCATTCAAGAAACCATTATACCTTAACGATCTATTTGGAAGTAAAATAAAAAGGGAAGTTGAATAGAAAAGGAAATTTAATAAAAATTGAAGTTGAATAAAATTAGAAATGGAAGTTGCATAAAATTAAAAATGGAAGGTCTTTCAAAAAATCACTATACCTTAACGATCTATTTGGAAGCTTAATAAAAAAGAAAGTTTAATAGAAAAGGAAATTTAAAAAAAAAATTGAAATTGAATAAAATTAACAATAGAAGTTCATTCAAGAAACCACTATACCTTAACGATCTACTTGGAAATTAAATAAAAAAGGAAGTTGAATCGAAAAAGGAATTGAATAAAAATTGAAGTTGAATAAAAATAAAAATAGAAGTTGCATAAAATTAACAATGGAAGTTTATTCAAAAAACCACTATACCTTAACGATCTATTTGGAAGTTAAATAAAACAAGAAGTCGAATAGAAAAGGAAATTGAATAAAAATGGAAATTAAAAAAATAAAATTGGAAGCTGCATAAAATTAAAAATGAAAGTTCATTCAAGATACCACTATACTTTAACAATCTATTAGGAAATTAAACAAAAAAGGAACTTGAATAGAAAATGAAATTGAATAAAAATGGAAGTAAAATAAAAATAAAAATGAAAGTTGCATAATATTAAAAATGGAAGTTCATTCAAGAAACCACTGTGCCTTAACGATCTATTTGGAAGTAAAATAAAAAAAGGAAGTTGAATAGAAAAGGAAATTGAAAAAAAACTGAAGTAGAATAAAAATAAAAATGGAAATTGCATAAAATTAAAAACGGAAGTTCATTCAAGAAACCACCATATCATAACGATCTATTTGGAAGTTAAATAAAAAAGGAAGTTTAATAGAAAAGAAATTTGAATAAAAATTGAAGTTGAATAAAAATAAAAACGGAAGTTGCACAAAACTAAAAATGGAAGTTCATTCAAGAAACCACTATACTTTAACGATCGATTTGGAAATTAAATAAAAAGGAAGTTGAATAGAAAAAGAAATTGAATAAAAATGGAAGTTGTTGAATAAAAAAAAATGGAAGTTGCCTAAAATTAACAATGGAAGTTCATTCAAGAAACCACTATACCTTAACGATCTATTCAGAAATTAAATAAAAAAAGAAGTTGAATAAAAATAAAAATGGAAGTTGCATAAAATTAACAATGGAAGCTCATTCAAAAAACCACTATGCCTTAACGATCTATTTGGAAATTAAATAAAAAAAAAAGTTGAATAGAAAAGGAAATTGAATAAAAATTTATGTTGAATAAAAATAAATTTGAAAGTTGCATAAAATTAAAAATGGAAGTTCAGTGAAGAAACCACTATACCTTAACGATCTCTTTAGAAATTAAATAGAAAAGGAAATTGAATAACAACGGAAGTTGAATAAAAACAAAAATGGAAGTTGCATAAAATTAAAAATGGAAGTTCATTCAAAAAACCACTATACCTTAACGACCTATTTGGGAATTAAATAGAAAAGGAAATTGAATAACAATAGAAGCTGAAAAAAAAAAAAAAGGAAGTTGCATAAAATTAAAAATGGAAGTTTATTCAAGAAACCACTATACCTTAACGATTTATTTCGAAATTAAATAAAAAGGAAGTTGCATAGAAAAGGAAATTGAATAAAAATGGAAGTTGAATAAAAATAAAAGTAGAAGTCGCATAAAATTAAGAATGGAAGTTCATTCAAGAAACCACTATACCTTAACGATCTATTTGGAAGTTAAATAAATAAGGAAGTTGAATCGAAAAGGAAATTGAATAAAAATTGAAGTTGAATAAAAATAAAAAAGTAAGTTGCATAAAATTAACAATGAAAGTTTATTAAAAAAACCACTATACCTTAACGATATATTTGGAAATTAAACAAAAAAAGAAGTTGAATAGAAAAGGAAATTGAATAAAAATGGAAGTTGCATAAAATCAAAAATGGAAATTCATTCAAAAAACCACTATACCTTAACGATCTATTTGGAAGTTAAATAAAAAAGGAAGTTGAATAGAAAAAGGAATTAAATAAAAATTGAAGTTGAATAAAAATAAAAATGAAAGTAAAATAAAATTAACAGTGGAAGTTCATTCAAGAAACCTCTATACCTTAACGATTTATTTGGAAATTAAATAAAAAAGGAAGTTGAATAGAAAAAGAAATTGATTAAAAATTGAAGTTGAATAAAAATAAAAATGGAAGTTGCATAAAATTAAAAATGGAAATTCATTCTAGAAACCACTATACCTTCAGGTTCTATTTGGAAATTAAATAAAACGAAAGTTGAATTGAAAAGGAAATTGAATAAAAATGGAAGTTTCATAAAAATAAAAATAGAAGTTGCATAAAATTAAAATTGGAAGTTTATTCAAGAAACCACTATACCTTAATGATCTATTTGGAAATTAAATAAAAAGGAAGTTGAATTGAAAAGGAAATTGAATAAAAATGAAAGTTTAATAAAAATAAAAATAGAAGCTGCATAAAATTAAAAATGGAAGTTCATTCAATAACCCACTATATCCTAACGATCTATTTGGAAGTTAAATAAAAAAAGAAGTTGAATAGAAAAGGAAATTGAATAAAAATTGAATTGAACAAAACTAAAAATGGAAGTTCATTCAAGAAACCACTATACCTTAACGATTGCTTTGGAAATTAAATAAAAAAAATAAGTTAAATAGAAAAAGAAATTGAATAAAAATGGAAGTTGAATAAAAATGGAAGTTGCATAAAATTAACAATGGAGGTTCTTTCAAGAAACCACAACACCTTAACAATCTATTTAGAAATTAAATAAAAAAAGAAGTTGAATAGAAAAGGAAATTGAATAAAAATGGAAGTTGAAAAATAATGAGATTTGAAGTTGCATAAAATTAAAAATGGAAGTTCATTCAAGATACCACTGTACCTTAACGATCTATTTGGAAATTAAATAAAAAAGGAAATTGAATAGAGATGGAAATTGAATAACAATGGAAGTTGAATAAAAATAAAGAGGAAAGTTGCATCAAATTAAAAATGGAAGTTCATTCAGCAAACCACTATACGTTAATGATTTATTTGGAAATTAATTAAAAAAGGAAGTCGAATAGAAAAAGAAATTGAATAAAAATTGAAGTGGAATAAAAATAAAAATCGAAGTTGCATAAAATTAAAAATAGAAGTTCATTCAAGAAACCACTATACCTTAACGATCTATTTCGAAATTAGATAAAAAAAGGGAAGATGAATATAAAAGGAAATTGCATAAAATGCAGGTTGAATAAAATTAAAAATGGAAGTTGCATAAAATTAAAAATGGAAATTCATCCAAAAAACCATTATACCTTAACGATCTATTTTGAAATTAAATAAAAAAAGGAAGTTGAATAGAAAAGGAAATTGAATAAAAATTTAAATTGAATAAAAATAAAAACGGAAGTTGCATAAAATTGACAAAGGAAGTTCATTCAAGAAACCACATAACCATAACGATGTATTTGGAAATTAAATAAAAAGGAAGTTGAATTGAAAAGGAAATTGAATAAAAATCAAAGTTGAATAAAATTAAAAATGGTAGTTGCATAAAATTTAAAATGGAAGTTTATTCAAGAAACCACTATATCTTAATGATCTATTTGGAAATTAAATAAAAAAGAAGTTGAATTGAAAAGGAAATTGAAGAAAGTGGAAGTTGACTAAAATTAAAAATGGAAGTTGCATAAAATTAAAAATGGAAGTTCATTCAAGAAACCACTATACCTTAACGGGCTATTTGAAAGTAAAATAAAAAAGTTGATTGAAAATAAAAATGGAAGTTGCATAAAATTAACAGTGGAAGTTGATTCAAAAAACCACTATGCCTTAACGATCTATTTGGAAATTAAATAAAAAAAGAAGTTGAATAGAAAAGGAAATTGAATAAAAATTGAAGTTGAAAAAAAATAAAATTGGAAGTTGCGTAAAATTAAAAATGGAAGTTCATTCAAGAAAAACCACGATACCTTAACGATCTATTTGGAAATTAAATAAAAACGGAAATTGAATAACAATGGAAGTTGAATAAAAACAAAAATGGAAGTTGCATAAAATTAAAAACGAAAGTTCATTCAAAAAGCCACAATACCTTAACGATCTATTCGGAAATTAAAAAAAAAAAGGAAGTTGAATAGAAAAGGAAATTGAATAAAAGTGGAAGTTGAATAAAAATAAAAATGGAAGTTGCATAAAATTAAAAATGGAAATACATTCAAGAAAAACTATACCTTAACGATCTATTTGGAAGTTAAATAAAAAAGAAAGTTGAATAGAAAAGGAAATCGAATAAAAATTGAAGTTGAATCAAAATAAAAATGAAAGTTGCAAAAAAATAAAATTGGAAGTTCATTCAAGAAACCACTATACCATTACAATTTATTTGAAAATTAAATAAAAAAGGAAGTTCAATAGAAAAGGAAATAGAATAAAAACTGAAGTTGAATAAAAATAAAAATGAAAGTTGCATAAAATTAAAAATGGAAGTTCATTCAAGAAACCACTATATCTTAACGATCTATTTGGAAATTAAATAAAAAGAAGTTGAATTGAAAAGAAAATTAAATAAAATGGATGTTGAATAAAATTAAAAATGGAAGTTGCAAAAAATTAAAAATGGAAGTCCATTCAAGAAACCACTATACCTTAACGATCTATTTGGAAGTAAAATAAAAAAGGAAGTTGAATAGAAAAGGAAATTGAATAAAAATTAAAGTTCAGTAAAAATAAAAATGGAAGTTGCATAAAATTTACAATGGAAGTTCATTCAAAACACCACTATGCCTTAACGATCTATTTGGAAATTAAATAAAAAAAGAAGTCGAATAGAAAAGGAAATGGAATACAAATTGAAGTTGAATAAAAATAAAATTGGAAGCGGCGTAAAATTAAAAACGGAAGTTCATTCAAGAAACGACTATACTTAACGATCTATTTGGAAATTAAATAGAAAAGGAAATTGAATAACAATGGAAGTTGAAGAAAAACAAAAATGGAAGTTGCATAAAATTAAAAACGGAAGTTCATTCAAAAACCCACAATACCTTAACGATCTATTCGGAAATTAAAAAAAAATAAGAAGTTCAATAGAAAAGGAAATTGAATAAAAATGGAAGTTGAATAAAAATAAAAATGGAAGTTGCATAAAATTAAAAATGTAATTCATTCAAGAAACCACATTACCTTAATGATCTATTTTGAAATTTGATTAAAAAGAAGGGAAGATGAATAGAAAAGGTAATTGAATCAAATGGAAGTTGAATAAAATTAAAAATGGAAGTTGCATAAAATTAAAAATGGAAATTCATCCAAGAAACCACTATACCTTAACGATCTGTTTTGAAATTAAATAAAAAAGGAAGTTGAATAGAAAATGAAATTGACTAAAAATTGAAGTTGAATAAAAACAAAAAATGGAAGTTGTATAAAATTAACAATGGAAGTTATGCAAAAAAACCACTATATTTAATGAATCTATTTGGAAAATTAAATAAAAAGGAAGTTGAATCGAAAAGGAAATTGAATAAAAATTTGAAAGTTGAATAAAAATAAAAATGGAAGTTGCGTAAAATTAAAAATGGAAGTTCATTCAAACAAGCCAGTATACCATAACGATCTATTTGGAAATTAAATAGAAAAGAAAATTGAATAACAATGGGAGTTGAATAAAAACAAAAAGTGGAAGTTGCATAAAATTAAAAACAGAAGTTCATTCAAAAAGCCACAATACCTTAACGATCTATTCGGAAATTAAAAAAAGGAAGTTGAATAGAAAATGAAATTGAGTAAAAAATGGGATGTTTGAATAAAAATAAAAATGGAAGTTGCCAAAAAATTAAAAATGGAAGTTCATTCAAGAAACCACTATACCTTAACGATCTATTTGGCCAGTTAAATAAAAAAGAAGTTGAATAGAAAAGAAAATTGAATAAAAATGAAATTAAATAAAAATAAAAATGAAGTTGCATAAGATTAAAAAATGAAGTTCATTCAAAAAACTACTATACCTTTACATCTATTTGGAAATTAAATTAAAAAAGGAAGTAGAATTGAAAAGGAAATTGAATAGAATGGAAGTGAATAAAAATTAAAAAAGGAAGTTGCATAAAATTAAAAATGGAAGTTCATTCAACAAAACCCACAATACCTTAACGATCTATTCGGAAATTAAAAAAAAAATAAGAAGTTCAATAAAAAGGAAATTGAATAAAAATGGAAGTTGAATAAAAATAAAAATTGGAAGTTGCATAAAATTAAAAATGTAATTCATTCAAGAAACCACATTACCTTAATGATCTATTTTGAAAGTGTATTAAAAAGAAGGGAAGATGAATAGAAAAGGTAATTGAATCAAATGGAAGTTGAAAAATTAAAAATGGAAGTTGCATAAAATTAAAAAAAAATGAAATTCATCCAAGAAACCACTATACCTTAACGATCTGTTTTGAAATTAAATAAAAAAGGAAGTTGAATAGAAAATGAAATTGACTAAAAATTGAAGTTGAATAAAAACAAAAATGGAAGTTGTATAAAATTAACAATGGAAGTTTATGCAAAAAAACCACTATATTTTAATGATCTATTTGGAAATTAAATAAAAAGGAAGTTGAATCGAAAAGGAAATTGAATAAAAATTAAAGTTGAATAAAAATAAAAATGGAAGTTGCGTAAAATTAAAAATGGAAGTTCATTCAACAAGCCAGTATACCATAACGATCTATTTGGAAATTAAATAGAAAAGAAAATTGAATAACAATGGGAGTTGAATAAAAACAAAAATGGAAGTTGCATAAAATTAAAAACAGAAGTTCATTCAAAAAGCCACAATACCTTAACGATCTATTCGGAAATTAAAAAAAAAGGGAAGTTGAATAGAAAATGAAATTGAGTAAAAATGGATGTTGAATAAAAATAAAAATGGAAGTTGCAAAAAATTAAAAATGGAAGTTCATTCAAGAAACCACTATACCTTAACGATCTATTTGGCAGTTAAATAAAAAAAGAAGTTGAATAGAAAAGAAAATTGAATAAAAATTGAAATTAAATAAAAATAAAAATGGAAGTTGCATAAGATTAAAAAATGGAAGTTCATTCAAGAAACTACTATACCTTTACGATCTATTTGGAAATTAAATAAAAAAGAAGTAGAATTGAAAAGGAAATTGAATAGAATGAAGTTGAATAAAATTAAAAAAAGGAAGTTGCATAAAATTAAAAATGGAAGTTTCATCAACAAACCCACAATACCTTAACGATCTATTCGGAAATTAAAAAAAAAATAAGAAGTTCAATAGAAAAGGAAATTGAATAAAAATGGAAGTTGAATAAAAATAAAAATGGAAGTTGCATAAAATTAAAAATGTAATTCATTCAAGAAAAACCACATTACCTTAATGATCTATTTTGAAATTTGATTAAAAAGAAGGGAAGATGAATAGAAAAGGTAATTGAATCAAATGGAAGTTGAATAAAATTAAAAATGGAAGTTGGCATAAAATTAAAAATGGAAATTCATCCAAGAAACCACTATACCTTAACGATCTGTTTTGAAATTAAATAAAAAAGAAGTTGAATAGAAAATGAAATTGACTAAAAATTGAAGTTGAATAAAAACAAAAATGGAAGTTGTATAAAATTAACAATGGAAGTTTATTGCAAAAAAAACCACTATATTTTAATGATCTATTTGGAAATTAAATAAAAAGGAAGTTGAATCGAAAAGGAAATTGAATAAAAATTAAAGTTGAATAAAAAATAAAAATGGAAGTTGCGTAAAATTAAAAATGGAAGTGTCATTCAACAAGCCACATTACCATAACGATCTATTTGAAATTAAATAGAAAAGAAAATTGAATAACAATGGAGTTGAATAAAAACAAAAAATGGATAGTGCATAAAAATTAAAACGAAGTTCATTCAAAAAGCCACAATACCTTAACGATTCTATTCGGAAATTAAAAAAAAAGGAAGTTTGAATAGAAAATGAAATTGAGTAAAAATGGATGTTGAATAAAAATAAAAATGGAAGTTGCCAAAAAATTAAAAATGGGAAAGTTCATTCAAGAAACCACTATACCTTAACGATCTATTTGGCAGTTAAATAAAAAAAGAAGTTGAATAGAAAAGAAAATTGAATAAAAATTGAAATTAAATAAAAATAAAAATGGAAGTTGCATAAGATTAAAAATGGAAGTTCATTCAAGAAACTACTATACCTTTACGATCTATTTGGAAATTAAATAAAAAAGGAAGTAGAATTGAAAAGGAAATTGAATAGAATGGAAGTTGAATAAAATTAAAAAAGGAAGTTGCATAAAATTAAAAATGGAAGTTCATTCAACAAACCACTATACCTTAACGATCTATTTGGAAGTAAAATAAAAAAGGAAGTTGAATAGAAAAGGAAATTGAATAAAAATTACAGTTCAATAAAAATAAAAATGGAAGTTTATTCAAAAAACCACTATACCTTAACGATTTATTTGTAAATTAAATAAAATAAGAAGTTGAATAGAAAAGGAAATTGAATAAAAATTGAAGTTGAATAAAAATAAAATTTGAAGTTGCATAAAATTAAAAATTGAAGTTCATTCAAGAAACCACTATACCTTAACGATCTATTTGGAAATTAAATAGAAAAGGAAATTGAATAACAATGGAAGTTGAATAAAAACAAAAATGGAAGTTGCATAAAATTAAAAATGGAAGTTCAATTAAAAAACCACCATACCTTAACGATCTATTTGGAAATTAAATAAAAAAGGAAGTTGAATAGAACTGGAAATTGAATAAAAATGGAAGTTCATTCAAGAAACCACTATATCTTAACGATCTATTCGTTAGTTAAATAAAAAAGAAAGTTAAATAGAAAAGTAAATTGAATAAAAATAAAAACGGAAGTTGCATAAAACTAACAATGGAAGTTCATTCAAGAAACCACTATACCTTAACGATCGATTTGGAAATTAAATAAAAAAAGAAGTTGAATAGAAAAGAAATTGAATAAAAATGGAAGTTGCATAAAATTAAAAATGGAAGTTCATTCAAGAAACCACTATACCTTAACGATCTATTTGGAAATTAACTAAAAAATGAAGTTGAATAGAAATGGAAATTGAATAACAATGGAAGTTGAATAAAAATAAAAATGGAAGTTGCATAAAATTAAAAATGGAAGTTCATTCAACAAACCATTATACGTTAATGATCTATTTGGAAATTAAATAAAAAAAGAAGTTGAATAGAAAAAGAAATTGAATAAAAATGAAAGTTAAATAAAAATAAAAATTGAAGTTGCATAAAATTAGAAATGGAAGTTAATTCAAGAAACAACTATACCTTTAACGATCTATTTGGAAATTAGATAAAAAGGGAAGATGAATAGAAAAGGAAATTGCATAAAATGGAACTTGAGTTAAAATTAGAAATGGAAGTTGCATAAAATTAAAAATAGAAATTAATCCAAGAAACCATTATACCTTAACGATCTATTTTGAAATTAAATAAAAAATGAAGTTGAATAGAAAAGGAAATCGACTAAAAATTGAAGTTGAATAAAAATAAAAATGGAAGTTGCATAAAATAAACAATGGAAGCTCAGTCAAGAAACCACAATACCTTAACGATGTATTTGAAAATTAAATAAAAAGGAAGTTGAATTGAAAAGGAAATTGAATAAAAATGGAAGTTGCATAAAATTAAAAATGAAAGTTCATTCAATAAACCACTATACCTTAACGATCTATTTTGAAATTAGATAAAAAAGGGAAGATGAATAGAAAAGGAAATTGCATCAAATGGAAGTTCAATAAAATTAAAAATGGAAGTTGTATAAAATTAAAAATGGAAATTCATCAAAGAAAGCATTATACCTTAACGATCTATTTTCAACTTAAATAAAAAAGCAAGTTGAATAGAAAAGGAAATTGACTAAAAATTAAAGTTGAATAAAAACAAAAATGGAAGTTGCACAAAATTAACAATGGAAGTTCATTCAAAAAACCACTATGCCTTAACGATCTGTTTGGAAATTAACTAAAAAAAGAAGTTGAATAGAAAAGGAAATTGAATAAAAATTGAAGTTGAATAAAAATAAAATTGTATGTTGCGTAAAATTAAAAACGGAAGTTCATTCAAGAAACCACTATACCATAACGATCTATTTGGAAATTAAATAGAAAAGGAAATTGAATAACAATGGAAGTTGAATAAAAACAAAAATGGAAGTTGCATAAAATTAAAAACGGAAGTTCATTCAAAAACCCACAATACCTTAACGATCTATTCGGAAATTAAAAAAAAAAAAAGGAAGCTCAATAGAAAAGGAAATTGAACAAAAATGGAAGTTGAATAAAAATAAAAATGGAAGTTGCATAAAATTAAAAATGGAAATTCATTCAAGAATCCACAATACCTTAACGATCTATTTTGAAATTAGATAAAAAAGGGAAGATGAATAGAAAAGGAAATTGAATCAAATGGAAGTTGAATAAAATTAAAAATGGAAGTTGCATAAAATTAAAAATGAAAATTCATCCAAGAAACCACTATATCTTAACGATCTATTTTGAAATTAAATAAAAAAGGAAGTTGAATAGAAAAGAAAATTGACTAAAAATTGAAGTTGAATAAAAACAAAAATGGAAGTTATATAAAATTAACAATGGAAGTTTATTCAAAAAACCACTATATCTTAATGATCTATTTGGAAATTAAAAAAAAAAGGAAGTTGAATTGAAAAGGAAATTGAATAAAAATGTAGTTGATAAAAATTAAAAATGGAAGTTGCAAAAAATTAAAAATAGTAGTTCTTTCAAGAAACCACTATACCTTAACGATCTATTTGGAAGTAAAATAAAAAAGAAAGTTGAATCGAAAAGGAAATTGAATAAAAATTAAAGTTGAATAAAAATAAAAATGGTAGTTGCATAAAATTAACTATGGAAGTTGATTCAAAAAATCACTTTGCCTTAACGATCTATTTGAAAATTAAATAAAAAAAGAAAGTTGAATAGAAAAAGAAATTCAGTAAAATTGAAGTGAATAAAAATAAAATGGAAGTTGCGTAAAATTAAAAAAGGAAGTTCATTCAAGAACCACTATACCATAACGATCTATTTGGAAATTAAAAAGAAAAAAAATTGAATAACAATGGAAGTTGAATAAAAACAAAAATGGAAGTTGCATAAGATTAAAAACGGAAGTTCAGTCAAAAAGCCACAAACCTTAACGATCTATTCGGAAATTAAAAAAAAGGGAAGTGAGTGGAAAAGGAAATTTAATAAAAATGTAAGTTGAATAAAAATAAAAATGGAAGTTCCATAAAATTAAAAATGGAAATTCATTCAAGAGACGACTATACCTTAACGATCTATTTGGCAGTTAAATAAAAAAGGAAGTTGCATAAAATTAAAAATTGAAGTTCATTCAAGAAACCACTATACCTTTACGATCTATTTGGAAATTAAATAAAAAAAGGAAGTTGAATTGAAAAGGAAATTGAATAAAATTAAAAATGGCAGTTGCATAAAATTAAAAACGGAAGATCATTCAAGAAACCACTATACCTTAACGATCTATTTGAAAAAATAAAAAAGGAAGTTGCATAGAAAAGGAAATGAATAAAAATTAAAATTGAATAAAAATAAAAATAGAAGTTGCATAAAATTAACTATGGAAGTTAATTCAAAAAACCACTATGCCTTAACGATCTATTTGGAAATTAAATAAAAAAAAGAAGTTGAATAGAAAAGGAAATTGAATAAAAATTGAAGTTGAATAAAAATAAAAATGGAAGTTGCATAAAATTAAAAATGGAAGTTTATTCAAAAAACCACTATACCTTAACGATTTATTTGTAAATTAAATAAAAAAAGAAGTTGAATAGAAAAGGAAATTGAATAAAAATTGAAGTTGAATAAAAATAAAATTTGAAGTTGCATGAAATTAAAAATTGAAGTTCATTAAAAAAATCACTATACCTTAACGATCTATTCGGAAATTAAATGGAAAAGGAAATTGAATAACAATGGAAGTTGAATAAAAACAAAAATGGAAGTTGCATAAAATTAAAAATGGAAGTTCAATTAAAAAACCACCATACCTTAACGATCTGCTTGGAAATTAAATAAAAAAGGAAGTTGAATAGAATAGGAAATTGAATAAAAATGGAAGTTCAATAAAAATAAAAATAGAAGTTGCATAAAATAAAAAATGGAAGTTCATTCAAGAAACCACTATACCTGAACGATCTATTTTCAACTTAAATAAAAAAGGAAGTTGAATAGAAAAGTAAATTGAATAAAAATAAAAACGGAAGTTGCATAAAACTAACAATGGAAGTTCATTCAAGAAACCAATATACCTTAACGATCGATTTGGAAATTAAATAAAAAAAGAAGTTGAATAGAAAAGTAAATTGAATAAAAATGGAAGTTGCATAAAATTAAAAATGGAAGTTCATTCAAGAAACCACTATACCTTAACGATCTATTTGGAAATTAACTAAAAAATGAAGTTGAATAGAAATGGAAATTTAATAAAAATGGAAGTTCATTCAACAAACCATTATACGTTAATGATCTATTTGGAAATTAAATAAAAAAAGAAGTAGAATAGAAAAAGAAATTGAATAAAAATGAAAGTTAAATAAAAATAAAAATGGAAGTGGCATAAAATTAAAAATGGAAGTTCATTCAAGAAACAACTATACCTTAACGAACTATTTGGAAATTAGATAAAAAAGGAAAGATGAATATAAAAGGAAATTGCATAAAATGGAAGTTGAGTAAAATTAGAAATGGAAGTTGCATAAAATTAAAAATAGAAATTAATCAAAGAAACCATTATACCTTAATCATCTATTTTGAAATTAAATAAAAAAGGAAGTTGAATAGAAATGGAAGTTGACTAAAAATTGAAGTTGAATAAAAATAAAAATGGAAGTTGCATAAAATTAACAATGGAAGCTCAGCCAAGAAACCACAATACCTTAACGATGTATTTGGAAATTAAATAAAAAGGAAGTTGAATTTAAAAGGAAATTGAATAAAAATTGAAGTTGAAGAAAAAAAAAATGGAAGTTGCATAAAATTAAAAATGGAATTTCATTCAATAAACCACTATACCTTAACGATCTATTTTGAAATTTGATAAAAAAAAAAAAAAAGAAGGAAAGATGAATAGAAAAGGAAATTGCATCAAATGGAAGTTGAATAAAATTAAAAATGGAAGTTGCATAAAATTAAAAATAAAAATTCATCAAAGAAACCATTATACCTTAACGATCTATTTTCAACTTAAATAAAAAAGGAAGTTGAATAGAAAAGAAAATTGACTAAAAATTTGAGTTGAATAAAAACAAAAATGGAAGTTGTATAAAATTAACAATGGAAGTTCATTCAAAAAACCACTATATCTTAGTGATCCACTTGGAAATTAAATAAAAAGGAAGTTGAATTGAAAAGGAAATTAAATAAAAATGAAGTTGAATAAAATTAAAAATGGAAGTTGCAAAAAATTAAAAATGGTAGTTCATTCAAGAAACCACTATACCTTAACGATCTATTTGGAAGTAAAATAAAAAAGGAAGTTGAATAGAAAAGGAAATTGAATAAAAATTAAAGTTGAATAAAAATAAAAATGGAAGTTGCATAAAATTAACAATGGAAGTTCACTGAAAAAACCACTATGCCTTAACGATCTATTCGCAAATTAAATAAAAAAAGAAGTTGAATAGAAAATGAAATTGAATAAAAATTGAAGTTGAATAAAAATAAAATTGGAAGTTGCGTAAAATTAAAAATGGAAGTTGATTCAAGAAGCCACTATACCTTAATGATCTATTTGGAAATTAAATAGAAAAGGAAATTGAATAACAATGGAAGTTGAATAAAAACAAAAATGGAAGTTGCATAAAAGTAAAAACGGAAGTTCATTCAAAAACCCACAATACCTTAACGATCTATTCGGAAATTACAAAAAAAGAAGTTGAATAAAAAAGGAAATTGAATAAAAATGGAAGTTGAATAAAAATAAAAATGAAAGTTGCATAAAATTAAAAATGGAAATTCATTCAAGAAACCAGCATACCTTAAAGATCTATTTGGAAGTTAAATAAAAAAAGAAGTTGAATAGAAAAGGAAATTGAATAAAAATTGAAGTTGAATAAAAATAAAAATGGAAGTTGCATAAAATTAAAAATGGAAGTTCATTCAAAAAACCAATATACCTTTACTATCTATTTGGAAATTAAATAAAAAAGGAAGTTCACTAGAAAAGGAAATTGAAAAAAAACTGAAGTTGAATAAAAATAAAAATGAAAGTTGCATAAAATTAAAAATGAAAGTTTATTCAAGAAACCACTATATCTTAACGATCTATTTGGAAATTAAATAAAAAGGAAGCTGAATTGAAAAGGAAATTGAATAAAATGGATGTTGAATAAAATTAAAAATGAAAGTTGCAAAAAATTAAAAATGAAAGTTCATTCGAGAAACCACTATACCTTAACGATCTATTTGGAAGTAAAATAAAAAAGGAAGTTGAATCGAAAAGAAAATTGAATAAAAATTAAAGTTGAATAAAAATTAAAATGGAAGTTGCATAAAATTTACAATGGAAGTTCATTCAAAAAACCACTATGCCTTAACGATAAATTTGGAAATTAAATAAAAAAAGAAGTTGAATAGAAAAGAAAATTGAATAAAAATTGAAGTTGAATAAAAATAAAAATGGCAGTCGCATAAAATTAAAAATGGAAGTTTATTTAAAAAGCTACCATACCTTAACGATTTATTTGTAAATTAAATAAAAAAAGAAGTTGAATAGAAAAGGAAAGTGAATAAAAATTGAAGTTGAATAAAAATAAAATTTGAAGTTGCATAAAATTAAAAATGGAAGTTCATTCAAGAAACCACTATACCTTAACGATCTATTTGTAAATTAAATGGAAAAGAATATTGAATAACAATGGAAGTTGAATAAAAACAAAAATGGAAGTTGCATAAAATTAAAAATGAAGTTCAATCAGAAAACCACTATACCTTAACGATCTATTTGGAAATTAAATAAAAAATGAAGTTGAATAGAACAGGAAATAAAATAAAAATGGAATTTCAATAAAAATAAAAATAGAAGTTGCATAAAATTAAAAATAGAAGTTCATTCAAGAAACCACTATATCTTAACGATCTGTTTGGAAGTTAAATAAAAAAGTAAGTTGAATAGAAAAGTAAATTGAATAAAAATAAAAATGGAAGTTGCATAAAATTAACAATGGAAGTTCATTCAAGAAACCACTATATCTTAACGATCTATTTGGAAGTTAAATAAAAAAGAAAGTTGAATAGAAAAGTAAATTGAATAAAAATTGAAGTTGAATAAAAATAAAAATGGAAGTTGCATAAAACTAACAATGGAAGTTTATTCAAGAAACCACTATTCCTTAACGATCGATTTGGAAATTAAATAAAAAAAGAAGTTGAATAGAAAAGTAAATTGAATAAAAATGGAAGTTGCATAAAATAAAAAATGGAAGTTCATTCAAGAAACCACTATACCTAAATGATCTATTTGGAAATTAATTAAAAAATGAAGTTGAATAGAAATGGAAATTGAATAACAATGGAAGTTGAATAAAAATAAAAATGGAAGTTGCATAAAATTAAAAATGGAAGTTCATTCAACAAACCATTATACCTTAATGATCTATTTTGAAATTAAATAAAAAAGGAAGTTGAATAGAAAAACAAATTGAGTAAAAATGAAAGTTAAATAAAAACAAAAATAGAAGTTGCATAAAATTAAAAATTGAAGTTCATTCAAGTAACCATTATCCTTTAACGATCTATTTGGAAATCAGATAAAAAACGGAAGATGAATAGAAAAGGAAATTGCATAAAATGGAAGTTGCATAAAATTAAAAATTGAAATTAATCCCCTAAACCACTATACCTTAACGATCTATTTTGAAATTAAATAAAAAAGGAAGTTGAATAGAAAAGGAAATTGACTAAAAATTGAAGTTGAATAAAAATAAAAATGGAAGTTGCATAAAATTAACAATGGAAGCTCATTCAAGAAACCACAATACCTTAGCGATGTATTTGGAAATTAAATAAAAAGGAAGTTGAATTTAAAAGGAAATTGAATAAAAATTGAAGTTGAATAAAAATAAAAATGGAAGTTGAATAAAATTAAAAATAGAAGTTCATTCAAAAAACCACTATACCTTAACGATCTATTTTGAAATTAGATAAAAAAAGGGAAGACGAATAGAAAAGGAAATTGCATCAAATGGAAGTTGAATAAAATTAAAAATGGAAGTTGCATAAAATTAAAAATGGAAATTCCTCCAAGAAACCACTATACCTTAACGATCTATTTTGAAATTAAATAAAAAAACGAAGTTGAATAGAAAAACAAATTGACTAAAAATTGAAGTTGAATAAAAATAAAAATGCAAGTTGCATAAAATTAACAATGGAAGTTCATTCAAAAAACCAGTATATCTTAATGATCTATTTGGAAATTAAATAAAAAGGAAGTTGAATTGAAAAGGAAATTGAATAAAAAGAAAGTTGAATAAAATTAAAAATGGAAGCTGTAAAAAAGTAAAAATGGAAGTTCATTCAAGAAACTGCTATACCTTAACGATCTATTTGGAAGTAAAATAAAAAAGGAAGTTGAATAGAAAAGTAAATTGAATAAAAATTGAAGTTGATTAAAAATAAAAATGGAAGTTGCATGAAATTAACAATGGAAGTGCATTCAAAAAAACCACTATGCCTTAACAATCTATTTGGAAATTCAATAAAAAAGAAGTTGAATAGAAAAGGAAATTGAATAAAAATTGAAGTTGAATAAAAATAAAATTGGAAGTTGCATAAAATTAAAAATGGAAGTTCATTCCAGAAACCACTATACCTTAACGATCTATTTGAAAATTAAATAGAAAAAGAAATTGAATAACAATGGAAGTTGAATAAAAACAAAAATAGAAGTTGCATAAAATTAAAAATGGAAGTTCATTCAAAAACCCACTATACCTTAACGATCTACTTGGAAATTAAATAAAAAAGGAAGTTGAATAGAAAAAAAAAAATTGAATAAAAATGGAAGTCGAATAAAAATAAAAATGGAAGTTGCATAAAATTAAAAATGGAAATTCATTCAAGAAACCACTATACCTTAACGATCTATTTGGCAGTTAAATAAAAAAGGAAGTTGAATAGAAAAGGAAATTGAATAAAAATTGAAGTTGAATAAAAATAAAAATGGAAATTGTATAAAATTAAAAATGGAAGTTTATTCAAGAAACCACTATACCTTAACGATCTATTTGGAAATAAAATAAAAAAGGAAGTTGAATAGAAAAAGAAATTGAATAAAAATTGAAGTTGAATAAAAATAAAAATAAAAGTTGTATAAAATTAAAAATGGAAGTTCATTCAAGAAACCACTATATCTTAATGATCTATTTGGAAATTAAATAAAACGGAAGTTGAATTGAAAAGGAAATTGAATAAAAAGGAAGTTGAATAAAATTAAAAATGGAAGTTGCAAAAAATTAAAAATGGAAGTTCATTCAAGAAACCTATAGCGATTCCAGTTTTCCCTTTCTGTATTTGTTGTACTCCGGACTTTGGTTCCGTGGAGTTGGTGGTTGTATACCCTTTTATCATCCTTAATTCCTTATGTTTGAGTTTTAGGATGTGATGGGCGTATTTCGAACAGGTAGGTTGAGTTTTGGTCTCAAGTGTAGTTGCGTAGGTCTTTGGTGTTATGCTCGAGCGGGTCATTCTACACTCGAGCGGAGTTTGCTTTTTGGTTGTCGTCGAGCGGGTCTTCTTGCGCTCGAGCGAGGTTTATACACTCCCAGTATTTCGTGCCTCTGCAAAACTTCTGAAGTGTGTTTTCACGTCGAGCGGGTTTCTTTACGCTCGAGCAGGTCACGCTCGAGCGGGTATGTTGGCGCTCGAGCGGGTAGTGCTTTGTCTGTGAAAGTTCTGGGAGGGGAAAATCTACGCTCGAGCGGACTGGTTTTCGCGCTCGAGCGGATGTATTTTATTCGTGTGTCTTGGCGCTCGAGTAGGCCTTCTTGCGCTCGAGCATGTCCAGATTTTTGTGCTTGACGCTCGAGCGTTATATTCTCCGCTCGAGCGGGAGTGTCGTATATCAGTTGGCAGCTGGGCATTTTTAAATCACTTTTTACATTCACTCTCTCTCTCTTACTTTCTAAAAACACTTTTTGAGAGCTTCTCTCTCTAGAATCTCCCTTCTCTCTAGGGTTTGATCTAGTTAGAGTGTTCCACTCCCTTGGTGCCTTTGTAAAAAGTGTGTTGATCGTCGAGGGCTACGTTTTGATCCGAGAAATTGTTGATTTGGAGCACTTTGAATTTCTTCTCTTCTCGTTTGAGCTCTAACTTCGAGGTAGGGATATCCTACTCCATCCTATGAGCTTTGTCTTTGGATTTTAGTATTTTGATTGTTTGGGGGTTGTGGGTAATTTTGAGAAAGTTTGGGGCCTTTGTGTAATTTCCAAAAGATGGGTTTCAAACATATATACTTTATGTATGTAATACATTGGAAAATGGACTTGGTGTTGAATTGTTGATGAAAAAGAACTTAGGGTTGGTATTGTGAATTTGGGACAAAGCCCTAATTGCATGGATAAATTAATTGGTATAATAATTGTAGGAATGAGAAATTGATAGGAAATATTCAAATTGAAATGGCATGGGATTAAAGGGTGTAGTGGTTTAATTTATCGCTCACCTAGCAAATGTTGATATTTTATCCATTTGGTACATTTATTCCTGTTTAGAAATAATACTTTGGGCTATTGGTGGAGGATAGTTTGATTGTTGTAGACAATGCATGATGATTAGGCAAACTAAAACTAATCAATGGAATGTCATCGAGTACGACGGTTTGAAGAATACATTAACTTTATGTATTGATTGATTATGTATATGATCTGTGTTTATATACATTGTGTTGTGGGAGGAGATACGGGATGTACTCCACGGTTTAGGGGGAGATAGGGGATGGACCTCTAAACCGGAATTTGTGTGACAATGATACAACACTACAATGTGTATCATGGTGAAGTATGGAAGTGTCTGTTTGATTTGATATAGCACTAAAATGTATATCATTATCAATTGTGAGTATAGAAGTGTTTTTATGTTATATTGATAGCACCAAAATGTGTATCACTTGTGAAGTAAGGAAGTGGTTTTATGGTTATGATACAATACCAAAATGTGTATCCGTCATGAATTTCGAAAGTGTTTTAGTAATGAGTTATAATCTCATTAATTATTTGGCCAGGTTCTGAGCCTTGTTTTCAAATTCAAAGTTGAATAAGAATGGAAAGTGAAATGTAACATGGATATGATTGTCATGAAACTGTATATGGCATAAGTTGGAATATAAGTATGGACCATCTGTTGAATGCTATTATTTAGTCATTGTTTATAGTTGGTTTGGTATATTTCTACTGGGCTGTGGCTCACCCTATATGGGACTCATTTTCAGTACAGGTAGCATGCCACCTCCAAGGACGTAGCTTGGGAGGCTTAGTGGCTGGGACTCTTTTGTTGTTTTGTTATATTACATGTATATCAAGCCAAGGGCTTTCTTTGTATAGAGTTAGCACTCTCTTTTTGTTAACCAAGTGTTTGACTTGGAAAGTTGTAAGCCCATAGGGCATTACTTTTTTGTCAACATGTAATACATTTTGTAATGATTACTCTGATGGAATATATTTATGCTTCATTCTCTTATGTCTATGCATGCTATTCTTGGATGATTTATGGGTTTATTTTGAGGGCGTTACAACTTGGTATCAGAGCGTACCGGGTTCGAATACTTTGGGTACGTGGAAGTGATTAGTATCACAATGGGTTTGCTCGCTTGTTAGAGACTTATGTGTAATGTTATGTGCTTATGTGATAACATGTTTTTGACTACTTGGGTATGAGATTTAGTTTCTAGGATGTTGATTGGATCCTTGGGTTTCTGTGAGTCTTGTTGGAAAAGCACTTGATCAATGCTGTTTCTAACCGGAACTCTAGTAACGCCTCGGGACTATCATTATCCGGAAACGAAATTCGTAAGTGCTTATGTGTTTATGTGCTTACGTGGAGTGAATTACAGTTGTCCATGCATTAGGACGCGAGTGTTATAGCTTTGGCACATTTGTGAATGTGCTAATGTTCTTCGTTACCTTTATTAGGATGTCAGGACGAGGACGATGAGGTAGACGTGGTAGGCGTGGTAGGCAGGAGATGCCTTTACCGGATGATATTCCGGCACAGCAGGAGGGGGTTGGCCAGGCCAATGTGGCCGAGCCAGCAGGTCAGGAGGCTATGGGCGCTTTAGCCCGTGGGATAGCCGATGCTTTGAGGGAGTCCATGGGAATTCTCAGAGCTAACAATCCAGTTCAGGCTCAAGTGCAGGCCCCAGTTGTTGATGCAGGGCCTTCCTTCTTGAAAAGGGAGTTCTTTCGGTCTAATCCGGACGAGTTTATTGGGAATCCGAAGGAGCCACTTAAGGCTGACAAGTGGTTGGAGCAGATGAGTAAGACGTTCGAGATGCTTGGCATCGAGGACGGAGCATTGAAAGTGACCTTAGCATTTTTCCAGCTTAAGGGGGATGCGGGTCAGTGGTGGAAGTACACGAAGGGTCGTATTGGTGGCACGTGGGAGGCCTTTTTAGATGAACAATAAGAACAACATGAGCAGATCAAGAATCTAACCTTAAAACACGGATCTAACGGTTCGATCTCTAGGGATCAAGCCTGAAAGTCTACTCCTCTCTCAAGAACTCTCTTCCTCTCTTCCTCTCTTCCTAGAGCTTCTCTCTCCTCAAGAACAAAGACAAAACAAAATGATACATTCTCTCTCTGCCGGCTGACTTAACACTTAGCTCGGACACGTGGCGCTACCGGGTTGGTTCTCTTCAAAAAGGTGATTGAAAGACAAGACATGTGTAAGGCAAAGCGTATACGACAAGCTCGGCGGCAAGGGCACTCCGGCAAATAAAGACTTCGGCAAAGGACAAGGCATCGGCAAGGAAGGGAACAATGATCTCGGCTAGGAAGGACAACACTTGGCTAAGCTGTGCCACACCTTGGCCTAGATGTGCCACACCTCAGTCTAGGTCATACCAGTCCAAGAACAAGATCACTTGGGTTCAAGGATAACATCTCGGCCTAGATAATACACATCTTAGCCTTGGTGATGAACACCTCGGCCTAGATAATGACATCTCGGCCAATATGTTAGGGTAAAGGTGGAGGTCAACCAGAAAGGATTCCAAGATAGTTCTAGGCTTAAGGCGACCTCGGCTTAGAATAACTTAGGCTTGAGGACAGCAAAGAAGGAACAAAGCATGCAACACACTTAAGCAAAACAAGGCAAGATTCATGAATTCAAACTTAGCAAGACAGAATTATATAAATGCATGCAAGCATGACTAAGACATGAATGTGGGTTGTTACACTCAGGGTGGTTTTGTTAGATCGACCTTTCCAGTGCCGAGTGCGGGCTCGGGGAGAGGCAATCAGGGAGATATCACCTGTTACAAGTGTGGTCAGCTGGGCCACAAGTCTTCAGTTTGCCCGCAGAAGGGAGGGGGTCAGCGAGCTGCTTCTTCTTCGGCTCGACCTCAGGGCCAGAGTCAGGGCAGGGGTCAGCCACTGTCTTGCTATCAGTGTGGTCAGCCTAGGCACCTGAAGAGGTTTTGCCCACAGTTGAGTGCCACATCAGGAGTGTCTGGTTCTAGGCAGACGCAGGTTTTCAGCCGGCTCAGTCTATGCAGGCCTCGAGGGCCAATCCGGGAGCTTCGTCATCCCAATCTGTGCAGCAGTCTTATGCTCCTAGGGGTGAGCAGGTAGATCAGGGGCCTACAGGGCGCATGTATGCTGTTACCGCGCATGACCTAGTACCGGCTCTTTCAGTTGTGAGAGGTACCTTTCTGTTTTGCAACTCGGTTGCCAGTGTATTGATCGATACGAGTGCATCTCATTCCTTTGTATCTGCTGCATTTGCATCTGTTTTGGAATTGGAGTTGGCATAGTTAGCATCTCCTATATGTGTTGTATCACCTGTTGGGGGTGAATTGATTTTGAAACACGGATGTAGAGGGTGTGATATAGAGGTCGCCGGTCGTCGGCTTCCGTTTCCTTTTGTAGTTATGCCCATGTCGGGATTTGATGTTATTTGGGTATGGACTGGTTATCGTCGTACCGGGCTGTTATTGATTGCCACCGCCAGAGGGTCACAGTATGTACCTTGAGCGGGGAGTGTTTCCATTTCTTGGGGGATCGGGTTGGTAGTGTGTTACCACCGGTGTATGATCCGCGAGGGCGGAGTGAGCTTAGTGGTCTTCTTGCTAGCTTTAGAGTGGTGAGTGTGATGAGACCCGGATTGTATTACCGAGAGTGGTTTGTGAGTATTCGGATGTTTTTCCCGAGGACCTCGTTAGTTTGCCACCTCACGGAGAGATTGAGTTCTCTATTGATTTGGTGCCCGGCACGGCACCGATTTCTATGGCACCTTACCGTTTTGCCCCAGCTGAGTTGAGTGAGTTGAAGATTCAGCTCCAGGAGTTGCTGGATAAGGGTTTTGTCCGCCCTAGTGTTTCGCCGTGGGGAGCACCGGTCCTCTTTGCTAAAAAGAAAGATGGTGCTTGAGATTGTGTATCGATTACCGGAAATTGAATCAGGCTACGGTCAAGAATAAGTACCCTATGCCCCATATAGATGATTTGTTTGACCAGTTGAAGGGTTCCCGTTGTTTCTCTAAGATAGACTTGAGATCGGGTTACCACCAGTTGAGGGTCAGGGAGGAGGATATTCCTAAGACGGTATTCCGTACGCGGTATGGCCATTATGAGTTTTTGGTGATGCCATTTGGGCTCACTAATGCACCGGCAGTCTTTATGGACTTGATGAACCGGATCTTCCGGGAATTTTTAGATCGCTTTGTGGTCGTTTTCGTGGACGACATTCTAATCTATTCGCCTTCTGAGGAGGAGCACGAGGAACACTTGAGAGTGGTGCTTGAGTTGCTTAGAGCCCATAGGCTGTATGCCAAGTTTGGGAAATGTGAGTTCTGGCTAGGAGAAATCAAGTTCTTAGGCCATGTGGTATCTGGCGAAAGGGTGTCTGTTGATACATCCAAGATTGAGGCAGTGCAAGATTGGGCACAGCCTAAGAGTGTTTTTGAGATCTGCAATTTTCTAGGATTAGCTAGGTATTACCACCGGTTTGTGAAAGATTTCTCCAGGCTAACTTCGCCGTTGACTAGGTTGACGCGGAAAGGGATCAAGTTTGTATGGAATGAGACTTGTGAAAAGTCGTTCCAAGAGTTGAAGGTTAGATTGACCACCGCTCCGGTCTTGATTATTCCGGAGAGAGGGTTGGGTTATGCGGTTTATTGTGATGTCTCACGAGAGGGTCTGGGTTGTGTGTTGATGCAAGAGGGGAAAGTGGTAGCCTATGGCTCACGTCAGTTGAAAATACACGAGAGGAACTACCCTATACATGACCTAGAGTTAGCAACAGTGATCTTTGCCCTAAAGATTTGGAGACACTACCTTTATGGTGAGAGGTTCGAGGTGTTCTCGGACCATAAGAGTTTGAAGTATCTGTTTACACAGAGGGACTTGATTTTGAGGCAGAGAAGGTGGATGGAGTTCATTGAGGACTACGATTTTGAGTTGCACTATCACCCGGGTAAGGCCAATGTTGTGGCCGATGCCCTTAGTAGGAAATCCATTAGTGATGTCGCTTGTATAGCCATCCAAGAGTGGGAGATGTTGGGTGCACTTGGGGAGTTTGATTTGCTTCTGGGCGAGTCCGTTGAGGCTGCGGCCTTGTTTTCTGTTGTTGCACAGCCTACACTTGTGAACCGAGTGTTAGAGGCACAGAGAGGTGACCTTGAGGTAGAGTCCCTTCGAGAGAAGATCTCCAGTGAGAAGGCTGAGAAGGGTTTGTCTGTGTATCCCGACCTGAGTGTGAGATACCGAGACCATTTGTTTGTGCCGGAGTCTTGCCGAGAGGAGGTACTCCGAGAGTTTCACCATTCACATCTTGTGGTGCATCCGAGAGGCACCAAGATGTATCGCGATTTGGGTTGCCAGTTTTGGTGGCGGGGTATGAAGAGAGATGTGGCAGTTTTCGTATCAAAGTGCCTTACTTGTCAGCAAGTGAAGGCCAAGCATCAGAGGCCAGCGGATTTGTTGCAACCCTTGCCTATAGCCGAGTGGAAGTGGGAGCATGTCACTATGGACTTCGTTGTAGGTCTTCCGAGGACTCAGCGGGGTAGTGATGCTATTTGGGTGGTTGTTGACCGGTTGACTAAGTCGGTGCACTTTATCCCTATGCGCATGAGAGATTCGGTAGATCATCTTGTCGACTTGTATATTCGGGACACAGTGAGGTTGCACGGGGTCCCAGTGTCGATCGTCTTTGATAGAGATCCTCGTTTTACTGCTAGATTGTGGTAGAGTTTGCAGAGTGCCTTGGGCACTAGGTTGACCTTTAGCACGGCTTATCAGTCTCAGACTGAAGGGCAGTCCGAGCGTACTATTCAAATCCTTGAAGATATGCTTAGAGGTTGTGTCCTTGATTTTAGTGGGTCGTGGGAGAGACACTTGCCCTTGTGGAGTTTGCCTACAACAACAGTTTTCAGTCGAGCATCGTTTGAGGCCTTGTATGGCCGACCATGTAGGTCTCCAGTTTGTTGGGCCGAGGTGGGTGACGCACCTTTGTTGGGCCCGGAGTTGGTGAGGGAAACGACGGAGAAAGTTGAACTTATCCGTAGGAGGCTTGTTACAGCCCAAAGTCGCCAAAAGAGTTATGCCGACCGTAGGAGGAGGCCTTTGGCATTTGAGATAGGTGATCATGTTTTTCTGAAAATATCACTTAGACGAGGTTTGATGAGGTTCGGGAAGAGTGGGAAGTTGTCCCCTTGGTTTATTGGTCCCTTTGAGATCCTTGAGAGGATTGGGGAGGTTGCCTATCGTTTAGTTTTGCCGCCGCAGTTGTCCGGGGTACATGACGTATTTCATGTTTAGTATGCTTGGAAGTATGAACGGGGATCCATCCATGTGCTAGATTGACGACTTGGAGGTTGACGAGGATATCTCGTATGAGGAGGACCGGTTCGGGTCTTGGATAGGCGGGATCAAGTCTTGCGAGGCAAGACCATTCCCTTGGTAAAGGTTTTGTGGAAAATCACGGAGTGGAGAAAGCCACTTGGGAACGTGAGGTGGATGTCCGTGAGAAATATCTGGACTTGTTTGTAAATGTTTAATCATGCATTGGAAATTTTGTAATATCAATGAACTTTAAGAGCATTAATTATGTCTTGAGTTGTAAAACATTGTATATGTTTTGGTTTATGGAAGTATTTTGAAACTTGCCTTGAAAAGGAGGTTTAATGTAACATTGCATATGTTGAATGTATTGTAGAAATGGAAATATATCATGAACATTGAATATGATATGGAATTGTGAAAAATGTATTGAAATTGGTAGATTTTAAGGGAAAGCATGCTAATAATGCATATTGAGTATATATTGTGAAATGCCTCTTGAATAGAGATGGAATGACCGGTAATGGGTTAAGTCGTTGGGAAATGAATTGTAATGTTATTGAGAATTGAGAAAAACTTGTTTTTGAAAACTTGTACTTAATTTCGGGGACAAAATTCTTTAAGGGGGGAAGGTTATAGCGATCCCGGTTTTCCTTCCCTTTGTATATTGTATTCTGAACTTGGTTCCGTGGTTGTGTTGTTGTCTCATTCTCATTTCCTTCCCTTACTCTTTGTATTCAAGTCTTGGATTGTGTTGGGCAGGTTTGAAATAGGTTGGTTGAGCTTTGGAACCATTGGTTGATGCCCAGAATTTGGCCTTCACGCTCGAGCAGGGCTTTTGACGCTCGAGCGGGGCCTTCGTTGTTGCTTCTCTGCTCGAGCGTAAATTTCCATCTCCCAGTACTTTTGTCTGCAGGTCTTCATACGCTCGAGCAGGGGTTTTGACGCTCGAGCGTGGCCCTTTGATTTTGTTCCTCCGCTCGAGCGGGGAGTTTGACGCTCGAGCGGGGACCATGGTCTGCAAAACTTCTAAAAGTGTGCAATCGACGCTCGAGCGTGCTTTTGACGCTCGAGCGTGAGTCTGTGTCTGACGCTCGAGCGGGGGTTTCCACGCTCGAGCGGGGCGACTGGTATAACATCGGGATTTCACCTTTTTGGATCACTTTTCATTTCCCTTTCTCTCTCTTACTTTCCCAAAACCAGATTTGAGAGCTCCTCTCTCTAAAACCTTACCTTTTCTCTAGGGATTGATCTAGTAGGAGTGATTTCCGCATCTTGGGCCTTTGTAAAAGTTGTAGGGATTGTCGAGGGCTATATTTTGATCTGAAAATTTCTTGGTTTGGAGCACTTCGAGATTTCTTCATCTTCTCCATTGGGTTTCATCTCTTGAGGTAGGGATTCCTACTCATTCTTATGTGCTTTAACATAGACATTGAGTTATTTGTATAGATGGGTTGATTTGGAAAGTCAGGATTTGAAATGTGTTATTTTCAAAAGAGGGGTTTTGTTGTTTTTGACTCATATATGTATATTTTGGGTCTTAAAAGGAGATTGTTGATGTTGTTGTTAATATTTGAGCATTTGGGTCAATATTGAGAAAAATTGGGAAAATGCCATGTTTGGGTATATTTGGGTCATTAGTGTAATTAATGACAATTGTTATGGAAATGTGAAATTGAGTTGGAAATAATGAAATTGACTCATTATGAAATAGAATGGTGGAGTTGGATTTATTAATCGCTCACTTTGAAAATGTTGAGATTTATATATTTGTTGAGGCATTTATTATCTGTTTAGAAATAACTGCTTTGGGCTATCGGTAGAGGATAGTCTTAATTGTTGTAGACAATGCATGATGATTAGGCAAACTAAAACTAATCAATTGAATATGTCATCGAATATGACGGTTGGAATAATACATTGAATTTATGTATTGATTGATTGTGTATATGATATGTGTTTATATACATTGTATTGTGTGGGAGGAGATAGGGGATGTACTCCACGGTTTAGGAGAAGATAGGGGATGGACTCCTAAACTGGATGTTATGTAGGAGGAGATAGGGGATGGACTCCATTGATACAGCAAATACGTGTATCTATTGAATTATTGATACAACAAATCTGTGTATCATTTGTGAAGTATGGAAATGTTTTGATGTGTTATTGATACAGCGAATCTGTGTATCTATTGTGGCTTATGGAAGTGTTTTGATATGAGTCGTTATCTCATTTAAATTGTTGAAATGGAAGAGTTATTGATATGAGACATATTCTCATTTAAAGTATATGGCCAGGTTCTGAGCCACGATTGTGAATTGAGAAATTGGATAAGTATTGAAAATGAAATGCAAGATGGACACATTGTCATGTAATTGAAATGGGTTATGAATTTATTCATGTGAGTTAAACATCTGTCACATGCTAATGTTTTAGTTATTACTCATATTATGTTTAGCATATCTCTACTGGGCGTTGGCTCACCCTATATGGGACATCATTTTCAGGTACAGGTAGTATGCCACCTCCAAGGACGTAGTTTGGGAGGCTTGAGGCTGTTGGACTCTTAGTTTGTTATTTTTGGTTGTATTACATGTATATCAAGCCAAGGGCTTATTTTGTGAAGAGTTAGTACTCTCTTTTGTAACCAAGTGTTGACTTGGAAAGTTGTAAGCCTATAGGGCATTTACTTTTGTTGTCAACATGTAATACATTCTGTAATGAATACTCTGATGATATGTAATTATGCTTTATTCTTTTATATCTAAGCATGTCAAGAATGTATGATTTATGGGTTTATTTTGAGGGCGTCACATCATTCAAGAAACCACTATACCATAACGATCTATTTGGAAGTTAAATAAAAAAGGAAGTTGAATAGGAAAGGAAATTGAATAAAAATTGAAGTTGAATAAAAATAAAAATGGAAGTAGCATAAAATTAACAATGGAAGTTCATTCAAGAAACCTCTATACCTTAACGATCTATTTGGAAATTAAATAAAAACGGAAGTTAAATAGAAAAGGAAATTGAATAAAAATTGAAGTTGAATAAAAATAAAAATGGAAGTTGCATAAAATTAAAAATGGAAGTTCATTCAAGAAACCACTATGCCTTAACGATCTATTTGGAAATTAAATAAAAAGGAAGTTGAATTGAAAAGGAAATTGAATAAAATGGAAGTTGAATAAAATTAAAAATGGAAGTTGCATAAAATTAAAAATGGAAATTTATTCAAGAAACCACTATACCTTAACGATCTATTTGGAAGTAAAATAAAAAAGGAAGTTGAATAGAAAAGGAACTTGAATAAAACTTGAAGTTGAATAAAAATAAAAATGGAAGTTTCATAAAATTAACAGTGGAAGTTCATTCAAAAAACCACTATGCCTTAACGATCTATTTGGAAATTAAATAAAAAAAGAAGTTGAATAGAAAAGGAAATTGAATAAAAATTGAAGTTGAATAAAAATAAAATTGGCAGTAGCATCAAATTAAAAATGGAAGTTCATTTGAAGAAACCATTACACCTTTACGATCTATTTGGGAATTAAATAGAAAAGGAAATTGAATAACATTGGAAGTTGAATAAAAACAAAAATGGAAGCTGCATATAAAATTAAAAATTGAAGTTCATTCAAAAACACACTATACCTTAACGATCTATTTGGAAATTAAATAAAAAAGGAAGTTGAATAGAAAAGGAAATTGAATAAAAATGGAAGTTGAAGAAAAATAAAAATGGAAGTTGCATAAAATTAAAAATGGAAGTTCATACAAGAAACCACTATACCTTAACGATCTATTTGGAAGTTAAATAAAAAAAGAAGTTGAATAGAAAAAGAAATTGAATAAAAATTGAAGTTGAATAAAAATAAAAATGGAAGTTGCATAAAATTAACAATGGAAGTTTATTCACGAAACCACTATACTTTAACGATCTATATTGAAAATTAAACAAAAAAGAAGTTGAATAGAAAAGGAAATTGAATAAAAATGGAAGTTGAAAAAAAATAAATTTGAAAGTGGCATAAAATTAAAAATGGAAGTTCATTGAAGATACCACTATACCTTAACAATCTATTTGGAAATTAAATAAAAAAGGAACTTGAATAGAAAAGTAATTGAATAAAAATGGAAGTTACGTAAAAATAAAAATGAAAGTTGCATAAAATTAAAAATGGAAGTTCTTTCAAAAAACCACTATACCTTAACGATCTATTTAGAAATTAAATAAAAAAAAGTTGAATAGAAAAGGAAATTGAATAAAAATGGAAGTTGAAAAAAAATAAAAATGGAAGTTGCATAAAATTAAAAATGGAAATTCATTCAAGAAACCACTATACCCTAAAGATCTATTTGGAAGTTAAATAAAAAAGAAAGTTGAATAGAACAGGAAATTGAATAAAAATTAAAGTTGAATAAAAATAAAAATAGAAGTAGCATAAAATTAACAATGGAAGTTCATTCAAGAAACCTCTATACCTTAACGATCTATTTTGAAATTAAATAAAAAAGGAAGTTGAATAGAAAAGGAAATTGAATAAAAATTGAAGTTG
Organism: Camellia japonica; assembly: GCA_030407325.1. NCBI lineage: Eukaryota > Viridiplantae > Streptophyta > Magnoliopsida > Ericales > Theaceae > Camellia > Camellia japonica. The sequence goes on from JAPPVO010000003.1 coordinate 5,090,949, forward strand.
AATAAAAATAAAAATGGAAGTTGCATAAAATTAAAAATGGAAGTTCATTGAAGAAACCACTATATCTTAACGATCTATTTGGAAATTAAATAAAAAAAAGTTGAATTGAAAAGGAAATTGAATAAAATGGAAGTTGAATAAAATTAAAAATGGAAGTTCATTCAAGAAACCACTATACCTTAACGATCCATTTGGAAGAAAAATAAAAAAGGAACTTGAATAGAAAAGGAAATTCAATAAAAATTGAAGTTGAATAAAAATAAAAATGGAAGTTGCATAAAATTAACAATGGAAGTTCATTCAAAAAACCACTATGCCTTAACGATCTATTTGGAAATTAAAAAAAAAAAAAAAAAGTTGAATAGAAAAGGAAATTGAATAAAAATTGAAGTTGAATGAAAAAAAAAAATGGAAGTTGCTACAATTAAAAATGGAAGTTCATTCAAGAAACCACTATACCTTAACGATCTATTTGGAAATTAAATAGAAAAGGAAATTGAATAACAATGGAAGTTGAATAAAACAAAAATGGAAGTTGCAGAAAATTAAAAATGGAAATTCATTCAAAAACACACTATACCTTAATGATCTATTTGGAAAGTAAATAGAAAAGGAAATTGAATAAAAATGGAAGTTGAATAAAAATAAAAATTGAAGTCGCATAAAATAAAAAATGGAAGTTCATTCAAGAAACACTATACCATAACGATCTATTTGGATGTTAAATAAAAAAGGAAGTTGAAGAGATATGGAAATTGAATAAAAATTGAAGTTGAATAAAAATAAAAATGGAAGTTGCATAAAATTAACAATGGAAGTTTATTCATGAAACCACTATACCTTAACGATCTATTTGGAAATTAAATAAAAAAGAAGTTGAATAGAAAAGGAAATTGAATAAAAATGGAAGTTGAAAAAAAATAAATTTGGATATAGCGATCCCAGTTTTCCTTTCCTTTGTATATTGTATTTCGGACTTGGTTCCGTGGTTGTGTTGTTGTCTCATTCTCATTTCCTTTCCTTACTCTTTGTATTTGAGTCTTGGGTTGTGTTGGGCAGGTTTGAAATAGGTTGGTTGTGCTTTGGAACCATTGGTTGATGCCCAGAATTTGGCCTTCACGCTCGAGCGGGGCTTTTGATACTCTAGCGGGCCCTTCGTTGTTGCTTCTCCGCTCGAGCGGGCGTTTTGACGCTCGAGCGTAAATTTCCATCTCCCAGTAATTTTGTTTGCAGGTCTTCGTACCTCGAGCAGGGGTTTGCGCTCGAGCGTGACCCTTTGATTTTGTTCCTCCGCTCGAGCGGGGAGTTTTGACGCTCGAGCGGGACGCATGGTCTGCAAAACTTCTGGAAGTGTGCAATCGACACGAGCGACGCTTTTGACGCTCAGCATGAGTGTGTGTCTGATGCTCGAGCGGGGTTTCCACGCTCGAGCGGGCGACTTTTATATCAATCCGTATTTCGACTTTTTGGATTACTTTTTCAACTCTCTTTCTCTCTCTTACTTTCCCAAACCCAAATTTGAGAGCTCCTCTCTCTAAAACCTTACCTTCTCTATAGGGATTGATCTAATAGGAGTGATTTCCTCGTCTTGGGCCTTTGTAAAAGTTATGGGGATTGTCGAGGGCTATATTTCGATCCGAAAATCTTGGGTTTTGGAGCATCTTCAATTTCTTCATCATCTTCCTTTGAGCTCCGAATTTGAGGTAGGGATTCCTACTCATTCTTATGTGCTTTAACATACACATTGAGTTATTTGTATAGATGGGTTTATTTTGAGGGTGTTACAACTTGGTATTAGAGCGTACCAGGTTTGAATACTTTGGGTACGTGGGAAGTGATTAGTATCACAATGGGTTTGTCTCGCTTGTTAGAGACTTATGTGTAATGTTATGTGCTTATGTGATAACATGTTTATATGACTATTTGGGTATGGGATTTAATTTCTAGGATGCTGATTGGATCCTTGGGTTTCTATGAGTCTTGTTGGAAAAGCACTTGATCAATACTGTTTCTAACCGGAACTCTAGAAACGCCATGGGACTATCACTATCCGAAAATGAAATTCGTAAGTGCTTATGTGATTATGTGCTTACATGGAGTGAATTACTGTTGTCCATGCAATAGAACGCGAGTGTTATAGCTTCGGCACATTTGTGAATGTGCTAATGTTCTTCGTTATCTCTATTAGGATGTCAGGATAAGGACGTGGTGGTAGGCGAGGTAGGCCTAGGAGGCAGGAGATGCCCATACCGGATGAGATTTCGGAACAGCAGGAGGGGGTTGGTCAGGCCAATGTGGCCGAGCCAGTAGGTCAGCAGGCCATGGGCGCCTTAGCCCGCGAGATGGCAGGAGCTTTGAGGGAATCCTTGGGTATTCTCAGAGCTAAGAATGAGGCCCAGGCCCATGTTGCTGAGGCAGGGCCTTCCTTTCTGAAGAGGGAGTTCTTCCGGTCCAACTTGGACGAGTTTGTGGGGAATCCGAAAGAGCCACTAAAAGCTGATGAATGGCTCGAACAGATGACGAAGACGTTTGAGATGCTTGGCATCGAAGACGGGGCTTTGAAGGTGACCTTGGCATCTTTCCAGCTTAAGGGGGATGCGGGTCAGTGGTGGAAGTACATGAGGGGTCGTATTGGTGGCACGTGGGAGGCTTTTGTAGATGCTTTCCAAGAAAAGTTTCTATCTCCAGCTGCTAGGGAGAAGCTGAGAGACCAGTTTTGCCAGCTCAAGCAGTTGAGTTTGTCAGTGGCCGAGTTTGAGGCCCATTTACCAGTCTATCCCGGTTCGCACCTGAGCTTGTGGCGTCTGAGGAGCGCTGTTGTATCGAGTTTGAGAGGAAGTTGAGGCATGGCCTCAAAATGAGAGTTGGGGGTTCTATGACCCGGGACTATGGGCGCCTTATAGATACTGCAGCCCATATGGAGAGTATGATGCAGGAGGAGGAGGAGGAGGAGAGGCAGAGAGGCTCCAAGAGGAGTCAAGATGGCCAGGGTGATTGTAGGAGACAGAGGGATTCTAACCCTCAGCAATCTCAGGGTGGTTTTGCTAGATCTACCTTTCCAATGCCGAGTGCAGGCCCTGGGAGAGGCAGTCAGGGAGACGTGACTTGTTACAAGTGTGGTCAGCTGGGCCACAAGTCTCCAGCTTGCCCGCAGAAGGGCGAAGGGTAGAGAGCAGCTTCATCTACGGCTCGACCTCAGAGCCAGAGTCAGGGTAGAGGCCAGCCGCTCTCTTATTACCAGTGTGGTCAGGCGGGGCACCTGAAGAGGTTTTGCCCGCAGTTGAGTGGCACTTCTAGTGCATCTGGGCAAAGGCAGAGTTTTCAGCCAGCTCAGTCAGTTCAGGCCTCGAGGGCCAATCAGGGAGCTTCGTCGTCCCAATCTGTGCAGCAGTCTTTTGCTCCTAGAGGTGAGCAGGTAGATCAGGGCCTACAGTGCGCGTGTATGCTGTTACCGCGCAGGATCTTGTACCGGCTCCATCTGTTGTGAGAGGTACCTTTTTGTTTTGCAACTCGGTTGCCAATGTGTTAATTGATACGGGTGCATCCCATTCTTTTATATCTGCTGCATTTGCATCTGTTTTGGGTTTGGAGTTGGCACAGTTAGCATCTCCTATTTGTGTTGTATCACCTGTTGGGGGTGAGTTGATTTAAAACAAGGGTGTAGCAGTTGTGATATAGAGGTAGCAGATCGCCGACTTCCATTTCCTTTTGTAGTTGTGCCTAGGTCAGGTTTGATGTTATCTTGGGTATGGACTGGCTATCATCATATCGGGCTGTTATTGATTGTTACCACCAGAGGGTCACAGTATGTACCTTGAGCGGGGATTGTTTCCATTTCTTGGGGGATCGGGTTGGCGGTGTGTTACCACCGGTGTATGATCCGCGAGGGCGGAGTGAGCTTAGTGGTCTTCTCGCTAGCCTTATAAGTAGTGAGTGTGATGAGACCGGGGTTAAGTTGCCAAGAGTGGTTTGTGAGTACTCGGACGTCTTTCCCGAGGATCTTGTTAGTTTGCCACCTCATCCAGATATAGAGTTCTTTATTGATTTAGTGCCCGGCATAGCGCCAATTTCTATGGCACCTTACCGTTTTGCCCCAGCCGAGTTGAGCGAGTTGAAGATTCAACTCCAGGAGTTGCTGGATAAGGCTTTATTCGCCCTAGTGTTTCGCTGTGGGGAGCACCGGCCCTCTTTGCTAAAAAGAAAGATGGTGCCTTGAGACTTTGTATCAATTATCGGAAGTTGAATCGGGCTACGGTTAAGAATAAATACCCTATGCCTCGTATAGATGATTTGTTTGACCAGTTGAAGGGGCCCCACTATTTCTCTAAAATAGACTTGAGATCGGGTAACCACCAGTTGAGGGTCAGGGAAGAGGATATTTCGAAGACGGCATTCCGCATGCGGTATAGCCATTACGAGTTTCTGGTGATGCCATTTGGGCTCACCAATGCGCCCGCAGTGTTTATGGATTTGATGAACCGGATATTCCGGGAATTCTTAGATCGCTTTGTGGTCGTTTTCGTGGACGACATTCTGATTTATTCGCCTTCGGAGGAGGAGCACAAGGAACACTTGAGAGTGGTGCTTGAGTTGCTTAGAGCCCATAGGCTGTATGCCAAGTTTGGGAAGTATGAGTTCTGGCTAAAAGAGGTTAAGTTCTTAGGCCATGTAGCATCCGGGGAAGGGGTGTCTGTTGATACATCCAAGATAGAGGCAGTGCAGGATTTGGCACAGCCTAAGAGTGTTTTTGAGATCCGTAGTTTTTTGGGATTAGTTGGGTATTACCGCCGGTTTGTGAAAGATTTCTCCAGGCTAGCTTCACCGTTGACTAGATTGACGCGGAAAGGGGTCAAATTTGTATGGAGTGAGACTTGTGAAAAGTCGTTCCAAGAGTTGAAGGTTAGATTGACCACCGCTCCGGTTTTGATTATTTCGGAGAGAGGGTTGGGTTATACGGTTTACTGTGATGCCTCACGAGAGGGTTTGGGTTGTGTGTTGATGCAAGAGGGAAAAGTGGTAGCTTATGGCTCACGTCAGTTGAAAATACACGAGAAGAATTACCCTACACATGACCTAGAGTTAGCAGCAGTAATTTTTGCCTTGAAGATTTGGAGGCACTACCTTTATGGTGAGAGATTCGAAGTATTCTCGGATCATAAGAGTTTGAAGTATCTGTTTACACAGAGGGACTTGAATTTGAGGCAGAGAAGGTGGATGGAATTCATTGAGGACTACGACTTCGAGTTGCACTATCACCCGGGAAAGGCCAATGTTGTGGCCGATGCCCTTAGTAGGAAATCCATTAGTGATGTAGCTTGTATAGCCATCCGGGAGTGGAAGATGTTGGGTGCACTTGGCGAGTTGACTTGCTTCTGGGCGAATCCGTTGAGGCTGCGGCCCTGTTTTCTGTTGTTGCGCAACCTACACTTATGAATCGAGGTGTTAGAGGCACAGAGAGGTGACCTTGAGGTAGAATCCTCGAGAGAGATCTCCAGGGAAGGCTGAGAAGGGTTTGGTGTATCCCGACCTGAGTGTGAGATACTGAGACCACTTGTTTGTACCGAAGTCTTGCCGAGAGGAGGGTACTCCGAGAGTTTCACCATTCACGCCTTGCGGTGCACCCGGGAGGCACCAAGATGTACCGTGATTTGGGTCGCCAGTTTTCGTGGCGGGGTATGAAGAGGGATGTGGCCGTTTTCGTATCGAAGTGCCTTACTTGTCAGCAAGTGAAGGCCGAGCATCAGAGGCCAACGGGTTTGTTACAACCCTTGCCTATTGCCGAGTGGAAGTGGGAGCACGTCACTATGGACTTCGTTGTAGGTCTTCCGAGGACTCAGTGGGGTAGTGATGCTATTTGGGTGGTTGTAGACCGGTTGACTAAGTCGGCGCACTTTATCCCTATGCGCGTGAGAGATTCGGTAGATCACCTCGCCGACTTGTATATTTGGGATAAAGTGAGGTTGCACGGGGTCCCAGTGTCGATCGTCTCAGATAGAGATCTACGGTTTACTGCTAGGTTGTGGCAGAGTTTGCAGAGTGCCTTGGGCACTAGGTTGACCTTTAGCACGGCTTATCATTCTCAGACTGGCGGGCAGTCCGAGCGTACCATTCAGATCCTTGAGGATATGCTTCAAAGTTGTGTTGTTGACTTTAGGGGTCATGGGAGAGGCACTTGCCCTTGGTGGAGTTTGCCTACAACAACAGTTTTCAGTCGAGTATCGGTATGGCGCCGTTTGAGGCCTTGTATAGCCGACCGTGTAGGTCTCCAGTTTGTTGGGCCGAGGTGGGTGATGCACCTTTGTTAGGCCCAGAGTTGGTGAGGGAAACGACGGAGAAGGTTGAACTTATCCGTAGGAGGCTTGTTACAGCCCAGAGTTGCCAAAAGAGTTATGCGACCGTAGGAGGAGGCCTTTGGCATTTGAGACGGGTGATCATGTTTTTTGAAATATCACCTAGACGAGGTTGATGAGGTTCGGAAGAGTGGGAAGTTGTCCACTAGGTTTATGGTCCCTTTGAGATCCTTGAGAGGATTGGCGAGGTTGCCTATCGTTTAGCCTTGCCGCCGCAGTTGTCCGGAGTGCATGACGTATTTCATGTTAGTATGCTTCGGAAGTACGAGCCGGATCCATCTCATGTATTGGATTGGACCGACTTAGAGGTTGACGAGGATACCTCGTATGAGGAGAGGCCGGTTCGGGTCTTGGATAGGCGGGATCAAGTCTTGCGAGGCAAGACCATTCCCTTGGTAAAATTTTTGTGGAAACATCACGGAGTGGAGGAAGCCACTTGGGAACGTGAGGTGGATGTCCGTGAGAAATATCCGGACTTGTTTATAAATGTTTAATAACGCATTGGAAATTTTGTAATATTGATGAACTTTAAGAGCATTAATTATGTCTTGAGTTGTAAAGCATTGTATATGTTTTAGATTTATGGAAGTATTTTGGAACTTGCCTTGAAATGGAAGTTTAATGTAACATTGCATATGTTGAACGTATGGTAGAAATGGAAGTATATCATGAATATTGAATATGATATGGAATTGTGAAATATGTGTAGAGATTGGTAAATTTCAAGGAAAGCATGCTAATAATGCATATTGAGTATATATTGTGAAATGCCTCTTAAATAGAGATGGAATGACCGGTAGTGGGTCAAGTTGTTGGGTAATGAATTATAATGTTGTTGAGAATTGAGAAAAACTTGTTTTTTTTTTAAAAAACTTGTACTTAATTTCGGGGATGAAATTCTTTAAGGGGGGGAAGGTTATAGCGATCCCGGTTTTCCTTTTCTTTGTATATTGTATTTCGGACTTGGTTCCGTGGTTGTGTTGTTCTCTCATTCTCATTTCCTTCCCTTACTCTTGTATTTGAGTCTTGGGTTGTGTAGGCAGGTTTTGAAATAGGTTGGTTGTGCTTTGGAACCATGGTTGATGCCCAGAATTTGGCCTTCACACTCGAGCGGGGCTTTTGATGCTCAAGCGGGCCCTTCGTTGTTGCTTCTCCGCTCGAGCGGGCGTTTTGACGCTCGAGCGTAAATTTCCATCTCCCAGTACTTTTGTCTGCAGGTCTTCATACGCTCGAGTAAGGGTTTTGACGCTCGAGCGTGACCCTTTGATTTTGTTCCTCCGCTCGAGCGGGGAGTTTGACGCTTGAGCGGGGACCATGGTCTGCAAAACTTCTGGAAGTGTGCAATCGATGCTCGAGCGGCACTTTTGACGCTCGAGCGTGAGTCTGTGTCTGACGCTCGAGCGGGGGTTTCCACGCTCGAGCAGGGCGACTTTTATAACAATCCGTATTTCGACTTTTTGGATAGAACCTTACCTTACCTTCTCTCTAGGGATTGATCTAGTAGGAGTGATTTCCTCATCTTGGGCCTTTGTCAAAGTTGTGGGGAATGTCGAGGGCTATATTTCGATCCGAAAATCTTGGGTTTTGGAGCATCTTCAATTTCTTCATCATCTTCCTTTGAGCTCCGAATTTGAGGTAGGGATTCCTACTCATTCTTATGTGCTTTAACATAGACATTGAGTTATTTGTATAGATGGGTTTATTTTGAGGGCGTTACATTGGAAGTGGCATAAAATTAAAAATGGAAGTTCATTGAAGATACCACTGCACCTTAACAATCTATTTGGAAATTAAATAAAAAAGGAACTTGAATAGAAAAAGAAATTAAATAAAAATGGAAGTTCATTAAAAAAACCATTATACCTTAACTATCTATTTATAAATTAAATAAAAAAGGAAGTTGAATAGAAAAAGGAAATTGAATAAAAATGAAAGTTGAATAAAAATAAAAATGGAAGTTGCATAAAATTAAAAATAGAAATTCATTCAAGAAACCACTATACCATAACGATCTATTTGGAAGTTAAATAAAATAGGAAGTTGAATAGAAAAGAAAGTTGAATAAAAATTGAAGTTGAATAAAAGTAAAAATGGAAGTTGCATAAAATAAAAAATGGAACTTCATTCAAGAAATCAATATACCATAACGATCTATTTGGAAGTTAAATAAAAAAGGAAGTTGAATAGAAAATCAAATTGAATAAAAATTGAAGTTGAATAAAAATAAAAATGGAAGTAGCATAAAATTAATAATGGAAGTTCATTCAAGAAACCTCTGTACCTTAACGATCTATTCGGAAATTAAATAAAAAAGGAAGTTGAATAGAAAATGAAATTGAAAAAAAATTGAAGTTGAATAAAAATAAAAATGGAAGTTCATTCAAGAAACCACTATACCTTAATAATCTATTTGGAAATTAAATAAAAAGGAAGTTGAATTGAAAAGGAAATTGAATAAAATTAAAAATGGAAGTTGCATAAAAATTAAAATGGAAATTCGTTCAAGAAACCACTATACCTTACGATCTATTTGGGAGTAAAATAAAAAAGGACGTTGAATAGAAAAGGAAATTGAATAAAAATTGAAGTTGAATAAAAATAAAAATATAGTTGCATAAAATTAACAACGGAAGTTCATTCAAAAAACCACTATGCCTAACGATCTATTTGGAAATTAAATAAAAAAAGAAGTTGAATAGAAAGGAAATTGAATAAAAATTGAAATTGAATTCAAATAAATTTGGAAGTTGCAAAAATTAAAAATGGAAGTTCATTCAAGAAACAACTATACCTTAATGATCTAGTTGGAATTAAAATAGAAAAGGAAATTGAATAACAATGGAAGTTGAATAAAAACAAAATGGAAGTTCCATAAAATTAAAAATGGAAGTTCATTCAAAAAAACAACTATACCTTAACGATCTATTTGAAAATTAAACAAAAAAAGAGGTTGAAAAGGAAATGAAATTGAATAAAAATAAGAATATAAGTTTCATAAAATTAAAAATGGAAGTTCATTCCAGAAACCACTATACCTTAACGATCTATTTGGAAATTAAATAAAAAAAAGGAAGTTGAATAGAAAAGAAAATTGAATAAAAATTGAAGTTGAATGAAAATAAAGATGGAAGTTGAATAAAATTAACAATGGAAGTTGCATAAAATTAAAAATGGAAGTCCATTTAAGATACCACTATACCTTAACAATCTATTTGGAAATTAAACAAAAAAGGAAACTTCAATAGAAAAGGAAATTGAATAAAAATGAACGTTGAATAAAAATAAAAATGAAAGTTGAAAAAAATTAATAATGGAAGTTCATTAAAAAAACCACTATGCCTTAACGATCTATTTAGAAACTAAATAAAAAAAGAAGTTGAATAGAGAAGGAAATTGAATAAAAATAAAAATATAAGTTGCATAAAATTAAAAATGGAAGTTCATTCAAGAAACCACTGTACCTTAACGATCTATTTGGAAGTTAAATAAAAAAAGAAGTTGAATAGAAAAGGAAATTGAATAAAAATTGAACTTGAATAAAAATAAAAATGGAAGTGGAATAAAATTAACAATGGAAGTTCAGTCAAGAAACCACTATACCTTAACGATCTATTTGGAAATTAAATAGAAAAGGAAGTTGAATAGAAAATAAAATTGAATAAAAATTGAAGTTGAAGTTGAATAAAAAGAAAAACGGAAGTTGCATAAAATTAACAATGAAAGTTTATTCAAGAAACCACTATACCTTAACAATCTATTTGGAAATTAAATAGAAAAATAAGTTGAATGGAAAAGGAAATTGAATAAAAATGGAAGTTGAAAAAAAATAAAATTGGAAGTTTCATAAAATTAAAAATGGATGTTCATTCAAGAAACCATTATACCTTAATGATCTATTTGGAAATTAAATAAAAAAGGAACTTGAATAGAAAAGGAAATTCAATAAAAATGGAAGTTGAATAAAAATAAAAATGAAAGTCGCATAAAATTCAATAAAAAATCACTATATCTTAACGATCTATTTACAAATTAAATAAAAAAAGGAAGTTGAATAGAAAAGGAAATTCAATAAAAATGGAAGTTGAATAAAAATAACAATTGAAGTTGCATAAAATTAAAAATGGAAATTCATTGAAGAAACCACTATAATTTAACACCTATTTGGAAGTTAAATAAAAAAGGAAGTTGAATAAAATTGAAGTGAATAAAAATAAAAAATGGAAGTTGCCAAAATTAAAAATGGAAATTAATTCAAGAAAACCACTATACCATAACGATCTATTGGAAATTAAATAAAAAGGAAGTTGAATAGAAAGGAATGAATAAAAATTGAAGTTGAATAAAATAAAATGAAAGTAGCATAAAATTAACAATGGAAGTTCATTCAAGAAAGCCTCTATACCTTAACGATCTATTTGGAAATTAAATAAAAAAGGAAGCTGAATAGAAAAGGAATTGAAATAAAACTTGAAGTTGAATAAAAATTGAATGCAAGTTGCATAAATTTAAAATGGAAGTTCATTCAAGAAACCACTATACCTTAACGATCTATTTGGAAATTAAATAAAAAGAAAGTTGAATTGAAAAGGAAATTGAATGAAATGGAAGTTGATTAAAATTAAAAATGGAAGTTGCATAAAATTAAAAATGGAAGTTCATTCCAGAAACCGTTATACCTTAATGATCTATTTGGAAGTTAAATAAAAAAGGAAGTTGAATAGGAAAGGAAATTGAAAAAAAATTAAAGTTGAATGAAAATAAAAATGGAAGTTGCATAAAATTAACAATGGAAGTTCATTCAAAAAATCACTATGCCGTAACGATCTATTTGGAAATTAAATAAAAAAAGAAGTTGAATAGAAAACGAAATTAAATAAAAATTGAAGTTGAATAAAAATAAAATTGGAAGTTGCATACAATTAAAAATGGAAGTTCATTAAAGAAACCACTATACCTTAACGATCTATTTGGAAATTAAATAGAAAAAGAAATTGAATAACAATGGAAGTTGAATAAAAACAAAAATGGAAGTTGCATAAAATTAAAAATGGAAGTTTATTAAAAAACACACTATACCTTAATGATCTATTTAGAAAGTAAATAAAAAAGGAAGTTGAATAGAAAAGGAAATTGAATAAAAATGGAAGTTGAATAAAAATAAAAATGGAAGTCGCATAAAATTAAAAATGGAAGTTCATTCAAGAAACACTATATCATAACGATCTATTTGGAAGTAAAATAAAAAAGGAAGTTGAAGAGAAAAGGAAATTGAAATAAAATTGAAGTTGAATAAAAATAAAAATAAAAGTTGCATAAAATTAACAATGGAAGTTTATTCAATAAACCACTATACCTTAACGATGTATTTGGAAATTAAATAATAAAAGAAGTTGAATAGAAAAGGAAATTGAATAAAAATGGAAGTTATAAAAAAATAAATTTGGAAGTGGCATAAAATTAAAAATGGAAGTTCATTGAAGATACCACTACACCTTAACGATCTATTTGGAAATTAAATAAAAAAGGAACTTGAATGAAAAAAGAAATTGAATAAAAATAGAAGTTGAATAAAAATAAAAATGAAAGTTGCATAAAATTAAAAATGGAAGTTCATTCAAAAACTCACTATACCTTAACTATCTATTTAGAAATTAAATAAAAAAGGAAGTTGAATGAAAAGGAAATTGAATAAAAATAAAAATGGAAAATGCTAAATATTAAAAATGGAAATTCATTCAATAAACCACTATACCTTAACGATCTATTTGGAAGTTAAATAAAATAGGAAGTTGAATAGAAAAGAAAATTGAATAAAAATTAAAATTGAATAAAAGTAAAAATTAAGTGCATAAAATTAAAATAGAAGTCATTCAAGAAACCACTATACCATAACGATCTATTGGAAGTTAAATAAAAAAGGGAAGTTGAATAGAAAGGAAATTGAATAAAAAATGAAAGTCGAATTAAAAATAAAAATTGAAGTAGCATAAAATTAATGATGGAAGTTCATTCAAAAAAACATTTATACCTTAACGATCTATTTGGAAATTAAATAAAAAAAAGAAGTTGAATAGAAAATGAAATTGAAAAAAAATAAAAATGGAAGTTGCATAAAATTAAAAATAGAAGTTCATTCAAGAAACCACTATACATTAATGAGCTATTTAGAAATTAAATAAAAAGGAAGTTGAATTGAAAAGGAAATTGAATAAAATTCAAAATGGAAGTTGCATAAAATTAAAAATGGAAATTCATTCAAGAAACAACTATACCTTAATGATCTATTTGGAAGTAAAATAAAAAAGGAAGTCGAATAGAAAAGGAAATTGAATAAAAATTGAAGTTGAATAAAAATAAAAATATAAGTTGCATAAAATTAACAACGGAAGTTCATTCAAAAAACTACTATGCCTTAACGATCTATTTGGAAATTAAATAAAAAAATAAGTGGAATAGAAAAGGAAATTGAATAAAAATTGAAATTGAATTCAAATAAATTTGGAAGTTGCAAAAAATTAAAAATGGAAGTTCATTCAAGAAACAACTATACCTTAATGATCTAGTTGGAAATTAAATAGAAAATAAAATTGAATAACAATGGAAGTTGAATAAAAACAAAAATGGAAGTTCTATAAAATTAAAAATAGAAGTTTATTCAAAAAACAACTATACCTTAACGATCTATTTGAAAATGAAATAAAAAAAGAAGTTGAAAAAAGCAAAGGAAATTGAATAAAAATGGAAGTTGAATAAAAATAAAAATATAAGTTTCATAAAATTAAAAATGAAAGTTCATCCCAGAAACCACTATACCTTAACGATCTATTTGGAAATTAAATAAAAAAGGAAGTCGAATAGAAAAGGAAATTGAATAAAAATTTAAGTTGAATAAAAATAAAAATGGAAGTTGAATAAAATTAACAATGGAAGTTGCATAAAATTAAAAATGGAAGTCCATTTTAAGATACCACACTATACCTTATGTCACACCCTCAAAATTAAACCCATTAAATATAAAACAAGGCATGCATTATTAAAAGAAAAACATTATATTATTTAAATCCATAGTATTATGAAATAAACACACAATAATGCCCTACGGCTTACATCTTGCCAAGCCAACACTTGGACACAATTTCATGAGTTCTAACTCAAAACAAATAAAGCCCTAGGCTGAATGTTTACATAATTCAAATAAAACAACTAGAACAAATAAAACAAGTCTTCAAGTCCAAATCCTCACAAGCTAAGTCTTTAGAGGTAGTGAACCACCTGAACCTGAAAATGAAGTTCCCATATAGGGTGAGCCACAGCCCAGTAGAGAAAATACTAAACCAAGCATAAGAATTAACTAAAGCAGTAGCACCCGATACATGGTTAACACAAGTATTCAATTTACAATTCATGACACGAATGTCTACATTGCCTATGACACAATGTCTATGGCATAATTCACCTTCCATTTATGGCTCAGAACCTGGCCAGATAACTCAACTAGGGTTTCATCTTTTATTAACAATACTTCCAATTCAACAGGAATAACAATTCAAGTTAAACCTACCATAACGAATACACATGTTGGTATTATATCAATCACAATCAAATTCACTTCCTTCCTTCCCAACTGATACACATGGTGGTGATGTATCATATCAACAACAAATAGAAATATTTCTATTATCAATAAGCACACACATGAGTGATGCTACTGGAGTCCATCCTCTATCTCCTCCCAAAAAAGTCCGGTTTAGAGGTCCATCCCCTATCTTCCCCTAAACCGTGGAGTTCATCCCCTATCTCCTCCAAAATGGAATGCATATGCAACACAATCAATACTTGCCATATACAACACATAATTAATACACGAATGTTCTGTATTAACTCAACAGTCAAACAATTGACTCAATTTCAGTTATACCTAAGCCGCATGCAAGGTCTACAACAATCAATGGCTATCCTCCACCGATAGCCCAAAACAATTATTTCTAAGCAAGAAATAACTATAACAATAAATGTAATTTCAATATTCTCAAAGGTAAGTATTTAAACTACCAAATACATTATTAAATCACTAAATTCCCCAATCTCATGAATTTACCCCAATATCACAATCTTCCTTTAAATTAATTATATAATTAATCTATGACAAAACCCTAAGGTTTCTCCCAAAATTACCAAAACTATACCCCCACATACCAAAATACCACCACTTAGGATTAAAGCGTATAAAATGGAGTAGGAAAATCCCTACCTCGAAGAAATAACTCAAAAAAGGAGAGGGTGAAGATGATGCCCAAAACTTGAAAGTGCTCCAAACCAACAATTGCTCAGATTAAATGAAAGCCCTCACTCTCCTCTAACTTATTTGTAAAGCAACTAGGGTAAAAACACACCCTAACTAGATCAAACCTAGGAGAGAAGGTGAGTTGGGAGAGAGAAAACTCTCGTAACTAGGGTTTCTGGATCAAAAAGTTGTAAAAAAAACGATTTAAAACATGTTGCTGCGTATTTAAACTGGACAGGCTCGCTCGAGCGAAGACATGGTCGCTCGAGCGACCAGACACAAAAATCCACACTCGAGCGAAAAAAGCTCGCTCGAGCCAAAAACTCGATGCTTCAGGTCTGCAACCCAGAAGCTCGCTCGAGCGACGAAATGCTCGCTCGAGCGACGAACTCGAAAACATACAGCTCGCTCGCTCGAGCGAAGAAAAGCTTGCTCGAGCCAAGAAACACATCTCTCAGGTCCTAAGCCCAGACGCAGACTCTCGCTCGAGCGACCAAATCCTGGCTCGAGCGAAGAACAAAAACACACAGCTCGCTCGAGCGACCAACTCCTCGCTCGAGCGAAGGTCCAAAATTCTGGACAGCAACCCTTGGTGTCTAAACCCAACCAACCTGAAACAAACCTGCCCAAAGACATCCTATAACTCAAAAATAAAGAATTAAAGGACGACAACAACAATAATGCAACAATGGAATCTACGGAACATAAGTCCGGATACAATAATCAAAAGGGAAAAGACCGGGGTCGCTATACCTTAACATCTATTTGGAAATTAAACAAAAAAGGAACTTCAATAGAAAAGGAAATTGAATAAAAATGGACGTTGAATAAAAATAAAAATGAAAGTTGAAAAAAATTAATAATGGAAGTTTATTGAAAAAACCATTATACCTTGACGATCTATTTAGAAATTAAATAAAAAAGGAAGTTGAATAGAGAAGGAAATTGAATAAAAATAAAAATATAAGTTGCATAAAATTAAAAATTGAAGTTCATTCAAGAAACCACTGTACCTTAACGATCTATTTGGAAGTTAAATAAAAAAGAAGTTGAATAGAAAAAGGAAATTAAATAAAAATTGAACTTGAATAAAAATAAAAATGGAAGTGGAATAAAATTAACAATGGAAGTTCAGTTAAGAAACGACTATACCTTAACGATCTATTTGGAAATTAAATAGAAAAGGAAGTTGAATAGAAAAGGAAATTGAATAAAAATTTAAGTTGAATAAAAATTTAAATGGAAGTTGCATAAAATTAACAATGGAAATTTATTCAAGAAACCACTATACATTAACAATCTATTTGGAAATTAAATAGAAAAAGAAGTTGAATGGAAAAGGAAATTGAATAAAAATGGAAGTTGAAAAAAAATAAAATTGGAAGTTGCATAAAATTAAAAATGGATGTTCAGTCAAGAAACCACTATACCTTAATGATCTATTTCGAAAATTAAATAAAAAAGGAACTTGAATAGAAAAGGAAATTGAATAAAAATGGAAGTTGAATAAAAATAAAAATGAAAGTCGCATAAAATTCAATAAAAAATCACTATATCTTAACGATCTATTTAGAAATAAAATAAAAAAGGAAATTAAATAGAAAAGGAAATTCAATAAAAATGGAAGTTGAATAAAAATAAAAATTGAAGTTGCATAAAATTAAAAATGGAAATTCATTCAAGAAACCAATATATTTTAACGACCTATTTGGAAGTTAAATAAAAAAGGAAGTTGAATAAAAATTGAAGTTGAATAAAAATAAAAATGGAAGTTACATAAAACTAAAAATGGAAGTTAATTAAAGAAACCACTATACCATAACGATCTATTTGGAAATTAAATGAAAAAGGAAGTTGAATAGAAAAGGAAATTGAATAAAAATTGAAGTTGAATAAAAATAAAAATGGAAGTAGCATAAAATTAGCAATGGAAGTTCATTCAAGAAAACCTCTATACCTTAACGATCTATTTGGAAATTAAATAAAAAAGGAAGTTGAATAGAAAATGAAATTGAATAAAAATTGAAGTTGAATAAAAATAAAAATGGAAGTAGCATAAAATTTGCAATGGAAGTTCATTCAAGAAAACCTCTATACCTTAACGATCTATTTGGAAATTAAATAAAAAAGGAAGTTGAATAGAAAAGGAAATTGAATAAAACTTGAAGTTGAATAAAAATTGAAATGGAAGTTGCATAAAATTTAAAATGGAAGTTCATTCAAGAAACCATTATACCTTAACGATCTATTTGGAAGTTGAATAGAAAAGGAAATTGAATAAAATTTGAAGTTGAATGAAAATAAAAATGAAAGTTGCATAAAATTAACAATGGAAGTTTATTCAAAAAACCACTATGCCTTAACGATCTATTTGGAAATTAAATAAAAAAAGAAGTTGAATAGAAAAGGAAATTGAATAAAAATAAAATTGGAAGTTGCATACAATTAAAAATGAAAGTTCATTCAAGAAACCACTATACACTAACGATCTATTTGGAAATTAAATAGAAAATGAAATTGAATAACAATGGAAGTTGAATAAAAACAAAAATGGAAGTTGCATAAAATTAAAAATGGAAGTTCATTCAGAAACACACTATACCTTAATGATCTATTTGGAAAGTAAATAAAAAAGGAAATTGAATAGAAAAGGAAATTGAATAAAAACGGAAGTTGAATAAAAATAAAAATGGAAGTCACATAAAATTAAAAGTGGAAGTTCATTCGAGAAACACTATATCATAACGATTTATTTGGAAGTTAAATAAAAAAGGAAGTTGAATAGAAAAGGAAATTGAATAAAAATTGAAGTTGAATAAAAATAAAAATGGAAGTTGCATAAAATTAACAATGGAAGTTTATTCAAGAAACCACTATACTTTAACGATCTATTTGGAAATTAAATAAAAAAAAGAAGTTGAATAGAAAAGGAAATTGAATAAAAATGGAAGCTGAATAAAAATAAAAATGGAAATTGCAAAAATTAAAATTGGAAGTTCATTCAAAAAATCACTCTACCTTAACGATCTATTTAGAAATTAAATAAGAAAAAAAGTTGAATAGAAAGGAAATTGAATAAAAATGGAAGTTGAAATTAAATAAAAACGAAAGTTGCATAAAATTAAAAATGGAAATTTATTCAAGGAACCACTATACCTTAATGTGGGGATATATTTTTCTGAGTACCAACACGTAGCCAAGGTGACGCCGACGGGTCAGCCGAGGTGCCACGTGTCCTGGTCATGATGCCGAGGTTATCTCGGTAAGGCGAGGTTATCTTCGAAAATGTCGGAATCCGAGATAAGCGGATAGGGCACAAGAGTCCTAGAATGATGAGAGGACTCAGCCTGGATAAGGATAAAACTCTTAGGGAGTTTATCTCTATCTATTAAAGAGTCCTGGATAAGTACTGAGCTAAAGTCTATTGAAGCTAGGCTTCTGTTGGGACAAGGATTGAGTTAACTATAAAGAAAGGCACCCCGATGGGTCTAAGGTACGCAATTGATTATCTTTGAGAGATATACTGACTTGATCATCGGAGTGCCCCCAGGTGGACGAACCACCGCCGGAATCTTCTCTTTCTGTTGCAGGTCAGCCAGGTGTCATCTATTCTGCCAGTACTCTCCAGCGGAATACTGAGTTGGCAGTGTGGCCAGAATTTACTCACACAATTTGGCGCCGTCTGTGGGAAAGAAAGGAGAATAGATGGCCAGCAACGGACAAAAGGAAAAGATTGGGGACGACACTCCTGCGGGGAGTGACAGACCTATCGACCTTGACGTCGAAAGAGACAACCGCAACACAGAAACTCGTGACCAGAATCACAGCAACAAAGACGTCGGCCAGGATGGCGACGTACCAAAGAAGCCAGATCGAAGTGGGTACTACAATGAGGATGACCTCCAGGTATGGAAGGATGCTTGCGAGGGACGAAGAGGTAAAAGAGATAGCAAACAAATTGGCAGACCTGCAATCGGTCGTCAATTTCATGATGCAAAACAACATCATGCAGCCACCATTCCCGCTGCAGGACACGCCGATTCCAGCGGCCAATGCCTAGAAGGGAGGGTAGAAAACAATCCCCGTAGCCCTCAGCACACCGGGAGCGAAAGACACTCTCACAGACCTTCCAGGGAGGTCGGATGAGGAGAGTCAAGAAGGGAAGAATCAGGAGGACGAATCGCACAAAGGAGGCAGACCCCAAAGAACATCGGCATGTTCAGGGGCAGGCGTTGTGCTTCGACACAACTAATGGAGAAAGGTCGAAGAGGACTCACCTCGAAGCTGAAAGTAGTGCACCAAAAAGATTGAAAGTAGGAGATAGCTGAGCTCCTGGGCGGACAAAGGAGGACTTAAGAGATTACCTCAAGAGGAAGCAACAAAATCCCGATGCCGAGGTAAACTCCCCTGATAAGCCGAGAACATCGTTCTTAGTGGAGTTGGAAAATTTGAGGCGCCGAAGAGATTCAATATGCCGAGGTTCCAAATATACGATGGTAAGTCAGACCCCAACTTCCACGTTGGATTATACTTGAACTTAATGGCATTGTACAGTGGGAACGAGCCGTTGCTCTGCAAAGTGTTCCCCTCTTCCTTCGAGGAAATTGCATCAGATTGGTTTCACAAACTACCAAAACGAAGTGTGAAGACCTGGGAAGGCCTGGCCGAGATGTTTGTGGCCAGGTTCGTGACAAACAAGCTACAGCCATTAAGGGTGGACGCATTGATGGCTTTGAAGATCAGTAAGGATGAAGGCCTTAGGGCCTACGCAAAAAGATACTATGAGGTGTTCAACCGAATACCCGAATGTAATCAAGAGATGGTGGTCGTATCTTTCAAGAACGGCCTAAAAGACGACTGTCCACTATGAAAGTCTTTGGCAAAGACACTGCCAAAAAGCATGGAAGAGCTCATGGCCAGAATTGAAAAATACGCCAGAGTCGAGGAAGACACATCGGGGACTAAGGAGACAAAGCAAGAGAAAGGAAACGGCTCGCCGAAGCGAGGCCGAGGTAACAATGGATCGAACAAGCAAGAGACAGAACTGAGGGCTACACAGGCAGTGACAACTG
This sequence comes from Camellia japonica, assembly GCA_030407325.1. Classification (NCBI taxonomy): domain Eukaryota; kingdom Viridiplantae; phylum Streptophyta; class Magnoliopsida; order Ericales; family Theaceae; genus Camellia; species Camellia japonica. The sequence goes on from JAPPVO010000003.1 coordinate 5,110,655, forward strand.
TGTTCCGAATCCCAATTCACAAAGTCCTGGATAAAATTCGGAATCAACCCTATTTCAGAACACCAGCGAGGGCACCAGGAGAATTTATGGGAAGAAACCTTGGCAGGCATTGTGCTTACCACAATGAAGATGGGCATATGACTCAGGGTTGTAGAGCCCTGAAAACACACTTAGAAGACTTGGTAAGGTAAGGCCATCTGAGAGACCTTGTTGATGAGGCCAGAACAAGGGAAGAACAGGCAAGACTGCCTCAGGCGCCAACAGCTCCGCCTCCCCCAGCACAACAACCTCAGGTAGGAGGACCTCGAGTAGTTAATGTAATTCACTCAAAGGTCAACGAAAACGAGATTCGGGGGGAGACCCAGAAGGTAAAACACCTACAACATGTCTACCAAGTCGGGGAGAAGAGACAACGGACAGAGGAGTTCCAAGGACCAGTAGTGTCCTTTACTGAAGCCGACCTTGAGATGGTGCATCATCCACATAACGATGCCTTGGTAGTATCCCTCTAGGTTGGGGAATGCCAAGTGACGCGCATCGTAATTGACCAAGGCAGCTCTTGTGACATCATATACGTCAGATGTTACAAGGAGCTTGGCCTTCACCCTGACGATATGGAGCAATCCAATAGCCCAATGGTCAGGTTCAATGGAATGCCGACATGGCTACTGGGAACAACTAGCTTGGAGGTGTAGGGAGGCACCAGGAAGATAACAACAGAGTTCACCGTAATCGACACAACCCTCCCCTTACAACATCATCTTGGGAAGGCCATGGTTGCATGCAATAGGGCCTTAACATTGCATCAACTATTGCGGTTCCCAACAGAGCATGGGATTGAAGAGGTCAGAGGAGATCAACTGCAGGCAAAGAATTGCTCCATGGCAGCAATGAAATCCACCTCTAGCATTCGAGAACTAGAGAAGGCAGAGATCGAAGACGAGGACATGGAGGTCCTAGAGGATGTCGGCAAGGAGCCAGCCAAGAAGAGTGAAGAAGCACTGAAGAAAATCCTCGTCTAGGAGGGGGATGAAGAACACTTCTTTCTTCTCGGCTCGGGCTTAGCCGAAGAAGAGGAAAAAGAGCTAGAAGCTTTCTTATGAGCAAATATTGAGGTATTCACTTGGACGCCTTATGAAATGCCTGGCATTGATCCTGAGGTCACTTGCCATAAACTAAACGTTGACAGGTTGGCCAAACCTATAATCCAACAAGCAAGAAGACCGACATTGATACACGTCGAAGCAGTGGAGGAGGAAGTAGATAGACTACTGGAAGCCAGGGCCTTTCGTGAGGTAAATTACCCGACATGGCTATCGAACACAGTAGTTGTCATGACCCGAACCCGCCCCTATGGGTTAAGGACATAACCGGCCAGTAATCCTGAGATTACCTACGGCCTCGAAAAAAAACAGACATAACTCAACAAAGTAAAGGGGCCAAACGGAAGCAGTAATTAAAAACTTTGTCCGTAGAGCCGTGCTTATATGCACTTTTAAACAAACCATGCACATACACGTTAATAACCCACAACAAAATACAGTACCATAAAATCCTTTACAAACAGGATCATTTAAACTGAGTCAACCCATGTCAAAACTATATACAGATATACACAAGGTCCTTGCCAACAAGACAAAATATAAATACATAACAAAATGGCAAGGTTGGGTCTCGTGCGTGAGACACAGGGCTGACTCTCCAAAACTCATGTTGTTCCTGGCAGACTTCACTGAGGCTGGGTTTGGGCTTCTCTTGGCTCACCTACAAACACATGAATGAGCGTGAGCGATAGCCCAGTGAATAATATCAAATTAAGAAATTACATAACAATGTAGAACGACATGTTCCAAACGGCCTTAGGCCCAATTCATACTTCTATTTAACAGGTATATAACCATACGAAATTGAAATCATATGACTGTAGTTCCAACATCCTGGCCTTTGGCCCATTCATTTATTGTCAAAATGGCCTTCGGCCCGTTCATTTATGTCAAAATGGCCTTCGGCCCATTCATTTATGTCAAAACGGCCTTCGGCCCACTTATTCATGCCAAAACGGCCTTTGACCCACTCATTCATGTCAAAACGACCTTCGGCCCACTTATTCATGTCAAAACGGCCTTCGGCCCACTTATTTTTATCAAAACGACCTTCGGTCCACTCATTTTTATCAAAACGACCTTCGGTCCATTCAGTTCTATCAAAATGACCTTTGGTCCATTTATGTTTATCAAAACGACCTTTGGTCCATTTGTGTTTATCAAACGACCTTCGGTCCATTCATTTACTCATGTTAGACTTTTGTCCACAATCCCAATTAGCAACTCATAGAGCTTATAAGGGAATAAACAATTGGACATTCACAAGCATTTAAATATCGATATTACTCATAGTGATTGGCTTGTGGATTCGCCCTGGAGCTTGACCCTACACATTCCATGAACACAAAAGGGTCATTAATAATTCAATCCGTTCCTTAATTCACATATTCCTCTTTAGGCTTTATTCTTATCTCATTAACTCATTTACAATGTTTAACATATGCCTAAGAGTGATTACAAGTGAAAGAGAACGGAAAACGAAACACGGGACGCATGAACAAAATTTCAGAAAATAGGGTCCCCCTCGAGCGTAGACTTCCCCGCTCGAGCGGACCCAAGAGGCCTGCAAAAGTACTGGTTACCTCAAAATTATGCTCGAGCGTGAGTTAGGGCGCTCGAGCGGAAGACCTGTCTACAAAAGCTCCCCGCTCGAGCGTGGAACATACCGCTCGAGCGAAGGTCCAACTCTGCAAAAAGTGCTGGGAGCACGATTTTCCCGCTCGAGCGTCATGTTCCTCGCTCGAGCGGACCTCAAAATTCTGGAAAACCTAGAATTCTGTTCTTGAGCTTCATTTCGACTTCCAACCAACAATTCATGCATATTATGGCTCAAATTACTCATAGACATGTACTAACATGGTACAAGCATAAATTACAACCTATTGAAGCTCAATTTCATAATTTATTCGCATGCATGTCTCAAAATATCACAACTCATCACCAACATGCTCAAATTCAAACATTCGAGCTCATATCTTCATAAATTGTACATGCATGTCATGAACTAGCCACATTCTCAACTTGGACAACACAAATGGTGATCAAAACATGAGTTTCAACCCAAAACTCTACTTGAATCATGTATTTCAAACTTATACATGCTATTTCAAAACAATCTCTTACATGCATGCATATATCAAGCTTTAATTCAACAAAGCTAACCCAATTTCATTCAATTTTACTCTTGATCACTCAATTAGCTTGAACACAGACAAAATTACAAACTATAATCCAAGAATTACTCACCTAGAAGCTTTGATTTTCCAAGCTTAAGCTTAATTCTTGAGTTGGTCTACAAATTATCAAGCTTTGAGGCCAAAACTCCAATTTCTTCACTCTCTCCCTCTCTTAGCCGACCCCCCCCCCCCCTCTCTTCCTTAATGTTTATGATCAGCCAAAATGTAACCAAAGGAGAAGAATAGAGAGTGTAGTGCCTTTATTCAACAAACCCACTAATTCAATTTATTAGTAATAAACAATTGGGCACTAATTTACCAATTTAATCAACTTAATTTGGTCCGAATTAAATTTTCAATTAAATTTCATCGTAGGCTCTAAAAATTATGCCAATCACAATGGCGCAATCAATTTTGGGTTCTGTGGCCGATAAGGCCCTCAATTTAATTTCCAAAGCAGATTATTCAAACAAATATTCCTACGGTGAACAGATAGAATTTTAAAATCACATATATTTACAGAATGGCATACAAAATCATGCTAAACACATAATCGTACTCAAATTAAGAACCAATTAGCATACTACGGAACAGGGGTATCACAGTAGTGGTGAAGAAGAAGAATGGTAAATGGAGGGTCTGCGTGGACTTTACCAGCCTAAACAAGGCCTATCCCAAAGATAGCTTCCCTCTACCCAAGATTGACCAGCTAGTAGACGCCACTTCAGGGCATGGAATGATGAGCTTTCTGGATGCCTACAGGGGGTATCACCAGATAGCCATGTACCCCGCGGATGAAGAGAAGACTGCGTTTATCACCCCAAAAGGGCTGTACTGCTACAAAGCGATGCCTTTTGGGTTGAAAAACGCAGGAGCAACTTACCAAAGGTTGGTAACCAAGATGTTCAGACACCTGATTGGTCGAACGGTGGAAGTTTACATCGACGATATGGTCGTAAAAACCAACCTGAAGGTCATCTGGCCGACCTTAAAGCAGTCTTTGAAATCCAAGCATATCGGCTCCGACTCAATGCATCTAAGTGTGCATTTGGAGTTGGATCTGGTAAGTTCTTGGGATACCTGGTAACCAAAAGGGGCATTGAGGCCAACCCAGATCAGATCAAGGCCATCCTGGATTTGAAGAGCCCGACGTCGGCAAAACAGGTGCAAATGCTAATGGGAAGGGCCGTAGCCCTGAATAGGTTCATTAGCAGAAGCTCAGACAAGTGCAAACCTTTCTTCAACTTAGTGAAGAAAGCTACAGACTTCCTATGGACCGAGGAGTGCGAAGCCGCTTTGGCCAACCTGAAGAAATATCTGACCACGGCTCCAGTTCTCAAATCCAGAACCTGGAGAGGAGTTGTTTTTGTACTTAGCAGTTTCAGAACATGCGATAAGTGCAGTAGTAATCCGAGAATAAAAAGGGGAGCAAAGGGCTATTTACTATGTAAGCAAAACCCTAGCCGATGCAGAAACAAGGTATCTACCCTTAGAGAAATTGGCACTGGCTTTAGTAATGGCTTCAAAAAAGCTAAACCATTACTTCCAAGCCCATAAAATTATGGTACCAACTGAGCACCCCTTGAAGTCCTTACTACAGCAAAGAGATCTGACAGGCAGAATAGCCAGATGGGCAGTAGCCTTGGGACAGTATGACCTGGAGTTTAGACCCAGAACAGCAATTAAAGGCCAAGTTTTGGCGAACTTCGTGGCCGAGTTCACGCCAGAATCCATTGTACATCGGGCTCCGTTGAGCCAAGGCAAACGATGTCCAAACAAGCAAGGAGGAGCCCAGCCAAAGGCGAAAGAACAAAGGAAAGAGGAAAAACTCAGACCCTGCAGCATTTACATCGGTGACTCCTTTCGACTGTTCGTTGATGGGAGTTCAAACCGACAAGGAGCGGGGGCAGGAGTAGTATTGATATCTCCAGATGGGCAGATACTAGAACAATCGATTCGTTTGGGGTTCAAGGCCTCAAACAATGAAGCAGAGTACGAAGCACTCATTGCAGGACTGAAACTGGCAGCAGCAGTACAAGCAGATGAGGTAATAGTCTTTTGTGACTCACAACTTATAGTTAACCAGACAACAAGCGAGTTTGCAGCCCGAGATGAAAGGATGTCGGCCTACGCAAAGGAGGTCATCAGGTTGTCAGCCTTGTTTCAGAACTGCCGACTACTTCTGGTAAGCTGAGATGATAACAATCACGCTGATGCATTGGCCAACCTAGCTAGTGCGGTACAACCTGGAAAAGCAAGGACAATAGTGGTTGACTCTTTGTCGGGCCCGAGCATCGAACCACTGACCACAGAGCGTGAAACAATGTGTGTGGACATGGGACCAAGCTGGATGGATGCAATTGTTGCATTCCTAAAAAAAGGAAAGCTGCCAGATGACCACAAGGAGGTACACAAGATCAAATTGAAGTCGGCAAGATTCAGTCTGACAGCAGAGGGACTCTCTACAGAAGATCCTTCACTGGACCCCTTTTGAGGTGTGTACATCCTTTACAAGTTGAAGATTTTTTATATGAAATTCATGAAGGAACTTGTGAAAGCCACGCTAGGGGCAGATCACTTGCCCATAGGGCCATTACCTAGGGGTATTGGTGGCCCTACATGCAGAAAGATGAAGAAGCCTATGTGAAGAAGTGTGAAAAATGCCAAAGATTTGCACCTCTGATACACCAACCAGTAGCAGACCTAAACCCAGTATCCAGTCCTTGGCCGTTTGCCCAATGGGGCATGGATCTCATTGGGAAACTACCCCAAGCAACTAGACAAAGAAAGTACCTGCTGGTGGCAACAGACTACTTCACGAAGTGGATAGAAGCTGAACCCCTTGCCAAAATCCGAGATGTTAATGTAAAGAGCTTCATTTGGAAGAACATCATCACCCGGTTTGGGATTCCAAGAGCAATAGTTGCAGACAATGGAACATAATTTGACAGTAAGCTAATCAAGAACTTCTGTGCAAAGTTCAAAATCAAAAACTATTTTTCAACCCCAAGCTTTCCCCAAAGCAATGGACAAGCAGAAGCATCCAACAAAGTTATCTTGGATGGGATAAAGAAGAGGCTACAGGCAGCAAAGGGAAAGTGGGTGGATGAACTACCAAGTGTGCTCTGGGCATATCGGACTACGCCGAGAAGATCAACGGGGGAATCCCCCTTTGCCATGGCTTATGGCACAGAAGCTGTTATTCCGCTGGAGGTTGGCATCCCTGGGATCAGAACCCAGGGAGTAGAGAACGGGACTAATGATGTACTCTTAGCCCGAGATCTAGACCTACTAGAAGAAAAAAGGGAGAGAGCTGCAATTCAGCTGGCAGCATACCAGCAGCAGCTTGCCAGAGCTTATAATAAAAGGGTCAACCCAAGGGGGTTTCAAATCAGTAACCTCGTCCTGAGGAAAGTCGTCGGCAACAAGAAGTATCCCAGAAAGGGGAAGCTTGGCCCAAATTGGGAAGGACCCTATAGAATCATCTCGGTACTGGGCAATGGGGCATATCGGCTTGAAGATAATGAGGGCAAAGATTTTCCAAGGCCTTGGAACACTTGCAATTTGAAATTTTTCTATCATTAGAATTTTTTGTCATTTTGCCGAAGTAAATAAATAAAGTTTTAGCTTGTTTATATATGTTTATGCACTTGTGACTGGTAAAGATACATAACGTTGATTTCTGGAATACATGTATAATGAGAACCCAAGTGGAACTTAGGTTCACATTAGGGGGCAGAGAGAAGAAAAATGGTTTTAACACTTCCTTTAACTTGAGAAAAGTTTACAAGTTGAAGTTAAACCGAGATTATGTTTAACACTTGTTGAAACTTGAGAAAAGTATACAAGTTGAAGTTAAACCAAGATGATGTTTAACACTTGTTGAAACTTGAGAAAAGTTTTCAAGTTGAAGTTAAACCGAGATGATGTTTAACACTTGTTGAAACTTGAGAAAAGTTTTCAAGTTGAAGTTAAACCGAGCTTATGTTTAACACTTGTTGAAACTTGAGAAAAGTTTTCAAGTTGAAGTTAAACCGAGATTATGTTTAACACTTGTTGAAACTTGAGAAAAGTTTACAAGTTGAAGACTAAGGTTAAACACTTGTTGAAATTTTATGAAAAAATTTACAAGGTGAAACCAAGGTTATGCCAAGAAAGGTACTTTTTTACTTGCCGAGGTAAATCATCAGTTTGTATAACCGAGGTGTGTCACCCCGAGAAGGTTGCACAAGGATTGAAGTGTATATTAAAGATATATAAAATATTCTAAGTTTAGAATCATGCAAAAGCAGTAAAAAGAAGACAAAGATACAAGCATTAAGAGAAGGAAAGTCATATTAACATTCAAAAGAAGGCACGTCGGCCAAAACTTACTAATTGTTCCAAAAACAAAAAGAAGAACAAAAGTACACAATACAAAGGAAAAACACATCAAAGTAAAGACTCTTCGGCAACAACAGATGGTTGGGTTTGAAGTTCAGACGACTGCTGGGAAGACACCTTGGCAGCCTTTTCCGCCGCGAGTTCGGCATCAATTTCTTGAAGGGTTTCATCAAGGCTCTTGTCGGCAAGGGTCACGTCGGCTGATGCCTTCTCAGCTGTAGCATCTTTGGGAAATTCCTCACCCTCCTCATCTTGAGTCAAGTCCAGGACTTGCTCATTCAGAGAAGGGGACTTGGTCCCAGCAGCCTCCTTTGATTTCCTCACCAAGGTCTCCTCCTCAGACTCAGATTCGTCGTCAGATTGACTTGGAGTTGGAGGGAATGAAAGAGGAATGATGTCGGCGTTCCTGAGGGGCGAGTCCTCGGGGACTTCAAGCTTTTTTAGAAGAGACATCCAACCAAGGGTGAAACCCTTGTTGCATGCCTGCTTCACTTGCTTTTCATAGTCCGCCGTGACATCGGCCACCCCCTCATTGTAGCCCTTCTCATCAGCTGCCTTGAGCTCGGCGTCCTTCGTGGCCAAGGCCTCTTGCAATTCTTTTTGGGCCTGGGCCGTTTTCTCCTCGGCCTCCTTCTTTTCGGCCTCAAGGACCTTCTTGATGGCCTCAACAGATTTCGCCTTTTCTTCGGCTACATCCTTAGCTTTAATAGCAGCCTTGGCTTGATCCTCCAAGGTCTTCATCTTTGATTGCAAGTTTTTATTAGTCTTCTGAAGACTGGAGACCTCCCTCTTCTTCTCGGCCAGCTTCTCCCGGTTCTCAAAAGATTGTACTGAGAAAGAATGGGCATGCTGGATCGCCTGAGAAAAATAAAACAGAGCAGAAGTTATTACAAAATTTTCTACAGTATAAAAAAGAAAGAAAGAAAAACAACCGAATAAAGACACTTACTTGAACGGAGTGCTGAAACATCAGAGCATAGTTCTCATATTCACTCAACTCGGCGTTTCGGTCGAGATCGGCGGGAAGAAGCAGAGCGGTACTAAGGGCAACGCCGACATTAATGTCATCGGCACTATCGCTGGCCATAACTAGCTTATCTTCTAGAGTGATTTGGGGGGCCCAGGGGGAATCGTGCTTTCGAGACCCCGAGGTGGTTGTAGCAGATGACCTCAGCCTCTTTGATCGGATAGACTCAGATGGTTGGGCCTCGGCAGACCTCTTTTCGGCAGCAAATGTGGTCTTCTCACTCTCAGCCAATTTCGAAATGGGAAAAGTATCTTCAGTGTCAACCTGGGTCACCTTTACTTTTGGCTGAGCCTTCTTTATTCTTTTCGGCTTCGGAGGGGGCTGGGATTGCGCTAGTGGAGCGTCAATAGTTGATGGGATACTGGCCAAGAGATCTTTGGCAACTGCTTCCTGGCGACCCATCTCGACAGAAAAAACATTCATCGCCGACGTTGGCGCTAGGATATTGGGATCAGGTAAGGAGCCGAGGACAGCTGCTCGGCTAGATCAGAAGTCGATCCTTGAGCTTGCTGAGATATGGAGGCAGCTTGAGGAGTTGTGGCAGAAGGAGGAGACAGACTCTTCTTCTTCTTCTTCCTGGGGACGTTGGGAAGAGCTGACTTGTACGTAGGAATGAAATTAAGTAGAAAAGGGGCCTTCCGTTTGTGGACTGGCAGATCCAAAAGTTTCCTCAAGTCTTTGCTGGGAAAGAAAGACTGACGGAAGCCCTTTGGTGGTTGAGAGAGAGCTGCAAGAAAAATAGACGTTAGAAATAAATAAAGTATTGAAGACTTTAAAAACAAGTTAGTATAAACACAGGGCTCTTACCATTGCCCTCTACAAAAACTAATCGAGGAAGAGGGTAGAGATGGAGGTTCTCGTCTGGAGCAAACTCCTAGTTCCCCGAGGTAATGAAATAGTCATCCCTAGCTCCCTTGTTGGAGTCAGGGAGGTCGGCGACAATTTTGTACTCTGTAGACCTCGACTTAAGGTAGTAAACGTAGCCCGTATCTTTTTTGAGGCCACACATGGTGTAACAGTATTGGATATCAGCTAAGGTAATCTTAGCGTTCTCTTGTTTGGCTAAGGCTATGATACCATTAATAACTCGATAGGAATTGATGGTGAGTTGCATCGGGTTCAACTTATAGTAGTGAAGTATCTCACGAAAAAGGGTGTTAAGTGGGAGCCGAAGTCCGCACTTAATGAAGGCTACCATAGGAAAGGACATAGAATCAGTTGTAGGCATGATGGAGTCATCCTCCCCAGCCAACCTCAGATGGACGTCGGCCGGGATGTCAAACTCACGCCTAAAGTGATCTAACTTGATCGGGGTGTCTGCCCTATGCTTCCACATACCCATAACATCGGCTTCACTTAGAGGAGTTAGATTTCAGAAGGAAGGAGTTTTTGGAGGGTTTTAGGGACCTCGGCTAAAGCCTAAGAATACACATAATCTGTGGGGAATCGTTTCAATTTTTTCTAAAATAGGTTCTACAAACAAGTCCCAAACCTAAAACTATGGAGATGAAGATTGAAGGCACGAATCTGGAAAACAGAGACAGGTAATGCGATTCAGAGTCAAAAACAGTGAAACAACATCAAGAAACACAAGACAGGTGTAACAGGCCAAGAACAGTAGCAAAAGTGCAGAAAAATTGTGAGTAGTACGTATATTCAAGACATGAGCAAGACCAAAGTCGTGAAATAATCACGTTCAGATATATGATTCGTAAATCGAATGTTTGAACAAAGTAGTAATGGCAACGAGTAATGAAGAGCATCAAAAACTGAAATTAGTAGAAACAGTAAACTCACGGAAGAAAAGAAGTCGGTGTTGAGTTCGCCGAAGTCAGACGAACGGCAACTGCAGAAAAGATTAGCAAGAACCTCGCCGGAAGAGGTGGACGGAGCAAGTTGCAGAGCTTTAGAAGCTTGAACAATGGAGGATTTGGAAGAAAAAGCTAGAGAGAGAGAGAAAGCCTCAGAAACGATGGAGAAAAGTGAAAAAATAAGGAAAGGGGGAAAAAGTTTTGTTAAAACTTGAAACGGCGGCAAAACAGAATTAATGAACCTAGAACGACGGATCTGTCAGACAGCGCATGCAAGCAGAATTCGACTTACAAGCGCGTAACAAGTACGATCCAGTAGGGGAAGGCGCGTGGCTTAAACGGTTGAGTTATTATGTATAACAGCTCATACGCGTGAAGAAGCTCTTGGAATTCTTGATCTTTAAGAAGACATGTCGGCCTATAATGATGATCTCGGTTGAAGCCGGTGTGCTGGCAGGAAGTACCGATATAGGTTCCATTACCTCAGAATGCCAAGGTAATAGAACCTAGGTGGCAGTTGTGGAGATATATTTTCTGAGTACCAACACGTGGCCAAGGTGACGCCGACGTGTCAGCCGAGGTGCCACGTGTCCTGGTCATGGCGCTAAGGCTATCTCAGTAAGGCCGAGGTTATCTCCGAAGATGTCAGAATCCGAGATAAGCGGATAGGGCACAAGAGTCCTAGAATGATGAGGGGACTCAGCCTGGATAAGGATAAAGCTCTTAGGGAGTTTATCTCTATCTATTAAAGAGTTCTGTATAAGTACTAAGCTAAAGTCCATTGAAGCTAGGCTTCTGTTGGGACAAGGATTGAGTTAACTATAAAAGAAAGGCATCCCCGATGGGTCTAAGGTACGCAACTTATATTCATAACAGTGAGTTTAGCAATTGATTATCTTTGAGAGATATACTGACTTGATCGTCGGCGTGCCCCCAAGTGGACGAGCCACCGCCGGAATCTTCTCTTTCTGTTGCAGGTCAAACATGTGTCATCTATTCTGCCAGTACTCTCCAGCTGAATACTGAGTTGGCAGTGTGGTTAGAAATTCACTCACACACTTAACAATCTATTTGGAAGTGAAATAAAAAAGGAAGTTGACTAGAAAAAGAAATTCAATAAAAATTGAAGTTGAATTAAAACAAAAATGGAAGTTGCATAAAATTAAAAATGGAAGTTCAATCAAGAAACCACTATACCATAACGATCTACTTGGAAGTTAAATAAAAAAAGAAGTTGAATAGAAAAGGAAAATGAATAAAATTGAAATTGAATAAAAATAAAAATGGAAGTAGCATAAAATTAACAATGGAAGTTAATTCAAGAAACCTATATACCTTAACGATCTATTTGGAAATTAACTAAAAAAGGAAGTTGAATATAAAAGGAAATTGAATAAAAATTGAAGTTGAATAAAAATAAAAATGGAAGTTCATTCAAGAAACCACAATACCTTAACGATCTATTTGGAAATTATATAAAAAGGAAGTTGAATTGAAAAGGAAATTGAATAAAATGGAAGTTGAATAAAATTAAAAATGGAAGTTGCATAAAATTAAAAATCGAAGTTCATTCAAGAAACCACTATACCTTAATGATCTATTTGGAAGTAAAATAAAAAAGGAAATTGAATAGAAAAAGAAATTGAATAAAAATTGAAGTTGAATAAAAATAAATGTGGAAGTTGCATAAAATTAACAATGGAAGTTCATTCAAAAAGACACTATACCTTAACGATCTATTTGGAAATTAAGTTAAAAAAGTAGTTGAATAGAAAAGGAAATTGAATAAAAATTAAAGTTGAATAAAAATAAAATTGGAAATAGCATAAAATTAAAAATGGAAGTTCATTCAAGAAACCACTATATTTTTACGATCTATTTGGGAATTAAATAGAAAAGGAAATTGAATAACAATGGAAGTTGAATAAAAACAAAAATGGAAGTTGCATAAAATTAAAAATGGAAGTTCATTTAAAAAACCACTATACCTTAACGATCTATTTGGAAATTAAATAAAAAAGGAAGTTGTGTAGAAAAGGAAATTGAATAAAAATGGAAGTGGAATAAAAATAAAAATAGAAGTCGCATAAAATTAAGAATGGAAGTTAATTCAAGAAACCACTATACCTTAACGATCTATTTGGAAATAAAATAAAAAAAGAAGTTGAATAGAAAACGAAATTGAATAAAAATGGAAGTTGAAAAAAAATAAAATTGGAAGTTGCGTAAAAATAAAAATGGAAGTTCATTCAAAGAACCACTATACCTTAACGATCTATTTAGAAGTTAAATAAAAAAGGAAGTTGAATAGAAAAGGAAATTGAATAAAAATTGAAGTTGAATAAAAATAAAATTGGAAATAGCATAAAATTAAAAATGGAAGTTCATTCAAGAAACCACTATACTTTTACGATCTATTTGGGAATTAAATAGAAAGGAAATTGAATAACAACGGAAGTTGAATAAAATTAACATGGAAGTTGCATAAAAATAAAAATGGAAGTTCATTCAAAAAACCACTATACCTTAACGATCTATTTGGAAATTAAATAAAAAAGGAAGTTGTGTAGAAAAGGAAATTGAATAAAAATGGAAGTTGAATAAAAATAAAAATAGAAGTCGCATAAAATTAAGAATGGAAGTTCATTCAAGAAACAACTATACCTTAACGATCTATTTGGAAGTTAAATAAAAAAGGAAATTGAATAGAAAATGAAATTGAATAAAAATTAAAGTTGAATAAAAATTAAAAAGGAAGTTGCATAAAATTAACAATGGAAGTTTATTCAAGAAACCACTATTACCCTAACGATCTATTTGGAAATAAAATAAAAAAGAAGTTGAATAGAAAACGAAATTGAATAAAAATGAAAGTTGAAAAAAAATAAAATTGGAAGTTGCGGAAAATTAAACATGGAAGTTCATTCAAAGAACCACTATACCTTAACGATCTATTTGGAAGTTAAATAAAAAACGAAGTTGAATAGAAAAGAAATTGAATAAAAATTGAAGTTGAACAAAAATGGAAGTAGCATAAAATTAACAATGGAAGTTCATTCAAGAAACCTCTATACCTTAACGATCTATTTGGAAATTAAATAAAAAATGAAGTTGAATAGAAAAGGAAATTGAATAAAAATTGAAGTTAAATAAAAAATAAAAATGGAAGTTGCATAAAATTAAAAATGGAAGTTCATTCAAGAAACCACTATACCTTAACGATGTATTTGGAAATTAAATAAAAAAGAAGTTGAATTGAAAAGGAAATTGAATAAAATGAAAGTGGAATAAAATTAAAAATGGAAGTTGCATAAAATTAAAAATGGAAGTTCATTCAAGAAACCACTATACCTTAACGATCTATTTGGAAGTAAAATAAAAAACGAAGTTGAATAGAAAAGGAAATTGAATAAAAATTAAAGTTGAATAAAAATAAAAATGGAAGTTGAATAAAATTAACAATGGAAGTTCAATCAAGAAACCACTATACCTTAATGATCTACTTGGAAATTAAATAAAAAAGGAAGTTGAAACGACAATGAAATTGAATAAAAATTGAAGTTGAATAAAAATAAAAATGGAAGTTGTATAAAATTAACAATGGAAGTTTATTTAATAAACCATTATATCTTAATGATCTATTTGGAAATTAAATAAAAAAAGAAGTTGAATAGGAAAGGAAAGGAAATTGAATAAAAATGGAAGTTGAAAAAAAAAAAAAATTTGGAAGTGGCATAAAATTAAAAATGTAAGTTCATTGAAGATACCACTATACCTTAACGATCTATTTGGAAATTAAATAAAAAGGAACTTGAATAGAAAAGGAAATTGAATAAAAATGGAAGTTAAATAAAAAGAAAAATGAAAGTTGCATAAAATTAAAAATGGAAGTTCATTAAAAAAACCACTATGCCTTAACGATCTTTTTGGAAATTAAATAAAAAAAAAGAAGTTCAATAGAAAAGGAAATTGAATAACAATAGAAGTTGAATAAAAACAAAAATGGAAGTTGCATAAAATTAAAAATGGAAGTTCATTCAAAAAACCACTATACCTTAACGATCTATTTGGAAATTTAATAAAAATGGAACTTGAATAGAAAAGGAAATTGAATAAAAATAAAAATGGAAGTTGCATAAAATTAAAAATGAAAATTCATTCAAAAAACCAGTAAACCTTAACGATCTATTTAGAAATTTTTTTAAAAAAAGGGAAGTTGAATACAAAAGGAAATTGAATAAAAGTGAAAATTGAATAAAAATAAAAATGGAAGTTGCATAAAATTAAAAATGGAAATTCATTTTAGAAACCACTATACCTTCACGATCTATTTGGAACTGAAATAAAAAAGGAAGTTGACTAGAAAAGGAAATTGAATAAAAATTGAAGTTGAATAAAAATAAAAATGAAAATTGCATAAAATTAAAAATGGAAGTTAATTCAAGAAACCACTATACCATAACGATCTATTTGGAAGTTAAATAAAAAAAAGAAGTAGAATAGAAAAGGAAATTGAATAAAAATCGAAGTTGAATAAAAATAAAAATGGAAGAAGCATAAAATTAATAATGGAAGTTCATTCAAGAAACCTCTATACCTTAACGACCTATTTGGAAATTAAATAAAAAAGGAAGTTGAATAGAAAAGGAAATTGAATAAAAATTGAAGTTAAATAAAAATAAAAATGAAAGTTGCATAAAATTAAAAATGAAAGTTCATTCAAGAAACCACTATGCTTTAACGATGTATTTGGAAATTAAATAAAAAGAAAGTTGAATTGAAAAGGAAATTGAATAAAATAGAAGTTAAATAAAATTAAAAATGGAAGTTGTATAAAATTAAAAATGGAAGTTCATTCAAGAAACCACTATACCTTAACGATCTATTTGGAAGTAAAATAAAAAAAGGATGTTGAATAAAAAAGGAAATTGAGTAAAAATTGAAGTTGAATAAAAATAAAAATGGAAGTTCATTCAAAAAATCACTATGCCTTAACAATCGATTTGGAAATTAAATAAAAAAAAGAAGTTGAATAGAAAAGGAAATTGAATAAAAATTGAAGTTGAATAAAAATAAATTTGCAAGTTGCATAAAATTAAAAATGGAAGTTCATTCAAAAAACCACTATATCTTAACGATCTAGTTGGCAATTAAATAGAAAAGGAAATTGAATAACAATGGAAGTTGAATAAAAACAAAAATGGAAGTTGCATAAAATTAAAATTGAAATTTCATTCAAAAAACCACTATACCTTAACGATCTATTTGAAAATTAAAAGAAAAAGCAAGTTGAATAGCAAAGGAAATTGAATAAAAATCGAAGTTGAATAAAAATAAGAATATAAGTTGCATAAAATTAAAAATGGAAGTTCATTCAAGAAACCACTACACCTTAATGATCTATTTGGAAGTAAAATAAAAAAGGAAGTTGAATAGAAAAAGGAAATTGAATAAAAACTTAAGTTGAATGAAAATAAAAATGGAAGTTGAATAAAATTAACAATGGAAGTTCATTCAAGAAACCCTATACTTAACGATCTACTCGGAAATTAAATAAAAAAGGAAGTTGCATCGAAAAAGAAATTGAATAAAAATTGAAGTTCAATAAAAATAAAAATGGAAGTTGCATAAAATTAACAATGGAAGTTTATTCAAGAAACCACTATACCTTAACAATCTATTTGGAAATTAAATAAAAAAAGTAGTTGAATAGAAAAGGAAATTGAATAAAAATGGAAATTGAAAACAAATAAAATTCCAAGTGACATAAAATTTAAAATGGAAGTTCATTCAAGATACCATTATATGTTAACGTTCTATTTGGAAATTAAATAGAAAAGTAACTTGAATAGAAAAGGAAGTTGAATAAAAATAAAAATGGAAGTTGCATAAAATTAACAATGGAAGTTTATTCAAGAAACCACTATACCTTAACGATCTATTTGGAAATTAAATAGAAAAAGAAGTTAAATAGAAAAAGAAATTGAATAAAATTGGAGGTTGAAAAAAAATAAAATTGAAAGTTGCATAAAATTAAAAATGAAAGTTCATTCAAGAAACCAATATACCTTAACGATCTATTTAGAAATTAAATAAAAAAGGAACTTGAATAGAAAAGGAAATTGAATAAAAATGAAAGTTGAATAAAAATAAAAATAAAAGTTGCATAAAATTCAATAAAAAACCGCTATACATTAACGATCTATTTAGAAATTAAATAAAAAAGGGAGTTGGATAAAAAAGAAATTTAATAAAAATGGAAGCTGAATAAAAATAAAAATGAAAGTTGCATAAAATTAAAAATGGAAATTCATTCAGGAAACCACTATACCTTAACGACCTATTTGGAAATTAAATAAAAAAGGAAGTTAAATAGGAAAGGAAATTGAATAAAAATTGAAGTTGAATAAAACTAAAAATGGAAGTTGCATAAAATTAAAAATGAAAATTCATTCATGAAACCACTATACCATTATGATCTATTTGGAAGTTAAATAAAAAAGGAAGTTGAATAGAAAAGGAAATTGAATAAAAATTGACGTTGAATAAAAATAAAAATGGAAGTAGCGTAAAATTAACAATGGAAGTTCATTCAAGAAACCTCTATACTTAACATGTATTTGGAAATTAATAAAAAAGGAAGTTGAATAGAAAGGAAATTGAGTAAAATTGAAGTTGAATAAAAATTGAATGAAATTGCATAAAATTAGAAATGGAAGTTCATTCAAGTTTCTTTTAATTGAGAATGGAAGTTCATTCAAGAAACCACTATACCTTAACGATCTATTTGGAAGTTAAATAAAAAAGGAAGTTGAAAAGAAAAGGAAATTGAATAAAAATGGAAATTGAAAAAAATAAAATTCCAAGTTGCATAAAATTTAAAATGGAAGTTCATTCAAGATACCACTATACCTTAACGATCTATTTGGAAATTAAATTATAGCGATCCCGGTTTTCCCTCCATTGGTTGTTGTATTATGGACTTAGGTTCCGCGGTGTTGGTTGTGTGTATATCTTGTTTCCGTCCTTTAATTGCATATATTGGAATTTTGGGATGTATTGGGCAGGCGTGTTATAGGTTGGTAGTGAGTTTTAACCAATAGTTGTTGCCCAGATTTTTGCTCCTTCGCTCGAGCGAGGCTTTTGTTGCTCAAGCGAGCTTTCTGTTTTGGTTCCTTCGCTCGAGCCAGGGTTTCTTCGCTCGAGCGAGAGTTGAGTTTTGTGTCTGGTGGCTCGAGCGAGAAGTCTTGCGCTCGAGCTTGCGTCTGCGTCTGGTTCTGGACCAGAAGGTTGCAATTCTTGGCTCGAGCGAGCTTTCCTTCGCTCAAGCGAGCCAGGTCTATGTTTTGAGTTTCTTCGCTCGAGCGAGCTTTTCTTCGCTTGAGCGTGCTTCTGGGTTGCAGACCTGAAGCTTCGATTTGTTGGCTCGAGCAAGGCTTTCTACGCTCGAGCGAGGTTTCTTTGTGTCTGGTCGTTCGAGCGAGCCTCGAGTATATCAGTTGGCAGCAGCGGGTTACACTTCACTTTTTCATCATCTTCTTTTATACAAACCCTAGACCAGCTGCTCCTTCTCTCTCTATATACCTTCTCTCTAGGGTTTCATCTATTTCTAGAGTGTTTCTACCCTAATCTCTTTGTAAGAAAGATAGAGGGTGGCGTGGGCTTCACTTTAATCTGAAAATTTGTGAATTTGGAGCACTTTGAGTTTTCATCATCTTCTCCATTTGGTCTCTTCATTTCGAGGTAGGGATAACCTACTCCTTTCTATGGGTTTTAACATAAATTTTAGTCATTTGGAGTAAATGGTGTTGTTTGGTAATTTTGGGAAAAGTTAGGGTTTGATGTGTAATTTATAAAAGAGGGGTTTTGTGTTTTAAAACTCCATGTGCATATAAGGCCTTGGGAATATGAGTTTATGAGTTAAATTGGTGAAATTTGGTCTTAGGATCAATATTTGAGAAAGGGGGAAAAATGCCCTAATTATGTTGAATAATTAATTTGGGAAAAAGTGGAATTGAGTTGAGAATCATGGAATTGAGAAATTATGGGATTAAATGGTGTAGTTGGATAATTTAATCACTCACCTATGAAAATGTTGTTATTTTATCTGTTTTATAATTATATTATCTGCTTAGAGATTACTGCTTTGGGCTATCGGTGGAGGATAGTCTTGATTGTTGTAGACACTGTATGATGATTAGGGAAAACTGAAACTAATCACATTGAATATGTCATTGAATATGATGGTTGGAATAATACAGCAAATGTGTGTATTGATTGATCATTGTATATGATAAGTGTTTAAATACATTGTATATGTATGTTGTTCGGGAGGAGATAGGGGATGGACTCCATGGTTTGAGAGGAGATAGGGGATGGACTCTCAAACCTGTTTGGGAGGAGATAGGAGATGGACTCCACTGATACAGCAAATCTGTGTATCATTTAAAATATGAAGTGTTGAAGTATTTAAGTGTTTTTATATGAGCCGTAGTCTCATTAAATTGTGGTTATTGGAAGTGTTGTTATATGAGTTGTTATCTCATCTAATTGTTTGGCCAGGTTCTGAGCCATGTTTATAAATTGAATTGGTTAAGTAAAGGATAGTGGACTGAAACATGGACATAATTGTCATGGAACTGTATTGGGTTGTAAATTGGTTCCGAAGTGTTGATCATTTATCGAATGCTAATATTTTATTCATTTCTCATAATTGGTTTAGTATATCTCTACTGGGCATGTGCTCACCCTATATGGGACATCATTTTCAGGTACAGGTGACATGCCACCTCCAAGGACGTAGCTTGGGAGGCTTAGAGGCGGAAGAATTTTTGTTGTTATATTTTGTGTATTACATGTAGATTCAAGCCAATGGCTTATTTGTATAAAGAGTTAGAACTCTTTTTTTGTTGAACCCAAGTGTTGACTTGGAAAGTTGTAATCCTGTAGGGCATTTACTTTTGTTGTCAACATGTAATACTTTTGTACTAAATACTCTGATGAATGGAAATATGCTTTATTCTCTTATGTCTATGCATGTCAAGAATGTGGGTTTATATTTATTATTTTGAGGGCGTTACAACTTGGTATTAGAGCGTACCGGGTTCGAATACTTTGGGTACGCGGGAAGTGGTTAGTACCACAATGGGTTTGTCTCACTTTTTAGAGACTTATGCATGATGTTACGTGTTTATTTGATAACATGTTTATGTGACTATATGGGTATAGGATTTAGTTTCTAGGATGTTAATTTGATCCTTGGGTTTCTAGGAGTCCTGTTGGAAAAGCACCTGATCAATGCTATTTCTAACTGGAACTCTAGCAACACCTCGAGACTGTCACTATCCAGAAATGAAATTTGTAAGTGCTTATGTGATTATGTACTTACGTGGAATGAATTACTGTTGTCCAATGCATTAGGACGCGAGTGTTATAGCTTTGGCACATTTATGAATGTGCTAATAATCTTTGTTACCTTTATTAGGATGTCAGGACGAGGACGTGGTGGTAGGCGAGGTAGGCCTAGGAGGCAGGAGATGCCTATACCGGATGAGATTTCAGCACAGCAGGAGGGTGTTGGCCAGGCCAATGTGGCCGAACCAATAGGTTAGCAGGCCATGGGTGCCTTAGCCGCGAGATGGCAGGAGCATTGAGGGAATCCATGGACATTCTCAGAGCTGAGAATCAAGTCAGGCCCATGTTACTGAGGCAGGACCTTCTTTTCTGAGAAGGGAGTTTTCCGGTCTAATCCGGATGAGTTTCTGAGGGATTCGAAAAGAGCCACTGAAGGTTGATGAGTGGCTTGAGCAGATGACGAAGACGTTTGGGATGCTTGGCATCGAAGACGGGGCTTTGAAAGTGACCTTGGCGTCTTTCCAGTTGAAGGGAGACGCGGGTCAGTGGTGGAAGTTCGTGCGAGGTCATATTGGAGGGACTTGGGAGGCTTTCGTTGATGCCTTTCAGGAGAAGTTTCTGTCTCCCGCTGTTAGGGAGAAGTTGAGAGATCAGTTCTGTCAGCTCAAGCAGCTGAGTTCATTTGTGGCCGAGTTTGAGGCCGCATTTACCAGTTTGTCTAGGTTTGCACCTGAGCTAGTGGCGTCTGAGGAACGCCGTTGTCTGGAGTTCGAAAGGAAGTTGAGGCATGGACTCAAGGTTAGGGTTGCTGGGTCCATGACTCAGGAGTATGGACGCCTTGTGGATGTTGCAGCCCATATGGAGATTATTATGTACGAGGAGGATGAGAGGTTGAGGGGCTCCAAGAGGAGTCAGGATGGCTAGGGGGATAACAATTGAGATAACAACTCAAATAAAACACTTCATACTTCACAATAGATACACATAATTGTCTGTATCAATCTCAAATAAAACACTTCCGTACTTCAATTGATACACAAATTTGCTGTATCAATACTTCAGTAGATACACATATTTGCTGTATCGATGGAGTCCATCCCTATCTCCTCCCAAACAATATCCGGTTTAGAAGTCCATCCCCTATCTTCCCCTAAACCGTGGAGTACATCCCCTATCTCCTCCCACACAATACAATGTACATAAACACATATCATATACATAATCAATCAATACATAAATTTGATGTATTATTCCAGCCGTCATTACGATGACATATTCAATTGATTGGTTTTAGTCGCCTAATCATCATGCATTGTCTACAACAATCAAGACTATCCTCCACCGATAGCCCAAAGCAGTTATTTCTAAACAGATAATAAATGCCTCAACAGATATATATTCAACATTTTCAAAGTGAGCGATTAATAAATCCAACTCCACCATTCT
Organism: Camellia japonica; assembly: GCA_030407325.1. Taxonomy (NCBI): domain Eukaryota; kingdom Viridiplantae; phylum Streptophyta; class Magnoliopsida; order Ericales; family Theaceae; genus Camellia; species Camellia japonica. The sequence continues at coordinate 5,131,956 of JAPPVO010000003.1, forward strand.
ATCTCATATTATGCAAATTTCATCATTTCCACCTCAATTTCGTATTTCCATAACATTCCCAAATTAATTATATCAATTAATTCATAACAAAAATTAGGGCTTTCCTCTCTCTTTCTCAACTTTGACCCAAAGGCACCAATATCAACAACCAACAACAATACCATCACTTTGAGACCCAAAATATATATTTATGAGTCAAAATAACAAAACCCCTCTTTATACGTTTAGAAACCCTAACACCCAAAATCACTCAACTTCAACATTAAATCAAAATGACTAAAAATTTATGTCAAAGATCATATAAATGAGTAGTTATCCCTACCTCAAATTCGGAGCTCAAAGGAAGAAGATGAAGAAATTCGAAGTGCTCCAAACCCCAATATTTTCGGATCAAAATGTAGCCCTCAACAAGCTCCACACTTTTTACAAAGGCCCAAGGTTAGAAGATCACCCCTACTAGATCAAACCCTAGAGAGAAGTTGGAGTTTTAGAGTGAGGTGCTCTCCAATGGAGGTTTTGAAAAAGTAAAAGAGAAAAAGAAAATCAAAAAGTGATCCAAAAAGGTGAAACTCGGACTGATATAAAAGTCTCCACGCTCGAGCGTGGAAACCCCCGCTTGAGCGTCAGATACAGACTCGGATGCACACTCACAGAAGTTTTGCAGGCGATGGTCCCCGCTCGAGCGTCAAACTCCCCGCTCGAGCGGAGGAACAAAATCAAAGGATCACGCTCGAGCGTCAAAACTCCCACTCGAGCGTACGAAGACCTGCAGAGAAAAATACTGGGAGAAGGAAATTCACGCTCGAGCGTCAAAACTTCCGCTCGAGCGGAAAAGCAATAACAAAGGGCCCGCTCGAGCGTCAAAAGTCCCGTTCGAGCGTGAAGGCCAAATTCTGGGCATCAACTTTTGGTTTCAAAGCACAACCAACCTATTTCAAACCTGCCCAACACAATCCAAGACTCAAATACAAAGAGTAAAGGATGGAAATGAGAATGAGACAACAACACATCTACGGAACCGAGTCCGGAATACAATAAATAAAGAGAGGAAAAACCAGGGTCGCTATAACCTCCCCCCTTAAGGAATTTCGTCCCCGAAATTAAGTACAAGTTTTCAAAAACATGTTTTTCTCAATTCTCAACAGTATTACAACTCAACATTCATCAACTTGACCCAATACCGGTCATCTCATCCCTTCTCAAAGGGCAACTCACAATATATAAATGCCCTAATTACGTTGAATAATTAATTTGAATAATTAATTTGGGAAAATGTGAAATTGAGTTGAGAATAATGAAATTGGGAAATTGTGGGAGTAAATGGTGTAGTTGGATAATTTAATCACTCACCTATGAAAATGTTGATATTTTATCTATTGATAAATTTATTATCTGTTTAGAGATAACTGCTTTGGGCTATCAGTGGAGGATAGTCTTGATTGTTGCTGTGATAACCCTGTTCCGTATTATGCTAATTGGTCCTCATTATAAATGTGATTATGTGTTTGATATGATTTTGTGTGCCATTATATGGAAATATGTGGTTTTGAATTTCTATCTGTTCACCGTAGAAATATCTGTTGATTATTGCTTTGGAAATTAAATTGAAGGCCTTATCGGCCACGAAACCCGAAATTGACTACGCCATTGCGATTGGCATAATTTTTAGAGCCTACGATGAAATTTAATTGGAAATTGATTTAGATCAGAATTAATTGATTTAATTGATGAATTAGTGCCCAATTATTTATTATTATTAAATTGGAATTAGTGTGATTTGTTGTAATAAGGCACTACACCCTCAATTCCCTCTTTAGCTTCATTTTGGCTGATTCTAACCTTAAGAGAGAGAGAGGGCCGGCTAGAGAGGGAGAGGGTTGAAGTTGATCATTGAAGCTTGAATATTTGAAGGCCAACTCTAGATTTGACCATAGATTGAAAGAATTGAGCCTCTAGGTAAGTGAATTCATGAGTTTAATGTTGTAAATTGTGAATTCAAGTTTGATTAATGGTCAAGAACATGAATTAGTTTGATTATAAGGAAATTGAGTTGTATTTGTTGAATTTAAAGTCAATAGATGCATGCATGTAGGAAATTACTATGAATTTCCATATTTGAGCACAATGTGTATGATCCATGTAGAATTGTGGCTAGAATCCATGCTTGTGACCACCATTTGTATAATTTGAGTTGAAATGAAAGTTGTATCTCACATGCATGTACCATTCATAAGAAGTAGGAGCTTGAATGCATGGAATTGTTATGTTGAAAGTGAATTTGGTGTAGATTGGGACATGCATGTGATTAATTTGTGAGATTGAGCTCCATTGTGTTGTAATTTGGTGTTGGTACCATGTTAGTAAATGATTATGTGAAGTTTGAGCCAAAGACATGCATCTAGAACCATTGAATGTCGAATTGGAGCTCAAGAACATGTTCTGGAAAACCCATAAAATTTGATGTCCGCTCGAGTGGGGAAATCGCCGCTCGAGCGTGAATTTCGTGCTCCCAGTATTTTTGCAGACTTGGATGTCCGCTCGAGCTGGGAAGTTCATGCTTGAGCGGGGAGCTATGTAGACAGACCTTCAGCTGGAGCGCCAGACTTCACGCTCGAGCGTAATTTTGATGCATCCAGCACTTTTGCAGACCTCATGGGTCCGCTCAAGCGGGGAAGTCCACGCTCGAGCGGGGACCCTGTTTTCTGAAATTTTGAAAAGACATTCTGAGTTTCGTTTTCCGTCCTCTTTCACTTCTAAGTACTCTTAGGCATGCATTGAGCATTTTAATTGAGTTAAAGAGATAAGAATGAAGCCTAAAGAGGAAAATGTGAATTTAGAACGGATTGAATTGTTTGTGACCCTTTTGTGTTCATGGAATGTGTAGGGTCGAGCTCCAGGGCCAACCAACCAACCGATCACTGTGAATAATATCTTAACAAAGATATTTGAAATATGTTGTTGTCCAAATTACTTACTTCTATGTAAGTTTTATAAGTTCATTGATTCGATTGGTGGACAATGTTACTATGCAAAATGAATGGGCCAGAGGCCAGTTTGATCTGAATGATAGAGTGAATGGGCCGAAGGCCGTTTTGACAAGAATGAATGAATGGGCCAAAGGCCGTTTTGACATGAACGAATGGGCCAGAGGCCGTTTTGACATTAACGAATGGGCTAAAGACCGTTTTGACATGAACGAATGGGCCAGAGGTCGTTTTGACATGAACGAATGGGCCAGAGGCCGTTTTGACATGAACGAATGGGCCAGAGGCCATTTTGATATGAATGAATGGGCCAGAGGCTGTTTTGACATAAATGAATGGGCCAAAGGCTAGTTTGACATAAATGAAAATATAAATTGGGCCTGAGGCCGTTTTGAAGCATGTTGTTCTACATACCGTTTGTATAACTCCTTTATTTGATATTATTCAATGGGCTTTCGCTCACGCTCATTCATGTGTTTGTAGGTGAGCCAAGAGAAGTCCAAACCCAGCCCCAGTAAAGTCTGTAAGAAACAACAAAGGTTTTGAAGAGTCAGCCTTGCGTCTCACGCACGAGACTCGTCTTCGCCTTTTTGTCATTTTGTTTTATTTTGTCATGTGGGCGAAGTCTTTGATTATGTTGTATATAGTTTTCTTGGGTTGACTTAAACATATATGATCATGTATGTACAGAACCTTGTGTAGTACATATTTTGTTGTGAGTTATTAATATGCATATGTATGGTTTGTTATGATGTGTCATGTAAGCACAGCTCTATGGACAAAGTTTTAAACTGCTTCCGTTTGGCCCCCATTAACTCTGTTAACATACTTTTGGTTTGGTTTCAGGCTGTAGGTAATCTCATGATTACTGGCCGGTTATGTCCTCAACCCACGGGGGCGGGTTTGGGTCATGACAGTTGTAGACACTGTATGTTGATTAGGAAAAACTGAAACTAATCAAACGTGTTATGCCATTGAATATGACAGTTGGAATAATACAGCAAATATGTGTATTGATTGATCATTGTATATGATAACTGTTAAATACATTGTACATGTACATTGTTTGGGAGGAGATACGGGATGTACTCCATGATTTGAGGGGAGATAGGGGATGGACTCTCAAACCTGTTTGGGAGGAGATAGGGGATGGACTCCATTAATACAGCAAATATGTGTATTAAATTGAAGTATTAATACAGCAAATATGTGTATTAATTGAAGTGTGGAAGTGTTTTAAAATGAGTTGTAGACTCATTTGAATTGTGAATAAAGAAAGTGTTTTAATATGGGATGTAGTCTCATTTAATTGTTTGGCCAGGTTCTGAGTCATGTTTATGAATTGATTTGGATAAGTAAAGGAAAGTGGAACGAAACATGGACATAATTGTCATGGAACTATATTGTGTTATAAGTTGGCTTATAAGTGCTAGCCATCTATCAAATGCTAATGTTTTAGTTATTTCTCATACTTGGTTTAGTATATCTCTACTGGAAATTGGCTCACCCTATATGGGACATCATTTTCAGGTTCAGGTGACATGCCACCTCCAAGGACATAGCTTGAAAGGTTTTGGGAGTTCAAGACTCTTTTGGTTGTTTTGTTATTTTGATATTACATGTAAATTCAAGCCGAGGGCTTAATGTGTAAGAGTTAGTACTCTCTTTTTGTAACCAAGTGTTGGCTTGGAAAGTTGTAAGCCCATAGGCCATTTACTTTTGTTGTCAACATATAATACTTCTGTAATTAATACTATGATAAATAGAAATATGCTTTATTCTCTTATGTCTATGTATATTAAGAATGTGGGTTTATATGTATTATTTTGAGGGCATTACATTCAATTTCCAAATAGATCGTTAAGGTATATTGTTTCTTGAATGAACTTCCATTTTTAATTTTATCCAACTTCAATTTTTATTTTTATTCAACATCCATTTTTTTCAATCTATTTTCTATTTAACTTCCTTTTTTATTTAACATCCAAATAGATCGTTAAGATATAGTGGTTTCTTGATGAACTTTCATTTTTAATTTTATGCAACTTCCATTTTTATTCAATTTCTTTTTCTATTCAACTTTATTTTTATTTAATTTCCAAATAAATCGTTAAGGTATAATGGTTTTGTCACGCCCCAAACCTGCCCCTAAAAGTTTGGGCATGACCCATTCGAAAACAGACACTAAACCTGTTATACATATCATACGGAGCCTGAACGGAAGCATTCAATAATAATAAAAAAAAATACATAGAATAACGTCCATTGAGCTATTCCTAACATGCCAGGATCTCAACATCACACTAAGTAAATATTATACAGATGGTTTATATACATATGCCTCGACTCAACCCCATAAATAGGCGTATAACAAAAATATTAATGAAGAAGGAATTATATACAATCAACCATAAATAGACGTCCAAAGCGTAAATCAACACTCAACAACACTGTACATAATACACGGCTTCAGGTGGTGCCTGGACGCATCAAAGTTGACAAGAGAAACACAAGCCTTAAAGGTTAGGACTGAACTCCCAGTTGGTTACCTACAAGAATAGACAGACAAAATACAGGATGAGCGAACTCAGTGAATAACAGTACTAAATAATGTAATATTTAACCTGAATAATCAAACATAAATCTGCAGATGCATGTGATTAACTACATTCCGTAATTATTCCCAAAAGCCATGGGTCCAACTTCCGTAACAGAATGGCTTTAAGCCCAGTATATACAGAACTGCCTTAAGCCTACAGATGCAGAACGACCATGGGTCCAGAAATATCAGAATGGCCATCGGCCCAGAAATAATGGAATTACAGAAATAACAGAACTAACAGGAATAACAGAAATAGCAGAAATAACAGAAATAACAGAACTGACAGAAATAACAGAAATAACAGAACTAACAGAAATAACAGAACTAATAGAAATAACAGAATGCATAAGCGTGGGGTAACAGAACGCATAAAGCGTGGTAACAGGACGCATAAAGCGTGATAACAGGACGCATAAAGCGTAGTAACAGGAATAACAGATGTATTTGTTTCATGCCAGAAAACATCAGAACAGATTAATACAGATAAGCACCTTCTTCCCATTATTCACATAAATAAACATAGATACATAAGCTTAACAGAACGTTGCCGATAACAGAATGGTAACATTAATTATCAATAGCAAACAAAACATATGGTACAATGTTTCCTCATGGTTCTTTGTACATAGACATACTTGTTTCGTAATTAACAGAACCTTAACATTACCCATAATCCGAAGGTTAATCAGACCAATTCATAAACCAACTTCACAGTGTTAATAGTTGTATGCAATTCTTATACAGAAGTATAGGTTATTCTTAGGATGGTACATTGACAATAATCATTAGCCATAACCCAAAATACAGAGTAGGTTCAGAATCATACCAGTGTGTGATCACTCTTTAATGTTCACATCAATTCTCAATCAACACACATGTTAACATATTAGCTCACGGAGGATAGAATGTCAATAACAATAATGATTAACGGTAAATAACATATGTTTGAGGTACTATTACTCACAGTGATTAGATGCTTGGTCCGCCCCTGTAGCTAGCCCTACACAATTCACATAATTCAAATATAATCCATCATAGTACAACATCATTTAGTTCAACATTACTCAACACAACTCAACATAATCAATATAATCCGCCATAATCATCACCATCCAATATAATCCACACTATTTAACGTTATTACTCAATGCCACCGAATATAATTCAACATATTTCAAATTAAGTTGCTAAGGCTTATTTCAACATTCCATAGCCAAGTTTACATTATCCACATCATCAACAAATCTTTCCCCCAATTTCCTTTCTCATTAACATTGATTTACAATGCTCATAACAAGCTCATTCGCAAATTTTAACATAATTTTCAAACATTTCCAAATTCAAATTAAACTTGAACACATACAATTCAATACCTCAATTTTATTATTCTACTTCCAATTGGGCCAAATCTTTGGTTATCATCCTTAATTAACCTAGGGTTTCAAGAAAAATATTGAAATGTCAAGAAAATTCAAACTTATTAACCCATCATTTTATTCCAATTATCCCATTGATTATACACCTAGGATTCATAATTGTCATTTTAACCCATCAATTATATCACCAACATGATAAACCCGAAACCCCCAAATCTCAAGTTGGACATATTATGCTCAAATTATAGATTATGTTTTTATATACACAAAATACCATAAATCCATCCATGAATGCAAATATTGAAAGGGAATAAGGACCCCTACCTCAAGAATCAAACAAAGGAGTAAGGATTGAGAAGAATCCTCCAAAAACTCGAAATTCCAATCGGTAGAACATAATAATCTTCATGCTTCTTCACTTTTTGATGGATGATCCTGATCAAAACTAAGAGAAATGGAAGGTTTTGGAGATTAAGAACCTAGGGTTTTCAGACCTAGGGGAGGGGGATGAAGAGGGGAAAAGGAAAATGTGAGAAATGATCCAAAAAATCTCGTTTTAAGCTGCTGTCCCATAATTCCCGCTCGAGCGTACCTGTTTTCAGCACAGATTTCGAAACTTTGAACAGGTATAACTCTCCCATCCGGACTCCGTTTTAGGTCGTTCTTGTGTCCAAATTGAAGCCCCGGAAATAAGCTTTCCAATGGTTCTAACCTCACATCCAAATTCAAAGTGTGGAAAAAGAAAAGGGCAAAAGAGTGGCGGCTGATCATAGATGAATCATTCAAATTAAAGCTTTTGGTTCCATCCTACTTTACCTTCATTGTACCACCTCAACCCATACTCCAAAATAACATAAGAAGGTTCTAAGTACACTAATAAAATGCCAAGGACAATCTTACTTTCCACGCTCGAGCATCACCTCACCCGCTCGAGCGCTCACAGACCAATAAAGCAGTCCGCTCGAGCGTCAACTTCTCCGCTCGAGCGGAGATTCACAACTTGCAGAATCTCAGGCCGTCAGCGAAATTGCTGGGATCCCCAAAAGTCTGCTCGAGCGTTAACTCTTCCGTTCGAGCGGAGGGAAAAGTTCTGGGTCGTCACAGGTTTCTTGAATGAACTTCTATTTTTAATTTTATGCAACTTCCATTTTTATTCAACTTCTTTTTCTATTCAACTTTATTTTTTAATTAATTTCCAAATAGATCGTTAAGGTACAACGGTTTCTTGATTGAACTTCCATTTTAATTTTATACAACTTTCATTTTTATTTTTATGCAACTTCCATTTTTATTCAATTTCCTTTTCTATTCAACTTCATTTTTTATTTAATTTCCAAATAGATCGTTAAGGTATAGAGGTTTCTTGAATGAACTCCCATTGTTAATTTTATGCAACTTTCATTTTTATTTTTATTCATTTTCCATTTTTATCATATTTCCTTTCCAATTCAACTTCCTTTTCTATTTAATTTCCAAATAAATCGTTAAGTTATAGTGGTTTCTTCAATGAACTTCCATTGTTAATTTTATACAATTTTCATTTTATTTTTATTCAACTTCCATTTTTTTCAATTTCCTTTTCTATTCAACTTCATTTTCTATTTAATTTCCAAATAGATCGTTAAGGTATAGTCATTTCTTGAAAAAACTTCCATTTTTAATTTTATGGAACTTCCATTTTTTTTTTATTCAACTTCCATTTTATTCAATTTACTTTTCTATTCAACTTCTTTTTTTTTTAAATTTCCAAATAGATCATTAAGGTATAGTGGTTTTTTGAATGAATTTACATTTTTAATTTTATGCAAGTTCCATTTTTATTTTTCTTTAACTTCCATTTTTATTCAATTTTCTTTTCTATTCAACTTTCTTTTTATTTAATTTCCAAATAGATCGTTAAGGTATAGTAGTTTTGAATGAACTTCCATTTTTCATTTATGTAAACTTTCACTTTTATTTTTATTCAACTTCCATTGTTATTCAATTTCGTTTTCTATTCAACTTCCATTTTATTTCATTTCCAAATAGATCGTTAAGGTATAGTGACTTCTTGAATGAAATTCCATTTTAATTTTATTCAACTTCTATTTTAACTTTTATTCAACTTCCATTTTTATTCAATTTCCTTTTCTATTCAACTTCCTTTTTTATTTAATTTCCAAATAGAACGTTAAGGTATAGTGGTTTCTTGAATGAACTTACATTGTTAATTTTATGCAACTTCCATTTTTATTTTTATTCAACTGCCATTTTGATTCAATTTCCTTTTCTATTTAACTTCCTTTTTTATTTAACTTCCAAATAGATCGTTAAGATATAATGGTTTCTTGAATGAACTTCCATTTTTCATTTTATGCAACTTCTATTTTTATTGAATTTCCTTTTCTATTCAACTTCATTTTTTATTTAATTTCCAAATAGATCGTTAAGGTATAGAGTTTTCTAGAATGAACTTCCATTTTTAATTTTATGCAACAACCATTTTGATTCAATTTACTTTTCTATTCCACTTCCACTTTTATTTAATTTCCAAATAGATCGTTAAGGTATAATGGTTTTTTGAATGAACTTCCATTATTATTTTATGCAACTTCCATTTTTATTTTATTCAACTTCCATTTTATTCAATTTTCATTCGATTCAACATTCTTTTTTTATTTAATTTCCAAATAGATCGTTAAGGTATAGTGGCTTCTTGATTGAACTTCCATTTTTAATTTTATGCAACTTCCATTTTTATTTTTATTCAACTTCCATTTTTATTCAATTTCTTTTTCTATTCAACATCCTTTTTTATTTAATTTACAAATATGTCGTTAAGGTATAGAGGTTTCTTGAATGAACTTACATTGTTAATTTTATGCAACTTCCGTTTTTATTTTTATTCAACTTCCATTTTTATTCAATTTCTTTTTCTATTTAATTTCCTTGTTTATTTAACTTCCAAATAGATGGTTAAGATATAGTGGTTTCTTGAATGAACATCCATTTTTAATTTTATGCAACTTTTATTTTTATTCAATTTCCTTTTCTATTCAACTTCATTTTTTATTTAATTTCCAAATAGATCGTTATGGTATAGTGTTTTCTAGAATAAACTTCCATTTTTAATTTTCTGCAACAACCATTTTTATTCAATTTACTTTTCTATTCAACTTTCTCTTTTATTTAATTTCCAAATAGATCGTTAAGGTATAGTGGTTTCTTGAATGAATTTCCGTTATTATTTTATGCAAGTTCCATTTTTATTTTTATTCAACTTCCATTTTTATTCAATTTCCTTTTCGATTCAACATCCTTTTTTATTTAATTTCGAAATAGATCGTTAAGGTATAGTGGTTTCTTGAATGAACTTCAATTTTTAACTTTATACAACTTCCATTTTTATTTTTATTCAACTTCAATTTTTATTCAATTTTATTTTCGATTCAACATCCTTTTTTATTTAATTTCCAAATAGATTGTTAAGGTATAGTGGTTTCTTGAATGAACTTCTATTTTAAATTTTATGCAACTTCCATTTTTATTTTTATTCGACTTCCATTTTTATTCAATTTCTTTTTCTATTCAACTTCCTTTTTTATTTAATTTCCAAATAGATCATTAAGGTATGGTGGTTTCTTGAATGAACTTCTAGTTTTAATTTTATGCAACTTCTATTTTTATTTTTAATCAACTTCCATTCTTATTTAATTTCCTTTTCTATCCAACTTCCTTTTTTATTTAATTTCCAAATAGATCGTTAAGGTATAGTGGTTTCTTGACTGAACTTCCATTGTTAATTTTAAGTAACTTCCATTTTTATTTTTATTCAACTTCACTTTTATTCAATTTCCATTACTATTCAACTTCTTTTTTTTTATTTAATTTCCAAATAGATCGTTAAGGTATAGTGGTTTCTTGAATGAACTTCCATTTTTATTTTTATTCAACTTCTGTTTTTATTCAATTCTTTTTTCTATTCTACTTCCTTTTTTTTATTTAATTTCCAAATAGATCGTTAAGGTATAATGATTTCGTGAATGAACTTCCATTGTTAATTTTATGTAACTTCCTTTTTTATTTTTTTTCATCTTCCATTTTTATCCAATTTCTTTTTCTATTCAACTTCCTTTTTTATTTAATTTCCAAACAGATCGTTAAAGTATAGTGGTTTCTTGAATGAACTTCCATTTTTAATTTTATGCAACTTCCACTTTTATTTTTATTCAACTTCCATTTTTTTTCAATTTCCTTTTCTATTCAACTTCCTTTTTTATATAATTTCCAAATAGATCATTAAGGTATAGTGGTTTCTTGAATGAACTTACATTGTTAATTTTATGCAACTTTTATTTTATTTTTTATTCAACTTCAATTTTTATTCAATTTTCTTTTCTATTCAATTTCCTTTTTTATTTAATTTCCGAATAGATCGTTAAGTTGTAGAGGTTTCTTGAATAAACTTACATTGTTAATTTTATTAAACTTCCATTTTTATTTTTATTCAATTCAATTTTTATTCAATTTTCTTTTCTATTCAACTTCCTTTTTTTATCTAATTTCCAAATAGATCGTTAAGGTATAGTGGTTTCTTGAATGAACTTCCATTTTTATTCAATTCTCTTTCTATTCAACTTCCTTTTTTTTTAATTTCAAACAGTCGTTAAGGTAAGTTGTTTCCTGATGAACTTCCACTTTTAATTTATGCAACTTCCATTTTTATCTTTATTCAACTTCCATTTTTAATCAATTTTCTTTTTTTATTCAACTTCCTTTTTTATTTAATTTCCAATTATATCGTTAAAGTATAGTGATTTTTTGAATGAACTTCCATTTTTAATTTTATGCAACTTCCACTTTTATTTCTATTCAATTTCCATTGTTATTCAATTCCCTTTTCTATTCAACTTCCATTTTTATTTTATTTCCAAATAGATCGTTAAGGTATAGTCGTTTCTTGAATGAACTTCCATTTTTAATTTTATGCAACTTCCATTTTTATTTTTATTCAACTTCCATTTTTATTCAATTTACTTTTCTATTCAACTTTCTTTTTTATTTAATTTCTAAATTGATTGTTGAGGTATAGTGGTTTCTTGAATGATGTTACATTGTTAATTTTAGGCAACTTCTATTTTTATTTTCATTCAACTTGAATTTTTATTCAATTTTCTTTTCTATTCAACTTCATTTTTATTATTTCCAAATAGATCGTTAATGTATGGTGGTTTCTTGAATAACTTTCCAATTTTTTTTTTCAACTTTCCATTTTTATTGAATTTTCCTTTTCTATTCACTTCCTTTTTTATTTTAATTTCCAAATAGATCGTTAAGGTATCGTGGTTTTTTTGAATGAACTTCATTGTTAATTTTAAAGCAACTTCCATTTTTAATTTCAATTTTCTTTTCTATTCAACTTCCTTTTTTATTTAGTGTCCAAATAGATCGTTAAGGTACAGTGGTTTCTTGAATGAATGTCCATTTTTATTTTTATTCTACTTCCATTTTTATTCAATTCTCTTTTCTATTCAACATCCTTTTTTATTTAATTCCAAATAAATCGTTAAGGTATAGTGGTTTCTTGAATGAAGTTCCACTTTTAATTTTATGCAACTTCCATTTTTATCTTTATTCAACTTCCATTTTTATTCAATTTCATTTTCTATTCAACTTCCTTTTTTATTAATTTCCAAATATTATAGCGATCCCGGTTTTCCTTTCCTTTGTATATTATATTCCAGACTTGGTTCCGTGGTTATGTTGTTGTCTCATTCTCATTTCCTTCCCTTACTCTTTGTATTTGAGTGTTGGGTGTGTTGGGCAGGTTTGAAATAGGTTGGTTGATGCCCAGAATTTGGCCTTCACGCTCGAGCGGGGCTTTTGACGCTCGAGCGGGCCCTTCGTTGTTGCTTCTCCACTCGAGCGGGAGTTTTGACGCTCGAGCGTAAATTTTCATCTCCCAGTACTTTTGTCTGCAAGTCTTCGTACGCTCGAGCAGGGGTTTTGACCCTCGAGCATGAATCTTTGATTTTGTCCCTCCGCTCGAGCGGGGAGTTTGACGCTCGAGCGGGCACATGGTTAGCAAAACTTCTGGAAGTGTGCAATCGACGCTCGAGCGGCGCTTTTGACGCTCGAGCGTGAGTCTGTGTCTGACGCTCGAGCGGGAGTTTCCACACTCGAGCGGGACGACTTTTATATCAATCCAAGATTTCACTTTTTGGATCACTTTTTGATTTCCTTTCTCTTTCTTACTTTTTCAAAACCTCCATTGGAGAGCCTCTCTCTTTAAAACCTTACTTCTCTCTAGGGATTGATCTAGTAGGAGTGATTTCCTCATCTTGGACCTTTGTAAAAGTTGTGGGGATTGTCGAGGGCTATATTTTGATCCAACAATCTTGGGTTTTGGAGCATCTTCAATTTCTTCATCTTCTCCCCTTTGAGCTCCGAATTTGAGGAAGGGATTCCTACTCATTCTTATGTGCTTTAACATAGACATTAAGTTTATTTGTATAGATGGGTTGATTTGGAAAGTTTAGGTTTGAAATGTTGTTATTTTCAAAGGAGGGGTTTTGTTATTTTTGACTCATATATGTTATTTTGGGTCTTAAAAGGAGATTGTTGATGTTGTTGTTAATATTTGAGCCTTTGGGTCAATATTGAGAAAAAAAGGGGAAAAATGCCATGTTTGTATATATTTGGGTCATTAGTGTAATTAATGATAATTGTTATGGAAATGTGAAATTGAGTTGGAAATAATGGAATTGGTTCATTATGAGTTAGAATGGTGGAGTTGGATTTATTTATTGATTGCTCACTTTGAAAATGTTGAGATTTTATATCTGTTGAAGCATTTATTATCTGTTTAGAAATAACAGCTTTGGGCTAAATCGGTGGAGGATAGTCTTGATTGTTGTAGACAATGCATGATGATTAGGCAAACTAAAACTAATCAATTGAATATGTCATCGAATATGACGGTTGGAATAATACATTGAATTTATGTATTGATTGATTATGTATATGATATGTGTTTATATACATTGTATTGTGTGGGAGGAGATAGGGGATGTACTCCACGGTTTAGGGGAAGATAGGGGATGGACTCCTAAACCGGGTGTTATATGGGAGGAGATAGGGGATGGACTCCATTGATACAGCAAATACGTGTATCTATTGAATTATTGATACAACAAATCTGTGTATCATTTGTGAAGTACGGAAGTGTTTTATGTGTTATTGATACAGCAAATCTGTGTATCTATTGATGCTTATGGAAGTGTTTTGATATAAGTTGTTATCTCATTTGAATCGATGAAATGGAAGAGTTATTGATATGAGAGATAATCTCATTTAAAGTATATGGCCAGGTTCTGAGCCAGGGTTATGAATTGAGAAATTGGATAAGTAATGAAAATGGAATGAAATGGACCATTTGTCATGTAATTGAAATGGGTTATGAATTGATTCATGTGAGTTAAACATTTGTCAAATGCTAATATTTTGTATTGATTGCTCATATTATGTTTAGCATATCTCTACTGGGCGCTGGCTCACCCTATATGGACTCATTTTCAGGTACAGGTAGCATGCCACCTCCAAGGACGTAACTGAGAGGCTTAGTGGCTGGGACATCTTTTTGTGATTTCCTTTTTGTATTACATGTATATCAAGCCAAGGGCTCACTCTGTGTAGAGTTAGTACTCTCTCTTGTAACCAAGTGTTGACTGGAAAGTTGTAAGCCTATAGGGCATTAACTTTTGTTGTAACATGTAATACTTTTGTAATGAAGACTATGATGAAATGTAATTATGCTTACTTCTCTTATGTCTAAGTATGTCTTGAATGTTTGATTGTGGGTTTATTTTGAGGGCGTTACAAATATATCGTTAAGGTATAGTGGTTTTTTGAACGAACTTCAATTTTTAATTTTATGCAACTTCCACTTTCATTTTTATTCAATTTCCATTATTATTCAATTTCCTTTTCGATTCAACTTCCATTTTTATTTAATTTTCAAATACATCGTTAAGGTATAGTCGTTTCTTGAATGAACTTTTATTTTTAAATTTATGCAACTTGTATTTTTATTTTTATTCAACTTCCATTTTTATTCAATTTCATTTTCTATTCAACTTCCTTTTTCATTTAATTTTTAAATAGATCGTTAAGGTATAATAGTTTCTTGAATGAACTTACATTGTTAATTTTATGCAACTTCCATTTTTATTTTCATTCAAATTGAATTTTTATTCAATTTTATTTTCTATTCAACTTCATTTTTTATTTAATTTCCAAATAGATCGTTAAGATATAGTGGTTTCTTGAATGAACTTCAATTTTTATTTTTATTCAACTTCCACTTTTATTCAATTCTCTTTTCTATTCAACTTCTTTTTTTATTTAATTTCCAAATAGATCGTTAAGGTATTGTGGTTTGTTGAATGAACTTCCATTGTTAATTTTATACAACTTTCATTTTTATTCAATTTCCTTTTATATTCAACTTCATTTTATTTATTTATTTTCCAAATAGCTCGTTAAGGTATAGTGGTTTCTTGAATGAACGTCCATTTTTATTTTTATTCAACTTCCATTTTTATTTAATTCTCTTTTCTATTCAACTTCCTTTTTTATTTAATTTCCAAATAAATCGTTAAGGTATAGTGGTTTCTTGAATGAACTTCCATTTTTAATTTTATGCAACTTCCATTTTTATTTTTATTCAACTTCCATTTTTATTCAATTACCTTTTCTATTCAACTTCCTTTTTTATTTAATTTCCAAATAGATCGTTAAGGTATAGTGGTTTTTTGAATGAACTTCTATTTTTAATTTTATGCAACTTCCACTTTTATTTTTATTCAACTTCCATTGTTATTCAATTTCCTTTTCTATTCAACTTCTATTTTTATTTTTATTCAACTTCCATTTTTATTTAATTTCCAAATAGATCGTTAATGTATAGTGGTTTCTTGAATGAACTTCCATGTTTATTTTCATTCAACTTCCATTTTTATTCAATTCTCTTTTCTATTCAACTTCCTTTTTTATTTAATTTCCAAATAGATCGTTAAGGTATAGTGGTTTCTTCAATGAACTTCCATTTTTAATTTTATGCAACTTCCACTTTTATTTTTATTCAACTTCCATTGTTATTCAATTTCCTTTTCTATTCAACTTCCATTTTTATTTTTATTCAACTTCCATTTTTATTTTTGTTCAACTTGAATTTTTATTCAACTTCATTTTTTATTTAATTTCCAAATAGATCGTTAAGGTATAATGGTTTGTTGAATGAACTTCCATTTTTGTTTTTATTCAACTTCTATTTTTATTCAATTCTGTTTTCTATTCAACTTCCTTTTTTATTTAATTTCCAAATAAATCGTTAAGGTATAGTGATTTTTTGAATGAACTTCCATTTTTAATTTTATGCAACTTTTGTTTTTATTTTTATTCAACTTCCATTTTTATTCAATTTCTTTTTCTATTCAACTTCCTTTTTTATTTAATTTCCAAATAGATCGTTAAGGTATAGTGGTTTCTTGAATGAACTTATATTTTTATTTTTATTCAATTTCCATTTTTATTTTTGTTCAACTTCAATTTTTATTCAATTTCCAATACTATTCAACTTCTTTTTTTATTTAATTTTCAAATAGATCGTTATGGTATAATGGTTTCTTGAATGAACTTCCATTTTTATTTTTATTCAACTTTAATTTTTATTAAATTCTTTTTTCTATTCAACTTCTTTTTTTATTTAATTTCAAAATAGATTGTTAAGGTATAGTGGTTTTTTGAATGAACTTCCATTATTAATTTTATGCAACTTCCATTTTTATTTTTATTTATCTTCCTTTTTTATTTTATTTCCAAATAGATCGTTGACGTATATTTGTTTCTTGAATGAACTTCCATTTTTAATTTTATGCAACTTCCATTTTTATTTTTATTCAACTTCCATTTTTATTCAATTTCTTTTTCGATTCAACATACTTTTTTATTTAATTTCCAAATAGATCGTTAAGGTATAGTGGTTTCTTGAATTAACTTCCATTATTAATTTTAGGCAACTTCCATTTTTATTTTTATTCAACTTGTATTTTTATTCAATTTCCTTTTCTATTCAACTTCCTTTTTTATTTAATTTCCAAATAGATCGTTAAGGTATGGTGGTTTTGTAACGCCCTCAAAATAAACTCATAATTCATACATTCATGATACAAGAATTTGACAATATATTCAAGAGAACAAAGTGTACATCTATTTATCAGAGTATTTATCACAAAACTATTACATGTTGACAACAAAAGTAAATGCCCTACGGGTTTACAACTTTCCAAGCCAACACTTGGTTACAAAAGGAGAGTACTAATTCATACACATTAAGCCCTCGCTTGAATTTACATGTAATACACAAAAAGGTAAATAACAAAAAGGGATCTTCAGCCTCTAAGCCTCCCAAGCTATGTCCTTGGAGGTGGCATATCACCTGAACCTGAAAAATGATGTCCTATATAGGGTGAGCCAATGCCTAGTACAGATATACTAAACCAAGTATGAGAAATAACTAAAACAATAGTATTTGATGTATGGTTGACACTTATAAACCAAGTTACAACACTTCTCAATTCAACAACAAGTACATTTATTTTTCATTTCAGTTTCCTTCACTTATACAGTTTCAATTCATAATTATGGCTCAGAATCTAGCCAAACAATTCAATGAGACTATAACACATATTAAAACACTTCCATACTTCAACATTTCCATATTTCAAATGATACGCAGATTTGATGTATTAATGGAATCTGTCCCATATCTCCTCCCAAACAGGTTTGAGAATCCATCCCCTATCTCCCCTCAAACCATGGAGTACATCCCCTATCTTCTCCCAAATAATATACATATACATATACAATGTATTTAAACACTTATCATATATAATGATCAATCAATACACATTTGATGTTTATTCCAACCGTCATATTCAATGACATATTCAATGTGATTAGTTTCAGTTTTCCCTAATCATCATACAATGTCTACAACAATCAAGACTATCCTCCACTAATAGCCCAAGGCAATTATCTCTAAACAGATAATAAATTTATCAACAGATTAAATATCAACATTTTCATAGACGAGTGATTAAATTATCCAACTACACCATTTACTCCCACAATTTTCCAATTTTATGAATTTCACTTCAATTTCACATTTCCCCAAATTAATTATTCAACAAAATTAGGCCATTTTTCCCTTTTTCTCAATATTATCCCAAAGGCTCAATTTCATCGATTTAACAACAACAATTTCATTTTTCAATGCCTCATACACACATAGGTTTTAACATTTGAAAACCCCCCTTTTTATAACCTCAAATCAAACCCTAACTTTTTCAAAATGACTAAGCAATACCAACTAATCAAAATGACCAAAATTTATGTTAAAACTCATAGAATAAAGTAGGTTATCCCTACCTCAAATTTCGGAACCCAAAGGAGATGATGAACAAACTCGGAAGTGCTCCAAACTCCAAGATTTTCGGATCCAAACGTAGCCCACACCAAGCTCTACACTTTTTACAAAGGGACAAGGGTGGAAGATCACCGAAACTAGATGAAACCCTAGAGAGAAGGGATATTCTACAGAGAGGAGCTCTCAAATGGAGTTTTTGAAAAGCTAGAGAGAGAGAGAGAGAGAGAGAGAGAAAGTCGAAAAAGTGATCCAAAAAGTCAAAATTCGGACTGATATAATACACAGTCCGCTCGAGCGTGGAACGCCCCGCTCGAGCGTCACACACAGACTTACGCTAGAACGTGAAAAGCGTCGCTCGAGCGTCGAATGCACACTTCCAGAAGTTCTGCAGACGAAGGTCCCCGCTCGAGTGTGAAAGTGGACGCTCGAGCGTTCGATGACCTGCAGAAGAAAATACTGAGAGATGAATAATTCTGCTCGAGCGTCAAACTCCCCCGCTCGAGCGGATGAACAAAAGCAAAGGGCCCGCTCGAGCGTCAAAAGCCTCGCTCGAGCGTGAAGGCCAAAATCTGGGCATCAACTTTTGGTTTCTAAACACAACCAACCTATTCCGAACATTCCCAACACAACCCAAGACTCAAATACAAAAGTAAAGGATGGGAAGGAGAATAAGACAACAACACATCCACGGAACCAAGTCCAGAATACAATAAACAACGAAGGGAAAACTGGGATCGCTATAAACTTGAATTTTTATTCAATTTCCTTTTCTATTCAACTTCCTTTTTTATTTAATTTCAAAATAGATCGTTAATGTATAGTGGTTTCTTGAATGAACTTCCATTTTATTTTTATTCAACTTCTATTTTTATTCAATTCTCTTTTCTATTCAACTTCCTTTTTTATTTAATTTCAAAATATATCGTTAAGGTACCGTAGTTTCTTGAATGAACTTCCATTGTTAATTTTTCCAACTTCCATTTTTATTCAATTTCTATTTCTATTCAACGTTATTTTTTATTTAATTTCCAAATAGATCGTTAAGGTATATTGGTTTCTCGAATGAACTTCCATTTTTAATTTTATGCAACTTCCACTTTTATTTTCATGCAACTTCTATTTTTATTCAATTCCGTTTTCTATTCAACTTTCATTTTTATTTAGTTTCCAAATAGATCGTTAAGGTATAGTTGTTTCTTGAATGAACTTCCATTGTTAATTTTATGCAACTTTTATTTTTATTTTTATTTTTATTCAACTTCTTTTTTTCAATTTCCAAATAGATCGTTAAGGTGTAGTGGTTTCTTGAATGAACTTCCATTTTAATTTATCGAACTTCAATTTCATTTTTATTCAACATCCCACTTTATTCAATTCCCTTTT
Organism: Camellia japonica; assembly: GCA_030407325.1. NCBI lineage: Eukaryota > Viridiplantae > Streptophyta > Magnoliopsida > Ericales > Theaceae > Camellia > Camellia japonica. The sequence continues at coordinate 5,151,768 of JAPPVO010000003.1, forward strand.
CTATTTAACTTCCTGTTTATTTAACTTCAATAGTCTAAGATATAGTGGTTTTTGAATGAACTCCATTTTTAATTTTATGCAACTTCCATTTTATTCAATTTCTTTTTCTATTCAACTTTATTTTTTATTTAATTTCCAAATAGATCGTTAAGTTACAGTGGTTTCTTGAATGACTTCCATTTTAATTTATGCAACTTACATTTTTATTTTTATCCACTTCCATTTTTATTCAATTTCCTTTTCTATTCAACTTCCTTTTTTTATTTAATTTCCAAATAGATCGCTAAGGTAAAGATGTTTCTTGAATGAACTTCCATTGTAAATTTTATGCGACTTCCATTTTTATTTTTATTCATCTTCCATTTTTATCTAATTTCTTTTTCTATTCAGCTTCCTTTTTTATGTAATTTCCAAATAGATCGTTAAGGTATAGTGGTTTCTTCAATGAACTTCCATTGTTAATTTTATGCAACTTTCATTTTTATTTTTATTCAACTTCCATTTTTATTCAATTTCCTTTTGTATTCAACTTCCTTTTTTATTTAATTTCCAAATAGATCGTTAAGGTATAGAGGTTTCTTGAATGAACTTCCATTGTTAATTTTATGCAACTTCCATTTTTATTTTTATTTATCTTCTATTTTTATCCAATTTCCTTTTCTATTCAACTTCCTTTTTTATTTAATTTCCAAATAGATCGTTAAAGTATAGTGGTGTCTTCAATGAACTTCCATTATTAATTTTATGCAACTTTCATTTTTATTTTTAATCAACTTCCATTTATATTCAATTTCCTTTTCTATTCAACTTCATTTTCTATTTAATTTCCAAAAAGATCGTTAAGGTATAGTGGTTTCTTGAAAAAACTTCCATTTTTAATTTTATGCAACTTCCATTTTTTTTTTATTCAACTTTCCATTTTTATTCAATTTACTTCTATTCAAATTCTTGTTTTTTTAATTTCCAAATAGATCGTTAAGGTGTAGTGGTTTCTGAATGAACTTAACATTTTTAATTTTATGCAACTTCCATTTTATTTTTATTCACTTCCATTTTTATTCAATTTCTTTCTATTCGACTTTGCTATTTGTTTAATTTCCAAATAAATCGTTAAGGTATAGTGGATTCTTGAATGAATTACATTGTTAAATTTATGCAACTTCCATTTTTATTTTTATCAAGTTCCATTATTCAATTTCCTTTTCTATTTAATTTCCTTTTTATTTAACTTCCAAATAGATGTTAAGAAATAGTGGTTTCTTGAATGAACTTCCATTTTTAATTTATGCAACTTCCATTTCTATCAATTGCCTTTTCTATTTAGCTTCATTTTTTATTTAATTTTCAAATAGATCGTTAAGGTATAGTGTTTTCTAGAATGAACTTCCATTTTTAATTTTATGCAACAACAATTTTTATTCAATTTGCTTCTTTATTCAACTTCGACTTTTATTTAATTTTCAAATAGGTCGTTAAGGTATAGTGGTTTCTTGAATGAACTTCCATTTTTAATTTTATGTAACTTCCATTTTTATTTTTATTCAATTCCATTTCGATTCAATTTCTTTTTCTATTCAACTTCCTTTTTTATTTAATTTCCAAATAGATCGTTAAGGTATAGTGGGTTCTTGATTGAACTTACATTGTTAATTTTATGCAACTTTCATTTTTATTTTTATTCAACGTTAATTTTTATTCAATATTTTTTTCTATTCAACTTCCTTTTCTATTTAATTTCCAAATAGATCGTTAAGGTATAGTAGTTTCAGAAGAACTTACATTGTTAATTTTATGCAACGCCCATTTTTATTTCATTCAATTTCTATTTTATTCAATTTCCTTTTCTACGAAACTTCCTTTTTTTTTTTTATCTAATTTCCAAATAGATTGTTAACGTATAGTGGTTTCTTGAATGAACTTCCATTATATTTTATGCAACTTCCATTTTTATTTTTATTCAACTTTCATTTTATTCAATTTCCTTTTCGATTCAACATCCTTTTTTTATTTAATTTCCAAATAGATCGTTAAGGTATATTGGTTTTTTGGATGAACTTCCATTTTTAATTTAATACAACTTCCATTTTTATTTTTATTCAACTTCAATTTTTATTCAATTTCCAATACTATTCAACTTCTTTTTTTGTTTAATTTCCAAATAGATTGTTAAGGTATAGTGGTTTCTTGAATGAACTTCCATTTTTATTTTTATTCAACTTCTATTTTTAGTCAATTTCTTTTTTCTATTCAACTTCCATTTTTATTTAATTCGAAATAGATCGTTAAGGTATAATGGTTTCTGAATGAACTTCCATTGTTAATTTTATGCAACTTCCATTTTTATTTTTATTCATCTTCCATTTTTATCCAATTTCTTTTCTATTCTGGTTCTTTTTTTATTTAATTCCCAAATAGATCGTTAAAGTATAGTTGTTTCTTGAATTAAGTTCAATTTTTAATTTTATACAACTTCCATTTTTATTTTTATTCAACATCTATTTTTATTCAATTTCTTTTTCTATTCAAATTCCTTTTTTATTTAATTTCCAAATAGATCGTTAAGGTATAGGGTTTTTGACTGGACTTAAATTGTTAATTTTATGCAACTTCGATTTTTATTTTTATTCAGCTTCAAATTTTATTCAATTTCCTTTTCTATTCAACTTCGTTTTTATTTAATTTCCAAATCGATCGTTATGGTATAGTGGTTTCTTGATTTAACTTACATTGTTAATTTTTTGCAACTTTCATTTTTATTTTTATTTAATTTCCATTTTTATTCAATTTCCTTTTCTATTCAACTTCCCTTTTTTATCTAATTTCTGAATAGATCGTTAAAGTATAGTGGTTTCTTGAATGAACTTCCATTTTTAATTTTATGCAACTTCCATTTTTGTTTTTATTCAACTTCTATTTTTATTCAATTTGTTTTTCTATTCAACTTCCTCTTTTATTTAATTTTTAAATTGATCGTTAAGGTATAGTGGTTTTTTGAATGAACTTCCATTTTTAATATTATGCAACTTCCACTTTTATTTTTATTCAATTTCTGTTGTTATTCAATTTCCTTTTCTATTCTACTTCCCTTTTTATTTAATTTCCAAATAGGTCGTTAAGGTATAGTTTTTTCTTGAATGAACTTCCATTTTTCATTTTATGCAACTTCCATTTTTATTTTATTCAACCTCAATTTTTATTCAATTTGCTCTTCTATTCAACCACCTTTTTTATTTAATTTCCAAAAAAAATCGTTAAGGTATACTAATTTCTTGAATGAACTTCCATTTTTAATTTAGTGCAACTTCCGTTTTTATTTTTATTGAACTTCCTTTTTTATTCAATTTCCTTTTCTATTCAACTTCATTTTTTATTTATTTTCCAAATAGATGTTTATGGTATAGTGGCTTCTTGAATGAACTTCCATTTTTAATTTTATGCGACTTCCATTTTTATTTTTATTCAACTTCCCTTTTTATTCAATTTCATTTTCTATTCGGCTTCCTCTTTTATTTAATTTCCAAATAGATCGTTAAGGTATAGTGGTTTCTTGAATGAACTTACATTGTTAATTTTATGCAACTTCGATTTTTATTTTTAATCAAGTTCCATTTTTATTCAATTTCCTTTTCTATTTAATTTCCTTTTTTATTTAACTTCCAAATAGATCTTTAAGATATAGTGGTTTCTTGAATGAACTTCTATTTTTAATTTTATGCAACTTCGATTTTTATTCAATTTCCTTTTCTATTCGACTTCATTTTTTATTTAATTTCCAAATATATCTTTAAGGTATAGTGTTTTCTAGAATGAACTTCCATTTTTAATATTATGCAGAAACAATTTTTATTCAATTTACTTTTCTATTCAACTTCCACTTTTATTTAATTTCCAAATAGATCGTTAAGGTATAGTGATTTTTGAATGAACTTCCATTTTTGATTTTACGCAACTTCCATTTTGATTTTTATTCAACTTCCATTTTTATTCAGTTTCTTTTCTATTCAACTTCCTTTTTTATTTAATTTCAAAATAGATCGTTAAGGTACAGTGGTTTTTGATTGAACTTACATTGTTAAGTTTATGCAACTTTCATTTTTATTTTTATTCATCTTCAATTTTTATTCAGTTTCTTTTTCTATTCGACTTCCTTTTCAATTTAATTTCCAAATAGATCGTTAAAGTATAGTGGTTTCAGAATGAACTTACGTTGTTAATTTTAGGCAACTTCCATTTTTATTTTCTTTCAATTTCAAATTTTATTCAATTTCTTTTTCTATCAACTTCCGTTTTTTTATCTAATTTCTAAATGTATCGTTAAGGCATAGTGGTTTTTTGAATGAACTACCATTATTATTTTATGCAACTTTCATTTTTATTTTTATTCAACTTCCATTTTTATTCAATTTCCTTTTCGATTCAATATCCTTTTTTATTTTACTTCCAAATAGATCGTTAAGGTATAGTGGTTTCTTGAATGAACTTCCATTTTTAATTCTATGCAACTTCCATTTTTATTTTTATTCAACTTCCATTTTTGTTGAACTTCAATTTTTATTCAATTTCCACTACTATACAACTTCCTTTTTTTATTTAATTTCCAAATAGATTGTTAAGGTATAGTGGTTTTTGAATGAACTTCCATTTTTATTTTATTCCACTTCTATTTTTATTCAATTCTTTTTTCTGTACAACTTCCCTTTTTATTTAATTTCCAAATAGATCGTTAAAGTATAGTAGTTTTTTGAATGAACTTCCATTTTTAATTTTATGCAACTTCCATTTTTATTTTTATTCAACTTCCATTTTTATTCAATTTTTTTTTCTATTCAACTTCCTTTTTTATTTAATTTCCAAATAGATCGTTAAGGTATAGTGGTTTCTTGATTGAACTTACATTGTTAATTTTATGCAACTTCCATTTTTATTTTTATTCAACTTCCATTTTTATTCAATTTCTTTTTCTAGTCAACTTCCTTTTTTATTTTATTTCCAAATAGATCGTTAAGGTATAGTGGTTTCTTGATTGAACTTACATTGTTAATTTTATGCAACTTCCATTTTTATTTTTATTCAACTTCCATTTTTATTCAATTTCTTTTTCTAGTCAACTTCCTTTTTTATTTTATTTCCAAATAGATCGTTAAGGTATAGTGGTTTCTTGAATGTACTTACATTGTTAATTTTATGCAACTTCCATTTTTATTTTTATTCAACTTCAAATTTTATTCAATTTCCTTTTCTATTCAACTTCTTTTTTATTTAATTTCCAAATAAATCGTTAAGGTATAGTGGTTTCTTGAATAAACTTACATTGTTAATTTTTTGCAACTTCCATTTCTATTTTTTTCAATTCAATTTTTATTCGATTTCCTTTTCTATTCGACTTCCTTTTTTTTATCTAATTTCCGAATAGATCGTTAAGCTATAGTGGTTTCTTGAATGAACTTCCATTTTTAATTTTATGCAACTTCCATTTTTGTTTTTATTCAACTTCCATTTTTATTCATTTTGTTTTTCTATTCAACTTCCTTTTTTATTTAATTTCCAAATCGATCGTTAGGTATAGTGATTTTTTGAATTAACATCCATTTTTATTATTATGCAACTTCCATTTTTATTTTTATTCAATTTCCATTGTTATTCAATTTCCTTTTCTATTCAACTTCCGTTTTTATTTAATTTCCAAATAGATCATTAAGGTATAGTCGTTTCTTGAATGAACTTCCATTTTTCATTTTATGCGACTTCCATTTTTATTTTTATTCAACTTCAATTTTTATTCAATTTCCTTTTCTATTGAACTACATTTTTTTATTTAATTTCCAAATAGATCGTTAAGGTATATTGGTTTCTTGAATGAACTTCCATTTTTAATTTTATGCAACTTCCATTTTTATTTTTATTCAACTTCCATTTTTATTCAACTTCAATTCTTATTCAATTTCCATTACGATACAACTTTTTTTTTTTTATTTAATTTCGAAACAGATCGTTAAGGTATAGTGGTTTCTTGAATGAACTTCCATTTTTATTTTTATTGCGCTTCTATTTTTATTCAATTCTTTTTTCTATTCAACTACCATTTTTATTCAATTTCCGTTTTTATTTTTATTCAACTGCCATTTTTATTCAATTTCCAAATAGATCGTTAAGGTATAGTGGTTTCTTGAATGAACTTCCATTTTTTAATTTTATGCAACATCTATTGTTATTTTATTCAACTTCTATTTTATTCAATTTCCTTTTCTATTGAACTTCCATTTTTATTTAGTTTCGAAATAGGTCGTTAAGTTATAGTGGTTTCTTGAATGAACTTCCATTGTTAATTTTATGGGACTTCCATTTTTATTTTTATTCAACTTCAATTTTTATTCAATTTCCATTACTATTCAACTTCTTTTTTTATTTAATTCGCAAATAGATCCTTAAGGTATAGTGGTTCCTTGAATGAACTTCCATTTTTATTTTCATTCAACTTCTATTTTTAGTCAATTCTTTTTTCTATTCAACTTCCTTTTTCATTTAATTTCCAAATAGATCGTTAAGGTATAGTGGTTTCGTGAATGAACTTCCATTGTTAATTTTATGCAACTTCAATTTTTATTTTTATTCATCTTCCATTTTTATCCAATTTCCTTTTCTATTCAACTTCCTTTTTTATTTAATTTCCAAATAGATCGTTAAAATATAGTGGTTTCTTGAATGAACTTCCATTTTTAATTTTATACAACTTCCATTTTTATTTTTATTCAACTTCCATTTTTATTCAATTTCATTTTCTATTCAACTTCCTTTTTTATTTAATTTCCAAATAGATCATTAAGGTAGAGTGGTTTCTTGATTGAACTTACATTGTTAATTTTATGCAACTTCCATTCTTATTTTTATTCAACTTCTATTTTTATTCAATTTCCTTTTCTATTCAACTTGTTTTTTTATTTAATTTCCAAATAGGTCGTTAAGGTATAGTTGTTTTTTATTGAACTTACATTGTTAATTTTATGCAACTTCCATTTTTATTTTTATTCAACTTTAATTTTTATTCAATTTCATTTTCTATTCAACTTCCTTTTTTATTTAATTTCCAAATAGATCCTTAAGGTATAGTGGTTTCTTGAATGCACTTCCATTTTTAATTTTATGCAACTTTCATTTTTATTTTTATTCAACTTCCATTTTCATTCAATTTCTTTTTCTATTGAACTTCCTTTTTTATTTAACTTCTAAATAGATCGTTAAGATATAGTGGTTTCTTTAATGAACTTCTATTTTTAATTTTATGCAACTTCCATTTTAATTCAATTTGTTTTTCTATTCAACTTCATTTTTTATTTAATTTCCAAATAGATCGTTAAGGTATAATGTTTTCTAGAATGAACTTCCATTTTTAATTTTATGCAACAACCATTTTTACTCAATTTACTTTTCTATTCAACTTCCTCTTTTATTGAATTTCCAAATAGATCGTTAAGGTATAGTGGTTTCTTGAATGAACTTCCATTATTATTTTATGCAACTTCCATTTTTATTTTTATTCAACCACCATTTTTATTCAATTTCCTTTTCGATTCAACATCCTTTTTTATTTAATTTCCAAATAGATCGTTAAAGTATAGTGGTTTCTTGAATGAACTTCCATTTTTAATTTTTTGCAACTTCCATTTTTATTTTTATTCAACTTCCATTTTTATTTAATTTCGAAATAGATGGTTAAGGTACAGTGGTTCCTTGAATGAACTTCCATTGTTAATTTTATGCGATTTCCATTTTTATTTGTATACAACTTCAATTTTGTTTCAATTTCCATTACTATTCAACTTCTTTTTTTATTTAATTTTCAAATAGATCGTTAAAGTATAGTGGTTTCTTGAATGAACTTCCATTTTTATTTTTATTCAACTTCTATAGTTATTCAATTTCGTTTTGAATTCAACTTCCATTTTTATTTAATTTACAAATAGATCGTTAAGGTATAGTGGTTTCTTGAATGAAGTTCCATTTTTAATTTTATTCAACTTCTATTTTAATTTTCATTCAACTTCCATTTTTATTCAATTTCCTTTTTTATTCAACTTCCTTTTTTATTAAATTTCCAAATAGATCATTAAGGTATAGTGATTTTTTGAATGAACTTACATTGTTAATTTTATGCAACTTCCATTTTTATTCAATTTACTTTTCTATTGAACTTCCTTTTTTATTTAACTTACAAATAGATTGTTAAGATATAGTGATTTCTTCAATGAACTTCCATTTTTAATTTTATGCAACTTCCATTTTTATTCAATTTCCTTTTCTATTCAACTTCATTTTTTATTTAATTTCCAAATAGATCGTTAAGGTATAATGTTTTCTAGAATGAACTTCCATTTTTAATTTTATGCAACAACCATTTTTATTCAATTTACTTTTCTATTCAGCTTCCTCTTTTATTTAATTTCCTCGAGCGTAACACCAAAACTCTGGGCAACAATACTTGAGACCAAAACTCAACCTACCTGTTCGAAACACGCCCAACACATCCAAAAATTCAAACGTAGGGAATTAAAGGATGACAACAAGATATACAACTACCAACTCCACGGAACCAAAGTCCGGAGTACAACAAATACAAAAAAGGAAAATCGGGACCGCTATAACCTCCCCCCCCCCTTAAAGAATTTCGTCCCCGAAATTAAATACAAGTTTTTCAAAAACAAGATTTTGTCAATTCCCAACATTATTACAATGCGAATTTTAACAACTCGACCCATTACCGGTCATCTCATCTCTTTTCGAGAGGCAATTTACAACATTTTCCACAACATGCATTATAATTATGCATTCCCTGAAATTTCACAAATTTCAATACTACATTCCACGATTCTATATCATATTTAATATTCATGATATATATCCATTTCTACAATACATTCAACATATGCAATGTTACATTAAACTTCCATTTCAAGGCAAGTTCCAAAATACTCTCATAAACCAAAACATATACAATGTTTTACAACTTAAGACATATATAATGCTCTTAAAGTCCAACAATATTACAAAATTACCAATGCATGGTTACACATCAACAAACAAGTCCGGATATTTCTCACGGACCTCTAACTCACGTTCCCAAGTGGCTTCTTCCACTCCGTGATGCTTCCACAAAACTTTAACCAAGGGAATGGTCTTGCCTCGCAAGACTTGATCGCGCCTATCCAAGACCTGAACCGGTCTCTCCTCATACGAGGCATCCTCATCTACCTCTAAGTCGGTCCAATCCAACACGTGCGATGGATCCGGCTCGTACTTCCGAAGCATACTAACATGAAATACGTCATGTACCCCGGACAATTGCGGTGGCAAAGCCAAACGATAAGCAACCTCCCCAATCCTCTCAAGGATCTCAAAGGCACCGATAAACCGAGGGGATAACTTCCGACTCTTCCCAAACCTCATCAAACCTCACCTCAGTGATATTTTCAAGAAAACATGATCGCCCATTTCAAATGCCAAAGGCCTCCTCCTACGGTCGGCATAACTCTTTTGGCGACTCTGGGCTGTAACAAGCCTCCTACGGATAAGCTCGACTTTCTCCATCGTTTCCCTCACCAACTCCGGCCCCAACAAAGGTGCATCACCCACCTCGGCCCAACAAACTGGGGACCTACACGGGCGGCCATACAAGGCCTCAAACGGTGCCATACCGATGCTCGACTCAAAACTGTTGTTGTAGGCAAACTCCACCAAGGGCAAGTGCCTCTCCCACGTCCCACTAAAGTCAAGGACACAACCTCGAAGCATATCCTTAAGGATCTGGATAGTACGCTCGGACTACCCGTCAGTCTGAGGGTGATAAGCCGTACTAAAGGTCAACTTAGTGCCCAAGGCACTCTGCAAACTCTGCCACAACCTAGCGGTAAAACGAGGGTCTCTATCCGAGACGATCGTCACTGGGACCCCGTGCAACCTCACTATGTCCCGAATATACAAATCGGCAAGATGATCTACCGAATCTCTCATGCGCATAGGGATAAAGTGCGCCGACTTAGTCAACCGGTCTACAACCACCCAAATAGCATCACTACCCCGCTGAGTCCTCGGAAGACCTACAACGAAGTCCATAGTGACATGCTCCCACTTCCACTCGGCAATAGGCAAGGGTTGCAACAAACCTGTTGGCCTCTGATGCTCGGCCTTCACTTGCTGACAAGTAAGGCACTTAGACACAAAAACTGCCATATCTCTCTTCATTCCCCGCCACCAGAACTGGCGACCCAAATCTTGATACATCTTAGTGCCTTCCAGATGCACCGCAAGGCGTGAATGGTGAAACTCTCGGAGTACTTCCTCTCGGCAAGACTCTGGCACAAACAAACGGTCTCGGTATCTCACACTCCGGTCGGGATACACAGACAAACCCTTATCAACCTTCCCACTGGAGATCTTCTCTCGGAGGGCTTCTACCTCAAGGTCACCTCCTTGTGCCTCTAACACTCGAGTCACAAGTGTAGGCTGCGCAACAACTGAAAACAAGGTCGCAGCCTCAACAGATTCGCCCAAAAGCAAATCGAACTCGCCAAGTGCCCCCAACATCTCCCATTCTCGGATGGCTATACAAGTTACATCACTAATGGATTTCCTACTAAGGGCATCGGCCACAACATTGGCCTTTCCCGGGTGATAATGCAACTCAAAATCGTAGTCCTCGATAAACTCCATCCACCTTCTCTGCCTCAGATTCAAGTCTCTCTGTGTAAACAGATACTTCAAACTCTTATGATCCGAGAACACCTCGAACTTCTCACCATACAGGTAATGCCTCCACATCTTCAAGGCAAAGATTACTGCTGCTAACTCTAGGTCATGTGTAGGGTAATTCTTCTCGTGTATTTTCAACTGACGTGAGCCATAAGCTACCACTTTCCCCTCTTGCATCAACACACAACCCAAACCCTCTCGTGAGGCATCACAATAAACCGCATAACCCAACCCTCTCTCTGGAATAATCAAGACCGGAGCAGTGGTCAATCTAACCTTCAACTCTTGGAACGACTTTTCACAAGTCTTACTCCATACAAACTTGACCCCTTTCCGCGTCAACCTAGTCAACGGCGAAGCTAGCCTGGAGAAATCTTTCACAAACCGGCGGTAATACCCAGCTAATCCCAGAAAACTGCGGATCTCAAAAACACTCTTAAGCTGTGCCCAATCTTGCACTGCCTCAATCTTGGATGTATCAACAGACACCCCTTCCCCAGATACCACATGGCTTAAGAACTTGACTTCTCCTAGCCAGAACTCACACTTCCCAAACTTGGCATACAACCTATGGGCTCTAAGCAACTCAAGCACCACTCTCAAGTGTTCCTCGTGCTCCTCCTCCGAAGGTGAATAGATAAGAATGTCGTCCACAAAAACGACTACAAATCGATCTAAGAATTCCCGGAAGATCCGGTTCATCAAATCCATAAAGACTGCCGGTGCATTGGTGAGCCCAAATGGCATCACCAGAAACTCATAATGGCCATACCGCGTGCGGAATGCCGTCTTAGGAATATCCTCCTCCCTGACCCTCAACTGGTGGTAACCCGATCTCAAGTCTATCTTAGAGAAACAATGGGAACCCTTCAACTGGTCAAACAAATCATCAATACGGGGCATAGGGTACTTATTCTTGACCGTAGCCCGATTCAACTTCCGGTGCTCCCCATGGCGAAACACTAGGGCGAATAAAGCCCTTATCCAGCAACTCCTGGAGCTGAATCTTCAACTCACTCAACTCGGCTGGGGCAAAACGATAAGGTGCCATAGAAATCGGCGCCGTGCTGGGCACTAAATCAATGGAGAACTCAATCTCACGGTGAGGTGGCAAACTAACGAGATCCTCGGGAAAAACATCCGAATACTCACAAACCTCTCTCGGTAATACAATCTGGGTCTTATCACACTCACCACTCATGAAGCTAGCGAGAAGACCACTAAGCTCGCTCCGCCCTTGCGGATCAAACACCGGTGGCAACACACTACCAACCCGATCCCCCAAGAAATGGAAACGCTCCCCGCTCAAGGTACATGCTGTGACCCTCTGGCGGTAGCAATCAATAACAGCCCGGTATGACGATAGCCAGTCCATACCCAAAATAACATCAAATCCCGGCATGGGCATCACTACAAAAGGAAACAGAAGCCGGCGATCGGCGACCTCTATATCACAACCCCTACATCCTTGTTTGAAAATCAACTCACCCCGATAGGTGACATTACACAAATAGGAGATGCTAACTGTGCCAACTCCAATCCCAAAACAGATGCAAATGCAACAGATACAAAGGAAGGAGATGCACCCGTATCAATCAATACACTAGCAACCGAGTTGCAAAATAAGAAGGTACCTCTCACAACTGATGGAGCAGGTACAAGATCCTGCGCGGTAACAGCATGCACGCGCCCAGTAGGCCCTGATCTATCTGCTCACCCCTCGGAGCATACGACTGCTGCACAGACTGGGACGACGAAGCTCCCGGATTGGCCCTCGAGTCCTGCACAGACTGAGCTGGCTGAAAACCCTGCGTCTGCCTAGAACCAGACGTGCCCGAAGTGGCACTCAACTGTGGGCAAAACCTCTTCAGGTGCCCAGGCTGACCACACTGATAACAAGACAAGGACTGGCCCCTGCCCTGACTCTGGCTTTGCGGTCTAGCTGAAGATGAAGCAGCTCTCTGACCTCCTCCCCTCTGTGGGCAAGCCGAAGCCTTGTGGCCCAGCTGACCACACTTGTAACAGGTGAAATCTCCTTGATTGCCTCTCCCCGAGCCTGCACTCGGCACTGGAAAGGTCGATCTAGCAACACCACCCTGAGACTGCTGAGGGTTAGCACCCCTCTGTCTCCTGCCATCCCCCTGACCATCCTAGCTCCTTTTGGAGCCTCTCTGTCGCTCCTCCTCCTGCATCATGATCTCCATATGGGTTGCAACATCAACCAAGCGCCCATAGTCTCGAATCATAGAACCACCAACTCTCATCTTGAGGCCGCGCCTCAACCTCTTCTCAAACTCGATACAACGGCGTTCCTCGGACGCCACAAGTTCAGGTGCAAACCTGGACAAACTACTAAAAGTAGCCTCAAACTCGGCCACTGAAGAGCTCAACGGCAAAAGCTGGCAGAACTGGTCTCTCAGCTTCTCCCTGACTGCTGGAGATAAGAACTTCTCCTGGAAAGCGTTCACAAAAGCCTCCCAAGTGCCATCCAAACGACCCTTCACGAATTTCCACCACTAACCCGCATTCCCTTTCAGCTGGAAAGATGCCAAGGTCACTTTCAAGGCTCCGTCCTCAATGCCTAGCATCTCAAACGTCTTACTCATCTGTTCCAACCACTCATCCGCCTTAAGTGGCTCTTTCGGATCACCGACAAACTCGTCCGAATTAGACCGGAAGAACTCCCTCTTCAAGAAGGAAGGCCCTGCATCAACAACCTGGGCCTGCACTGGATTCTCAGCTCTGAGAATACCCATAGACTCCCTCAAAGCATCGGCTATCCCACGGGCTAAAGTACCCATAGCCTCCTGACCCGCTGGATCGGCCACATTGGCCTGGCCAACACCCTCCTGCTGCTCCGGAATGTCATCCGGTATAGGCATCTCCTGCCTCCTAGGCCTACCTCGCCTACCACCACGTTCTCGTCCTGACATCCTAATAAAGGTAACAAAGAACATTAGCACATTCACAAATGTGCTGAAGCTATAACACTCGCGTCCTAATGCATGGACAACTGTAATTTACTCCACGTAAGCACATAAACACATAAGCACTTATGAATTTCGTTTCCGGATAATGATCGTCCCGAGGCATTACTAGAGTTCCGGTTAGAAACAACATTGATCAAGTGCTTTTCCAACAAGACTCACAGAAACCCAAGGATCCAATCAACATCCTAGAAACTAAATCTCATACCCAAGTAGTCACATAAACATGTTATCACATAAGCGTATAACATTACACATAAGTCTCTAACAAGCGAGACAAACCCATTGTGATACTAATCACTTCCCACGTACCCAAAGTATTCGAACCCGGTACGCTCTGATACCAAGTTGTAACGCCCTCAAAATAAACCCATAAATCATACAATAATAGCATGCCTAGACATAAGAGAATGAAGCATAAATATATTCCATCAGAATAATCATTACAAAATGTATTACATGTTGACAACAAAAGTAAATGCTCTATGGGCTTACAACTTTCCAAGTCAACACTTGGTTACAAAAAGAGAGTGCTAACTCTATACATAGAAAACCCTTGGCTTGATATACATGTAATACAACAAAATAACAAAAGAAGTCCCAGCCACTAAGCCTCCCAAGCTACGTCCTTGGAGGTGGCATGCTACCTGTACCTGAAAATGATGTCCCATATAGGGTGAGCCACAGCCCAGTAGAAATATACTAAACCAACTATAAACATTGACTAAAATAATAGCATTCAACAGATGGTCCATACTTATATTCCAACTCATGCCATATTACCGTTTCATGACAATTATAACCATGTTACATTTCACCTTCCATTTCTTATTCAACTTTCAGTTTGAAAACAAGGCTCAGAACCTGGCCAAATAATTTTAATGAGACTATAACTCATTACTAAAACACTTTCGAAATTCGTGACGGATACACATTTTGGTGTTGTATCAAAAACACATAAACCACTTCCTTACTTTACAAGTGATACACATTTTGGTGCTGTATCAATTTAACATAGAAACACTTCTATACTTCACAATTGATAATGATATATTTTAGTGCTATATCAAATCAAACAAACACTTCCACATTTCACCATGATACACATGTAGTGCTGTATCAATGTCACACAAATTTCGGTTTAGAGGTCCATCCCCTATCTTCCCCTAAACCGTGGAGTACATCCCTATCTCCTCCCACACAACACATTGTATACATACATAGATCATATACATAATCAATCAATACATAAAGTTAATGTATTTTTCAACTGTCATACTCGATGACACATTCCATTGATTAGTTTTAGTTTGCCTAATCATCATGCATTGTCTACAACAATCAAGATTATCCTCCACCGATAGCCCAAAGCAGTTATTTCTAAACAGAAAATAAATGCACCAAATGGATAAATTATCAACATTTGCCTAGGTGAGCGATAAATTAATCCAACTACACCCTTTAGTCCCATACCATTCCGATTTGAATATTTCCTATTCAATTTCCTCATTTCCCAAAATTAATTATACCAATTAATTTATTATGCAATTAGGGTTTTTTCCCAAATTCACAATACCAACTCTAAGGTTCCTTTTTCATCAATAATCCAACAACAAATCCATTTTCCAATGTATTACATACATAAGAGTTTATATATTTGAAAACCCATCTTTTGAAAATTACACAAAGGCCCAAAACTTTCTCAAAATTACCCAACAACCCCTAACATATCGAAATACCAAAATTCCAAGACAAAGCTCATAAGATGGAGTAGGAGATCCCTACCTCGAAGTTAGAGCTCGAATGGAGAAGAAGACCAAAACCAAAGTGCTCCAAACTCCAAATCTTTCGGATCAAAACGAAGCCCTCGACGATCAACACAACTTTTACAAAGGCCGAAGGAAAGGGAAGCACCCTGACTAGATCAAACCCTAGAGAGAAAGGAGTTTCTAGAGAGAGAGGCTCTCAAAAAATCTTTTTAGAAAGTAAGAGAGAGAGAGAGAATGCGAAAAGTGATTCAAAAATGCCCAACTGCCTTCTGATATACGATAGGTCCGCTCGAGCGGAAAACACAACGCTCGAGCGTCAAGAACAAAAAACATGGTCCGCTCGAGCGCAATAAGGCTTGCTCGAGTGTCAAGACACAAAGATAAAGTACATCCGCTCGAGCGCGAAAACCAGTCCGCTCGAGCGTAGATTCCCCCCTCCCAGAACTTTCACAGACAAGGCACTACCCGCTCGAGTGCCAAAAGGCCCGCTCGAGCGTGAAAAACACACCTGCAAAAGTTTTGCAGAGGCACGAAATACTGGGAGTGTGTAAACTCCGCTCGAGGGCAAGAAGACCCGCTCGAGCGTAACACCAAAACTCTGGGCAACAACACTTGAGACCAAAACTCAACCTACCTGTTCGAAACACGCCCAACACATCCAAAAATTCAAACATAGGGAATTAAAGGATGACAACAAGATATACAACTACCAACTCCACGGAACCAAAGTCCGGAGTACAACAAATACAGAAAAGGAAAATCGGGATCGCTATATATTCAATTTCTTTTTATATTCAACTTCTTTTTTTATTTAATTTCCAAATAGATCGTTAAGGTATAGAGGTTTCTTTATTGAACTTACATTGTTAATTTTATGCAACTTCCATTCTTATTTCTATTCAACTTCTATTTTTATTCAATTTCCTTTTCTATTCAACTTCCTTTTTTATTTAATTTCCAAATAGGTCGTTAAGGTATAGTTGTTTTTTATTGAACTTACATTGTTAATTTTATGAAACTTCCATTTTTATTTTTATTCAACTTCAATTTTTATTCAATTTCCTTTTCTATTCAACTTCCTTTTTTATTTAATTTCCAAATAGATCCTTAAGGTATAGTGGTTTCTTGAATGAACTTCCATTTTTAATTTTATACAACTTCCATTTTTATTTTTATTCAACTTTCATTTTCATTCAATTTCTTTTTCTATTCAACTTTCTTTTTGATTTAATTTCCAAATAGATCGTTAAAGCAGAATGGTTTCTTGATTGAACTTACATTGTTAATTTTATGCAACTTCCATTTTTATTTTTATTCTACTTCAATTTTAAGTCAATTCTCTTTTCTATTCAACTTCCTTTTTTATTTAATTTCCAAATAGATCGTTAAGGTATAGTGGTTTCTTGAATGAACTTACATTGTTAATTTTATGCAACTTCCAATTTTATTGTTATTCAATTTCCTTTTATATGCAACTTCCTTTTTTTTATCTAATTTTCCAATAGATCGTTATGGTATAGTAGTTTCTTGAACGAACTTCCATTTTTATTCAATTCTATTTTCTATTTAACTTCCTTTTTTATTTAATTTCCAAATAGATCGTTAAGGTATAGTGGTTTCTTGAATAAACTTCCACTTTTAATTTTATGCAACTTGCATTTTTATTCAATTTCTTTTTCTATTCAACTTCCTTTTTTATTTAATTTCCAAAAAAGGTCGTTAACGTATAGTGGTTTTTTGAATGAATTTCCATTTTTAATATTATGCAACTTCTATTTTTATTTTTATTCAATTTCCATTGTTTTTCAATTTCCTTTTCTATTCAACTTCCATTTTATTTAATTTTCAAATAGATCGTTAAGGTATAGTCGTTTCTTGAATGAACTTCCATTTTTAATTTTATGCAACTTCTATTTTTATTTTTATTCAACTTCCATTTTTATTCAACCTCCTTTTCTATTCGACTTCCTTTTTTATTTAATTTGTAAATAGATCTTTAAGATATAGTGTTTTCTTGAATGAACTTACATTGTTAATTTTATGCAACTTCCATTTTTATTTTTATTCTACTTCAATTTTTATTCAATTTCATTTTCTATTCAAGTTCTTTTTTTATTTAATTTCCAAATAGATCGTTATGGTACAGTGGTTTCTTGAATGAACTTCCATTTTTATTTTTATTCAACTTCCCTTGTCATTCAATTTCCCTTTCTATTCAACTTCCATTTTTATTTAATTTCCTTTTCTATTCAACTTCTTTTTTCATTTAATTTCCAAATAGATTGTTAAGGTATAGTGGATTTTTAAATGAACTTCCATTGTTAATTTTATGCAACTTTCATTTTTATTTATTTAACTCCCTTTTTTATTCAATTTCCAAATAGATCATTAAGGTATAGTGGTTTCTTGAATGAGTTTCCATTTTTAATTTTATCCTACTTCATTTTTATTTTTATAACATCCATTTTTATTCAATTCGCTTTTCTATTTAGCTTCCTTTTTTATTTAACTTCCAAATAGATCGTTAAGATATAGTGGTTTCTTGAATGAACTTCCATTTTTAATTTTACGCAACTTCCATTTTTATTCAATTTCTTTTGTATTCAACTTTAATTTTATTTAATTTCCAAATAGATCGTTAAGTTATAGTAGTTTCTTGCATGAACTTCCATTTTTAATTTTACGCAACTTCAATTTTTGTTTTTATGCAACTTCTATTTTTATTCAATTTCTTTTTCTATTCAACTTTCCTTTTCATTTAATTTCCAAATAGATCGTTAAGGTATAGGGGTTTCTTGAATAAACTTTCAGTGTTAATTTTATGCATATTCCATTTTTATTTTTATTCATCTTCCATTTTTATCCAATTTCCTTTTCTATTCAACTTCCTTTTTTATTGAATTTCCAAATCGATCGTTAAGGTATAATGGTTTCTTCAATAAACTTTCATTGTAAATTTTATGCAACTTTCATTTTTATTTTTATTCAACTTCTATTTTTATTCAATTTCCTTTTCTATTCAATTTTTTTTTTTCTATTTAATTTGCAAATAGCTCGTTAAGGTATAGTGGTTTCTTCAAAAAACTTCCATTTTTCATTTTACGCAACTTCCATTTTTTTTTATTCAACTTCCATTTTTATTCAATTTATTTTTCTATTCAACTTCTTTTTTTTTTTTTTTTCATTTCCAAATAAATCGTAAAGGTATAGTGGTTTCTTGAATGAGCTTACATTCTTAATTTTATGCAACTTCCATTTTAATTTTTATTCAATTTTTCTTTTCTATTCAACTTCCTTTTTTATTTAATTTCCAAATAGATCGTTAAGGTGTAGTGGTTTTTTGAATGAACTTCCATTTTTAATTTTATGCAACTTCCACTTTTATTTTTATTCAACTTCCATTGTTATTCAATTTCATTTTCAATTCAACTTCATTTTTTATTTAATTTCAAAATAGATCGTTAAGGTATAGTGGTTTTTTGAATGAAGTTCCATTTTTAATTTTATTCAACTTCTATTTTAATTTTTATTCAACATCCATTTTTATTCAATTTCTTTTTTTATTCAACTTCATTTTTTATTAAATTTCCAAAAAAATCGTTAAGGTATAGTCGTTTCTTCAATGAACTTACATTGTTAATTTTATGAAACTTCCATTTTTATTTTTATTCAACTTCCATTTTTATTCAATTTCTTCTTCTATTGAACTTTCTATTTTATTTAACTTCCAAATAGATCGTTAAGATATAGTGGTTTCTTTAATGAACTTCCAGTTTTAATTTTATGCAACTTCCATTTTAATTCAATTTGCTTCTCTATTCAACTTCATTTTTTATTTAATTTCCAAATAGATCGTTAAGGTATAATGTTTTCTAGAATGAACTTCCATTTTTAATTTTATGGAACAACCATTTTTATTCAATTTACTTTTCTATTCAACTTCCTCTTTTATTTAATTTCCAAATAGATCGTTAAGGTATAATGTTTTCTAGAATGAACTTCCATTTTTAATTTTATGGAACAACCATTTTTATTCAATTTACTTTTCTATTCAACTTCCTCTTTTATTTAATTTCCAAATAGATCGTTAAGGTGTAGTGGTTTCTTGAATGAACTTCCATTAATATTTTATGCAACTTCCATTTTTATTTTTATTCAACTACCATTTTTATTCAATTTCCTTTTCGATTCAACATCCTTTTTATTTAATTTCCAAATAGATCGTTAAGGTATAGTGGTTTCTTGAATGAACATTCATTTTTAATTTGATGCAACTTCCATTTTTATTTTTATTCAACTTCCATTTTTATTCAATTTCCAATTCTATTCAACTTCCATTTTTATTTAATTTCGAAATAGATCGTTAAGCTATAGTGGTTTCTTGAATGAACTTCCATTGTCAATTTAATGCAACTTCCATTTTTATTTTTACACAACTTCAATTTTTTTTTTTCAATTTCCATTACTATTCAACTTCTTTTTTTATTTAATTTCCAAATAGATCGTTAAGGTATAGTGGTTTTTTGAATGAACTTTCGTTTTTATTTTTATTCAACTTCTATTTCTAGTCAATTCTTTTTTCTATTCAACTTCCTTTTTTATTTAATTTACAAATAGATCGTTAAGGTATAGTGGTTTCGTGAATAAACTTCCATTGTTAATTTTATGCAACTTCCATTTTTATTTTTATTCATCTTCCATTTTTATCCAATTTCCTTTTTTATTCAACTTCCTTTTTTATTTAATTTCCTAATAGATCGTTATGGTATAGTGGTTTCTTGAATGAACTTCCATTTTTAATTTTAAGCAACTTCCATTTTTATTTTTATTCAACTTCCATTTTTATAGCGACCCCGGTCTTTTCCTTTAGATTGTTGTATCCGGACTTAAGTTCGTGGATCCAGGCATTGTGTATTGTTGTTGTTGTCCTTTAATTCTTTATTTTTGAGTTATAGGATGTCTTTGGACAGGTTTGTTTCAGGTTGGTTGGGTTTAGACCAAGGGTTGCTGTCCAGAATTTTGGACCTTCGCTCGAGCGAGGAGTTGGTCGCTCGAGCGAGCTGTTGTTTTTGTTCTTCGCTCGAGCCAGGTTTGGTCGCTCGAGCGAGAGTCTGCGTCTGGGCTTAGGACCTGAGAGATGTGTTTCTTGGCTCGAGCGAGCTTTCTTCGCTCGAGCGAGCGAGTGTATGTTTTCGAGCGAGTTTCGTTCGTGCTCGAGCGAGCTTCTGGGTTGCAGACCTGAAGCATCGAGTTTTTGGCTCGAGCGAGCTTTTCTTCGCTCGAGCGTGGATTTTTGTGTCTGGTCGCTCGAGCGACCATGTCTTCGCTCGAGCGAGCCTGTCAGTTTAAATACGCAGCAGCGTTTTAAAGTTTTTTATCCTTTTTGATCCAAAACCCTAGTTACGAGTTTCTCTCTCCCAACTCACACTTCTTCCTAGGTTTGATCTAGTTAGGGTGTGTTTTTACCCTAGTTGCTTTACAAATAAGATAGAGGAGAGTGAGGGCTTTCATTTAATCTGAGCAATTGTTGGTTTGGAGCACTTTCAAGTTTTGGGCATCATCTTCTCTCCTTTTTGAGTTATTTCTTCGAGGTAGGGATTTCCTACTCCATTTATACGCTTTAATCCTAAGTGGTGGTATTTTGGTATGTGGGGGTAGTTTGGTAATTTTGGGAGAAACCTTAGGGTTTTGTCATAGATTAATTTATATAATTAATTTAAAGGAAGATTGTGATATTGGTTAAATTCATGAGATTGGGAAATTTAGTGGTTTTGATGTATTTGGTAGTTTAAATACTTACCTTAGAGAATAGAATTATTGAAATTACATTTATTGTATAGTTATTTCTTGCTTAGAAATAACTGTTTTGGGCTATCGGTGGAGGATAGCCATTGATTGTTGTAGACCTTGCATGCGGCTTAGGTATAACTGAAATTGAGTCAATTTTGACTGTTGAGTTAATACAGAACATTCGTGTATTAATTATGTGTTGTATATGGCAATTTGTTATTGCATATGCATTTTTTGGAGGAGATAGGGGATGAACTCCACGGTTTAGGGGAAGATAGGGGATGGACCTCTAAACCGGATTTTTGGGAGGAGATAGGGGATGGACTCCAGTAGCATCACTCTTATGTGTGCTTATTGATAATAGAAATATTTCTATTTATTGTTGATATGATACATCACTAAAATGTGTATCAGTTGGGAAGTATGGAAGTGAATTGATTGTGATTGATATAATACCAACATGTGTATTTGTTATGTTAGGTTAACTTGAATTGTTATTCCTGTTGAATTGGAAGTATGTTAATAAAAGATGAAACCCCAGTTGAGTTATTTGGCCAGGTTCTGAGCCATAAGTGGAAAGTAAATTATGCCATAGACAATGTGTCATAGGCAATGTAGACATTCGTGTCATGAATTGTAACTTGATTATCGGTGTTAACCATGTATCAGATGCTAATGCTTTAGTTAATTCTTATGCTTGGTTTAGTATTTTCTACTGGGCTGTGGCTCACCCTATATGGGAACTTCATTTTCAGGTTCAGGTGGTTCACTACCTCCAAGGACTTAGCTTGTGAGGATTTGGACTTGAAGACTTGTTTTATTTTTTATTGTTTTATTTGAATTATGTAAACTTCAAGCCTAGGGCTTTATTTGTTTTGAGTTAGAACTCATGAAATTGTGTCCAAGTGTTGGCTTGGCAAGATGTAAGCCCGTAGGGCATTTATTTTGATGTTTTATTTCGTAATACTCTGATGATTAATAATATAATGTTTTTCTTTAATAATGCATGTTGTTTTTATATATTATGGGTTTAATTTTGAGGGCGTTACAACTTGGTATCAGAGCGTACCGGGTTTGAATACTTTGGGTACGTGGGAAGTGATTAGTATCACAATGGGTTCGTCTCGTTTGATAGAGACTTAGTGTAATGATTACATGCTTATATGATAACATGTTTATGTGATTATGTGGGTATGGAATGTAGTTTCTAGATGTTGATTGGATCCTTGAGTTCTGAGTCTTGTTGGAAAGGCACTTGATCAATGCTGTTTCCAACCGGAACTAGTGGCGCTTTGGGACTATCATTATCCAGGAATGAAATTCGTAGGTGCTTATGTGATTATGTGCTTACGTGGTGTGATTTATTGTTGTCCAATGTATTAGGACGTGAGTGTTTAGTTTTGGCACATTATTTGAGTGCTAACGTCTTTGTTTCCTTTATTAGGATGTCAGGACGAGGACGAGGTCGTGGTAGGCGTGGTAGGCAGGCCAGGCAGGAAGTGCCTATACCGGAGGAAATTCCGGCAGTTCAGGAGGGTGTTGGCCAGGCCAATATGGCCGAGCCAGTAGGACAGCAGTTTATGGGCGCTTTGGCCCAAGGGATAGCAGGGGCATTTCAGGCGTCAGTTGACATTCTGAGGGCTGCGAATCCAGCCCAGGCTGTTGTTGCTGCAGATGCAGGGCCTTCTTTTCTGAAGAGGGAGTTCTTCCGGTCTCAACCGGACGAATTTTTAGGTGATCCTAGCGAGCCGCTTAAGGCAGATGAATGGCTCGAACAGACAACGAAAACGTTTGAGATGCTTGGCATCGAAGACGAGGGGTTGAAGGTGACCTTGGCATCTTTCCAGCTGAAAGGGGATGCGGGTCAGTGGTGGAAGTTCACCAAGGTCGTATTGGAGGTACTTGGAGGCTTTGTGATGCTTTTCAGGAGAAGTACCTGTCTCCAGCTGTTCAGGAGAAGTTGAGAGATCAGTTCCCATCTTGAGCAGAACAGTTTATCAGTGGCCGAGTTTGAGGCTGCATTCACTAGTTTGTCCAGGTTTGCACCTGAGTTGGTGGCGACTGAGGAACGCCGTTGCATTGAGTTTGAGAAGAAGTTGAGGCGTGGCCTCATGTGAGAGTTGTCGGATCTATGATTAGGGATTTTGGGCGATTGGTTGATGCAGCAGCCCATACTGAGACTATGATGCAGGAAGAGGGGAAAGGCAGAAAGGCTCCAAGAGGAGTCAGGATGGCCAGAGTGATGGCAGGAGGCAGAGAGGTTTCACTCCTCAGCAGCCTCAGAGTAGTTTTTCTAGATCCACTTTTCCAGTGCCGAGTGCTAGTTCGGGAAAGGCAGTCAGGGAGACATTACTGTTTCAAGTGTGGCCAGCTGGGTCACAAGTCTCCAGTTTGTCCTCAGAGGGGAGGAGTTCAGAGAGCAGCATCTTCTTCGGCTCGATCTCAGAGCCAGAGTCAGGGTAGAGGCCAGCCGCTCTCTGTTTCAGTGCGGTCAGCCGGGCACATGAAGAGGTTTTGCCCACAGTTGGTGGCACACTGGTGCATCTGGTTCGAGGCAGACTCAGAGTCAGCTGCCTGCTCAGTCAGTTCAGGCCTCGAGGGCCAATCAGGGGGCTTCTTCGTCCCAGTCTGTGCAGCAGTCTATGCTCCGAGGGGTGAGCAGGTTGATCAGAGGTCATCTGGGCGCGTGTATGCTGTTACAGCGCAGGATCTTGTACCGGCTCCATCTGTTGTGAGAGGTACCTTCTTGTTTTGCAATTCAGTTGCTAGTGTTTTGATCGATACGGGTGCATCTCATTCCTTTGTGTCTGCTGCATTTGCATCTGTTTTGGAGTTGGAGTTAGCTCAGTTAGCGTCTCCTATTTGTGTAGTGTCACCTCTTGGGGGTGAGTTGATTTTGAAACAAGGTGTTAGGGGTTGTGATATAGAGGTCGATGATCATAGAATCCCTTTCTCTTTTGTAGTTATGCCCATGAAGGGCTTTGATGTTATTTTGGGTATGGACTGGTTGTCGTCATACCGGGCAGTTATTGATTGCTACCGTCAGAGGGTCACTTGTTGTACCGTGAACGGGGAGTGTTTTCGTTTTCTGGGGGACCGGGTTGGTAGTGTTTTGCCACCGGGTTATGATCCGCGAGGGCGGAGTGAGCTTAGTGGTCTACTTGCTAGTCTTTCGATTAGTGAGGGTGATGAGACCCAGATTGTGTTGCCGAGGGTGGTTTGTGAGTATTCGGACGTTTTTCCCGAGGATCTTGTTAGTTTGCCACCTCAGCGAGAGATTGAGTTCTCTATTGATTTAGTGCCCGGCACGGCGCCGATTTCTATGGCACCTTACCGTTTTGCCCCAGCCGAGTTAGTTGAGTTGAAGGTTCAACTCCAGGAGTTGTTAGATAAGGGCTATATCCGTCCTAGTGTTTCGCCGTGGGGAGCACCGGCCCTCTTTGCTAAGAAGAAAGGTGGTGCTTTGAGATTGTGTATTGATTACAGGAAATTGAATCGGGCTACGTTAAGAATAAGTATCCTATGCCCCGTATTGATGATTTGTTTGACCAGTTGAAGGGTTCCCGTTGTTTCTCTAAGATAGATTTGAGATCGGGTTACACAGTTGAGGTCAGGGAGGAGGATATTCCGAAGACGGCATTCCGTACGCGGTATGGCCACTATGAGTTTCTGGTGATGCCATTTGGGCTCACCAATGCACCGGCAGTGTTTATGGATTTGATGAACCGGATCTTCCGGGAATTCTTGGATCGTTTTGTGGTCGTCTTCGTGGACGACATTTGATTTATTCACCTTCAGAGGAGGAGCACGAGGACACTTGAGAGTGGTGCTAGAGTTACTTAGAGCCCATAAGCTTTATGCTAAGTTCGGGAAGTGTGAGTTCTGGCTAGAAGAGGTGAAGTTCTTAGGCCATGTAGTTTCTGGGGAAGGGGTGTCTGTTGATACATCCAAGACTGAGGCAGTGCAAGATTGGGCACAGCCTAAGAGTGTGTTTGAGATCCGCAGTTTTCTGGGATTAGCTGGGTATTACCGTCGGTTTGTGAAAGATTTCTCCAGGTTAGCTTCACCGTTGACTAGATTGACTCGGAAGGGAGTCAAATTTGTATGGAGTGAGACTTGTGAAAAGTCGTTTCAGGAGTTGAAGGTTAGACTGACCACCGCTCCAGTCTTGATTATTCCGGAGAGAGGGTTGGGTTATGCAGTCTATTGTGATGCCTCACGAGAGGGTCTGGGTTGTGTGTTGATGCAAGAGGGGAAAGTGGTTGCCTATGGCTCACGTCAGTTGAAAATTCATGAGAAGAATTACCCTACGCATGATTTAGAATTAGCAGCTGTGATTTTGCCTTGAAGATTTGGAGGCATTATCTTTATGGTGAGAGGTTCGAGGTATTCTCGGATCATAAGAGTCTGAAATATCTGTTTACACAGAAAGACTTGAATTTGAGGCAGAGGAGGTGGATGGAGTTCATTGAGGATTATGACTTCGAGTTGCACTATCATCCGGGGAAGGCCAATGTTGTGGCCGATGCCCTTAGTAGGAAATCTGTTGGTGACTTAGCTAGTATAGCCATCCGGGAGTGGGAGATGTTGGGTGCAGTTGGGGAGTTTGATTTGCATCTGGGCGAATCCGTAGAGGCTGCGGCCTTGTTTTCTGTTGTTGCACAGCCTACACTTGTGACTCGAGTGTTAGAGGCTCAGAGGGGTGATCTTGAGGTAGAATCTCTCCGAGAAAGATTTCCAATGGGAAGGTTGAGAAGGGTTTGACGGTGTATCCCGACCTGAGTGTGAGATACCGAGACCGTCTGTTTGTGCCGGAGTCTTGCCGAGAGGAGGTACTCCGAGAGTTTCATCATTCGCGCCTTGCGGTGCATCCGGGAGGTACTAAGATGTATCGGGATTTGGGTCGCCAGTTTTGGTGGCGGGGTATGAAGAGAGATGTGGCAGCTTTCGTATCTAGGTGCCTTACTTGTCAGCAAGTGAAGGCCGAGCATCAGAGGCCAGCGGGTTTGTTGCAACCCTTGCCTATTGCCGAGTGGAAGTGGGAGCATGTCACTATGGACTTCGTTGTGGGTCTTCCGAGGACTCAGCGGGGTAGTGATGCTATTTGGGTGGTTGTAGACCGGTTGACGAAGTCGCGCACTTCATTCCTATGCGTGTTAGAGATTCGGTAGATCATCTTGCCGACTTATATATCCGGGACATAGTGAGGTTGCACGGGGTCCCAGTGACGATCGTCTCAGATAGAGATCCTCGTTTTACTGCCAGGTTGTGGCAGAGTTTGCAGAGTGCTTTAGGCACTAAGTTGACCTTTAGCACGGCTTATCATCCTCAGACTGACGGGCAGTCCGAGCGTACTATTCAGATCCTTGAGGATATGCTTCGGGGTTGTGTTCTCGACTTTAGTGGGTCGTGGGAGAGGCACTTGCCATTAGTGGAGTTTGCCTACAACAACAGTTTCAGTCTAGTATTGGTATGGCACCGTTTGAGGCCTTGTATGGCCGACCGTGTAGATCTCCTGTTTGTTGGGCCGAGGTGGGTGATGCACCTCTGTTGGGTCCGGAGTTGGTGAGGGAAACGACGGAGAAAGTTGAGCTTATCCGTAAGAGGCTTGTTACAGCACAGAGTCGTCAGAAATCTTATGCCGACCGTAGGAGGAGACCTTTGTTTGAGGTGGGTGATCATGTCTTTTTGAAGATATCACCTAGCGGGGTTTGATGAGGTTTGGGAAGAGCGGGAAGTTGTCCCCTCGGTTTATTGGGCCTTTTGAGATCCTTGAGAGGATTGGCGAGGCTGCTATCGTTTAGCTTTGCCACCGCAGTTATCCGGAGTTCATGACGTGTTTCATGTGAGTATGCTTCGGAAGTATGAGCCGGATCCATCGCATGTACTGGATTGGACTGATTAGTTGTTGATGAGGATGTCTCGTATGAGGAGAGACCGGTTCGGTCTTGGATAGGCGGGATCAAGTTTTGCGAGGCAAACCATCCCTTTGGTGAAAGTTTTGTGGAAGCATCACGGAGTGGAGGAAGCCACTTGGGAACGTGAGTTGGAAGTCCGTGAGAAATATCCGGATATGTTTATTGATTGTAATCTTGTATTTAGATTATATAATATTGTTGAACTTAAGAGCTTTATATATATGTCTTAAGTTGGAAAACATTGAGAATGTTTTGGTTTAATGTTAACATTTTGAACTTGCCTTTTTATGGAAGTGGAGTATAACATTTATATATTGAATGTGTTGTTTATATCATGAATTGAATATGATATGGAAATTGTTAACATTGAAAGGAATAATGCATAATATTGATGCAAGTTGAATATATGTTGATTTATACATATTGTGAGATGCCTCTTGATAAGAGATGAAGTGACCGGTATTGGGTCAAGTTGTTGTTTATTGTTTTATATATCATTGGGAATTGAGAAAAACTTGTTTTTACAAACTTATGCTTAATTTCGGGGACGAAATTCTTTTAAGGGGGGGAGGTTATAGCGACCCCGGTCTTTTCCTTTGATTATTGTATCCGGACTTATGTTCCGTAGATTCCATTGTTGTATTGTTGTTGTTGTCCTTTAATTCTTTATTTTGAGTTATAGGATGTTTTGGGCAGGTTTGTTACAGGTTGGTTGGGTTTAGAAACCAAGTTGCTGTCCAGTTTTTGGACTTCGCTCGAGCGAGCTTTCGCTCGAGCGAGCTGTTGTTTTTGGTTCTTCGCTCGAGCCAGGGTTTTCGCTCGAGCGAGAGTCTGCGTCTACTTAGACCTGAGAGATGTGTTTCTTGGCTCGAGCGAGCTTCTTCGCTCGAGCGAGCGAGGTGTATGTTTTCGAGTTCTTCGCTCGAGCGAGCTTTCGTCGCTCGAGCGAGCTTCTGGGTTGCAGACCTGAAGCATCGAGTTTTTGGCTCGAGCGAGCTTTTCTTCGCTCGAGCGTGGATTTTTGTGTCTGGTCGCTCGAGCGACCATGTCTTCGCTCGAGCGAGCCTGTCAGTTTAAATACGCAGCAACAGTTTTTAAAGTTTTTTTTCAACTTTTTGATCCAAAACCCTAGTTACGAGTTTCTCTCTCCCAACTCACCTTCTCTCCTAGGTTTGATCTAGTTAGGGTGTGTTTTTACCCTAGTTGCTTTACAAATAAGATAGAGGAGAGTGAGGGCTTTCATTTAATCTGAGAATTGTTGGTTTGGAGCACTTTGGAGTTTGGGCATCATCTTCCTTCTCTTTTTGAGTTATTTCTTCGAGGTAGGGATTTCCTACTCCATTTATACGCTTTAATCCTAAGTGTGGTATTTTGGTATGTGGGGGTAGTTTGGTAATTTTGGGAGAAACCTTAGGGTTTTGTCATAGATTAATTTATAATTAATTTAAAGGAAGATTGTGATTGGTTTAATTCATGAGATTGGGGAATTTAGTGGTTAATGTGTATTTGGTAGTTTAAATACTTACCTAGAGAATTGAATTATTAATTACATTGTTGTATTTATTTCTTGTTTAGAAATAACTGTTTTGGGCTATCGGTGGAGGATAGCCATTGATTGTTGTAGACCTTGCATGCGGCTTAGGTATAACTGAAATTAGTCAATTGTTTGACTGTTGAATTAATACAGAACATTCTGTATTGATTATGTGTTGTATATGGCAAGTATTGATTATGTTGCATATACATTCCATTTTGGAGGAGATAGGGGATGAACTCCACGGTTTAGGGAAGATAGGGGATGGACCTCTAAACCGGACTTTTTGGGAGGAGATAGGGGATGGACTCCAGTAGCATCACTCATGTGTGTGCTTATTGATAATAGAAATATTTCTATTGTTGTTGATATGATACATCACCACCATGTGTGTATCAGTTGGGAAGTATGGAAGTGAATTTGATTGTGATTAATATAATACCAACATGTTATTCGTTATGTTAGGTTTAACTTGAATTGTTATTCCTGTTGAATTGGAAGTATTGTTAATAAAAGATGAAACCCCAGTTGAGTTATTTGGCCAGTTCTGAGCATAAATGGAAGGTGAATTATGCCACAGACATTTGTCATAGGCAATGTAACAGTCGTGTCATGAATTTGTAAACTGATTATCCGGTGTTAACCATGTATCAGATGCTACTACTTTAGTTAATTCATATGCTTGGTTTAGTATTTCTCTACTGGGCTGTGGCTCACCCTATATGGGAACTTCATTTTCAGGTTCAGGTGGTTCATTACCTCCAAAGACTTAGCTTGTGAGGATTTGGAC
Source organism: Camellia japonica (assembly GCA_030407325.1). Taxonomy (NCBI): domain Eukaryota; kingdom Viridiplantae; phylum Streptophyta; class Magnoliopsida; order Ericales; family Theaceae; genus Camellia; species Camellia japonica. The sequence continues at coordinate 5,181,299 of JAPPVO010000003.1, forward strand.
TTGAAGACTTGTTTTTATTGTTTTGTTTTATTTGAATTATGTAAACATTCAAGCCCAGGGCTTTATTTGTTTTGAGTTAGAACTCATGAAATTGTGTCCAAGTGTTGCTTGGCAAGATGTAAGCCCGTAGGGCATTTATTTTGATGTTTTATTTCGTAATACTCTGATGATTTAAATAATATAATGTTTCTTTTAATAATGCATGCCTTGTTTTATATTTAATGGTTTAATTTTGAGGGTGTGACAATTTTTATTCAATTTCTTTTCTATTCAACTTTCTTTTTTATTTAATTTCCAAATAGATCGTTAAGGCAGAATGGTTTCTTGAATGAACTTCCACTGTTAATTTTATGCAACTTCGATTTTTTTTTATTCATCTTCCATTTTTATCCAATTTCCTTTTTTATTCAACTTCATTTTTTATTTAATTTACAAATAGATCGTTAAGATATAGTGGTTTCGTGAATGAACTTCCATTTTGTAATTTTATGCATCTTCAATTTTAATTTTTATTCATCTTCCATTTTTATCCAATTTCCTTTTCTATTCTACTTCCTTTTTTATTTAATTTCCAATAGATCGTTGAAATATAGTGGTTTCATGAATGAACTTCCATTTTTAATTTTCTGCAACTTCCATTTTTATGTTTATTCAACTTCATTTGTATTCAATTTCCTTTTCTATTCAACTTTTTTATTTAATTTCCAAATAGATCGATAAGGTATAGTGGTTTCTTGATTGAACTTACATTGTTAATTTTATGCAACTTCCATTTTTATTTTTATTCAAAATCAGTTTTTATTCAATTTCATTTCCTGTTCAACTTCCTTTTTTATTTAATTTCCAAATAGATCGTTAAGGTATAGTGGTTTCTTGAATGAACTTCCATTTTTAATTTTAGGCAACTTCCATTTTTATTTTTATTCGACTTCCACTTTCATTCAATTTCTTTTTCTATTCAACTTTCTTTTTGATTTAATTTCCAAATAGAACGTTAAAACAGAATGGTTTATTGATTGAACTTACATTGTTAATTTTATGCAACTTCCATTTTTATTTTTATTCTACTTCAATTTTAATTTAATTTCCTTTTCTATTCAACTTCCTTTTTTATTTAATTTCCAAATAGATCATTAAGGTATAATGGTTTCTTGAATGAACTTACATTGTTAATTTTAAGCAACTTCCAATTTTATTGTTATTCAATTTCCATTTTTATTCAATTTCCTTTTATATGCAACTTCCTTTTTTTTTTTATCTAATTTTCCAATAGATCGTTAAGGTATAGTGGTTTCTTGAACGAACTTCCATTTTATTCAATTCCTTTTTCTATTCAACTTCCTTTTTTATTTAATTTCCAATAGATCGTTAAGGTATAGTGGTTTGTTGAATGCACTTCCACTTTTAATTTTATGCAACTTCCATTTTTATCTTTATTCAACTTCCATTTTTATTCAATTCCCTTTTCTATTCAACTTCCTTTTTTATTTAATTTCCAAAAAGATCGTTAAGGTATAGTGGTTTTTTGAATGAATTTCCATTTTTAATATTATGCAACTTCCACTTTTATTTTTATTCAACTTCCATTTTTATTCAATTTCCTTTTCTATTCGACTTCCTTTTTTATTTAATTTGTAAATAGATCTTTAAGGTATAGTGTTTTCTTGAATGAACTTACATTGTCAATTTTATGCAACTTCCATTTTTATTTTTATTCTACTTCAATTTTTATTCAATTTCATTTTCTATTCAAGTTCTTTTTTTATTTCATTTCCAAATAGATTGTTATGATACAGTGGTTTCTTGAATGAACTTCCATTTTTATTTTTATTCAACTTCCATTTTTATTTTTATTCAACTTTCATTTTTATTCAATTTCCTTTTCTATTCGACTTCCTTGTTTATTTAATGTCTAAATAGATCTTTAAGGTATAGTGCTTTCTTGAATGAAATTACATTTTTAGTTTTATACAACTTCCATTTTTATTTTTATTCTACTTCAATTTTTATTCAATTTCCTTTTCTATTCAAGTTCTTTTTTATTTAATTTCCAAATAGATCGTTATGGTACAGTGGTTTCTTGAATGAACTTCCATTTTTATTTTTATTCGACATCTATTTTTATTCAATTCTCCTTTCTATTCAACTTCCTTTTTTATTTAATTTCCAAATAGATCGTTAAGGTATCGTGGTTTCTTGAATGAACTTCCATTGTTAATTTTATGCAACTTCCATTTTATTCATTTTCCTTTTCTATTCAACTTCCTATTTTTTTTAATTTCCAAACAAATCGTTAAGGTATAGTGGTTTCTTCAATGAATTTACATTCTTAGTTTTTTGCAACTTCCATTTTTATTTTATTCAACTTCAATTTTTATTCAATTTCCTCTTCTATTCAAGTTCCTTTTTTATTTAATTTCCAAATAGATCGTTAAGGTATAGTGGTTTCTTGAATGAACCTCCGTTTTTAATTTTATGCAACTTCCATTTTTATTTGTATTCAACTTCTATTTTTATTCAATTTCTTTTTCTATTCAACTTCATTTTTTATTTAATTTCCAAATAGATCTTTATGGTATAGTGGCTTCTTGAATGAACTTCTATTTTTAATTTTGTGCAACTTCCATTTTTATTTTTATTCAACTTCCATTGTCATTCAATTTCCTTTCTATTCAACTTCCATTTTTATTCAATTTCTTTTTCTATTCAACTTCTTTTCTCATTTAATTTCCAAATAGATCGTTAAGGTATAGTGAATTTTTGAATGAACTTCCATTGTTAATTTTATGCAACTTTTATTTTTATTTTTATTCAACTTCCTTTTTTATTCAATTTCCAAATAGATCGTTAAGGTATAGTGGTTTCTTGAATGAACTTCCATTTTTAATTTTATCCAACTTCAATTTTTATTTTTATTCAACATCCATTTTTATTCAATTCCCTTTTCTATTTAGCTTCCTTTTTTATTTAACTTCCAAATAGATCGTTAAGATATAGTGGTTTCTTTGAATGAACTTCCATTTTTATTTTATGCAACTTCCATTTTTATTCAATTTCTTTTTCTATTCAAACTTTCTTTTTTATTAATTTCCAAATAGATCGTTAAGTTATAGTGGTTTCTTGAATGAACTTCCATTTTAATTTTACGCAACTTCAATTTTATTTTTATGCAACTTCCATTTTTTTTCAATTTCCTTTTCTATTCAACTTCTTTTTCATTTAATTTCCAAATAGATCGTTAAGGTATAGAGGTTTCTTGAATGAACTTTCTGTAACAACCCTCACTTTACTCTAGTCATGCTTGCATATATTACATGATCTTGTCTTGATATGTTGCATTTGCAAACCTTGATTTGTCTTGCATAGGTGTTACTTGCATGCTTTTTCCTTGTTTGGTGTGTGTTTAGCCTAGGTTAATCCAGCCGAGGTCACCTTAAGCCATAGAACTATCTTGGAACCATTTCCGGTTGACCTCCACCTCTGCTCTAACATGTTGCCGAGATGTCATCATCTAGGCCGAGGTGTGTATCACCAAGGCCGAGATGTGTATTATCTAGGCGAGATGTTACCTTTGCGCCTGAGTGATCTTGTTCCTGGATTGGCGCGACCTAGACCGAGGTGTGGCACATCTAGGCGAGGTGTGGCACAGCTAGGCAGTGTTGTCTTTCCTAGCCGAGATCATTGTTCCCTTACTTGCCGAAGCTTTGTTATTAGCCGATGTCATTACCTGCCGGAGTGCCTATGCCATCTTGCTTGTTGATTACACTTTGTCATAGTCTTGTCTTTTCACTCAGTCACCTTTTGAGGAGAACCAATCCGGTAGTGCCACGTGTCGAGTTGAGTTGTTAAATCAGCCGGCAGAGAGAGAAATGTATCATTTGTTTATATTTCTTTGTTCTTGAGGAGAGAGAAGCTCTAGAAGAGGGAGTAGATTTCCAAGCTTGATCATTGGTGTGCTTGAACCGTTAGATTCGAGTTTTGAGGTAGAATCCTAATCTACTCTTGTTGTTTTATTGATCATCTAGCTGCTTTGCATGATTAGACCTGATTTGCAAGCCGTGCATCTATTAAGTTGGTTTAGAAAGAAAGTAGCATTCATGTGTTCTTGAAGAAAAGCCTCGTTTGATCCGAAAATTTGCATTAAGATTCATGTTTTGTGTTTGTTTTCATAAGATTTTCAAGTATGGGTACCCAGGTCCATGTTTTCGAACTCATAGCATGAAAATCCCAGATTTTGAAATAACAAGTTGTGATTGAGCATTCATATTTTCTCATGTTCTTTATGTTCATGTTCTTCATGTCCTTCAGCAGAGGGAAACCCAGATTTTCCCGACTTCATTTCCTTAAATGTGGCCATCGGGACCACACCTCAGCAAGGAGGTGTGGGACCTCGGCCAAGACCCGGTTGGTGCCCAGCCTGTTTTCCCGAAATGAGAAACAGTGTTTTGTTTTGATTTGACTTAGTTTTGAAGGAATGCCGAGATCATTTGCATTCATGAAAAGCTTTTTTGAAAGTGCATTCAATAGACTTTGCCATGTGCTTGTAGGACTTGGACCCTCACTTGACCCCGACGTTTGAAGAACTATGTGAGTGGTATTTTTAATAAAGTTATGTTATTAAGTTTTGATAAAGCTTTGCCTTGCTTGTTTTGGAAAAGTATTCGTTAAGCATGAATGACTATCCATAGTTTGTGTATCAAGTATTAGCTTGGGTTTTGATAACAATCTTTGAAAGTCCGTAAGTGCTTGGGGACTATAAGCATTTGTAGCACAATCTTTGAAAGTCCGTACATGCTAGGGGACTATAAGCATTTGTAGCACAATCTTTGTTAATGTCATCCCTTGGAATTTGAAAGCCTTGAAAGACTTTGATTGATGAAGTTTGAAAGATTCGTTAGATGAACTTGACTCATCCCATGATTTGTTACAAGCTATGATTATGTATTGTTTCGTTAAAGATCTCGGATATCATGCATGCGAACCCTTTATTACTTGTACCATTCACTGAGTATCCAAGCTCACCCTCTCTATATATATGTAGGTGATGAGTAGGACGGCGGCGACGCCTAGATGTGCTTTGCAACTTGTTTTGGATTCGTATTTTGTAGCATCTTCAAGATCATGCTTCTTAGCTTGCATTTCATTGTGTTTTGTATATAATGGCTTGAGAAGCCTTTTGGTCAGGATGTATTTTTGTACTTCATTTTGTTTGTATTCAAGTTGTTAAGCTATGTAAAGATGTATGCCATCCCATTTGACTTATGCACAGCTCTTATGGACTAATTAGATTTGTATATGTTGCTTCCGCACTTGTGAGCCCTATATATTTATACTCTGATTGTGTGTGAATCTTGAAAGTTGGCCTTCGGTAATCTCGGATTACTGGCCATCGCGGCACCATTCTACTAGGGCCGGAATGGGGTCGTGACACTTTCAGTGTTAATTTTATGCAACTTTCATTTTTATATTTATTCATCTTCCATTTTATCCAATTTCCTTTTCTATTTAACTTCCTTTTTTTTAATTTCCAAATAGATTGTTAAGGTATAATGGTTTCTTCAATAAACTTTCATTGTAAATTTTATGCAACTTTCATTTTTATTTTTATTCAACTTCCATTTTTCAATTTCCTTTTCTATTCAACTTTTTTTCTATTTAATTTCCAAATAGATCGTTAAGGTATAGTGGTTTCTTGAAAGAAATTCCATTTTTCATTTATGCAACTTCCATTTTTCTTTTTATTCAACTTCCATTTTATTCAATTACTTTTCTATTCAACTTCATTTTTTTTTTTATTTCCAAATAGATCATAAAGGTTAGTGGTTTCTTGAATGAACTTACATTCTTAATTTTATGCAACTTCCATTTTAATTTTTATTTGACTTCAATTTTTATTCAATTTTTCTTTTCTATTGAACTTCCTTTTTTATTTAATTTCCAAATAGATCATTAAGGTGTAGTGGTTTTTTGAATGAACTTCAATTTTTAATTTTATGCAACTTCCACTTTTATTTTTATTTAACTTCCATTGTTATTCAATTTCGTTTTCAATTCAACTACCTTTTTTATTTAATTTCCAAATAGATCGTTAAGGTATAGTGGTTTCTTGAATGAAGTTCCATTTTTAATTTTATTCAACTTCTATTTAATTTTTATTCAACTTCCATTTTTTATTCAATTTTCTTTTTTTTCAACTTCCTTTTTTTATTAAATTTCCAAATAGATCGTTAAGGTTAGTGGTTTCGTGAATGAACTTACATTGTTAATTTTATGCAACTTCTATTTTTATTTTTATTCAACTTCCATTTTTATTCAATTTCTTTTTCTATTGAATTCTTTTTTATTTAACTTCCAAATAGATCGTTAAGATATAGTGGTTTTTTATTAACTTCCATTTTTAATTTTATGCAACTTCCATTTTAATTCAATTTGCTTTTCTATTCAACTTCATTTTTTATTTAATTTCCAAATGATCGTTAAGGTATACTGTTTTCTAGAATGAACTTGCCATTTTTAATTTTATGCAACAACTATTTGATTCAATTTACTTTTTATTAACTTCTTTTATTTCATTTCCAAACAGATCGTTAAGGTACAGTGGTTTCTTGAATGAACTTCCATTATTATTTTTATGCAATTCCATTTTATTTTATTCAACTACCATTTTTTTCAATTTTCTTTTCGATTCAACATCCTTTTTTATTTAATTTCCAATAATCGTTAAGATATAGTGCTTTGTTGAATGAACTTCCATTTTAATTTTATGCAACCTCCATTTTTATTTTTATTCAACTCCATTTTTATTCAATTTCCTTTTTTATTCATCTTCCATTTTTTTTAATTACAAATAGATCGGTAAGGTATAGTGGTTTCTTGATTGAATTACATTGTTAATTTATGCCACTTCCATTTTTATTTTTATTCAACATCAATTTTTATTCAATTTCCTTTTCTGTTCGACTTCCTTTTTATTAATTTCCAAATAGATCGTTAAGGTATAGTGGTTTCTTGAATGAACTTCCATTTTTAATTTTACGCAACTTCCATTTTTATTTTTACTCAACTTCCATTTTTATTCAATTTCTTTTTATATTCAACTTCATTTTTTATTTAATTTCCAAATAGATCGTTAAGGTATAGTGGTTTCTTGATTGAACTTGCATTGTTAATTTTATGCAACTTCCATTCTTATTTCTATTCAACTTCTATTTTTATTCAATTTCATTTTCTATTCAACTTCCTTTTTTATTTAATTTCCAAATAGGTCGTTAAGGTATAGTTGTTTTTTATTGAACTTACATTGTTAATTTTATGCAAGTTCCATTTTTATTTTTATTCAACTTCATTTTTATTCAATTTCCTTTTCTATTGAACTTCCTTTTTTATTTTATTTGCAAATAGATCCTTAGGTATAGTGGTTTTTGAATGAACTTCCATTTTTAATTTTATGCAACTTCCATTTTATTTTTATTCAACTTTCCATTTTAATTCAATTTCTTTTCTATTCAACTTTCTTTTTGATTTATTTCCAAATCGATTGTTAAGGCAGAATGGTTTCTTGATTGAACTTACATTGTTAATTTTATGCAACTTCCATTTTTATTTTTATTCTACATCAATTTTAATTCAATTTCCTTTTCTATTCAACTTTCTTTTTTATTTAATTTCCAAATAGATCGTTAAGGCATAGTGGTTTCAGAAATGAACTTACATTGTTAATTTTATGCAACTTCCAATTTTATTGTTATTCAATTTCAATTTTTATTCAATTTCCTTTTATATGCAACTTCCTTTTTTTTTTATCTAATTTTTCAATAGATTGTTAAGGTATAGTGGTTTCTTGAACGGACTTCCATTTTTATTCAATTCTCTTTTCTATTCAACTTCCTTTTTTATTTAATTTCCAAATAGATCGTTAAGGTATAGTGGTTTCTCGAATGCACTTCCACTTTTAATTTTATGTAACTTCCATTTTTATCTTTATTCAACTTCCATTTTTATTCAATTTCCTTTTCTATTTCAACTTCTTTTTTATTTAATTTCCAAAAAGATCGTAAGGTATAGTGGTTTTTCGAATGATTTCATTTTTAATATTATGCAGCTTCCACTTTTATTTTATTTCAATGCCATTGTTTTTTCAATTTCCTTTTCTATTCAATTTCCATTTTTATTTAATTTCCAAATAGATCGTTAAGGTATAGTCGTTTCTTGAATGAACTTCCATTTTTAATTTTATGCAACTTCCATTTTTATTTTTATTCAACTTCTATTTTTATTCAATTTCCTTTTCTATTCGACTTCCTTTTTTTATTTAATCTCTAACTAGATCTTTAAGGTATAGTGCTTTCTTGAATGAACTTACATTGTTAATTTTATACAACTTCCATTTTTATTTTTATTCTACTTCAATTTTTATTCAATTTCCTTTTCTATTGAAGTTCTTTTTTTATTTAATTTCCAAATATGTCGTTATGGTACAGTGGTTTCTTCAATGAACTTCCATTTTTATTTTTATTCGACATATATTTTTATTCAATTCTCTTTTCTATTCAACTACCTTTTTTTATTTAATTTCCAAATAGATCGTTAAGGTATCGTGGTTTCTTGAATGAACTTCCATTGTTGATTTTATGCAACTTCCATTTTTATTCATTTTCCTTTTCTATTCAACTTCTTTTTCTTTTTTTTTAATTTCCAAACAAATCCTTAAGGTATAGTGGTTTCTTGAATCAACTTACATTCTTAATTTTATGCAACTTCCATTTTTATTTTTATTCAACTTCAATTTTTATTCAATTTCCTCTTCTATTCAATTTCCTTTTTTATTTAATTTCCAAATAGATCGTTAAGGTATAGTGGTTTCTTAAATGAACTTCCATTTTTAATTTTATGCAACTTCCATTTTTATTTGTTTTCAACTTCCATTTTTATTCAATTTCCTTTTCTATTCAACTTCATTTTTTATTGAATTTCCAAATCGAACTTTATGGTATAGTGGCTTCTTGAATAAACTTCCATTTTTGATTTTACACAACTTCCATTTTTATTTTTATTCAACTTCCATTGTGATTCAATTTCCTTTTCTATTCAACTTCCATTTTTTTTTTATTCAACTTCCATTGTCATTCAATTTCCCTTTCTATTCAACTTCCATTTTTATTCAATTTCCTTTTCTATTCAACTTCTTTTTTCATTTAATTTCCAAATAGATCGTTAAGGTATAGTGGATTTTTGAGTGAACTTCCATTGTTAATTTTATGCAACTTTCATTTTTATTTTTATTCAGCTTCCTTTTTTTATTCAATTTCCAAATAGATCGTTAAGGTATAGTGGTTTCTTGAATGATCTTCCATTTTTAATTTTATCCAACTTCAATTTTTATTTTTATTTAACATCCATTTTTATTCAATTCCCTTTTCTATTTAGCTTCCTTTTTTATTTAACTTCCAAGTAGATCGTTAAGATATAGTGGTTTCTTGAATGAACTTCCATTTTTAATTTTATGCAACTTCCATTTTTATTCAATTTCTTTTTCTATTCAACTTTACTTTTTATTTAATTTCCAAATAGATCGTTAAGTTATAGTGGTTTCTTGAATGAACTTCCATTTTTAATTTTACGCAACTTCAATTTTTATTTTTATGCAACTTCCATTTTTATTCAATTTCCTTTTCTATTCAACTTTCTTTTTCATTTAATTTCCAAATAGATCGTTAAGGTATAGAGGTTTCTTGAATGAACTTTCAGTGTTAATTTAATACAACTTCCATTTTTATTTTTATTCATCTTCCATTTTTATCCAATTTCATTTTCTATTCAATTTTTTTTTTTTTAATTTCCAAATAGATTGTTAAGTTATAATGATTTCTTCAATAACTTTCATTGTAAATTTTATGCAACTTTTATTTTTATTTTTATTCAACTTCCATTTTTAATCAATTTTCTTTTTTATTCCGCTTTTTTTTCTATTTAATTTCCATATAGATCATTAAGGTATAGTGGTTTCTTGAAAGAACTTCCATTTTTCATTTTATGCAACTTCCATTTTTTTTTTATTCAACTTCCACCTTTATTCAATTTTTCTTTTCTATTCAACTTCCTTTTTTATTTAATTTCTAAATAGATCGTTAAGGTGTAGTGGTTTTTTGAATGAACTTCCATTTTTAATTTTATGCAACTTCCACTTTTATTTTTATTCAACTTCCATTGTTATTCAATTTCGTTTTCAATTCAACTTCCTTTTTTATTTAATTTCCAAATAGATCGTTAAGATATAGTGGTTTCTTGAATGAAGTTCCATTTTTAATTTTATTCAACTTCTATTTTAATTTTTATTCAGCGACCATTTTTATTTAATTTCCTTTTTTATTCAACTTCCTTTTTATTAAATTTCCAAATAGATCGTTAAGGTATAGTGGTTTCTTGAAAGAACTTACATTGTTAATTTTATGCCACTTCCATTTTTATTTTTATTCAACTTCCATTTTTATTCAAATTCTTTTTCTATTGAACTTCCTTTTTTATTTAAGTTCCAAATAGATCGTTAAGATATAGTGGTTTCTTTAATGAACTTCCATTTTTAATTTTATGCAACTTCCATTGTAATTCAATTTGTTTTTCTATTCAACTTTATTTTTTATTTAATTTCCAAATAGATCGTTAAGGTATAATGTTTTCTAGAATGAACTTCCATTTTTAATTTTATGCAACAACCATTTTTATTCAATTTACTTTTCTATTCAACTTCCTCTTTTATTTAATTTCCAAATAGATCGTTATGGTATAGTGGTTTCTTGAATGAACTTCCATTATTATTTTATGCAACTTCCATTTTTATTTTTATTCTACTACCATTTTTATTCAATTTTCTTTTCAATTCAACATCCTTTTTTATTTAATTTCCAAATAGATCGTTAAGGTATAGTGGTTTCTTGAATGAACTTTCAGTGTTAATATTATGCAACTTCCATTTTTATTTTTATTCATCTTCCATTTTTATCCAATTTCCTTTTCTATTCAACTTCTTTTTTTTTTTTTAATTTCCAAATAGATTGTAAAGTTATAATGGTTTCTTCAATAAACTTTCATTGTAAATTTTATGCAACTTTTATTTTTATTTTTATTCAACTTCCTTTGTTAATCAATTTTCTTTTCTATTCAACTTTTTTTTCTATTTAATTTCCAAATAGATCATTACGGTATAGTGGTTTCTTGAAAGAACTTCCATTTTTCATTTTATGCAACTTCCATTTTTTTTTTATTCAATTTCCATTTTTATCCAATTTACTTTTCTATTCAACTTCATTTTTTTTTTCATTTCCAAATAGATCGTAAATGTATAGTGGTTTTCTTGAACGAACTTACATTCTTCATTTTATGCAACTTCCATTTTAATTTTTATTCAACTTCCGTTTTTAATTAATTTTTCTTTTCTATTCAACTTCCTTTTTTATTTAATTTCCAAATAGATCGTTAAGGTGTAGTGGTTTTTTGAATGAACTTCCATTTTTAATTTTATGCAGCTTGCACTTTTATTTTTATTGAACTTCCATTGTTATTCAATTTCGTTTTCAATTCAACTTCCTTTTTTATTTAATTTCCAAATAGATCGTTAAGGTATAGTGGTTTCTTGAATGAAGTTCCATTTTTAATTTTATTCAACTACCATTTTTATTTAATTTCCTTTTTTATTCAACTTCCTTTTTTATAAAATTTCCAAATAGATCGTTAAGGTATAGTGGTTTCTTGAATGAACTTACATTGTTAATTTTATGCAACTTCCATTTTTATTTTTATTCAACTTCCATTTTTATTCAGTTTCTTTTTCTATTGAATTTCCTTTTTTATTTAAGTTCCAAATAGATCGTTAAGATATAGTGGTTTCTTTAATGAACTTCAATTTTTAATTTTATGCAACTTCCATTGTAATTCAATTTGTTTTTCTATTCAACTTCATTTTTTATTTAATTTCCAAATATATCGTTAAGGAATAATGTTTTCTAGAATGAACTTCCATTTTTAATTTTATGCAACAACCATTTTTATTCAATTTACTTTTCTATTCAATTTCCTCTTTTATTTAATTTCCAAATAGATCGTTATGGTATAGTGGTTTCTTGAATGAACTTCCATTATTATTTTATGCAACTTCCATTTTTATTTTTATTCTACTACCATTTTTATTCAATTTTCTTTTCGATTCAACATCCTTTTTTATTTAATTTCCAAATAGATCGTTAAGGTATAGTGCTTTCTTGAATGAACTTCCATTTTTAATTTTATGCAACTTCCATTTTTTTTTTTATTCAACTTCCATTTTTATTCAATTTCCTTTTCTATTCAACTTCCATTTTTATTTAATTTCAAAATAGATCGTTAAGGTATAGTGGTTTCTTGAATGAACTTCCATTGTCAATTTTATGCGACTTCCATTTTTATTTTTATATAACTTCAATTTTTATTCAATTTCCATTACTATTCAACTTCTTTTTTTATTTAATTTCCAAATAGATCGTTAAGGTATAGTGGTTTCTTGAATGAACTTCCATTTTTATTTTTATTCAACTTCTATTTTTAGTCAATTCTTTTTTCTATCCAACTTCATTTTTTATTTAATTTCCAAATAGAATGTTAAGGTATAGTGGTTTCGTGAATGAACTTCCACTGTTAATTTTATGCAACTTCCATTTTTATTTTTATTCATCTTCCATTTTTATCCAATTTCCTTTTTTATTCAACTTCCTTTTTTTTATCTAATTTCCTTATAGATCGTTATGGTATAGTGGTTTCTTGAATGAACTTCCATTTTTAATTTTATGCAACTTCTATTTTTATTTTTATTCAACTTCCATTTTTATTCAATTTCTTTTTCTATTCAACTTCCTTTTTTATTTAATTTCCAAATAGATCGTTAAGGCAGATTGGTTTCTTGATTAAACTTACATTGTTAATTTTATGCAACTTCCATTTTTATTTTTATTCTGCTTCAATTTTAATTCAATTTCCTTTTCTATTCAACTTCCTTTTTTTTATTTAATTTCCAAATAGATCGTTAAGGTATAGTGGTTTCTTGAATGAACTTACATTGTTAATTTTATGCAACTTCCAATTTTATTGTTATTCAATTTCCTTTTATATTCAACTTCCTTTTTTTAATTTAATTTTCAAATAGATCGTTACGGTATAGTGGTTTCTTGAACGAACTTCCATTTTTATTCAATGCCCTTTTCTATTCAACGTCATTTTTTATTTAATTTCCAAATAGATCGTTAATGTATAATGGTTTCTTGAATGAACTTCCACTTTTAATTTTATGCAACTTCCATTTTTATCTTTATTCAACTTCCATTTTGATGCAATTTCCTTTTCTATTCAACTTCCTTTTTTGTTTTATTTCTAAAAAGATAGTTAAGGTATAGTGGTTTTTTGAATGAACTTCCATTTTTAATATTATGCAATTTTCACTTTTATTTTTATTCAATTTCCATTGTTTTCCAATTTCCTTTTCTATTCAACTTCCATTTTTATTTAATTTCCAAATAGATCGTTAAGGTATAGTCGTTTCTTAAAAGAACTTCCATTTTAATTTTATGCAACTTCCATTTTTATTTTTATTCAACTTCCATTTTTATTTAATTTCCTTTTCTATTCGGCTTCCTTTTTTTTATTTAATTTCTAAATAGATCTTTAAGGTATAGTGTTTTCTTGAATGAACTTACATTGTTAATTTTCTACAACTTCCATTTTTATTTTTATTCAACTTCAATTTTTATTCAATTTCCTTTTCTATTCAAGTTCTTTTTTTATTTAATGTCCAAATAGATCGTTATGGTACAGTGGTTTCTTGAATGAACTTCCATTTTTATTTTTATTTGACATGCATTTTTATTCAATTCTTTTTTCTATTCAACTTCCTTTTTTATTTAATTTCCAAATAGATCGTTAAGGTATCATGGTTTTTTGAATGAACTTCCATTGTTAATTTTATGCAACTTCCATTTTTATTCATTTTCCTTTTCTATTTGACTTCCTTTTTTTTTTTAATTTCCAAATAGATCGTTAAGTTATAGTGGTTTCTTGAATGAACTTACATTCTTAATTTTATGCAACTTCCATTTTTATTTTTATTCAACTTCAATTTTTATTCAATATTCTCTTCTATTCAAGTTCCTTTTTTATTTAATTTCTAAATAGATCGTTAAGGTATAGTGGTTTCTAGAATGAACTTCCATCTTTAATTTTATGCAACTTCCATTTTTATTTGTATTCAGCTTCAATTTTTATTCAATTTCCTTTTCTATTCAACTTCATTTTTTATTTAATTTCCAAATAGATCTTTATGGTATAGTGGCTTCTTGAATGAACTTCCATTTTTAATTTTATGCAACTTTCATTTTTATTTTTATTCAACTTCCATTGTGATTCAATTTCCTTTTCTATTCAACTTCCATTTTTATTTTTATTCAACTTCCATTGTCATTCAATTTCCCTTTCTATTCAACTTTCATTTTTATTCAATTTCCTTTTCTATTCAACTTCTTTTTTTATTTAATTTCCAAATAGATCGTTAAGGTATAGTGGATTTTTGAATGAACTTCCATTGTTAATTTTATGCAACTTTCATTTTTATTTTTATTCAACTTCCTTTTTATTCAATTTCCAAATAGATCGTTAAGGTATTGTGGTTTTTTGAATGAACTTCCATTTTTAATTTTATGCAACTTCAATTTTTATTTTTATTGAACATCCAATTTTATTCAATTCCCTTTTCTATTTAACTTCATTTTTTATTTAACTTCCAAATAGATCGTTAAGATATAGTGGTTTCTTGAATGAACTTCCATTTTTAATTTTATGCAACTTCGATTTTTATTCAATTTCTTTTTCTATTCAACTTTATTTTTTATTTAATTTCCAAATAGATCGTTAAGTTATTTTAACACCCTCAAAATAAACCCATAAATCATACAGTATTGACATGCTTAGACATAAGAAAATAAAGCATAATTATATTCCATCAGAGTATTTATTACAAAATGTATTACATGTTGACAACAAAAGTAAATGCCCTATGGGCTTACAACTTTCCAAGTCAACACTTGGTTACAAAAATGAGTACTAACTCGAAACACAAAATAAGCCATTGGCTTGATATACATGTAATACAAAAATGTAATCACAAAAGATGTCCCAGCCACTAAGCCTCTCAAGCTACGTCCTTGGAGGTGGCATGCTACCTGTACCGAAAAATGATGTCCCATATAGGGTGAGCCAATGCCCAGTAGACATATGCTAAACATAATATAAGCAATAACTAAAACATTGGCCATTGATAAATGTTTAACCCATATGAATCAATTCATAAACCATTTCAATTACATGACAAAAGTGACCATGTTTCATTCCATTTTCCATTTCTTATCCAATTCTCATTCATACCTATGGCTCAGAACCTGGCCAAACAATTTGATTGAGATCACATCTCATATCAGCAGTATTTCTATTTCAGATGAGATAATAACTCATATTAAACATTTCACACTTCATAACAGATACACATTTTGGTGTTGTATCAATAACACATGACAACACTTCCATACTTCACAAATGATACACATTTTAGTGCTGTATCAATGGAGTCCATCCCTATCTCCTCCCAATCAATATCCAGTTTAGAGGTCCATCCCTATCTTCATTGGAGTACATCCTCTATCTCCTCCCACACAATACAATGTATAAACACCTATCATATACATAATCAAATCAATACATAAAATTCATGTATTATACCAACCGCCATATTCGATGGCATACTCATTTGATTAGTTTTAGTTTGCCTAATCATCATGTATTGTCTACAACAATCAAGACTATCCTCCACCGATAGCCCAAAGCAATTATTTCTAAGTAGATAATAAATGCATCAACAGATAATTTATCAACATTTTCAAAAGTGAGCGATTAATAAATCCAACTTCACTATTCCATCTCATAATGAGCCAATTTCATTATTTTCGACTCAATTTCACATTTTCATCATAAATGTCATTAATTACACTAATGACCCAAATATGCCCAAACATGGCATTTTTCCCCTTTTTCTCAATATTGACCCCAATGGTCCAAATATTATCAACAACATCAATATACTCATTTTGAAACCCAAATACACATTTATGGTTCAAAAGAAACAAAACCCCTTTTTCTAAAAATTGCACATTTAAAACCCTAACTTCCAAAATCCAAAACCATTTATACAAAAGCTCAATATTCATGTCAAAGCTCATAAAGATGAGTAGGAATCCCTACCTCAAGAGATGAAACCAATGGAGATGATGGAGAAATCTCGAAATGCTCCAAACCAAGAAATTTTCGGATGGATAGGTGGCTCTCAACAAGCTCTACAGTTATAGTGGTTTCTTGAATGATTTACGATCCATTTGGAAATTAAATAAAAATGGAAGTTGAATGGAAAACGAAATTGAATAAAATTGATGTTCAATAAAAATAAAAATGAAAGTTGCATAAAATTAGCAAGAAAAGTTTATTGAAGAAACCAGTATACCTTAACGATCTATCTAAAAATTAAATAAAAAAGGAAGTTGAATAGAAAAGGAAATTGAATACAAATGGAAGTTGCATAAAACTAATAATAAAAGTTCATTCAAGAAACCATTGTACCTTAACGATCTATCTGTAATTAAATAAAAAAGGAAATTGAATAAAAATGGAAGTCGAATAAAAATAAAAATGGAAGTTGCATAAAATTAACAATGAAAGTTCATTCAAGAAACCACTATACCTTAATGATCGGTTGGAAATTAAATAAAAAAAGAAAGTTGAATAGTAAAGAAATCGAATAAACATGGAAGTTGAATAAAAATAAAAATGGAAGTTGCATTAAAATTAACAATGGAAGTTCATTCAAGAAACGACTATACCTTTACGATCTATTTGGAAATTAAATAAAAATGGAAGTTGAATGGAAAAGGAAATTGAATAAAAATTGATGTTCAATAAAAATAAAAATGGAAGTTGCATAAAATTAGCAAGAAAAGTTCATTGAAGAAACCACTATACCTTAACGATCTACCTATAAATTAAATAAAAGAGGAAGTTGAATAGAAAAGGAAATTGAATACAAACGGAAGTTGAATAAAAATAAAAATGGAAGTTCATTCAAGAAACACTATACCTTAACGATCTGTTTAGAAATTAAACAAAAAAAAGGAAGTTTAATACAAAAGGAAATTGAATTAAAATGGAAGTTGAATAAAATAAAAATGAAAGTTGCATAAAATTAACAATGGAAGTTCATTCAAGAAACAACTATACCTTAACGATCTGTTTGGAAATTAAATAAAAATGGAAGTCGAATGGAAAACGAAATTGAATAAAAATTGATGTTCAATAAAAATAATAATGGAAGTTGCATAAAATTAGCAAGAAAAGTTTATTGAAGAAACCACTATACCTTAACGATCTATCTGGAAATTAAATAAAAAAGGAAGTTGAATAGAAAAGGAAATTGAATAGAAATGGAAGTTGAATAAAAATAAAAATGGAAGTTCATTGAAGAAACCAGTATACCTTAACAATCTATTTCGAAATTAAATAAAAAAAAGAAAGTTGAATAGAAAAGGAAATTGAATTAAAATGGAAGTTGAAAAAAAATAAAAATGGAAGTTGCATAAAATTAACAATGGAAGTTCATTCAAAAAACCACTATACCTTAACGATCTATTTGTAAATTAAATTAAAAAGGAAGTTGAATAGAAAAGGAAATTGAATAAAAATGAAAGTTGAATAAAAATAAAAATGGAAGTTACATCAAAATTGAAAATGGAAGTTTATTCAAGAAACCACTATACTATAGCGATCCCGGTTCTCCCTCTCTTTATTTATTGTATTCCGGACTCGGTTCCGTGGATGTGTCGTTGTCTCATTCTCATTTCCATCCTTTACTCTTTATATTTGAGTCTTGGGTTGTGTTGGGTAGGTTTGAAACAGGTTGGTTGTGCTTTGAAAGCAAAAGTTGATGCCCAGAATTTGGCCCTCACGCTCGAGCGGGGCTTTTGACGCTCGAGGGGCCCTTTGTTGTTGCTTCTCCGCTCGAGCGGGCGTTGTGACGCTCGAGCGTGAATTTCCATCTCCCAGTATTTTCTCTACAGGTCTTCGTACGCTCGAGCGGAAGTTTTGATGCTCGAGCGTGACCCTTTGATTTTGTTCCTCCACTCGAGCGAGGAGTTTGACACTCGAGCGGGGACCATGTCTGCAAAACTTCTGCAAGTGTCCAATCGACGCTCGAGCGGCGCTTTTCGATGCTCGGAGCGTGAGTCTGTGTCTGACGCTCGAGCGGGGGTTTCCACGCTCGAGCGGGGCGACTTTTATATCAGTCTGAGTTTTGACTTTTTGGACCACTTTTTGATTTCCTTTCTTCTCTTACTTTTTTCAAAACCTCCATTGGAGAGCTTCTCTCTCTAAACCTTGCCTTCTCTCTAAAATCATCTAGCCCTAGTGATCTCCCATCTTTGGGCCTTTGTAAAAAGTGTTGATCTTGGTGTGGGCTATCTTTTGATCCGAAAATCTTGGGTTTTGGAGCATCTCAAAATTCTTCATCTTCTCCATTGGGTCTCATCTCTTGAGGTAGGGATTCATACTCATCTTTATGATCTTTAACCTGAATGTTAAGCTTTTTGTATAAATGGTTTGGTTTGGGAAGTTAGGATTTGTAATGTGTTATATTGGAAAGTAGAGTTTTGTTCTTTGATTCAAACTTATGTATTTGGGCCTAAAAGGAGGTTATTGATGTTGTTGGTAATATTTGGGCCTTTGGGTCAATATTGAAGAAAAGGGGAAAAATGCCATGTTGGGTTATATTTGGGTCATTAGTGTAATTATATGACAATTGTTATGGAAATGTGGAAATTGAGTTGGAAATAATGAAATTGGCCAATTATGAGATAAAAGGGTGGAGTTAGATTTATTAATCGCTCACTTGGAAAATGTTAATTTACATATATCTGTTGAGGCATTTATTATCTGTTTAGAAATAACTGCGTTGGGCTATCGGTGGAGGATAGTCTTGATTGTTGTAGACAATGCATGATGATTAGGTAAACTAAAACTAATCAATTGAATATGTCATCGAATATGACGGTGGGATAATACATCAAATTTATGTATTGATTGATTATGTATGTGATACGTATTTATTACATTGTATTGTGTGGGAGGAGATAGGGAATGTACTCCACGGTTTAGGGAAAAATAGGGGATGGACTCCTAAACCGGATATTGTTTGGGAGGAGATAGGGGATGGACTCCATCGATACAGCAATTATGTGTATTATCTATTGAAGTATTGACAGCAATCTGTGTATCATATATGAAGTATGGAGGTGTTTTATTTGAGATTGATACAGCAATTATGTGTATATATTGTGAAGTATGAAGTGTTTAATTTGAGTTGTTATCTCAATTGAAATGGAAGTACTGTTGATATGAGATGTAATCTCATTTAAATTGTTTGGCCAGGTTCTGAGCCATAGTTATGAATTGAGGAAATTGGATAAGAAATGGAAAAATGAAATGAAACATGGACACATGGGTCATGTAATTGAAATGGGTTTATGAATTGATTTCATGTGAGAAAACATTTATCAAATGCTAATGTTTTAGTTATGCTTATATCATGTGTAGCATATCTCTACTGGGCGTTGGCTCACCCTGTATGGGACATCATTTTCAGGTACAGGTAGTATGCCACCTCCAAGGACGTAACTTGGAAGGCTTGAGGCTGTTGGACTCCTTTTGTTGTTTTTGATGTATTACATGTAGATCAAGCCAAGGGCTTATTTTGTGTAGAGTTAGTACTCTCTTTTTGTAACCAAGTGTTGACTTGGAAAGTTGTAAGCCCATAGAGCATTTACTTTTGTTGTCAACATGTAATACATTTTGTAATGAATACTCTGATGATATGTAATTATGTTTTGTTCTCTTATGTCTAAGCATGTCAAGAATGTATGATTTATGGGTTTATTTTGAGGGCATGACAATACCTTAACGATCTATTTGGAAATTAAATAAAAAATAAAGTTGAATAGAAAAAGAAATTGAATAAAAATGGAAATTAAATAAAAATAAAAATGAAAGTTGCATAAAATTAAAATGGAAGTAATTCAAGAAATGACTATACCTTAACGATCTATTTGGAAATGAAATAAAAATGGAAGTGGAATGGAAAAGGAAATTGAATAAATATTGATGTTCAATAAAAATAAAAATAAAAATGGAAGTTGCATAAAATTAGCAAGAAAAGTTCATTGAAGAAACCACTATACCTTAACGATCTATTTGGAAATTAAATAAAAAAGGAAGTTGAATAGAAAAGGAAATTGAATACAAATGGAAGTTGAATAAAAATAAAAATGGAAGTTCATTCAAGAAACCACTATACCTTAACAATCTATTTCGAAATTAAATAAAAAAAGGAAGTTGAATAGAAAAGGAAATTGAATAAAAATAAAAATGGAAGTTGCATAAAATTAACAATGGAAGTTCATTCAAGAAACCACTATACCTTAACGATCTATTTGGAAATTAAAGAAAAAAGGAAGTTGAATAGAAAAGGAAATTGAATAAAAATGGAAGTTGAATAAAAATAAAAATTGAAGCTGCATCAAAATTGAAAATGGAAGTTTATTCAATAAAACCACTATACCTTAACGACCTATTTGGAAATTAAATAAAAAAAGGAAATTGAATAGAAAGGAAACTGAATAAAAATGGCAGTTGAATAAAATTAAAAATGGAAGTTTATTCAAGAAACCAATATACCTTAACGATCTCTTTGGAAATTAAAAGAAAAATGGAAGTTGAATATTAATTAAAATGAAAGTTGCATAAAATTAAAATGGAAGTTCATTCAAGAAACGACTATACCATAACGATCTATTTGGAAATGAAATAAAAATGGAAGTGGAATGGAAAAGGAAATTGAATAAAAATTGATGTTTAATAAAAATAAAAATGAAAGTTGCATAAAATTAGCAATAAAAGTTCAATGAAGAAACCACTATACCTTAACGATCTATCTGGAAATTAAATAAAAAAGGAAATTGAATAGAAAAGGAAATTGAATACAAATGGAAGTTGAATAAAAATAAAAATGGGAGTTTATTCAAGAAACCACTATACCTTAATGTAGACGTCCCCGAACGTCCTGGGAGAAATCCCGTTTTGTTCATTGGGCTTACTACAGTTCGGACTCAAATGTCACGGTTCTGAATCTAATCCCGCAAAGTGCAATACGAGACCGATAAATCACCAAAGAGTCCAAATCCGGCAAATCGTTTTGAAAAACATATTTTTAGAAAGAAGTGCCAAACATGGACTGCTTTGCCAGAGTCGTTATATTTTGGGGGAATTTAGGAAACTCTGACTCATGCCTAAGGCCACGTGTCTGTCATCACCAAAGTTGCCTCGGCTCAGGAACTTGGGTACGATTGGGGAAGGTCACGCAATGAGCACCCCCGCTTGCCCGATCAAAGATTACTAAACATGATATCGAGTTTTTGAAAACACATGCGTTCTTATTCTGGTTTATTAGCCTAGGATTACTATGTGATGCACACAGCATACAAGTATAGACTAGATCGCCTGAGTTGGAACAAAACATTTCATGTTTGTTTTTGAAAATGGATTGACGTTTGCTACTCGCGAGTAGGCTAAAACACGGGTTTCGATGAATTATTCCAACTCAAGCAACCCAACCTTCTCCCACAGGCATTCAGGCAGGTATATCACATAAGCACATAGCCTCATGGTAAGCATGCTATTGTGGCAGTCACTCACACACATGCAAGGATGCTAAAGCATAAACACTTACCGAGTACTCCGAGCCAGAGAAAGAAGCTAATTAGAAATCATGCATGAATCCTAACTATGCTAAGAATGCCTAATGCAACACATGCAAAAATGCAACTAAGATAGCCTCGGCTATTCTAAAATGTCATATGAAATGAAACAACTGATACACGTATTCAACTCGGAATTGAAATACAATGCAGTTAGTATGATGCAGCGAGCCCGGTGCATGCAAGACAGATAAATGGATGCAAACATGCGGGCATGAGTATGCTAATTGAAACGTGCCCTAAACTAACCATCATAAGCTAGTAAATAAAATGGAAAAAGATGTGGGGTTCATGCATCACACACACGTACACTTATTACAACATTGCCCTCCTCGGAGGGTCCGAATGAATAGTAATGATAAACTAGCTAATCGCTAATTAAACTAATTATTACACAACATTTAATTAATTAATGAATTAACTAAGTAAGTAAGGAAACTAGCATGCAAATTAAACAAAATGGACTACCTCAGCTCTATTCCGAATGATAGAGATGTATGCATGCTCAAGTTGCCTTGCCGGGAAATCCATCGCGATGCCCCGATTTGCCTCTATTTGCTACTGGTCCCAGAACACTGTACAAAGCTCCAGAAGGCTGCTGACTAGTTTTTGTTGCTGGTTTCCGGTTTGCTACAACAGAGAGTGGGCATGGCAAAGTATTTTCAACATATATGTGCATGACCACTCTCCCCATCATTGCACAAGCTCCAGGGAGTGTAGTCCTCGATTCTCGTGCCACCAATCATGCATCTCGATGCATGATGGCCGAGGAGTCGGATTGCACGACTCAATGTAAAATGAATGCACATATAAACACAACAAGGCCTAAACTCCATCATGGGTAATCCGGAGTTTCGGCAACCGAGAATCGAGGCACGTTTCGTCACTTGGAGTACGAAACGTCCCTGGCTTCCCGTGTTTGGACTAAACCCTACTCCAAACATGATGCAATACACATGGCATGCATGAATGCAACTCTAACATGCAACCTAAACATAATGCCACTAAATGATGCAAACATGCAAATGATGATATGCAAACATGCTACTAGCATACATAATGCTATGAAATAATCAATGGCATACTCATGCACATGAAAACTATATGGCATACGCAATGCACACATGGAGACTAACAATGAAATGATCGAGGCATACACAATGCAATGGTCAATCATGCAACAACATGGACTAAATGGCATATACAATACAAGATGGACTTAAACCAAGATAGGCGAGCCTCAGCCACACCCAAATCAGTGGCCAAACATGATGGAATTAGGCAACAAAAACACACGCAAACATGCACCAATGCAAGAGACCAAACCTAAGGCACCGAATGCAACTCTATCAAAGCATGGCAAGGGATGAAATATGGCATACAATCACACATTTTTCATCTCTGAAATTACATGTAAGATGGTCTCGAATCATGCAAACACCTCACACGATGCATGCTAGATGGCCCGAATACCGAAACTAGTGAAGCGCATTACACTAGAGGTACACAAAGCAATGCACAAATGGCAAAACCATCCCCAAACAGACCCTAGGTAGGTCCAAGACAGTAGGAAAATGGTCTAAAATGATGGCTCGAAAGGCATGGAAATGAAGCTCATGCAATGGTCCAAAAACGAGGCATTTATGCACAACTCTCAAACGCATTTAAAGAGTGGAAAACATGGGAATATGGCATACATATAAGCTCTGAAATATGATGCACAATGGCCCCAAAACATGGAAACACCTTCAACATAAGCATGTAATAGGCTTCAAAAACTCAAAGCTAGGCAAGGGTATTGCACTATAACTATGCATAGCAAGCATCATTCGACCATGAGGCATAAAAAAAGAGCTAAGGCAGTCCAAAACATGCACAAAATCAGTTTAAGGCATGGACAAAAAGTGCTAGAATCAAGGACCAAAATAGCATGCAATATAAGCTAGTAAAGAGGATTTATACTACAAGCATATGAGGCATTCAAGGGGTCACTAAACCAGAAAAACTCAGAGGTATGACATGCCAAATAAAGCCCAAAAAACCACTGAAACATGATCTATGCATGCAAGAATGATAGGCTCCTTTGATAGGCTATGAATGGGATTACTCTACACATGCAAGATGGACACCCAATATGACAAAAAAAGCTCTGGAAAGAGCTTATGCAGGTCCTAAAACTCACTGAAAAGGGCCTGAAACAAGGCTTGGAAGCATGCAAATAAGGGCTCCTTTGATATGCTATGAAGAGGGCTATTCTACACATGCAAGATGGACACCCAAAATGGCAAAATGGGCTCTGAACAGAGCCCATGCAGGTCCTAAAACCCACCAAAAAAGGCCTGAAACAAGGCTTGGAAGCATGCAAATAAAGGCTCCTTTGATAGGCCAAATGTGCTAGTAAACAAGACAAGGGGTGAGAGGGCCACCCCTCTCTAATTTTGGTGCTCAAAATAGCATGCTAGCCACTGAAAATCCACTAGATTTCAGTGGCTAAGAGACCAAACAAAGGTCAATGCAAAGGCCCTAAGGCATGGCTTAAAATAAGATGAAATGAAGCATGCAAGGGGGTAGATGACCCCCAACAGAAAAATAGTCTTAAACAAACATGTTAAGAACCTCAAAACAAGAATTTTTTTCAGTTTATGACAAATCCCAAATATACTTGCAAGTATGGCTAAAAGATGAAGCAAAACAATGCTAAGAAAATGGAAAAAGAGTGTTACCCTTGTAGCCAAAGGGACCAGCAGCTTCTGGACCAAAATAGCACACCTTCAACCTCTGAAAACCAGCTCCAAGGTGCTTAGGTTGATGTTGGAGGTGTTAGGCTAAGAGGTGATAAGCAAAAGGGGCAAGAACTATGGAGCTTTGAAGCTAAAATATAGAGACAAAGGGAGAGATATAGTGTATGCCCAAAACCAACTTCTGAACCCTTGCAAGGGAAGAGGAGCCTTCTCTTTATAGACAAGAGGGCTTAAAGCTTCTTCAAGAAGCTTAAAACCAAGCTTAAACATCCTCCATACACGTGTATGGAGGATGCAATCTGTGGCTTCCAGCTGGCACAGCTGGCACCAACTCAGTGAGACAAAAAAGGAGAAAGTTGGCCGACCAGTTCAAGTGGTCGGCGGACCACTCCCCCTGGTCGGCGAACCAGGGTCAAAAGGTTCAGGTGGTCGGTTGGCTCCTAGGGTGGTCTCTAAGCTGAAAGCAAGCTAGTGGTATGGTGGAGACCAGTCAAAAGTGGCTCAAAAACCAAGGAGACCAGCTTCTTGACAAGAAAACATGCCGGCGGGAGAAAAGGTGGTCTCTAAGAGAAAAGGTGGTCTCCCACCCTTGTACCACCATCCAAACAATGAAAATAGGGTCCATGCAAAAATGAACCAAGACGGATGCAAAACGAGGGTTCGGGGGCCAAAACGCGCAGCCGGGTGCCCCGAAAACTGACTGTTAAGCATCGAAAGTGGCGTGCAACCACGAAGGTGGTCTCCCGGGACACAGTGTCCCTCTAGAGAGAGGAAACAAGGTGTGTCCCAAAAATTGGAGCAAACAGAGAAAGTTAAACGGTCCCGAACCGAGGCGCACGGCCGACGGCTCCGAAAACCGGAAACTGGTCTCCAAACAGGAACAGTGGTCTACGACCACGAAAAGTAGCCTACGGCCACTGAGAGATGGTCTACGAGACCTCTCCCCCCCTTGGAGAAGAGAAAACAGAACCTGGTTCGCAAACTGAGGCAAAGCACAAAAGAGTCCCGAAGTCCGGAGACAAGGCTCTCAGCCGAGACTTCATAACCTCAGAACGAGCACAACATGCGCAATCACCGAGCGCACAATCGATGACGTCTGAGTCTTAAGGTCGGTCAAAAATGGGGTGTCTACAGTTGCCCCTCTTTGATAGAACTCGAAAGTCATAAGTGACAGGAGTGAATGTCAAAGCCCAGAGACGACCCATTTTTGACAAGGCCGAAGACCTAGACAAACAGGCGAGATAAACACGAGATGTGCCCGCAGGTAGGGGCAAAATGCAAGAGACATCCACAAAGCCGAGTATAACATATGATGATGCAAAGAAGGCTGTAATGAAGGAAATATACACAATAAATGCAACAATTTCAAGCAAGTGAATAAAAACCAAACTACATTACATGCAGAAAGGATGTAAGAAGATTATGCAATCTTAACGAGCATGTGCGATAGATACACAAAAGTGAACAAAGTGTGACAGATACATAGAGTGAGTAAGCATGTGCGATAGATACACAAAGCGAGTGTAGTGATAGATACTAAAGTGAACGTGTGATGGATAGACAAAGCGTGCGTGCGATGGATACACAAAGTAAACGTATGATAGATACACAAAGCGAGCATATGATAGATACACAAAGCGTGAACACAAAGTGTGATAGATGCACTGAGTGAACAAATTATGATAGATACACTAAAGGTGAACACAAAGTGTGATAGATGCACTGAGTGAACAGATGTGATGGATACACAAAAGGTGAACACAAAGTGTGATAGATGCACTCGGTGAACAGGTGTGATGGATACACAAAAGGTAAACACAAAGTGTGATAGATGCACTAAGTGAACAGGTGTGATGGATACACAAAAGGTGAACACAAAGTGTGATAGATGCACCAAGTGAACGGGTGTGATGGACACACAAAAGGTGAACACAAAGTGTGATAAATGCACTAAGTGAACCGGTGTGATGGATACACAAAAGGTGAACACAAGTGTGATAGATGCACTATGTGAACAGAGTATGATCGATATAGTAAAGCTGAATACAAAGTGTGATAGATGCACTATGTGAAAAGAGTGTTAGATACACTAAAGATGAACACAAAGTGTGATAGATGCACTATGTGAACACAGTATGATAGATATACTAAAGATGAACACAAAGTGTGATAGATGCACTAAGTCAACAGGTGTGATGGTTACACAAAAGGTGAACACAAAGTGTGATAGATGCACTAAGTGAACAGGTGTGATGGATACACAAAAGGTGAACACAAAGTGTGATAGATGCATTAAGTGAACAGGTGTGATGGATACACAAAAGGTGAACACAAAGTGTGATAGATGCACTATGTGAATAGAGTATGATAGATATACTAAAGATGAACACAAAGTGCGATAGATGCACTATGTGAACAGGGTATGATAGATATACTAAAGATGAACACAAAGTGTGATAGATGCACTATGTGAACAAGTGTGATCGATACACAAAGGTGAACACAAAGTGTGATAGATGCACTAAGTGAACGGGTGTGATGGATACACAAAAGGTGAACACAAAGTGTGATAGAAGTACTAAGTGAACAGGTGTGATGGATACACAAAAGGTGAACACAAAGTGTGATAAATGCACTATGTGAACAGAGTATGATAGATATACTAAAGATGAACACAAAGTGTGATAGATGCACTATGTGAACAGAGTATGATAGATATACTAAAGATGAACAGAAACTGTGATAGATGCACTATGTGAACAGGTGTGATGGATACACAAAAGGTGAACACAAAGTGTGATAGATGCACTAAGTGAACATGTGTGATAGATACACAAAAGGTGAACACAAAGTGTGATAGATGCACTAAGTGAATAGGTGTGATGGATACACAAAAGGTGAACACAAAGTGTGATAGATGCACTAAGTGAACAGGGGTGATGGATACACAAAGTGTGATAGATGCACTAAGTGAACAGGTGTGATGGATACACAAAAGGTGAACACAAAGTGTGATAGATACACTATGTGAACAGGTGTGATGGATACACAAAAGGTGAACACAAAGTATGATAGATGCACTATGTGAACAGAGTATGATAGATATACTAAAGATGAACACAAAGTGTGATAGATGCACTATGTGAACAGAGTATGATAGATATACTAAAGATGAACACAAAGTGTGATAGATGCACTATGTGAACAGGTGTGATGGATACACAAAAGGTGAACACAAGTGTGATAGATGTACTAAGTGAACGGGTGTGATGGATACACAAAAGGTGAACACAAAGTGTGATAGATGCACTAAGTGAACAGGTGTGATGGATACACAAAAGGTGAACACAAAGTGTGATAGATGCACTATGTGAACAGAGTATGATAGATATACTAAAGATGAACACAAAGTGTGATAGATGCACTATGTGAACAGAGTGTGATAGATACACTAAAGATGAACACAAAGTGTGATAGATGCACTATGTGAACAGAGTATGATATGTATACTAAAGATGAACATAAAGTGTGATAGATGAACTATGTGAACAAGTGTGATGGATACACAAAAGGTAATGAAGTGTGATGGATACACTAAAGTAAATGAAGTGAATATGTGCATGATAGATACACAAAATGAGATGTGTGTGATAGATACAGAAAATGAGAATGTATGTGATTGATACAGAAAATGAAAGAAGATTGATACACTAAGTGAAAGAGATGTGATTGATACACTAAATAAATGAAGTGTGATTGATACACTAAGCGAATGAAGTGTGATTGATACACTAAATAAATGATCTCAAACGAAACTTCTTTGAATGAACCGTACATACAATATCGTGCATG
The DNA here is from genome assembly GCA_030407325.1 of Camellia japonica. Taxonomy (NCBI): domain Eukaryota; kingdom Viridiplantae; phylum Streptophyta; class Magnoliopsida; order Ericales; family Theaceae; genus Camellia; species Camellia japonica. The sequence goes on from JAPPVO010000003.1 coordinate 5,209,809, forward strand.
AATGAGAAAGAAACTTGATAGGTACAATGCAATACAATGCATGATGTTTAAGGAACGCAATAAACAAGCATAGCGGCGCTTTAGAAAGCACCTCATGGGGTGAATGGTGATGAACCGCTCTACTTTGATGGGGATCTCCCCTCGTGCTCTTCGAACACTTACCTTCAACTCGCAGTACAAAGGCTCTGAAATACTGACAAGGGTTTTTCATGTAGAACACTTTGGATGCTGCCTTTCTTCTTGATCATATTCACAACGGGGTGACAGACTAGGTTGGTTCAGTATCCAGAATTGAGGTGCATACACGCTATCTCAACCTATGGGGCTTCCATACAGATTTCAAGCCGAGGACACGCCTCTGGATATTTAAACCAGACTTTAGTCTCAAAAATCCCGAACCTTTGCATTCTAAGCAACAGCCATTCGAACTCTAGTTTCCACCGTCGCAGTTGGTCTCCTAGGAACTCATTGCAAACACGGCCAAGATGCCCCTGGCAGGGAATGGTACTCAGGGAGAGCACTTTTGATTGCCATTCTGGATTGAAGCAGACTTGATCTTGAGCTTGAGGTAGAGGCACATTCATACTTCGGAGCATTGCAAGACCTGAAGAGGTACACACGGAATGCAATCTCGGAACTTACTGAAGTTGAAACAAACTCAGATACCCGACATTTTCCCTCTTTTCTTTTGCTTTGCAGTCCGGAACCTATATAGCTTCAGATAGGTTGGTTTTTACTGTTCTCATATGACCTGGGTTGAACCCTGCAGTTTTATGAAAGAACAGATCCTGTTTTGCACAAATGTAGAGAATGGCACAGCACTCGGAGCGCAAAACGATTTTATTTTTTGAAATTGAGAGATGAGTTCTTGACCGGGGTATTGAGCCTACGACTGAACACAGCGCACTACGACTCAACAACGAAAAACAAAAGGTAAACAACCTAAACACATCGAGTAACACTCGAAATGACTCAAAACAAGAATCGAGATAAAACAAAAATACACGACACTCAGACGTGCACAGGGAGCCTGTTTCTCTGGGTATTGTTTCCCACCCTTTCTCATTTGTGATTCTCACATCACTCGGCCCTCAGGCTCTGTTTTTTCTGAAAAAGCCCTTTTCCTCACTTTTTCTCTCAGCGCACATCTCTCTATTTTTTAGTCTCTCATTTTTTTATCCCTCCCCTGGGTGGTTGATGGATAAATAGGAAGTTGCGGGCTCTTGCCCCTAGCATTCTGCTAGATTCTCTTTGTTTTGCTCACAACAGTGAACTTCCCCCACAGAGGGGTTGTGATGCGGCTGGATGTGCAGCAGATTTGCAATTGACATTGGTTGACGATGCTCTACTGGGGAGTTTGGATGTGATTAAATCTGTCCAGATGAGGGAATGGAATATCCTGCCCCATTCCAGTTCGTGCTTCGCACTTGGCTTGATACCTCGTTGCTTGGAGGATATGAGAGCTTTCAGCCCTTTTCTATTAGCTTCCGCTATGCCCTTCCTGGCGAATAGGGTGCCCTTTCTGGCAAATGCATTGACAACGGGGAAATGACAGGAAGCCTGACTCAACTGTGCCCCTAGTTCATTATTTTGACCATTTTTTGTTTTTGGCTTCTGCTAAAACTATTTAACCAAAATGAGAGTTAGATTAACATGCTTGTTTGATTTTCTGATTTAAAATCATGCAAGTCAGGCTATGAGCACTGAAAATTTTTCTTTTTTGGGTCCAAGAAATGGTCCAGTTTTGAAAAATGGAATACTTTTCGAGAAAATTAGTCAATCTCAGTAAAAATTCTCAAAACTGTTTTACAAATGGCCACTGCTCAACGAGCGCAGAATTTACTCTTGAGATGCACAACCTCAGATCCAAAAATAATGGAAAATTGCCCCTTGTTTGAAGGACACTGTACGGCAACAGAAAGTTGCCCCTTGTTTGAATAGCACCGCAGCACACTGTATGGCAACGGAAAGTTGCCTCTAGTCTGAATAGCGCCCGCAGCACGTGGGCAACTAGTTCTCACAGTGACAATTACAAAACAACAAATTTCTCGGATATAGAGAAGACAAAGATGACCAGAACCATCACATGGACACAGTCGAATTTGAAGTGTTTTACGGCTGGACTTCAGAATGAAGTTGCCTACGTATCCAAAGATGGGAATCAAGCCTTACGTAGTTCGGGGTGAGGTACACTCGAGTATAACCTCTTCTTTTGCGCTCTAACTTTACAGGCCGCCCTTTCTGGGATTTAAACCTTACGAGCTTTGTTCTTCTTTTCCTTCATTTCTTTTCTTTTTTTCTTCTTTTTTTTTTTTTTCTTTGCATTTTTCTTTTCTTTTTTTTTTTTTGTTCTTTGTTCTTTTCTTGCTTCTAATTTTATGCAACCTCCATTTTATTTTTATTGAACATCAATTTTTAAATTTCTTTTCCATTGAACTTCCATTTTTATTTAATTTCTAAATAGATCGTTAAGGTATAGTCGTTTTCTTAAATGAACCCATTTTAATTTTATGCAACTTTCCTTTATTTTTATCAACATCCATTTTTATTCAATTTCTTTCTATTCAACTCCGTTTTTATTTTAATTCCAAATAGAACGTTAAGGTATAGTGGTTTCTTGAATAAACTTCCATTTTCAATTTTGATGCAATTCCATTTTATTCAATTTCCTTTTCTATTCAACTTCCTTTTTCTTTAATTTCAAATAGATCGTTAAGGTATAGTAGTTTTCTTGAATGAAACTTCCATTTTTATATTTATGCAACTTTAATTTTTATTTTCTTCAACTTCAATTTTTATTCAATTTTCTTTTTTATTCCACTTCCTTTTTTATTTAATTTCCAAACAGATCTTAAGGTATAGTGGTTTCTTGAATGAACTTCCATTTTTAATTTTGAGGCAACTTCCATTTTTATTTTTATTCAACTTCCATTTTTATTAAATTTCCTTTTCTATTCGACTTCCTTTTTTTTATTTAATTTCAAAATACATCCTCAAGGTATAGTGGTTTTTTGAATGAACTTCCATTTTCAATTTTGATGCAACTTCCAATTTTATTTTTATTCAACTTCTATTTTTATTCAATTTCGCTTTCTATTCAACTCATTTTTTTTTCTAATTTCCAAAAAGATCATTATGGTATAGTGGTTTCTTAAATGAACTTCCATTTTTATATTTATGCAACTTCCATTTTTATTTTTATTCAACTTCAATTTTTATTCAATTTCCTTTTCAATTCAACTTCATTTTTTGTTTAATTTCCAAATAGGTCGTTAAGGCATAGCGGTTTCTGGAATGAACTTCCATTTTCAATTTTGATGCAACTTCCATTTTTATTTTTATTCAATTTCTATTTTTATACAATTTCATTTTCTATTGAACTTCCTTTTTTTATTTGTTTTCCAAAAAGATTGTTAAAGTATAGTGGTTTCGTGAATGAACATTCATTGTTAATTTTATGCAACTTCCATTTTTATTTTTATTCAACTTCAATTTTTACTCAATTTCCTTTTCTATTCAACATCATTTTTTATTTAATTTTCAAATAGATCATTAAGGTATAGTTGTTTCTTGAATGAAATTCCATTTTTATTTTTATTCAACTTCCATTTGTATTCAATTTTTTCTATTCAACTTCATTTTGACTTAATTTGCAGATAGATCATTAAGGTATAGTGATTTCTTGAATGAACTTTTATTGTTAATTTTATTAACTTCCCTTTTTATTTTTCTTGAACATCAATTTTATTCAATTTCCATTTCCATTCAATTTCCATTTTTATTTAATTTCCAAATTGATCGTTAAGGTATAGTCGTTTCTTGAAAGAACTTCAATTTTAATTTTATGCAACTTCCATTTTTATTTTTATACAACTTCCACTTTTATTCAATTTCCTTTTCAATTCAACTTCATTTTTTCTTTAATTTCCAGATAAATCGTTAAGGTATAGTGGTTTCTTCATTGAACTTTTATTGCTAATTTTGTGCAACTTCCATTTTTATTTTTATTGAACATCAATTTTTATTCAATTTCCTTTTCCTTTCAACTTCCATTTTTATTTAATGTCCAAATAAATCGTTAAGGTATAGTCGTTTCTTGAATGAACTTCCATTTCAATTTTATGCAACTTCCATTTTTGTCTTTATTCAACTTCCATTTTTATTCAATTTCCTTTTCTATTCAACTTCCTTTTTTATTTAATTTCCAAATAGATCGTTAAGGTATAGTGGTTTCTTGAATAAACTTCCATTTTCAATTTTAATGCAAATTCCATTTCTATTTTTACTCAACCTACATTTTTATTCAATTTCCTTTTCTATTCGACTTCCTTTTTTATTTATTTTCCAAATAGATCGTTACGGTATAGTGCTTTCTTGAATAAATTTTCATTTTTATATTTACGCAACTTTCATTTTTATTTTTATTCAACTTCAATTTTTATTCAATTCTTTTTCTATTCAACTTCGAAATAGATCCTTAAGGTATAGTGGTTTCTTGAATGAACTTCCATTTTCAATTTTGATGCAGCTTCCATTTTTACTTTTATTCAACTTTCATTTTTATTCAATTTCTTTTTCTATTCAACTTTCTTATTTATTTAATTTCCAAATAGATCGTTGAGGTATAGTGGTTTCTTGAATGAACTTCCATTTTTATATTTACACAACTTCCATTTTTACTTATATTCAACTTCAATTTTTATTCAATTTCATTTTCTATTCAACTTCATTTTTTATTTAATTTCCAAACCGATCGTTAAGGTATAGTGGTTTCTTGAATGAACTTCCATTGTTAATTTTATGCAACTTCCATTTTCATTTTTATTCAACTTCAATTTTTATTCAATTTCTTTTTCTATTCAACTTCATTTTTTTATTTAATTTCCAAATAGATCGTTAAGGTATTGTGGTTTCTTGAATGAACTTCCATTTTTATTTTTAGTCAACTTCCATTTGTATTCAATTTCCTTTTCTATTCAACTTCCTTTTTTACTTAATTTTCTGATAGATCGTTAAGGTATAGTGGTTTTTCTCAAATGAACTTTTATTGTTAATTTTATGCAACTTTCATTTTTATTTTTGTTGAACATCAAATTTTATTCAATTTCCTTTTCCATTCAATTTTCATTTTTATTTAATTTCCAAATAAATCGTTAAGGTATAGTCGTTTCTTAAATGAACTTCCATTTTAATTTTATGCAACTTTCATTTTTTTTTCTATTCAACTTTCATTTTTATTCAATTTTTTTTCTATCTAATTTCCTTTTTTATTTAATTACCAAATAGATCGTTAAGGTATAATGGTTTCTTGAATGAATTTCCATTGTTAATTTTGCGCAATTTCCACTTTTATTTTTATTCAACTTCCATTTTTATTCCATTTCCTTTTCCATTCAACTTCTTTTTTTACTTAATTTCCAGATAAATCGTTAAAGTATAGTGGTTTTTTGAATGAACTCTTATTGTTAATTTTATTTAACTTCCATTTTTATTTTTATTGAACATCAATTTTTTTTCAATATCCTTTTCCATTCAACTTCGATTTTTATTTAATTCCCAAATAGATTGTTAAGGTATAGTCGTTTCTTGAATGAACTTCCATTTTAATTTTATGCAACTTCTATTTTTATTTTTATTCAATTTCCTTTTCTATTCAACTTCCTTTTTTATTTAATTTCCAAATAGATCGTTAAGGTATAGTGGTTTTTGAATAAACTTCCATTTTCAATTTTGATGCAGCTTCAATTTTTATTTTTATTCAACTTCCATTTTTATTCAATTTCTTTTTCTATTCAACTTCCTTTTTTATTTAATTTCCAAATAGATCGTTATGGTATTGTGGTTTCTTGAACGAACTTTCATTTTTATATTTATGCAACTTTCATTTTTATTTTTGTTCAACTTCAATTTTTATTCCATTTCGTTTTCTATTCAACTTTCTTTTTTATTTAATTTATAAATAGATCGTTAAGGTATTGTGGTTTCTTGAATGAACTTCCAAGTTCAATTTTGATGCAACTTCCATTTTATTTTATTCAACTTCCATTTTTATTCAATTTATTTTTCTATTCAACTTCCTTTTTTTATAATTTCCAAATAGATCGTTAAGGTACAGTGGTTTCTTGAATAAACTTCCATTTTCAATTTTGATACAACTTCCGTTATTAATTTATACAACTTCCATTTTTATTTTATTCAATTTCTTTTTCTTTCAACTTCCTTTTTTTATTACTTTCCAAATAGATCGTTATGGTAAGTGGTTTCTCGAATAAACTTCATTTTTATTTTTATTCAACTTCCATTTTTATTCAATTTCCTTTTTTATTCAACTCTCTTTTTTATTTAATTTCCAGATAGATCGTTAAGGTATACTGGTTTTTCAATGAACTTTATTGCTAATTTTGCGCAACTTCCATTTTTATTTTTATTGAACATCTATTTTTATTTAATTTCCTTTCCCGTTCAACTTCCATTTTCATTTAATTTCCAAATAGATCGTTAAGGTATAGTCGTTTCTTGAATGAACTTCCATTTTTATTTTTTGCAACTTCCATTTTTATTTTTTTTCAACTTTCATTTTTATTCAATTTTCTTTTCTATTCAACTTCTTTTTTTATTTAATTTCCAAATAGATCGTTAAGGTATAGTGGTTTCATGAATAAACTACCATTTTCAATTTTGATGCAACTTCCATTTTTATTTTTATTCAACTTCCATTTTTATTCAATTTCCTTTTCTATTCAACTTCATTTTTTATTTATTTACCAAATAGATCGTTAAGGTATAGCGGTTCTTTGAATGAACTTCCATTTTCAATTTTGATGCAACTCCCATTTTTATTTTTATTCAACTTCAATTTTTATTCAATTTCCTGACTATTCAACTTCCTTTTTTTATTTAATTTCCAAACCGATTGTTAAGGTATAGTGGTTTCTTGAATGAACTTTCATTGCTAATTTTATTAAACTTCAATTTTTATTCAATTTCCTTTTCTATTCAACTTCATTTTTTATTTAATTTCCAAATAGACCGTTAAGGTATAGTGGTTTCTTGAATGAACTTCCATTTTTATTTTTATTCAACTTCCGTTTTTATTCAATTTCCTTTTCTATTCAACTTCCTTTTTTACTTCATTTCTAGATAGATCGTTAAGGTATTGTGGTTTCTTGAATGAATTTTATTTTTAATTTTATACAACTTCCTTTTTTTATTTTATTGAACATCAATTTTTATTCAATTTCCTTTTCTATTCAACTTCCATTTTTATTTAATTTCCGAATTGATCGTTAAGGTATAGTCGTTTCTTGAATGAAATTCCATTTTAATTTTATGCAACTTCCATTTTTGTTTTTATTCAAGTTTCTTTTTTATTTAATTAGCAAATAGATCGTTAATGCATAATGGTTTCTTGAATGAACTTCCATTGTTAATTTTATGCAAATTCCATTTTTCTTTTTATTCAACTTCTATTTTTTTTTCAATTTCCTTTTCCGTTCAACTTCCTTTTTTGTTTAATTTCCAAATAGATCGTTAAGGTATAGTGGTTACTTGAATAAACTTCCAGTTTTATTTGTATTCAACTTCCATTTGTATTCAATTACCTTTTCTATTCAACTTCCTTTTTTTCTTAATTTCCAGATAGATCGTTAAGGTATAGTGCTTTCTTGAATGAACTTTTATTGTTAATTTTATGGAACTTCGATTTATATTTTTATTGAACATTAATTTTTATTCAATTTCCTTTTCCATTCAACTTCCATTTTTATTTAATTTCCAAATAAATCGTTAAGGTATAGTCATTTCTTGAATGAACTTCAATTTAATTTTATGCAACTTCCATTTTTATTTTTATTCAACTTCCATTTTTATTCAATTTCCTTTTCTATTCAACTTCAACTTTTATTTAATTTCCAAATAGATCGTTAAGGTATAGTGGTTTGTTGAATGAACTTCCATTGTCAATTTTGTACAACTTCTATTTTTATTTTTATTCAATTTCCTTTTCTCTTCAACTTCCTTTTTTTATTTAATTTTCAAATAGATCGTTAAGGTATAGTGGTTTCTTGAATGAACTTTCATTTTTATTTTTATTCACTTCCATTTGTATTCAATTTCCTTTTCTATTCAACTTTGTTTTTATTTAATTTCCAGATAGATCGTTAAGGTTAGTGGTTTCTTCAATGAACTTTATTGCTAATTTTATGCGACTTCCACTTTTATTTTTATGAACATCAATTTTTTAATTTTCCTTTTCCATTCAACTTCCCATTTTTATTTAATTTCCAAATAGATCGTTAAGGTATGGTCGTTTCTTGAATGAACTTCCATTTTAGTTTTATTCAACTTCTGTTTTATTTTATTTAACTTCCATTCTTATTCAATTTTCTTTTCTATTCAACTTCTTTTTTTTATTAATTTTCAAATAGATCGTTAAGGTACAGTGGTTTCTTGAACAAACTTCCATTTTCAATTTTGATGCAACTCCCATTTTTATATATATTCAACTTCCATTTTTCTTCAATTCTCTTTCTATTCGACTTCATTTTTTTTTATTTTCCAAATAGATCGTTAAGGTACAACGGTTTCTTGAATGAACTTCCATTTTCAATTTTGATGCAACTTCCATTTTCATTTTTATTCAACTTCCATTTTTATTCAATTTTCTTACTAATCAACCTTCTTTTTTAATTTAATTTCCAAACCGATTGTTAAGGTATAGTAGTTGCTTGAATGAACTTTTATTGTTAATTTATGCAACTTCCATTTTTATTTTTATTCAACTTCAATTTTTATTCAATTTCCTTTTCTATTCAACTTCATTTTTTATTTAATTTCCAAATAGATCGTTAAGGTATAGTGGTTTCTTGAATGAACTTCCCTTTTTATTTTTATTCAACTTCCATTTGTATTCAATTTCCTTTTCTATTCAACTTCCTTTTTTACTTAATTTCCAGATAGATCGTTAAGGTATAGTGGTTTCTTGAATGAACTTTTATTTTTAATTTTATGCAACTTCCATTTTTATTTTATTGAACATCAATTTTTATTTAATTTCCAAATAGATCGTTAAGGTATAGTGTTTCTTGAATGAAGTTCCATTTTAATTTTATGCAACTTCCATTTTATTTTTATTCAACTTCCATTTTTATTCCATTTCCTTTTCTATTCAACTTCCTTTTTTATTTAATTACCAAAGATCGTTAAGGCATAACTGTTTGAATGAACCTCCATTGTTAATTTTATGCAACTTCCATTTTTATTTTTATTCAACTTCTATTTTTTTTCAATTTCCTTTTCTATTCAACTTCCTTTTTTATTTAATTTCCAAGTAGATCGTTAAGGTATAGTGGTTACTTGATTGAATTTCTATTTTTATTTGTATTCAACTTCCATTTGTATTCAATTACCGTTTCTATTCAACTTCCTTTTTTTTTGCTTAATTTCCAGATAGATCGTTAAGGTATAGTGGTTTCTTGAATGAACTTTTATTGTTAATTTTATGCAAGTTCGATTTTTATTTTTATTGAACATTAATTTTTATTCAATTTCCTTTTCCATTCTACTTCCATTTTTATTTAATTTCCAAATTGATCGTTAAGGTATAGTCGTTTCTTGAATGAACTTCCATTTTAATTTTATGCAACTTCCATTTTTATTTTTATTCAATTTCCTTTTCTATTCAACTTCCTTTTTTATTTAATTTCTGAATAGATCGTTAAGGTATAGTGGTTTCTTGAATGAACTTCCATTTTCAATTTTGATGCAACTTCCATTTTTATTTTTATTCAACTTCCATTTTTATTCAATTTCCTTTTCAATTCAACTTCCTTTGCTACTGGATTCCCTTGGTTCATAAATACCATGTGGGATTCTATTTGCTGAAAAGTGTAATCCTTGAACAACTGGATCCATAGGGTCTATAGCCTGGTTAGGATTACTAGGAGGTCTAGAGGGCATTCCCTGCATGACGAACTCTTTTGGTTCGGCAGTAGAATGTCTAGATGATTCAGGAAAGTTTACTCTGTAGGCTCCTCTAAAAGAGGGAGTAGACCTGACACTGGTTGTTGACATACTTCTGGATAATTGCCTTTGTGGGCGTTGAAATCGAAGGTATGCATTACCTCCTTCAGTCTGGATTACATCATCCAAATTATGCTGCACAATTGGTTTGGGTGGAACAGCATTAGTTATCTGCCATCTTTCTGGAAAGGTTATTTTTTGCCATTCAATTATCTTTGGTATGGCTACCTAACTACTGTGTAGATTGGTATCAATAAGCACTGTATGACCTTGGTCACTTTGCTTTCTAATATAAGGATTTAAGGTTGATAAAACCTTTAAATAAATTCTGGAAATTACCGTGAAAGGTGGTGATCCTGGAAGATACTCATAACCATGAGATAAAACTCTTAATTCCAAAACCTTAGATAGATTTTGGTCTGAAAAAGCTATACTCTAGTTGGGTGTATATCAAAATATACTGGACCATGAGCTAAGCTTGTTTCTATGGCTCCCATAAGCGAAGCTCTCCAATTAGTACATCTACCATCTCGTAGTGTACACTGGATACTGGTATCTTGACCTAGAAGAGTCAAGGGTTTGAAAGCAATTTGGACAAGTCCTATGTGGACATATTTGTATTTTTGCAAGAAAGGATATAGATCCTGAATATGTAACAAGTACATAAGTTCATCATTATTCTGGACTGAGGCTGCATGCTCAAAGGTTTTAATGATCTTTCTACTGGAAAAGTCTAGCATGCCTATCTTGTAAATAGTATCTGGTTTGACTTTCGGTATTGTCCACTTATCAAGTGCCTCCTTCACATCTTGATAAGCGACCAGTTCTCTAGCTTCTGATGTAGAAGCTACTGTATTGGCCACTGTGTTGGCTACTGTAGGTGCTATTTCTTCTGTAGGAGCAGTAGACATAATGCTGTCTTGTGACCATATATGTATAATTAAAATATAATAAAATTAACTATAACTAATACTAAACTTGGCTCTGATACCAATAATGGTGCTTGACATAGGATAAAAGCTAGCACGTCTATCAACGACTTACGAGATGACCTAACTGCAATCACTGCCAACGGTCTGACTCTACGCGACTTGGATGACGTCCCACTAACCCTAACACGATTCTACCCATCATAAAGCACTAACCCAAGAATTCTACTAATCATAGTTTTATTTTATTTTATCTTAATTATGCCATATATGGTCTCATGATCTACTGTGCTGGAGGGGGAGGCCTAACGGCCACAGCCAAGATGCAAATTTGTTCCTGAATTTGAGTCTGGAGATTTATAATCTGTTGATTACAGGTTTCTAGTTGATGAAGACCCCAAGGGTCATTAGGCCAGATAGACAAATAGTTTTCAATATTACTTTTTCTTATAATATGAAATTCTAATATATCATTTAATATAACAAGACTATAAACAGACATCATTAAAGAAAATCTAAAGAAAAGAAATACTTACAACCAATACTTGAATACTTTTATTATACTTCAAACGGTAAGAGGAGTACACTTTTTAGAGGGAGAGAGAGCACACACTTATATTATAGACTAAAGCTGAAAAATTAAACGTGCCTTCAACAAGGGTGAGGCATCTCTTATATAGAAAATAAAATAAACACGATAAGGATGAGGCAGACAGGTGGCGTGTCCTGGTTGGTGTGGAGTCGATCGTCCTTATCTTCTCGTGATTCCCTTATCTCTAATTGTCAGTAGAGGACAGCTGGATGGATATTTGCTTTGATGACGAATAGAGGAATCTACTTTAGCCGAAAGTAGATATGTCGTTTTATGCTGCTGGAAAATTGCTGGAGTAGAGTGGGGGACAAAACCTTAATCTGCTTTTCCTTTTCCTTTATCTTGTTTGTCCTGACTCATCTTTTCTGCAATCAGACCTGTGAAGGAATCCTAAAAATCACCAAAGTTGGGATCAGCATCTGTAGGGTCCTGTGATTCACCTGCTAGAACTGTAAACTCATTTTCATCCAATAATGGATCAAAATGTTCATCTTCTTCATGGCCACCATGGCTACTGGAACCAGACTTCATGCTGGTATCATCTCTGGAAAATGACAGCAAGAATTGTTCCTTCATAAAATCCATGCTTTTAATAACTAATTCTTGCTCAGATAATCCTAGAAACTTCTGTCTTAATTCATTCTGAATTTGGACAAAAGGATTTTGTACTGGAGCGGCTGGGATGAGTTTAGGAGTAGCATCCCAGCAAGCCTGTGTATGGGCTTTAATCTTCTGGAGGAGTTCTTGATGAGGTTTAGGATCATCCATTTTATTCCACCATTTATAAAAGAAAACTCTTTTTAAACGGGGAATTTTGTTCTGGAAATCACACTGGAAATCCCATTTCCATATCCATGGGATTCCAAATCTGATAACAAAATGGGCTGTAGATTTGGACATTGAAATATCCTTGTATACTGGAATTTTGCTATAAGCAACTTGCCATTCATTGAATGCAAGACGAATTGGTTCTGGAAAAGCATCTAATTGTAATCCAAATTTATCCCACCAAACGAGAAACCAGTTTGGGAGATCATTTTTGAGAATGTCAGGAAGAACACGAAAGAACCAAGAATGGTTGCGTGGGGGATTCATATAATAAAATGCTTGAGTAAAAGCATCAATATAATCCCAATAACTGTAACGAGACTCCTTATTACGAATCTCAATAGTCCTGGTAACATGAGGGTGCATACCCCAAGCTTGCATAGGTAAGATATTTTGAATAGTAGCTTTGCTGTAATTAATGGGACTAGCAGTACAATTGGGTTCAGCCAATGCATGTTTAAAGTCAATCGACACAAGTTCAGTAAGAATTTGCTCGAAAATATAGCGGTATTGATCAAAGTACGGTGGAGAATTTTGAGTAGTCAAATACCGCCTTTTAATTTCCCAAGGATCATTGATCCACTGGATATCTTCTGTATTGATGTAGAGAACAGTTTCGTCTACAATGGTATTCTGAAAATAAGATGATTCTGGAGCAAGGAAGACAACTTTAGCCGTACGGCTAGATTCCCCTTTTTTACTGGAAGTGGCATAAAGCCCTGGGAAGTTTGTATTGTAGGGATTACCCCTACCACGGCACCTCTTGCCCGAGCCCCGGCCTCTATTCTGCATTAGGACCCTGCAAGTATTCACGGGTAAGAAAATCTGGAAGAGAATTATTTTCTCCTTTGATATAATCAATATCAAAATCAAAATTGGCCCTGCCATGTGGCAAAAATTTGTTTTTGAGCCAGATTTTTGACATCTTTTTTCAAAATCTGTTTTGCTGCAGAACAATCAACTCTAATTAAAAAATGTTGATTTAATAAATCATCCTGGAATTTAAAAACACATTTGATAATGGCTAAACATTCTTGTTTAATTGTCGGATAATTTTTTGCAGCTTGGTGCCAAATACCAGAAGTAAATCTTAAAAGTTCTTCTTTTTTACTGGTAGGATTAAATTGTTTTAATATGCCACCATAACCAATGTTAGAGGCATCAGTTTCAACAATTTTTTTCCAATCTGGATTTGGTAAAGAAAGGCAAGGTAGAGTCTTGACTCTAGCCTTAATTTTCTAGACAGCTTCTGTATGTTCTGGTCCCCATGGTGGAGGATTTTTCTTGAGTCTGGAATATAAAATAGCTACATCTGTAGCTAGATTAGGATAGTAATCATGAATATAATTTAAACTATCCAAAAATCTCTGTAACTGAGTTTTTTCTTTAATTTCATCTGGAAATTTGGATGCAAATTCCATGCTTCTGTTAATAGGAATAATGGTACCATTATGAAATTATGGCCCAAAAATCGAACTGTAGTTTGGAAAAGTTTCATTTTGGATGTAGAAACTACTAATCCATTTATGATGATAACATACTTAAAAATATTAAGATGTTTCATATGCTGGTCAATAGATGATGAGAAAATTAGAACATCATCAATATAACAAATAGCAAATTCTGTATAAGGATTAAAAATATCATTCATGATATGCTGGAATTCAGATGGAGCATTTTTCAATCCAAATGGCATGACACTACAAAGCATTAGGAATATCACTACAAATTTCATTTGAAATTCTTGTGATCCCAAAAAGCATTAGGAATATCACTACAAATTTCATTTTGAAATTCTTGTTCAAGTGATTTGATTTTTTGCTGGAAAGAAGACTGCTGTAGTCTTTGTTCTGTAGTAAGAAAGCTAATCTCTTTTTGTAAAAAATTAACTTGTTTTTCTTTAACATTTACTAGATCCTTGATTTGTTCTAATTCCTTGGTATAAGGTTCTGTAATAAACTCAAAAATAATCGGTTGATTATTTAGGGTTGTATGTATGCCAATGGAGTCAATTTTGGAAATTGGCATAAGTAAACACAGAAAAGGTGTCCCTGGAATTATGGCCTGAGGCATATTTTTGATGACGACAAAGGATGTTGGTAAGCATAATCCTTGATTGCAGATTAGGACTTCTGGAAGTTTATACTGTATGTATAAAGAATTACCACTTGCACTTGTAAGTGATTGAGTTGTCTTATGAAAGTATTTAGTAGGAATTAATCCTTCCTAAATACAATTCATATCAGCTCCACTATCGACAAGAGCAATAGCATCTTTTATAATAAAATCAGGTTTATCATAAAAGTTATTCTGATATACCATTTCTGGAAAGTTACTGAATTCATAAGCATGAGATAATCAGGCTCAGAAGGCTGGATATTAGTTTGGCTACTAGATTCTGGAATAGCAACTCCTTTAGATTGATCCTGTAATTTGTTATTAATCTTTTTAATTTCAGAATTAATAAAAATGTTGGAAGTTTGTAAATGTTTTATTTCAACTTTTAAAGCATTTACTTCCATTTTTAAATCTTGAATTGTTAAAGGTTTTTCCTCAGTAACATGCTGTAATCGTTGGAAAACCTCTTTCATACTGTAATGTCTTGGAGGAAGAATTTCTTCTTTCTTCTGTTGCTGTAAACATAATTCCAAAAATTTCAATTTCATCTCTGGATTAGAAATTTGATCAGCAATGCTAATCATGTTCTATTCTGTTTCAATAAGAGCATTAATATTGGGTCCTCCAATATCAAGTCCATTCATTTCAACTATTGCTTTCCAATAGTTAACTTCATTGGAAATTTGATTGATGTTGTGCTGACAATCACAAGCTGCAGGAGATTCATCAGAATTGGTATCAGTGTCTGATGAATATAAAGCTGCAATTTCATCTTCTTCATTTGAAGAAGAGCTAGATTCATCAGACATCATTCTGAGAATTTGCTGCTGGATTTCATTATCTAAAGCAAGCTCATTAAGCTTCTGTTGTATTTTTGATTTACAACAATTAGCATAATGACCTGTTTGTCCACATTTATAACATTTAATTATGGATTTAGATCTTTTCCTGAAGGTATATTTTTGTTTTCCTTTGGTTGGTTGTTGTTGGAAACTAGTTTTAGCTGTCTTATATTTTCTGGATTTTTTAGAAGAATATTTGGGAAATTTTTTATGTTTCTTCTGCTTATGAGGGTACTGTAATTTTGTATCATAGGCAAATTGTTCACAAAATTCACCTAATTCTTTTCTTCCTGTAAGATGTTTCATTTGCTGCTGTAATTTAAGGTCATTGCATAAAGCAAGGCCTTCATTTATAATTATACCTATTAATTTACCATAGTTATATCTATTGTATGGAATAGCCAGCTGATTATGATGATCCCTTAATTTCTTTCTGCAAAAAGAGTAGGAAAACCATCAATAAATTTGGCTTTCCAATGTTCAGAATTAGCATCTGCTCTCCTATGAACTTTCATTAGGAAAACATCTTTGTACCATCTAAATGAGATAAAGATGGACATCGCAATTTCTGTAATAGTTCTCTACTACGATCCTCGATGCCAGTAATGGACCGACAAAGTGTAGAACTATGGTATTGACAACAGTATAAACAACATCATGTTCCTCAGTAACAATACCTGTATCAGTATCTGTAGTTGTTCGTAATGAACTTAAAATTTCATCATTTTGGGCTGTAGTGAGAAATTATCCCACCATCTTTAAGAATGCCGGTAAAGCCGCTTACAATAAAATGGGCTACTTGGTGATCTGTATTCTCATTCTGTTTACAAACAGTTGCAAACATGAGCATACGCTGAAGAATTTCATAAATTTGATATTCCTAAGACCATAATATTCCATTCATAAATGGTTCTACTGTGGTAAGATTTCTGGCTATGAAGGAAATCTTCTTCATAAAGAAGATCCATGGAGTAGGTCTAGAGTAATAATACCTACTTGGTGCTATATAAGCAGTTCTGTCGATATTTGTTCCATAATGGACCTTGTTAATAGATGAAGGTTCATTTTGGAAATTTGTCTGAATTTCAGATATTTGAGGAAATGTCAAATTCTGATAATTTTCTTCTTCCTGGAAAGGATTTCTAGATTACATATTGACTTGTTGAGAGGATTCTCCTATGTGAAGATCTTTGATCTTGTTAATAAGAGTATCCATATATTCTGTATTTGCCTTTTTGGATTTTAAGTTAAAATTTGTTACTGTAGGTGTAGGCTTAATAGCTACTGGATGAATTATTGGAGGTTTGGGTTGAAGAGAACAATTATGTTTAAGATGAACAACTATCTCTTCAATTCTGGTTAATTGTTTACCTACTGTTTGACAGTAAAGGTTAGTATAATTATTCTGTTTAATTATTGGAATAATTCCTTAGCTGTCAAAGCATATTACTTTTAGCTGGAGGTTCAACAAAAGCTTTATAACCAAAGGTTGACTGGAAGTAGAATCACTAGGTCGTAATTCTAAAGATTTTGGAGGAGGGTGTATTGAAGTAATACTTTGACCATCAGTGGTCACCCAATTTTTCTGGATATTTTCTAAAACATTAATTTGAGAATTCTGGATGCTTCCATTTTCCATAAACCATAATGGAAAATGTTGTAATTCCTGACTATTATTTAAATACTTAAAATACTGGATTTTGAGTTCTTTCAATTGTTCTAGAGTATAATTGGAAAAATAACATTCTCTGAATTTTTCATATTTGTCCTGGTAAAAATCCTGATTTAGGATTTTCCTATTTTCACTGCCGGGACTAAAATCCATTAAACTTCAAAGTTCATGTCACTGGCTGTAGGACTATATGGTCCTTTGCTACTGGATTCCCTTGGTTCATAAATACCATGTGGGATTCTATTTGTTGAAAAGTGTAATCCTTGAACAACTGGATCCATAGGGTCTATATCCTAGTTAGGATTACTAGGAGGTCTAGAGGGCATTCCCTGCATGAGGGACTCTATTGGTTCGGCAGTAGAATGTCTAGATGATTCAGGAAAGTCTACTCCACAGGCTCCTTTAAAAGAGGGAGTAGACCTGACACTGGTTGTTGATAATTGCCTTTGTGGGCGTTGAAAATCGAAGGTATACATATCAAATTTTGGAGAATATGATAGCATCCTGGAGGCGATCTAAAAGATTTTTTATTCGGAACTGGACATCAGGATATTGGCAAGTCCAAATCGCTGAACAAGATAGGTATAAAACTGCTTTTACAGTACCTTTTGGGCATTTGAATGGAATTCATGCCATTGGATTGAAAAATGCTCCATCTGATTCCAGCATATCATGAATGATATTTGTAATCCTTATACAGAATTTGCTATTTGTTATATTGATGATGTTCTAATTTTCTCATCATCTATTGACCAGCATATGAAACATCTTAATATTTTTAAGCATGTTATCATCAGAAATGGATTAGTAGTTTCTGCATCCAAAATGAAACTTTTCCAAACTACAGTTCGATTTTTGGGCCATAATATTCATAATGGTACCATTTCCTATTAACAGAAGCATGGAATTTGCATCTAAATTTCCAGATGAAATTAAAGAAAAAACTCAATTACAGAGATTTTTGGGTAGTTTAAATTATATTCATGATTACTATCCTAATCTAGCTATAGATGCAGCTATTTTATATTCCAAACTAAGGAAAAATCCTCCACTATGGGGACCAGAACATACAGAAGCTGTCCAGAAAATTAAGGCTAGAGTCAAGACTCTACCTTGCCTTTCTTTACCAAATCCAGATTGGAAAAAAATTGTTGAAACTGATGCCTCTAACATTGGTTATGGTGGCATATTAAAACAATTTAATCCTACCAGTAAAAAAGAAGAACTTTTAAGATTTACTTCTGGTATTTGACACCAAGCTACAAAAAATTATTCCGAACATTAAACAAGAATGTTTAGCCATTATCAAAGTGTGTTTTTAAATTCCAGGATGATTTATTAAATCAACATTTTTAATTAGAGTTGATTGTTCTGCAGCAAAACAGATTTGAAAAAAGATGTCAAAAATCTGGCTCAAAAACAAATTTTTGCCACATGGCAGGGCTAACTTTCAATTTTTGATTTTGATATTGATTATATCAAAGGAGAAAATAATTCTCTTCCAGATTTTCTTACCCGTGAATACTTGCAGGGTCCTAATGTAGAGTAGAGGCCGGGGCTCCGGCAGGAGGGGCCGTGGTAGGGGTAATCCCTACAATACAGACTTCCCAGGGCTTTATGCCACTTCCAGTAAAAAAGGGGAATCTAGCCGTACAGCTAAAGTTGTCCTCCTTGCTCCAGAATCATCTTATTTCCAGAATACCATTGTAGACGAAACTATTCCCTACATCAATACAGAAGATATCCAGTGCATCAATGATCCTTGGGAAATTAAAAGGTGGTCTTTGACTACTCAAAATTCTCCACCGCACTTTGATCAATACCGCTATATTTTCGAGCAAATTCTTACTGAACTTGCGTCGATTGACTTTAAGCATACATTGGCTGAACCCAATCGTACTGCTAGTCCCATTAATTACAACAAAGCGACTATTCAGAATATCTTACCTATGCAAGCTTGGGGTATGCACCCTCATGTTTCCAGGACTATTAAGATCCGTAATAAGGAGTCTCGTTACAGTTATTGGGATTATATTGATGCTTTTACTCAAGCATTTTATTATATGAATCCCCCACACAGCCATTCTTGGTTCTTCCGTGTTCTTCTCGACATTCTCAAAAACGATCTCCTAAACTGGTTTCTCGTTTGGTGGGATAAATTTGGATTACAATTAGATGCTTTTCCATAACCAATTTGTCTTGCATTCAATGAATGACAAGTTGCTTATAGCAAAATTCCAGTATACAAGGATATTTTAATGTCCAAATCTACAGCCCATTTTGTTATCAGATTTGGAATCCCATGGATATGGAAATGGATTTTCCAGTGTGATTTCCAGAACAAATCCCCATTTAAAAAGAGTTTTCTTTTATAAATGGTGGAATAAAATGGATGATCCTAAACCTCATCAAGAACTCCTCCAGAAGATTAAAGCCCACACACAGGCTTGCTGGATGCTACCTAAACTCATCCCAGCCACTCCAGTACAAAATCCTTTTGTCCAAATTCAGAATGAATTAAGACAGAAGTTCCAGGATTATCTGAGCAAGAATTAGTTATTAAAAGCATTGATTTTATGAAGGAACAATTCTTGCAGTCATTTTCCAGAGATGATACCAACATGAAGTCCGGTTCCAGTAGCCATGGCGGCCATGAAGAAGATGAACATTTTGATCCATTATTGGAGAAAATTAGTTTACAGTACTGGCAGGTGAATCACAGGACCCTACAAATGCTGATCCCAACTTTGGCGATGTTTGGGATTCCCTCACAGGCCTGATTGCAGAAAAGATGAGTCAGCACAAATAGGATAAAGGAAAAGGAAAAGCAGATTAAGGCTTTGTCACCCACTCTACTCCAGCAATTTTCCAGCAGCATAAAACGACATATCTACTTTCGGCTAAGGTAGATTCCTCTATTCGTCATCAAAGCAAATAATTTTATGCAACTACCATTTTTATTTTTATTCAACTTCAATTTTTATTCAATTTCCTTTTCTATTCAACTTCCTTTTTTATTTAATTTCCAAATAGATCGTTAAGGTATAATGGTTTCTTGAATGAACTTCAATTGTTAATTTTATGTAACTTCCATTTTTATTTTTATTCAACTTCCATTTTTATTCAATTTCATTTTCTATTCAACTTCCTTTTCTATTCAACTTCCTTTTTTATTTAATTTCCAAATAGATCATTAAGGTATAGTGGTTTCTTGAATAAACTTCCATTTTTATTTTTATTCAACTTTCATTTTTATTCAATTTCCTTTTCTATTCAACTTCCTTTTTTTATTTAATTTCCGGATAGATCATTAAGGTATAGTGGCTTTTCAATGAACTTTTTATTGTTAGTTTTATGCAACTTTCATTTTTATTTTTGTTGAACATCAATTTTTATTCAATGTTCTTTTCCATTCAACTTCTAATGTTATTTAATTTCCAAATAGATCGTTAAGGTATAGTTGTTTCTTGAATGAACTTCCATATTAATTTTATGCAACTTTCATTTTTATTTTTATTCAACTTCCATTTTTATTCAATTCCTTTTCAATTCAACTTCCTTTTTTATTTAATTTCCAAATAGATCGTTAAAGTATAGTGGTTTCTTGAATGAACTTCCATTTTCAATTTTGATGCAACTTCCATTTTTATTTTTATTCAACTTCCATTTTTATTCAATTTCCTTTTCTATTCAACTTCCTTTTTTATTTAATTTCCAAATAGATCGTTAAGGTATAGTGGTTTCCTAAATGAACTTCCATTTTTATATTTATGCAACTTCCATTTTTATTTTTATTCAACTTCAATTTTTATTCAATTTCCTTTTCTATTCAACTTCATTTTTTATTTAATTTCCAAATAGATCGTTAAGGTAAACAGGTTTCTTGAATGAACATCCATTTTCAATTTTGAAGCAACTTCCATTTTTATTTTTATTCAACTTCAATTTTTATTCAATTTCTTTGTCAATTCCACTTCCTTTTTTTTTTTAATTTCCAAATAGATCCTTAAGCTATAGTGGCTTCCTGAATGAACTTCTATTTTTAATTTTATGCAACTTCCATTTTTATTCAATTTCCTTTTCTATTCAACTTCCTTTTTTCTTTAATTTCCAAGTAGAGCGTTAACGGAAAGTGGCTTCTTGAATGAACTTCCATTGTTAATTTTATGCAACTTCCATTTTTATTCAATTTCCTTTTCTATTCAACTTCATTTTTTTATCTAATTTCCAAGTAGGTCGTTAAGGTATAGGGTTTCTTGAATGAACTTCCATTGTTAATTTTATGCAACTTCCATTTTTATTTTTATTCAACTTCCATTTTTCCAATTTACTTTTCTATTCAACTTCCTTTTTATTTAATTTTCAAATAGATCGTTAAGGTATAGGGGTATCTTGAATGAACTTCCATTGTTAAATTTATGGAACTTCCATTTTGTTTTTTTATTTAACTTAAATTTTTATTCAATTTCTTTTTCCATTCAACTTATTTTTTTTTATAATTTCTAAATAGTTCGTTAAGGTATAGTGGTTTCTTGAATGAACATTCATTTTTAATTTGATGCAAGTTCTATTTTTATTTTTATTCTACTTCCATTTTTATTCAATTTCCTTTTCTATTCAATTTCATTTTTTATTTAACTTACAAATAGATCGTTAAGGTGTAGTTGTTTCTTGAATGAACTTCCATTTTTAATTTTATGCAACTTCTACTTTTATTTTTACTCAACTTCCATTTTTATTCAATTTCTTTTTTTAATCAACTTATTTTTTAAAATAATTTCCAAACAGATCGTTAAGGTATAGTGGTTCTTTGAATGAATTTCCATTTTTAATTTTATGCAACTTCCATTTTTATTTTTATTCAACTTCAATTTTTAATCAATTTCGTTTTCTATTCAACTTCCTTTTTTTATTTAGTTTCCAAATAGATCGTTAAGCTATAGTGGTTTCTTGAATGAACTTCCATTTTCAATTTTGATGCAACTTCCATTTTTATTTTTATTCAACTTCCATTTTTATTGAATTTCCTTTCCTATTCAAGTTCCTTTTTCATTTAATTTTCAAATAGATCGTTAAGCTATAGTGGTTTCTTGAATGAACTTCCATTGTTAATTTTATGCAAGTTCCATTTTTATTTTTATTCAACTTCCATTCTTATTCAATTTCCTTTTCTATTCAACTTCCTTGTTTTATTTAATTTCCAAATAGATCGTTAAGCTATAGTGGTTTCTTAAATGAATTTCCATTTTTATTTTTATTCAACTTCCATTTGTATTCAATTTTCATTTTCTATTCAACTTTCTTTTTTTACTTAATTTCCAGATAGATCGTTAAGGTATGGTGGTTTCTTGAATGAACTTTTATTTTTATTTTATGCAACTTCCATTTTTATTTTTATTCAACTTCCATTTTTATTGAATTTCCTTTTCCATTCAACTTTCTTTTTTATTTTCCAAATAGATTTTTAAGGTATAACTGTTTCTTGAATGAACTTCTATTGTTAATTTTATGCAATTTTCGTTTTTATTTTTATTAAACTTCCATTTTTATTCAATTTCATTTTCTATTCAACTTCCCTTTTTATATTTATGTAACTACCATTTTTATTTTTATTCAACTTCAATTTTTATTCAATTTCCTTTTCTATTCAACTTCATTTTTTATTTAATTTCCAAATAGATCATTAAGGTATAGTGGTTTCTTGAATGAACATCCATTTTAAATTTTGATGCAACTTCCATTTTTATTTTTATTCACCTTCAATTTTTATTCAGTTTCGTTTTCAATTCGACTTCCTTATTTTTTTTTAATTTCCAAATAGATTCTTAAGCTATAGTGGCTTCCTGAATGAACTTCCATTTTTAATTTTATGCAACTTCCATTTTTAATTTTACTCAATTTCCTTTTTTATTCAATTTCCTTTTCTATTCAACGCCATTTTTTCTTTAATTTCCAAATAGAGCGTTAACGAAAAATGGTTTCTTGAATGAACTTCCATTGTTAATTTTATGCAACTTCCATTTTTATTCAATTTCCTTTTCTATTCAACTTCATTTTTTATTTAATTTCCAAGTAGGTCGTTAGGTATAGTGGTTTCTTGAATAAACTTCCATTGATAATTTTATGCAACTTCCATTTTTATTTTTATTCAACTTCTATTTTTATCCAATTTACTTTTCTATTCAAATTTCTTTTTATTTAATTTCAAAATAGATCGTTAAGGTATAGTGGCTTCTTGAATGAACTTCTATTTTTATTTTTATTCAATTTTCCATTCGATTCAATTTCCTTTTCAATTCCACTTCCTTTTTTTTTAATTTCCAAATAGATCCTTATGCTTAGTGGTTTCCTGAATGAACTTCTCTTTTAATTTTATGCAACTTCCATTTTTATTTTTATTCCACTTCCATTTTTATTCAATTTCCTTTTTCTATTCAACCACATTTTTCTTTAATTTCCAAATATTCATTAACGGAAAGTGGTTTCTTGAATGAACTTCCATTGTTTAATTTTATGCACTTCCATTTTTTTTAAATTTCCTTTTCTATTCAACTTAATTTTTTATTTAATTTCCAAGTAGGTCGTTAAGGTATAGTGGTTTCTTGAATGAACTTCCATTGTTAATTTTATGCAACTTCCATTTTTATCCAATTTACTTTTCTATTCAACTTCCTTTTTATTTAATTTCCAAATAGATCGTTAAGGTATAGTGGTTTTGAAGGAACTTCCATTTTTTTTTTTATTCAACTTCAATTTTTTTTCAATTTCTTTTTCTATTCAACTTATTTTTTTTAATTTTCCAAATAGTTCGTTAAGTAAGTTGTTTTTTAAATGAACATCTATTTTTAATTGATGCAATTCCATTTTATTTTTATTCAACTTCCATTTTTATTCAATTTCTTTTTCTATTCAACTTCATTTTTTATTTAATTTCCAAATAGACCGTTAAGGTATAATGGTTTCTTTAATGAACATCCATTTTCAATTTTGATGCAACTACCATTTTCATTTTTATTCAACTTCAATTTTTATTCGATTTCCTTTTCAATTCCACTTCCTCTTTTTTTTTAAATTTTCAACAGATCCTTAAACTATAGTGGTTTCCTGAATGAACTTCCATTTTTAATTTTATGCAACTTCTATTTTTATTTTTATTCAACTTCCATTTCTATTCAATTTCCTTTTCTATTCAACTACATTTTTTCTTTAATTTCCAAATAGAGCGTTAACGGAAAGCGGTTTCTTGAATCAACTTCCATTGTTAATTTTATGCAACTTCCATTTTTATTCAATTTCCTTTTCTGTTCAACTTCATTTTTTATTTAATTTCTAAGTAGGTTGTTAAGGTATAGTGGTTTCATGAATAAACTTCCATTGTTAATTTTATGCAACTTCTATTTTTATTTTTATTCAACTTCTATTTTTATCCAATTTACTTTTCTATTCAACTTCCTTTTTATTTAATTTCTAAATAGATCGTTAAGGTATAGTGGTTTCGTGAATGAAATTCCATTGTTAAATTTATGCAACTTACATTTTTTTTTATTCAACTTCAATTTTTATTCAATTTCTTTTTCTAATCAACTCATTATTTTTTATAATTTCCAAATAGTTCGTTAAGGTATAGTGGTTTCTTTAATGAACTTCCATTTTCAAATTTGATGCAACTTCCATTTTTATTTTTATTCAACTTCCATTTTTATTTAATTTCCAAATAGATCGTTAAGGTATAATTGTTTCTTGGATGAACTTCCATTTTAATTTTATGCAACTTCCATTTTTATTTTTATTCAACTTCCATTTTTATTCAATTTCCTTTTCTATTCAACTTTCTTTTTATTTAATTTCCAAATAGTTGTTAAGGCATAGTGGTTTCTTGAATGAACTTCCATTTCAATTTTGATGCAACTTTCATTTTTTATTTTTATTCAACATCAATTTTTTTCAATTTCCATTTCATTCAACTTCCTTTTTTATTTAATTTCCAAATAGATCCTTAAGGTATAGCGGTTTCTTGAACAAACTTCCACTTTCAATTTTGATGCAACTTCCATTTTTTTTTTTATTCAACTTCCATTTTTATTCCATTTCCTTTTCTATTCAACTTCCTTTTTTATTTAATTTCCAAATAGGTCGTTGAGGTATAGTGGTTTCTTGAATGAACTTCCGCTTTTATATTTACGCAACTTCCATTTTTATTTTTACTCATCTTCAATTTTTATTCAATTTTCTTTTCTATTCAACTTCATTTTTTATTTAATTTCCAAATAGATCGTTAAGGTATAATGGTTTCTTGAATGAACATCCATTTTCAATTTTGATGCAACTTCCATTTTTCATTTTTATTCAACTTCAATTTTTATTCAATTTCCTTTTCAATTCCGCTTCCTTTTTTTAAAATTTCCAAATAGATCCTTAAGCTATAGTGGTTTCCTGAATGAACTTCCATTTTTAATTTTATGCAACTTCCATTTTTATATTTTTTCAACTTCCATTTTTATTCAATTTCCTTTTCTATTCAACTACCTTTTTTTCTTTAATTTCCAAATAGAGCATTAACGGAAAGTGGTTTCTTGAATGAACTTCTATTGTTAATTTTATACAACTTCCATTTTTATTCAATTTCCTTTTCTATTCAACTTCATTTTTTATTTAATTTCCAAGTAGGTCGTTAAGGTATAGTGGTCTCTTGAATGAACTTCCATTGTTAATTTTATGCAACTTCCATTTTTATTTTTATTCAACTTCCATTTTTATTTTTATTCAACTTCCATTTTTATCCAATTTACTTTTCTATTCAACTTAATTTTTATTTAATTTCCAAATAGATCATTAAGGTATAGTGGTTTTTTGAATGAACTTCCATTTTTTTTTTTATTCAACTTCAATTTTTATTCAATTTCTTTTTCTATTCAACTTATTTTCTGTAATAATTTCCAAATAGTTCGTAGAGGTATAGTGGTTTCTTGAACGAACAACCATTTTTAATTTGATGCAACATCCATTTTTATTTTTATTCAACTTCCATTTTTATTCAATTTCCTTTTCTATTCACTTTCATTTTTTATTTAATTTCCAAATAGATCGTTAAAGTATAGTGGTTTCTTGAATGAACTTCCATTTTAAATTTTAAGCAACTTCGACTTTTATTTTTATTCAACTTCCATTTTTATTCAATATCTTTTTCTATTCAACTTATTTTTTAAAATAATTTCCAAATAGATCGTTAATGTATAGTGGTTTTTTGAATGAACTTCTATTTTTAATTTTATGCAACTTCCATTTTTATTTTTATTCAACTTCAATTTTTATTCCATTTCCTTTTCTATTCAACTTCCTTTTTTTTTTAATTTCCAAATAGATCGTTAAGCTATAGTGGTTTTTGAATGAATTTCCATTTTTTTTTTGCAACTGGCATTTTTATTTTTATTGAACTTCCATTTTTAATCAATTTTTTTTTCTATTCAACTTCCTTTTTTATTTAATTTTCAAATAGATCGTTAAGTATAGTGGTTTCTTGAATGAACTTCCATTTTTAATTTTATACAACTTCTTTTTTTATTTTTATTCAAATTCCATTTTTTATTTAATTTCCAAATAGATCGTTAAGGTATAGGGGTTTCTTGAATGAACTTCCATTTTCAATTTTATGGAACTTCCATTTTTATTTTTATTCAACTTCCTTTTTTATTCAATTTCCTTTTCTATTCTACTTCCTTTTTTTTATTTAATTTCCAAATTGATCGTTACGGTATAGTGGTTTCTTGAATGAACTTCCATTTTTATTTTTGTTCAACTTCCATTTAGGTTCAATTTCTTTTACTATTCAACTTCCTTTTTTATTTAATTTCCGGATTGATCGTTAAGCTATAGTGGTTTTTGAATGAACTTCCATCGAAATCCTTCATGGGCATAACAACAAAGGGAAAAGAAAGCCTACGGTTGGCGACCTCTATATCACAACCTCTACATCCGTGTTTCAAATCAATTCACCCCAACAGGCGATACTACACAAATAGGAGTTGCTAATAATGCCAACTCCAACTCCAACACAGTTGCAAATGCAGCAGATACAAAAGAATGGGACGCACCCATATCAATCAACACACTAGCAGCCGAGTTGCAAAACAGAAAGGTACCTCTCACTACTGACGGAGCCGGTACTAGGTCCTACGCGGTAATAGCATACACGCGCCCTGTAGGCCCCTGATCCACCTGCTCACCTCTAGGAGCAAAAGACTGCTGCACAGACTGGGATGACGAAGCTCCCGGATTGGCCCTCGAGGCCTGCACAGACTGAGCTAGCTGATAACTCTACGTTTGCCTAGAACCAGACGCTCCTGAAGTGGCACTCAACTGTGGGCAAAACCTCTTCAAGTGCCCAGGCTGGCCACACTGATAGCAAGACAAAGGCTGGCCCCTGCCCTGACTCTGGCCCTGAGGTCTAGCTAAAGAAGAAGCAGCTCGCTGACCCCCTCCCTTCTGCGGGCAAACCGAAGACTTGTGACCCAGCTGGCCACATGTGAAACAAGTCAAACCTCCCTGATTACCTCTCATAGAGCCTGCACTCGGCACTAGGAAGGTTGATCTAGCCAAACCACCCTAAGACTGCTGAGGGTTAGAACCCCTCTGTCTCCTGCCATCACCCTAACCATCTTGGCTCCTCTTGGAATCTCTCTGCCCTTCCTCCTCCTCCTGCATCATAATCTCCATATGAGCTGCAGCATCCACAAACGTCTATACTCTCGGATAAAAGACCCTCCAACCCTCAACTTGAGCCCACGTCTCAACTTTCGCTCAAAGTCAAAGCAACGGCGTTCCTCGGACGCCACAAGTTCAGGTGCAAACCTGGACAAACTGGTAAATGTAGCCTCAAACTCGAGCACTGACAAGCCCTGTTGTTGAAGCTGGCAAAACTGTTCCCTTAGCTTCTCCCTAGCAACTGAAGATAAGAACTTCTCCTGGAAGGCATCTACAAAAGCCCCCCATGTACCACTAATACGGCCCTTCTCATACTTCCACCATTGACCCGCATCTCCCTTCAGCTGGAAGGATGCCAAGGTCACCTTCAATGCTCCGTCCTCGATGCCAAGCATCTCGAACGTCTTACTCATCTGCTCCAACCACTCGTCAACCTTAAGTGGCTCTTTCGGATCCCCAATAAACTCGTCCGGATTAGACCGGAAGAACTGCCTCTTCAAGAAAGAAGGCCCTGCCTCAACAACCTGATTCTCAGCTCTGAGAATACCCAAAGCTCCTGCTATCTCTCGGGCCAAGGCACTCATAGCCTGCTGACCCACTGGCTCGGCCACATTGGCCTGACCAACTCCCTCCTTCACTGCCGGAACGTCATCCGGTAAAGGTACTTCCTGCCTCCCAGACCTACCACGCCTACCACCTCGTCCTCGTCCTGACATCCTATTAAAGGTAACGAAGACGTTAGCACATTCATAAATGTGCCGAAACTAAACACTCGCGTCCTAATGCATGGACAACTGTAATTCACTCCATGTAAGCACATAAACACATAAGCACTTACGTATTTCATTCCCGGATAATGATAGTCCTGAGGCATTACTAGAGTTCCGGTTAGAAACAGCATTGATCAAGTGCTTTTCCAACAAGACTCACAGAAACCCAAGGATCCAATCATATCCTAGAAATCAAATCCCAACCCATACCCAGTAGTTACATAAGCATGTTATCACATAAGCATATAACATTACATCTAAGTCTCTAACAAGCGAGACAAAACCCATTGTGATACTAATCACTTCCCACGTACCCAAAGTATTTGAACCCGGTACGCTCTGATACCAAGTTGTAACGCCCTCAAAATAATACATAATGCCTATCATTCAGACATGCAGTGATATAAGAAAATCAACACTTTTCCATTCATCAGAGTAGTTCTTACAACAGTATTACATGTTAACAACAAAAGCAAATGCCCTACTAGCTTACAGCTTTCCAAGTCAACACTTGGTTACACAAAAGAAGAGTACTAACTCTATACAAAATAAGCCCTTGGCTTGATATACACGTAATACAAACAAAAATAATCAAAAGAGTCTTCGACTCCCAAAGTCATCCAAGCTATGTCCTTGGAGATGGCATGCTACCTGTACCTGAAATAATGTCCCATATAGGGTGAGCCAACGCCCAGTAGAGATATGCTAAACACAATATGAGCAGTAACTAAGACATTAGCAATTGATAAATATTTAATTCCCATAAATCAATTCATAACCCATTTCCATTACATGACCACTATGTCCATGTTTCATTTCATTTTCCATTTCTTACCAAATTCACAATTCACAACAACGGCTCAGAACCTGGCCAACAACTTATATGAGACAGTGACTCATATTAAACGTTTCCCATTTTACATTAGATAAGCATACTAGCTATATCAGTACTTCGATAGATGAGCATATAAGCTATATCAACATTTCAACAGATAAGTATACAAGCTGTATCCACACTTCAACAGATAAGCATATGAGCTATATCAACACTTCCATAGATAAGCATATGAGCTGTATCAGCGGAGTCCATCCCCTATCTCCTCCCAAACGACATCCGGTTTAGAGGTCCATCCCTATCTTCCCCTAAACCGTGGAGTACATCCCCTATCTCCTCCCCCACACATAACGTATATACATATAGGTTATATACACAATCAAACAATACATAGCGTTAATGTATTCTATCAACCGTCATACTCTATGACACATCCAATTGATTAGTTTTAGTTTGCCTAATCATCATGCATTGTCTACAACAATCATAACTACTCTCCACCGGTAGCCCAAAGCAATTATTTCTAAACAAATAATAAAAGCTCCAACAGATAAAATATCAATGTTTTCAAAGGTGAGCGATTAATAAATCCAACTCCACCGTTTTACAATATAATGAGCGCATTTCGTTATTTTCAACTCAATTCCAAATAACAACAATATTCCCAAATTAATTACACCAATTAATTTGTACAACAAATTAGGGCTTTTTGTACCCCATTTCCCAGTATCAACCCAATGGTTCAAATATCAACAACCAACAACAATATCATCATTTTGAAACTCAAAATACACATTTTAGAATCAAAATAACAAAACCCTCTTTTAACATTTTCAAA
The DNA here is from genome assembly GCA_030407325.1 of Camellia japonica. NCBI lineage: Eukaryota > Viridiplantae > Streptophyta > Magnoliopsida > Ericales > Theaceae > Camellia > Camellia japonica. Next base: position 5,239,954 of record JAPPVO010000003.1, read on the forward strand.
CCCTAACTTCCCAAAATCAACCATTTAACAAAATGCCAAAAAATCTAGGTCAAAACCCATAGTAGTGAGTAGGAATCCCTACCTCAAATTCGGAGCTCAAAGGAAGAAGATGACGAAACTCAAAGTGCTTCAAAACTCAATATGCTCGGATCAAAACGTAGCCTTCAACGATCAACACAACTTTTGTAAAGGCCAAAGATGAGGAAACAACTCCTACTAGATCAATACCTAGAGAGAAGGGAAGAGTTTAGAGAGAGAAGCTCTCCAATGGTGTCTTTTGAAAAAGTAAGAGAGATAAGAGATGTGAAAAAGTGATTTAAAAAGCCAAAACTCGGAGACTTAAACCAGTCGCCCCACTCGAGCGTAGAAACCCCCGCTCGAGCGTCACTCACAGACTCCCGCTCGAGCATCCAAACCGCCGCTCGAGCTCCGGATGCACGCTCCCAGAACTTTTGCAGAACCAGGTTCCCGCTCGAGATTCGAACTCCCCGCTCGAGCGTCACACACAAACTCCCGCTCGAGCGTCCAAACGCCCGCTTGAGTGTCCAACACTGCAGAGGAAAATACTGGGAGATGGAAAATCACGCTCGAGCGTCAAAACACCCGCTCGACCGGAGAAGCAACAACGAAGGGCCCGCTCAAGCGTCAAAAGCTCCGCTCGAGCGTGAAGGCAAAATCTGGGCAACTACTTTTGGTTTCTAAGCTCAACCAACCTGTTTCAAACCTGCCCAACACAACCCAAGACTCAAATAGAAAGAGTAAAGGATGTAAACAAGATATCACAAACAACCAACTCCACGGAACCTAAGTCCGGATACAACAATTAAAGAAAAGGGAAACCGGGATCGCTATAACTTCCATTGTTAATTTTATACAATTTCCATTTTTATTTTTATTCAACTTCCATTTTTTTTCAATTTACTTTTCTATTCAACTTCCTTTTTATTTAATTTCCAAATAGATCGTTAAGGTATAGTGGTTTTTTTTTTTTTTTTTAATGAACTTCCATTGTTAAATTTATGCAAATTCCTTCTTTTTTTTTTTATTCAACTTCAATTTTTATTCAATTTCTTTTTCTATTCAACTTATTTTCTTTAATAATTCCCAAATAGTTCGTTAAGGTATAGTGATTTTTTGAATGAACATCCATTTTTAATTTGATGCAACTTCTATTTTTATTTTTATTCAACTTTCATTTCTATTCGATTTCCTTTTTTATTCAACTTCATTTTTTAGTTAATCTCCAAATTGATCGTTAAGGTATAGTGGTTTCTTAAATGAACTTCTATTTTTAATTTTATGTAACTTCTACTTTTATTTTTATTCAACTTCCATTTTTATTCAATTTCTTTTTCTATTCAACATTTTTTTAAAATAATTTCCAAATAGATCGTTAAGGTAAGTGGTTTTTTGAATGAACTTCTATTTTTAATTGTTTGCAACTTCCATTTTTATTTTTGTTCAACTTCAATTTTAATTCCATACCTTTTCTATTCAACTTTCTTTTTTTATTTCATTTCCAAATAGATCGTTAAGCTATAGTGGTTTCTTGAATGAACTTCCATTTTTTATTTTATGCAACTGGCATTTTTATTTTTATTCAACTTCTATTTTTATTCAAATTCCTTTTCTATTCAACTTACTTTTTTATTTAATTTTCAAATAGATTGTTAAGTATAGTGGTTTCTTGAATGAACTTTCATTTTTAATTTTATACAACTTCTTTTTTTATTTTTATTCAAGTTCCTTTTTTTTTTATCTAATTTACAAATAGATCGTTAAGGTATAGGGGTTTCTTGAATGAACTTCCATTTTCAATTTTATGCAACTTCCATTTTTATTTTTATTCAACCTCCTTTTTTTTTATTCAATTTCCTTTTCTATTCAACTTCATTTTTTTTATTTAATTTCAAAAATAGATCATCAAGGTATAGTGGTTTCTTGAATGAACTTCCATTTTTATTTTTATTCAACTTCTATTTGGATTCAATTTCCTTTACAATTCATTTTCCTTTTTTATTTAATTTGCAGATAGATCGTTAAGCTATAGTGGTTTTTGAATGAATTTCCATTGTTAATTTTATGCAGTTTCCATTTTTATTTTTTTTCAACTTCCATTTGAATTCAATTTCCTTTTCCGTTCAACTTCCTTGTCTTATTTAATTTCCAAATAGATCGTCAAGGTATAGTGGTTTCTTGAATGAACTTCCATTTTTATTTTTATTCAACTTCCATTTGTATTCAATTTCCTTTTCTATTAAACTTCCTTTTTTATTTAATTTCCAAATAGATCGCTAAGGTATAGTGGTTTCTTGAATAAACTTCCATTTTTATTTTTATTCGACTTCCATTTGTATTCAATTTCCTTTTCTATTCAACTTCCTTTTTTACTCAATTCCAGATTGATCGTTAAGGTATGGTGGTTTCTTGAATGAACTTTTATTGTTAATTTTATGCAACTTCCATTTTTATTTTTATTTTTATTGAACATCAATTTTTATTCAATTTCCTTTACAATTCAACTTCTATTTTTATTTAATTTCCAAACAGATCATTAAGGTATAGTCGCTTCTTGAATGAACTTCCATTCTAATTTTATCCAACTTCCATTTTCATTTTTATTCAACTTCTATTTTTATTCAATTTCTTTTTCTATTCAACTTCCTTTTTTATTTAATTTCCAAATAGATTTTTAAGGTGTAATGGTTTCTTGAATAAACTTCCATTGTTAATTTTATGCAACTTCCATTTTTATTATTATTCAACTTCCATTTTTATTCAATTTCCTTTTCTATTCAACTTCCTTTTTTAATTAATTTCCAAATAGATCGTTAAGGTATAATTGTTTTTTGAATGAACTTCCATTTTTTTTTTTTTTTTTTCAACTTCCATTTGTATTCAATTTCCTTTTCTATTCAAATTCCTTTATTAATTAATTTCCAGATAGATCGTTAAGGTATAGTGGTTTCTGGAATGAACTTTTATTGTTAATTTTATGCAACTTCGATTTTTATTTTTATTCAACAATAATTTTTATTCAATTTCCTTTTCCATTCAACTTCCATTTTTATTTAATTTCCAAATAGATCGTTAAGGTATAGTCGTTTCTTGAAGGAACTTCCATTTTAATTTTATGCAACTTCCGTTTTTATTAAATTTTCTTTTCTATTCAACATCCTTTTTTTATTTAATTTCAAAATAGATCGTTAAGGTATAGTGGCTTCTTGAATGAACTTCCATTTTTATATTTATGCAACTTCCATTTGCATTCAATTTCCTTTTCTATTCAACTTCTTTTTTTACTTAATTCCAGATTGATCGGTAAGGTATGGTAGTTTCTTGAATGAACTTTTATTGTTAATTTTATGCAACTTCCATTTTTATTTTTATTGAATATCAATTTTTATTCAATTTCCTTTACAATTCAACTTCCATTTTTATTTAATTTCCAAATAGATCATTAAGGTACAGTCGTTTCTTGAATGAACTTCCATTTCAATTTTATGCAACTTCCATTTTCATTTTTACTCAACTTCTATTTTTATTCAATTTTCTTTTCTATTCAACTTCATTTTTTTATTTAATTTCAAATAGATTTTTAAGGTATAATGGTTTCTTGAATGAACTTCCATTGTTAATTTTATGCAACTTCCATTTTTATTATTATTCAACTTCCATTTTTATTCAATTTCCTTTTCTATTCAACTTCCTTTTTTAATTAATTTCCAAATAGATCGTTAAGGTATAGTGGTTTCTTGAATGAACTTCCATTTTTTTTGTTTTCAACTTCCATTTGTATTCAATTTCCTTTTCTATTCAAATTCCTTTATTAATTAATTTGCAGATAGATCGTTAAGGTATAGTGGTTTCTGGAATGAACTTTTATTGTTAATTTTATGCAACTTCGATTTTTATTGTTATTCGACAATAATTTTTATTCAATTTCCTTTTCCATTCAACTTTCATTTTTATTTAATTTCTAAATAGATCGTTAAGGTATAGTTGTTTCTTGAAAAAACTTTCATTTTAATTTTATGCAACTTCCATTTTTATTAAATTTCTTTTTCTATTCAACATCCTTTTTTTATTTAATTTCAAAATAGATCGTTAAGGTATAGTGGCTTTTTGAATGAACTTCCATTTTTATTTTTACGCAACTTTCATTCGTATTCAATTTCCTTTTCTATTCAACTTCCTTTTTTTTAATTTCCAGACAGATCGTTAAGGTATGGTTGTTTCTTCATTGAACTTTTATTGCTAATTTTATGCAACTTCCATTTTTATTTAATTTCCAAATAGATCGTTAAGGTATAGTGGTTTCTTCAATGAACTTTTCGTGTTAATTTTATACAATTTCCATTTTTATTTTTATTGAACATCAATTTTCATTCAATTTCCTTTTCCATTCAACTTCCATTTTTATTTAATTTCCAAAAATCGTTAAGGTATAGTCGTTTTTTCAATAAATTTCCTTTATAATTTTATGCAACATCCATTTTTATTTTTATTCAACTTCTATTTTTATTCAATTTCCTTTTCTATCAACTTCCTTTTTTACTTAATTTCCAAATAGATCGTTAAGGTATAATGGTTTTTTGAATTAACTTCCAGTGTTAATTTTATGTAACATGTATTTTTATTTTTATTCAACTTAGATGTTTATTCAATTTCTTTTTCTATTCAACTTCCTTTTTATTTAATTTCCAAATAGATCGTTAAGATATAATAGTTTCTTGAATAAACTTCCATTTTTATTTTTATTCAACTTCCGTTTGTATTCAATTTCCTTTTCTATTCAACTTCCTTTTTTATTTAATTTGCAGATAGATCGTTAAGGTTAGTAGTTTCTTCTTCAATGAACTTTTATTGTTTATTTTGAAAATTTTCATTTTTATTTTTATTGAATATGAATTTTTATTCAATGTCCTTTTCCATTCAACCTCCATTTTTATTTATTTTCTACATAGATCGTTAAGGTATAGTGGTTTCTTGAATGAACTTCCATTTTTATATTTATGCAACTTCCATTTTTATTTTTATTCAACTTCCATTTTTATTCAATTTCCTTTTCTATTCAACTTCCTTTTTTCTTTAATTTCCAAATAGATCGTTAAAGTACAATGGTTTCTTGAATGAACTTCCACTGTTAATTTTATGCAACATCCATTTTTATTTTTATTCACCTTCCATGTTTATTATTCAAATTCCTTTTCTATTCAACTTCCTTTTTTATTTAATTTTAAAATAGATTGTTAAGGTATAGTGGCTTCTTGAATGAGCTTCCATTTTTATATTTATGCAGCTTCCATTTTTGTTTTGATTCAACTTCAATTTTTATTCAATTTCCTTTTCCATTCAACTTCCTTTTTTTATTTAATTTCTAAATAGATCGTTCAGGTATAGTGGTTTCTTGAATGAACTTCCATTGTTAACCTTATGCAACTTCCATTTTTATTTTTATTCAACTTCAATTTTTATTCAATTTCTTTTCTATTCAACTTCATTTTTTATTTAATTTCCCTATAGATCGTTAAGCTATAGTGGCTTCTTGAATGACCATCCATTTTCAATTTTGATACAACTTCCTTTTTTATTTTTATTCAACTTCCATTTTTATTTAATTTCCTTTTCTATTCAACTTCCTTTTTTTATTTAATTTCCAAATAGATCGTTAAGGCATAGTGGTTTCTTGGATGAACTTCCATTTTTATATTTACGCAACTTTCATTTTTATTTTTATTCAACTTCAATTTTTATTCAATTTCCTTTTCTATTCAACTTCATTTTTTTTTTAATTTCCAAATTGATCGTTAAGGTATGGTAGTTTCTTGAATGAACATCCATTTTTAATTTTGATGCAACTTCTATTTTCATTTTTATTCAACTTCAATTTTTATTCAATTTCCTTTTCAATTCCACTTCCTTTTTTTTTTTTTTAATTTCCAAATAGATCCTTAAGCTATAGTGGTTTCCTAAATTAACTTCCATTTTTAATTTTATGCAACTTCCATTTTTTTTTTATTCAACTTCCATTTTTATTCAATTTCCTTTTCTATTCAACTACCTTTTTTCTTTAATTTCCAAATAGAGCGTTAATGGAAAGTGGTTTCTTGAATGAACTTCCATTTTTATTCAATTTCTTTTTCTATTCAATTTCATTTTTTATTTAATTTCTAAGTAGGTCATTAAGGTATAATGGCTTCATGAATGAACTTCCATTGTTAATTTTATGCAACTTTCAATTTTATTCATATTCAACTTCCATTTTTATCCAATTTACTTTTCTATTCAACTTCCTTTTCTTTTAATTTCCATATAGATCTTTAAGCTATAGTGGTTTCTTGAATGAACTTTCATTGTTAAATTTATGCAACTTCCATTTTTTTTTTATTCAACTTCAATTTTTATTCAATTTCTTTTTCTATTCAACTTATTTTCTTTTATAATTTCCAAATAGTTCGTTAAGGTATAGTGGTTTCTTGAACGAACTTCCATTTTCAATTTTGATGCAACTTCCATTTTTATTCAATTTCCTTTTCCCTTCCACTTCCATTTTTATTTCATTTCCAAATATATCGTTAAGGTATAGTCGTTTCGTGAATGAACTTCCATTTTAATTTTATGCAACTTCCATTTTTATTTTTATTCAACTTCCATTTTTATTCAATTTCCTTTTCAATTCAACTTCCTTTTTTATTTAATTTCCAAATAGATTGTTAAGGTATAGTGGTTTCATAAATAAACTTCCATTTTCAATTCTGATGCAACTTTTATTTTTATTTTTATTCAATATCAATTTTTTTTCAATTTCGATTTCTATTCAACTTCCTTTTTTATTTAATTTCCAAATAGATCGTTAAGGTACAGCGGTTTCTTGAACGAACTTCCATTTTCAATTTTGATGCAACTTCCATTTTTATTCAATTTCCTTTTCCATTCAACTTCCATTTTTATTTAATTTCCAAATATATCAATAAGGTATAGTCGTTTCTTGAATGAACTTTCATTTTAATTTTATGCAACTTCCATTTTTATTTTTATTCAACTTCCATTTTTATTCGATTTTCTTTTCAATTCAACTTCATTTTTTATTTAATTTCCAAATAAATTGTTAAGATATAGTGGTTTCTTGAATAAACTTCCATTTTCAATTCTGATGCAACTTTCATTTTTATTTTTATTCAACATCAATTTTTTTCAATTTCCATTTCTATTCAACTTCCTTTTTTATTTAATTTCCAAATAGATCGTTAAGGTATTGCGGTTTCTTGAACGAACTTCAATTTTCAATTTTGATGCAACTTCCATTTTCATTTTTATTTTTATTTAACTTCCATTTTTATTCAACTTCCATTTTTATTAAATTTATTTTTCTATTCAACTACCTTTTTTCTTTAATGTCCAAATAGAGAGTTAACGGAAAGTGGTTTCTTAAATGAACTTCCATTGTTAATTTTACGCAACTTCCATTTTTATTCAATTTCCTTTTCTATTCAACCTCATTTTTTATTTAATTTCCAAGTAGGTCGTTAAGATATATTGTGGTTTGTTGAATGAACTTCCATTGTAAATTTTATGCAACTTCGATTTTCATTTTTATTCAACTTTCATTTTTATCCAATTTACTTTTGTATTCAACTTCCGTATATTTTAATTTCCAAATAGATCGTTAAGGTATAGTGGTTTCTTATATGAACTTCCATTGTTAAATTTATGAAACTTCCATTTTTTTTTATTCAACTTCAATTTTTATTCAATTTCTTTTTCTATTCAACTTATTTTTTTTATTAATTGCCAAATAGTTCGTTAAGGTATAGTGGCTTCTTGAATGAACATCCATTTTTAATTTGATGTAACTTCCATTTTTATTTTTGTTCAACTTCCATTTTTATTCAATTTCTTTTTCTATTCAACTTCATTTTTTATTTAATTTCCAAATAGATCGTTAAGGTATAGTGGTTTATTGAATGAATTGCCATTTTTAATTTTATGCAACTTCTACTTTTATTTTTATTAAACTTCCATTTTTATTCACTTTCTTTTTCTATTCATCTTATTTTTTTAAATAATTTCCAAATAGATCGTTAAGGTATAGTGGTTTTTTGAATGAACTTCTATTTTTAATTTTATGCAACTTCCATTTTTATTTTTATTCAACTTCAATTTTTATTCAATTTCTTTTTCTATTCAACATCCCTTTTTTTATTTAATTTCCAAATAGATCGTTAAGTTATAGTGGTTTCTTGAATGAACTTTCATTTTTTCATTTATGCAACTGGCATTTTTATTTTTATTCAACTTCCATTTTTATTCAAATTTTTTTTTTTTCTATTCAACTTCCTTTTTTTATTCAATTTTCAAATAGGTCGTTAAGTATAGTGGTTTCTTGAATGAACTTCCATTTTTAATTTTATACAATTTCCTTTTTTATTTTTATTCAAGTTCCTCTTTTATTTAATTTCCAAATAGTTCGTTAAGCTATAGTGGTTTTTTGAGTCAACTTTCATATTTAATTTTATGCAACTTCCATTTTTATTTTTTTTTCAACTTCCATTTTTTCGATTTCCTTTTCTATTCAACTTCTTTTTTTATTTAATTTCCAAATAAATCGTTAAGGAATAGTGGTTTCTTGAATAAGCTTCAAGCTTCTATTTTCATTTTATTCAACTTCCATTTGTATGCAATTTCCTTTTCTATTCCATTTCCTTTTTTATTAATTTCCAGATAAATCGTTAAGGTATAGTGTTTTCTTCAATGAACTTCCATTTTCAATTTTGATGCAACTCGCATTTTTATTTTTATTGAACATCAATTTCTATTCAATGTCCTTTTCCATTCAACATCCATTTTTATTTAATTTCGAAATGGATCGTTAAGGCATAGTGGTTTCTTGAATGAACTTTCATTTTCAATTTTGATGCAACTTCCATTTTTATTTTTATTAAACTTCCATTTTTATTCAATTTCCTTTTCTATTCAACTTCCTTTGTTATTTAATTTCCAAATAGATCGTTAAGGTATAGGGTTTCTTGAATGAATTCCATTTTTATATTTATGCAACTTCCATTTTTATTTTTTTTCAACTCAATTTTATTCAATTTCCTTTTCTATCCAACTTCCTTTTTATTAATTTCGAAATAGATCATTAAGGTATAGTGGTTTCTTGAATGAACTTCTATTTTCCAATTTTGATGCAAATTCCATTTTAATTTTTATCCCATTTCCATTTTATTCAATTCTTTTCTTTCAATTCCTTTTGTTATTTCCAAATAGATCTTTAAGGTATAGTGTTTCTTCAATTAACTTTCCATTGTTAATTTTATGCAACTTCCATTTTTTATTTTTATTCAACATCAATTTTTTTCAATTTCCATTTCTATTCAACTTCCTTTTTTATTTAATTTCCAAATAGATCGTTAAGGTATTGCGGTTTCTTGAACGAACTTCCATTTTCAATTTTGATGCAACTTCCATTTTCATTTTTATTTTTATTTAACTTCCATTTTTATTCAACTTCCATTTTTATTAAATTTATTTTTCTATTCAACTACCTTTTTTCTTTAATGTCCAAATAGAGAGTTAACGGAAAGTGGTTTCTTAAATGAACTTCTATTGTTAATTTTACGCAACTTCCATTTTTATTCAATTTCCTTTTCTATTCAACTTCATTTTTTATTTAATTTCCAAGTAGGTCGTTAAGGTATATTGTGGTTTGTTGAATGAACTTCCATTGTAAATTTTATGCAACTTCCATTTTCATTTTTATTCAACTTTCATTTTTATCCAATTTACTTTTGTATTCAACTTCCGTATATTTTAATTTCCAAATAGATCGTTAAGGTATAGTGGTTTCTTATATGAACTTCCATTGTTAAATTTATGAAACTTCCATTTTTTTTTATTCAACTTCAATTTTTATTCAATTTCTTTTTCTATTCAACTTATTTTTTTTATTAATTTCCAAATAGTTCGTGAAGGTATAGGCTTCTTGAATGAACATCCATTTTTAATTTGATGTAACTTCCATTTTTTTTTTTGTTCAACTTCCATTTTTATTCAATTTCTTTTTCTATTCAACTTCATTTTTTATTTAATTTCCAAATAGATCGTTAAGGTATAGTGGTTTATTGAATGAATTGCCATTTTTAATTTTATGCAACTTCTACTTTTATTTTTATTAAACTTCCATTTTTATTCACTTCTTTTTTCTATTCATCTTATTTTTTTAAATAATTTCCAAATTGATCGTTAAGGTATAGTGGTTTTTTGAATGAACTTCATTTTTAATTTTATGCAACTTCCATTTTATTTTTATTCAACTTCAATTTTTATTCAATTTCTTTTTCTATTAACATCCCTTTTTTATTTAATTTCCAAATAGATCGTTAAGTTATAGTGGTTTCTTGAATGAACTTTCATTTTTTAATTTATGCAACTGGCATTTTTATTTTTATTCAACTTCCATTTTTATTCAATTTTTTTTTTTCTATTCAACTTCCTTTTTTTATTCAATTTTCAAATAGATCGTTAAGTATAGTGGTTTCTTGAATGAACTTCCATTTTTAATTTTATACAATTTCCTTTTTTTTTTTTTTTTCAAGTTCCTCTTTTATTTAATTTCCAAATAGTTCGTTAAGCTATAGTGGTTTTTTGAGTCACTTTCATATTTAATTTTATGCAACTTCCATTTTTATTTTTTTTTCAACTTCCATTTTTATTCGATTTCCTTTTCTATTCAACTTCTTTTTTTATTTAATTTCCAAATAAATTGTTAAGGTATAGTGGTTTCTTGAATAAGCTTCCATTTTTATTTTTATTCAACTTCCATTTGTATGCAATTTCCTTTTCTATTCCATTTCCTTTTTTATTTAATTTCTAGATAAATCGTTAAGGTATAGTGTTTTCTTCAATGAACTTCCATTTTCAATTTTGATGCAACTCGCATTTTTATTTTTATTGAACATCAATTTCTATTCAATGTCCTTTTCCATTCAACATCCATTTTTATTTAATTTCGAAATGGATCGTTAAGGCATAGTGGTTTCTTGAATGAACTTCCATTTTCAATTTTGATGCAACTTCCATTTTTATTCAATTTCCTTTTCTATTCAACTTCCTTTGTTATTTAATTTCCAAATAGATCGTTAAAGTATAGTCGTTTCTTGAATGAACTTCCATTTTTATATTTATGCAACTTCCATTTTTATTTTTATTCAACTCAATTTTTATTCAATTTCCTTTTCTATCCAACTTCCTTTTTTATTTAATTTCGAAATAGATCATTAAGGTATAGTGGTTTCTTGAATGAACTTCTATTTTCAATTTTGATGCAACTTCCATTTTAATTTTTATTCAATTTCCATTTTTATTCAATTTTCTTTTCTGTTCAAATTCCTTTTTTAGTTAATTTCCAAATAGATCTTTAAGGTATAGTGGTTTCTTCGATTAACTTCCATTGTTAATTTTATGCAACTTCCATTTTTATTTTTATTCAACATCAATTTTTATTCAATTTCCTTTTCTATTCAACTTCCCTTTTTATTTATTTTCCAAATAGATCGTTAAGGTATAGTTGTTTCTTCAATAAACTTCCATTCTTATTCAATTTCCTTTTCAATTCAACTTCCTTTTTTATTTAATTTCCAAATAAATCCTTAAGGTATAGTGATTTCTTGAATGAACTTCCATTTTCAATTTTGATGCAACTTCCATTTTTAATCCATTTCCTTTTCTATTCAACTAGCTTTTAAATTTAAATTCTAAATAAATCGTTAAGGTATAGTGGTTTCTTGAATGAACTTCCATTTTTATATTTATGTAACTTCCATTTTTATTTTTATTCAATTTCCTTTTCTATTCAACTTTATTTTTTATTTAATTTCCAAATAGATCGTTATGGTATAGCAGTTTGTTGAATGAACTTCCATTTTCAATTTTGATGCAACTTCCTTTTTTATTTTTATTCAACTTGCTGTAGACACCCCATTTTTGACCGTCCTCAAGACTTGGACGTCACCGCTTGAACACCCGGTGATTATCCATGTTTGTGTTTGTTTGGAGTTCCCGGAGTTCTCGGCTACGCGCCTTGCCTCAGGATCTCCGAACTCGACTCTTTCGTGTCTGGTTTTGCACCAAACACTTATGCTTTGCCTTGGAGGGGCAGGGAATGCCTTTTGAGGCACCCCCACACACCACCGGCAGTGGCTAGAGGCCACCGGCCGGTTGATGTTGCCACCGGCACTATATTGTGCCGGCCGGCTCTATTTTGTGCCGGTCGGCAGTCAATTTTGTCAAAATGACAATTTTGCCCTGCCGACTACTGTGCAGCTGCTTTTTGAGATATTTTTAAGCAGCTGTCTACCACTTTCTTCCCCTCTATACACGTGTATGGAGGGATGAGCCTCTTGTTTGCTTAATTGCTAAGCTTACAAGATTGCCTCCTCTATAAGAGGAGGCCTTGTCTTCTTGGCTAGGGGTTGGCCATTTGAAAAGATCAAAAACCAGAGCTTATACACTCTCTCTCCATATATCTCACTCTCTTTCATCCTTGTGTGAGTGTTTTGTGGCCAAATAGTGCACTTTTACCTTACTTTTGCACCATTACACACACTATTACACCTTATTTCGAGATTGAGGAACTTGGAGGGTTGTTTGTTGTGATTTTGGATTGATTTTGACCACTAGAGAGTGGCTGGACCACCTGTTCTTCAAAGGATCTTCAAGGGTAAACTCTTTACTTTAGTTTCCCCATTCTTGCAAACTAGTTTCTACCCCTCTTGCTTTGTGTTTTAAGCTTTGTGTATAACATAAAAAATCTTATTTTTTTACTTGCTCTTGAACCTTCATTAAGTCATTTTGTTAGTTTGAGCAAAGCCTCACCCTTTTAGGCTTTATTTGGCCATTTTGGTGTCTTTTTAGTAAGGATTGTTCACTTGGTGTTTTTGGCCTTCTCACCACTGAAAACCAGTGGGTTTTGTGGTGAGGAAGATGATTTCAAGTCTCGTATAGGGGAGAGACACCCCTCTCCCCTTTGTCCCTTGTTTGCCTTGTTTTTTGACCTAAAAAGTAGCATGTGTGCATGGTCGGTTTTAGCCTCATTTCAGATTTTTTTTGATGTTTTGGAGCATGATTAACCTCTGTTTTTGGTCGGATTTATGACCCTTAGCATGTCTCTCATACTTGCTTTGAAATGCTCTCTTATGCTTAAAAGTATGCCATGCATCTAGGCCATGTTCTTTGCATGTTTTAGCACAATTCCATGAGGGCATTAGCATCATATTACTATGTTGTAAGGGCTGTTAGCCACTGTTTTTTGCCATGTTTGGCATGTTTGGTTGTTGTCTTGCTTGTGGCTTGCAAGCCTTGGTGTGTGTGAGTCCCTAGCATGGTTATCCGACCTAGATCTTATGATTTGGCATCATTTTAGATCACATTTCAGTCCCTTTCCATGCCTATATGTCTCCATTATCACCTCTTCCATGTTTAGAAGTGTTGGTCTCTTATGCTTTAAAGAGGGTATTGTGCATGCTTGCATGATTAATGCATTTTGAGGTTGCCATATCAAGGTTTGTGGGGGTATTTTTACATGATGGAACTCTGTTTTGCTTAAATAATTCATGCCATGATTAGTCTTAGTAGTGGTGGAAGGGTGCCCCCTTTTTATGCCTTAATCTTAGGCCATTTGACTTGCATTTTCGCATGAGCATTGGTCACCATTTTGGGCATGTTTTGCCACTGTTTTGGGGAGATTTGAAGGCTGCCCCATTCTAGTTAAATCCACCATCACATGCATGCCTCATGTCTATTACTTAATTGATTCATTAAGTGATGTAGTATGTTGATCTCATGCTTGATAGGCCCATGTTTGTATGACATTAGCACCTGCATACTCTAGTATTTTGCATGCTCAACATGATGTTGCATTGCATTCGGCATGCCTTGTACCTTAGCATTACATTGCATTGTTGAGCTATGTTGCATACATGCATTTCTTGGCTTGGTTTGGGGTTGTCAAACCAAGCATGGGGATTGAGAAGAGTTCACACTTTAAGGGGTGCAACTTGACTTAACCCTTACATCACCAAGGCCTTTGATCCATGCATGATAAGGTTTTGGTCTCATTTGTGTGTTATATGCATTTTCACATTGAAATGCAATCTTGGTTCCTTAGGCCATCATGCACCGAGATCGTAATTGATGGCCCAAGAACCGAGAGTTACTTCCTTGAGTCCCATACATGATAGGAAGCATTGACCATGCTTACATTTGCTCTAAAAATCCATATCATGCACTGTCTGCCTGCTGTTGCTGTCAAACTGTCCCTCTGCAGGAATTTTGTGCCGACCGCAGTATAGAGCGCCGACCGGCACTTTATGGGTAGCCGATAACATTTCATGCAGCCGGTGGTCATTCTATATGGCCGGTGGCCATTCCATCCAGCCAGTGGTGTACAGCAGCATGCAAGGAAGATTTTCTGGGACTCTGGAAATTTTTGGAGAAACGGGGCAGTAAGAATGGAGGCAACAGTGTCATGATACGGATTTCCGGGCAAGTCGGATTCGAACATGCATCATTCACGCATCTCGAGGCAGGGCTGAGGCCCTTTTCTATTATGTTAACATTTAATTTGATAGTTAGAAGTTTCTGTAATAATTAATTTATTCTGTATTTGGACTGTATTATTTTTGGACTGTATATTCTTTTGGTCCCTCCGAGCGAGGGCATAATTTGTAATAAGTGTGGGTGAGTGTGTGAATGTCTTCCCACCCCATTCTTCTTCCCTTTTATTTACCTGCTTATGATGGTAGATTAGGCACGTTTATTTTTAGCATACCTTATGCAATGCATGCGTGCATCCATGCATTTGTTAACATGCACCGGGCTCGGTACATCATACAAACTGCATCGTATTCAATTCCAAATTGAATACGTGATAGTTGTAGCATTCCACATGCCATTTTAGGGTTAGCCGAGCCTCCTCTAAATTGCATCCTTGCCTGTGTTGCATTAGCCACTCTAACATGAACTAGGACACGCATATTTGCTAACTAGTTCCTTGTTTTGGCACGGCGTACGATGTAAGTATTTTACGCTTTAGCATCTCGCATGCGTGTGAATGTTGCCATGACAGTATGCTTGCCATGCGGCTAGTTGCTTATGTGATAAACTGTTTGAATGCCTGTGGGTGGAGGTTGGATTGTTTGAGTTGGAACCAACTCATTGAAATCCGTGCTTTAGCCTACTTGCGGGTAGCAAATTTCAAAACACTTTTCAAAACAAACGGATATGCAATGCTTGTTTCCAAATTAGACAATCTAGTCTATATTTGTTTGCTGCGCGCATAACATAGTAATTCTAGGTTAATAATTGGAATAAGAGCATATAATGTTTTCAAAAACGGATATCACGGTTAGTAGAGGCCGGTCTTCGGACCGGGCGAAAGGGGGTGCTCATAGCTGACCTTCCCCGATCGTACCTAAGCTCCCGAGCCAAGACATTTGGTGATGACGGACACGTGGCCTTCGGCACCGAGTCAGGGTTTCCTAAATTTCCCATTTTAAAAATATTTAGGTGGCGACTCTGTAATCTGGCAAAGCAGTCCATGTTTGGCACTTCTTTTCAAAAATCTGTTTTTCTCAAAAACGATTTGCCAGAGTTGGACTCTTTGGTTCAGATTTAGAACCGCAACACAACAAAAGGGGAGTCCGAACTGTAGCGAGGCCCCCCCTGCAGGCGTTGTTGCACTTGCAATTTTATTCAATTTCGTTTTCTATTCAACTTAATTTTTTATTTAATTTCCAAAGAGATCGTTAAGGTATAGTGGTTTTTTGAATGAACTTCCATTGTTAATTTTATGCAACTTCCATTTTTATTTTATTCAATTTCGAAATAGATCGCTAAGGTTTATAGTGGTTTCTTGAATAAACTTCCATTTTTATTTTTATTCAACTTCCATTTGTATTCAATTTCCTTTTCTATTCAACTTCTTTTTTACTTAATTTTCAGATAGATCGTTAAGGTATAGTGGTTTCTTGAATGAACTTTTATTGTTAATTTTATGCAACTTTCATTTTTATTTTTATTGAACATCAATTTTTATTCAATTTCCTTTTCCATTCAACTTCCATTTTTATTTAATTTCCAAATAAGTCGTTACGGTATAGTCGTTTCTTGAATGAACTTCCATTTTCAATTGTGATGCAACTTCCATTTTTATTTTTATTCAACTTCCATTTTTATTCAATTTCCTTTTCTATTCAACTTCCTTTTTTTTTTTTTTTTCATTTGCAAATAGATCGTTAAAGTATAGTGATTTCTTGAATGAACTTCCATTGTTAATTTTATACAACTTCCATTTTTATTTTTATTCAACTTCAATTTTTATTCAATTTCCTTTTCTATTCAACTTCATTTTTTATTTAATTTCCAAATAGAACGTTAAGGTATAGTGGTTTCTTGAATGAACTTCCATTTTTATTTTCATTCAACTTCTATTTGTATTCAATTTCATTTTCTATTCAACTTCGTTTTTTACTTAATTTCCATATTGATCGTTAAGGTATAGTGGTTTCTTGAATAATTTTTATTGTCAATTTTATGCAACTTCGATTTTTATTTTTATTGAACATTAATTTTTATTCAATTTCCTTTTCCATTCAACTTCCATTTTTATTTAATTTCCAAATAGATCGTTAAGGTATACTCGTTTCTTGAAGGAACTTCCATTTTAATTTTATGCAACTTACATTTTTATTTTTATTCAAATTCCATTTTTATTCAATTTTCTTTTATGTTCAGCTTCCTTTTTTATTTAATTTCCAAATAGATCGTTAAGGTATAGTGGTTTCTTGAATGAACTTCTATTTTCAATTTTGATGCAACTTCCATTTTTATTTTTATTCAACTTCCATTTTTATTCAATTTCCTTTTCTATTCAACTTCCTTTTTTATTTAATTTTGTAACGCCCTCAAAATAAACCCATAATATCTTACAATCATGATAAGGAAAAGAGATTTCATATTACAATCATCAGAGTATTCTTACAAAATGTATTACATGTTGACAACAAAAGTAAATGCCCTATGCGCTTACAACTTTCCAAGTCAAGACTTGGTTAGAAAAGGGAGAGTACTAACTCTACCAAGGCTCAACCAACCTATTTGAAACACGCCCAACACATCCTAAAACCCAAATATATGGAATTAAGAGATGACAACAAGACATATACAGCAACCAACTCCACAGAACCTAAGTCCGGATACAACAATCAAAGGAGGAAGAATCAGGATCGCTATAACCTCTCCCCCTTAAGGAATTTTGTTCCCGAAATTAAGTACAAGTTTTCAAAAACAAGTTTTCCTCAATTCTCAATAACATTACCAACCAATATTCCATAACCTGACCCATTATCGGTCATCCCATCTCTATTCAAGAGGCAATTTACAACATACAACTCAATATGCATCATTAGCATGATTTCCTTTGAAATTTACCAATTTCAACACATTTTCCACAACTCAATTATATATTCAATGCCAACGATATATTTGCATTTCTAAAACATCATTAACATATACAATGTTAAAATAAACTTCCATTTCAAGGCAAGTTCCACAATACTTCCATAAACCAAAACATTTACAATGTTTTACAACTTAAAATATATTTAATGCTCTTAAAGTTTATCAATATTACAAAATTCCCAATACATGATTATGCATTAACAAACAAGTCCGGATATTTCTCGCGGACCTCTAACTCACGTTCCCAAGTAGCTTCCCCTACTCCGTGATGTTTCCACAAAACCTTTACCAAGGGAATGGTCTTGCCTCGCAAGACTTGATTTCACCTATCCAAGACCCGCACCGGTCTCTCCTCATACGAGGCATCCTCATCTACCTCTAAGTCGGTCCAATCCAATACATGCGATGGATCCGGCTCGTACTTCCGAAGCATACTAACATGAAACATATCATGCACTCCGGACAACTGCGGCGGCAAAGCTAAACGGTAGGCAACCTCGCCAATCCTCTCAAGGATCTCAAAGGGACCAATAAACTGAGGGGACAACTTCCCACTCTTCCCAAACCTCATCAAATCCCGCCTAGGTGAGATTTTCAGAAAAACATGATCACCCATCTCAAATGCCAAAGGCCTTCTCCTACGGTCGGCATAACTCTTTTGGCGACCTTGGGCTGTCACAAGCCTCCTACGGATAAGCTCAACCTTCTCCGTCGTTTCCCTCACCAACTCCGGGCCCAACAAAGGTGCATCACTCATCTCGGCCCAACAAACTAGAGACCTACACGATCGGCCATACAAGGCCTCAAACGGTGCCATATCGATACTCGACTGAAAACTGTTGTTGTAGGTAAACTCCACCAAAGGCAAGTGCCTCTCCCACGACCCACTAAAGTCAAGGACACAACCTCGAAGCATATCCTCAAGGATCTGAATAGTACGCTCAGACTGCCCGTCAGTCTGAAGATGATAAGCCGTGCTAAAGGTCAAGCTAGTGCCCAAGGCACTCTGCGAACTCTACCACAACTTAGCAGTAAAACGTGGATTCTATCTGAGACGATCGACACTGGGACCATGTGCAACCTCACTATGTCCCGAATATACAAGTCGGCAAGATGATCTACCGAATCTCTCACGCGCATAGGGATAAAGTGCGCCGACTTAGTCAACCGGTCTACAACCACCCAAATAGCATCACTACCCTGCTGAGTCCTCGAAAGACCTACAACGAAGTCCATAGTGACATGCTCCCACTTCCACTTGGCAATAGGCAAGGGTTGTAACAAACCCGCTGGCCTCTGATGCTCGACCTTCACTTGCTGACAAGTAAGGCACTTCGATACGAAGATTGCACATCCTTCTTCATACCCCGCCACCAAAACTGGCGTCCCAAATCACGATACATCTTGGTGCCTCCCGAATGCACTGCAAGGCGTGAATGGTGAAACTCTCGGAGTACCTCCTCTCGGCAATACTCCGGCACCAACAAACGGTCTCGGTATCTCACACTCAGGTCGGGATACACCGTTAAACCCTTCTCAACCTTCCCACTGGAGATCTTCTCTCGGAGGGATTCTACCTCAAGGTCACCTCCCTGTGCCTCTAACACTCGAGTCACAAGTGTAGGCTGCGCAACAACAGAAAACAAGGCCGCAGCCTTAACGGGTTCGTCCAGAAGCAAATCAAACTCGCCAAGTGTACCCACCATCTCCCACTCCCGGATGGCTATACAAGTTACATCACTAATGGATTTCCTACTAAGGGCATCGGCCACAACATTGGCCTTTCTCGGGTGATAGTGCAACTCGAAATCGTACTCCTCAATGAACTCCATCCACCTCCTCTGCCTCAAATTCAAGTCTCTCTGTATAAACAGGTACTTCAAACTCTTATGATCTGAGAATACCTCGAATTTCTCACCATAAAGGTAGTGCCTCCAAATCTTCAAGGCAAAAATTACTGCTGCTAGCTCTAGGTCATGTGTAGGGTAATTCCTCTCGTGTATTTTCAACTGACGTGAGCCATAGGCAACCACTTTCCCTTCTTGCATCAACACACAACCCAAACCCTCTCGTGAGGCATCACAATAAACGACATAACTCGAACCTCTCTCTGGAATAATCAACACAGGAGCGGTGGTAAGTCTAACTTTCAACTCTTGGAACGACTTTTCACAAGTCTCACTCCATACGAACTTGACCCCTTTCCGCGTCAATCTAGTCAACAGTGAAGCTAGCCTGGAAAAATCTTTCACAAACCGGCGGTAATACCCAACTAATCCCAGAAAACTGCAGATCTCAAAAACACTCTTAGGCTGTGCCCAATCCCGCACTGCTTCTATTTTGGATGTATCAACAGACACCCCTTCCCCGGAAACCACATGGCCTAAGAATTTAACTTCTCTTAGCCAAAACTCACACTTCCCAAACTTGACATACAGCTTATGGGCTCTAAGCAACTCAAGCACCACTCTCAAGTGTTCCTCGTGCTCCTTCTTCGAAGGCGAATAAATCAAGATGTCGTCTACGAAAACGACTACAAAACGATCTAAAAATTCCCAGAATATTTGGTTCATCAAATCCACAAACACTGCCGTTGCATTGGTGAGCCCAAAAGGCATCACCAGAAACTCATAGTGGCCATACCGTGTACGGAATGCCGCCTTCGGGATATCCTCCTCCCTGACCCTCAACTGGTGGTAACCCGATCTCAAGTCTATTTTAGAGAAACAACGGGACCCCTTCAACTGGTCAAACATATCATCTATATGGGGCATAGGGTACTTATTCTTAACCGTAGCCCGATTCAATTTCCGGTAATCGATACAAAGTCTCAAGGCACCATCTTTCTTTTTAGCAAAGAGGGCCGGTGCTCCCCACGACGAACTACTAGGGCGAATAAAGCCCTTATCTAGCAATTTCTGGAGCTGAATCTTCAACTCACTCAACTCGGCTGGGGCAAAACGATACGGTGCCATGGAAACTCGCTCGAGCGTAGATTACCCTCTCCCAGTATTTTCACAGACATTGAACACCAGCTCAAGCGCAAAAGGCCCGCTCGAGCGCGACCCGCTCGAGCGTAAGGAATTCCGCGCAAGCGTGAAAAACAAACCTGTAGTACTTTTGAAGAGGCACAAAATGCTGGAAGTGTGCAAACTCCGCTCGAGCGTGAGGGGATCCGCTCGAGCGGACCACCCAAAAACTGGGCGACAAGAAATGGAACCAAGGCTCAACCAACCTGTTCGAAACACGCCCAACACATCCTAAAACCCAAATATATGGAATTAAGAGATGACAACACGACATATACAACAACCAACTCCACGGAACCTAAGTCCGGATACAACAATCAAAGGAGAAAGAACCAGGATCGCTATAAATTTCAAAATAGATCCTTAAGGTATAGTGGTTTCTTGAATGACTTCCATTGTTAATTTTATGCAACTTCCATTTTTTTTTTATTCAACTTCCATTTTTATTCAATTTCATTTCCTATTCAACTTCCTTTTTTTATTTAATTTCCAAATAGATCATTAAGGTATAGTGGTTTCTTGAATGACCTTCCATTTTATTTTTATTCAACTTCCATTTGTATTCAATTTCATTTTCTATTCAACTTCCATTTTTATTTTTATTGAACGTCAATTTTTATTCAATTTCCTTTTCCATTCAACTTCCATTTTTATTTAATTTCCAAATAGATCGATAAGGTATAGTTGTTTCTTGAATGAACTTCTATTTTAATTTTATGCAACTTCCATTTTTATTTTCTTCAACTTCAATTTTTAATCAATTTCCTTTTCTATTCAACTTCCTTTTTTATTTAATTTCCAAATAGATCGTTAAGGTATAATGGTTTCTTAAGTGAACTTCCATTGTTAATTTTATGCACCTTCCATTTTTATTTTTATTCAACTTCCATTTTTATTCAATTTCCTTTTCTATTCAACATCCTTTTTTATTTAATTTCCAAATAGATCGTTAAGGTATTGTGGTTTCTTGAATGAACTTCCATTTTTATTTTTATTCAACTTCCATTTGTATTCAATTTCCTTTTCTATTCAACTTTCTTTTTTCTTTAATTTCCAGATCGTTAAGGTATAGTGGTTTATTCAATAAACCTTAACTGTTAATTTTATGCAACTTCCATTTTTATTTTTATTGAACATCAATTTTTATTCAATGTCCTTTTCCATTCAACTTCCATTTTTATTTAATTTCCAAATAGATCGTTAAGGTATAGTCATTTCGGTATATAGTCGTTTCTTGAATGAACTTCCACATTAATTTTATGCAACTTCCATTTTTATTTTTATTCAACTTCCATTTTTATTCAATTTCCTTTTCTATTCAACTTCCTTTTTTATTTAATTTCCCAACAGATTGTTAAGGTATAGTGGTTTCTTGAATGAACTTCCATTTTTATTTTTCTTCAACTTCCATTTTTATTCAATTTCCTTTCCTATTCAATTCCTTTTTTATTTAATTTCCAAATAGATCGTTAAGGTATAGTAGTATCTTGAATGAACTTTCATTTTCAATTTTAATGCAACTTCCACTTTTTATTTTTATTCAACTTCCATTTGTACTCAATTTCCTTTTCTATTCAACTTCCTTTTTTACTTAATTTTCAGATAGATCGTTAAGGTATAGTGGTTTTTTGAATGAACTTTTATTGTTAATTTTGTGCAACTTCGATTTTTATTTTTATTGAACATTAATTTTTATTCAATTTCCTATTCCATTCAACTTCCATTTTTATTTAATTTCCAAATAGATCGTTAAGGTATAGTAGTTTCTTGAATGAACTTCTATTTTACTTTTATGCAACTTCCTTTTTTATTTTTATTCAACTTCCATTTTTATTCAATTTCCTTTTCTATTCAACTTGCTTTTTTATTTAATTTTCAAAGAGATCGTTAAGGTATAGTTGTTTCTTGAATGAACTCCCATTTTCAATTTTGATGCAACTTCCATTTTTATTTTTATTCAACTTCCATTTTTATTCAATTTCTTTTTCTATTCAACTTCGTTTTTTATTTAATTTCTAAATAGATCATTAAGGTATAATGGTTTCATGATTGAACTTCCATTGTTAATGTTATGCGACTTCCATTTTTATTTTTATTCAAATTCCATTTTTATTTAATTTCCTTTTCTATTCAACTTTCTTTTTTTTATTTAATTTTCAAATAGATAGTCATGGTACTGTGGTTTTTGGAATAAACTTTCATTTTTATTTTTATTCAACTTCCATTTGTATTCAATTTCCTTTTCTATTCAACTTCATTTTTTATTAATTTCCAGATACATCGTTAAGGTATAGTGATTTCTTCAATGAACTTTTATTGTTAATTTTATGCAACTTCCATTTTTATTTTTATTGAACATCAATTTTTATTCAATGTTCTTTTCCATTCAACTTCTTTTTTTATTTAATTTCCCAATAGATCATTAAGGTATATTGGTTTCTTGAATGAACTTCCATTTTCAATTTTGATGCAACTTCCATTTTTTATTTTTATTCAACTTCCATTTGTATTCAATTTCCTTTTCGATTCAACTTCCTTTTTTACTTAATTTCCATATCGATCGTTAAGGTATAGTGGTTTCTTGAATGAACTTTTATTGTTAATTTTATGTAACTTCGATTTATATTTTTATTGAACATTAATTTTTATTCAATTTCCATTTCCATTGAACTTCCATTTTTATTTAATTTCCAAATAGATCGTTAATGTATAGTCGTTTCTTGAATGAACTTCCATTTTAATTTTCTGCAACTTCCATTTTTATTTTTATTAAACTTCCATTTTTGTTCAATTTCCTTTTCTATTCAACTTCCTTTTTTATTTAATTTTCAAATAGATCGTTAAGGTATAGTGGTTTCTTGAATGAACTTCTATTTTCAATTTTGATGCAACTTCCATTTTTATTTTTATGCAACTTCAATTTTTATTCAATTTCCTTTTCTATTCAACTTCCTTTTTTATTTAATTTCCAAATAGATCCTTAAGGTATAGTGGAAAGTGAAATGTAACATGGTTATGATTGTCATGAAACGGTAATATGGCATGAGTTGGAATATAAGTATGGACCATCTGTTGAATGCTATTATTTTAGTCATTGTTTATAGTTGGTTTAGTATATTTCTACTGGGCTGTGGCTCACCCTATATGGGACATCATTTTCAGGTACAGGTAGCATGCCACCTCCAAGGACGTAGCTTGGAAGGCTTAGTAGCTGGGATTACTTTTGTTGTTTTGTTGTATTACATGTATATCAAGCCAATGGCTTTCTTTATATAGAGTTAGCACTCTCTTTTTGTAACCAAGTGTTGACTTAGAAAGTTGTAAGCCCATAGGGCATTTACTTTTGATGTCAACATGTAATACATTTTGTAAAGACTACTCTGATGGAATATATTTATGCCTTATTCTCTTGTGTTTAAGCATTCTATTGTTGGATGATTTATGGGTTTATTTTGAGGGCGTTACAATCTGTTTGGAAATTAAATAAAAATGGAAGTTCAATAGAAAAGGAAATTGAATAAAATTTGATGTTCAATAAAAATAAAAATGGAAGTTGCATAAAATTAACCACTATACCTTAACGATCTATCTTCAAATTAAATAAAAAAGGAAGTTGAATAGAAAAGGAAATTGAATACAAAAGGAAGTTGAATAAAAATAAAAATGGAAGCTGCATAAAATTAACAATGGAAGTTCATTCAAGAAACAATTGTACCTTAACGATCGATATGGAAATTAAATAAAAAAGGAAGTTGAATAGAAAAGAAAATTGAATACAAATGGAAGTTCATTCAAGAAACGACTATATCTTAATGATCTATTTGGAAATTAAATAAAAAAAAGGAAGTTGAATAGGAAAGAAAATTGAATAAAAATGGAAGTTGAATAAGAATAAAAATGGAAGTTGCATAAATTTAAAGTGGAAATTCATTCAAAAAACGACTACACCTTAACGATCTATTTGAAAATTAAATAAAAATGGAAGTAGAATGGAAAAGGAAATTGAATAAAAATTGATGTTCAATAAAAATAAAAATGAAAGTTGCATAAAATTAACGATAAAAGTTCAATGAAGAAACCACCATACCTTAACGATCTACCTGGAAATTACATAAAAAAGGAAGTTGAATAGAAAAAGAAATTGAATACAAATGGAAGTTGAATAAAAACAAAAATGGAAGTTCATTCAAGAAACCACTATACCTTGACGATCTATTTGGCAATTAAATAAAAAAAGAAAGTTGTATTGAAAAGAAAATTGAATAAAAATGAAAGTTGAATAAAAATAAAAATGGAAGTTGTATAAAATTAAAAATGGAAGTTCATTCAAGAAACCATTATACCTTAACGATCTATTTCGTAATTAAATAAAAAAGGAAGTTGAATAGAAAAGGAAATTGAATAAAAATAAAAATGGAAGTTGCATAAAATTAAAATGGAAGTTTATTTCAGAAACCACTATACTTTAACGATCTATTTGGAAATTAAATAAAAATGGAAGTTGAATGGAAAAGGAAATTGAATAAAAATTGATGTCCAACAAAAATAAAAATGGAAGTTGCATAAAATTAACAATAAAACTTCATTCAAGAAATCATTATACCTTAACGATCTATCTGGAAATTAGGTAAAAAAGGAAGTTGAATAGAAAAGGAAATTGAATACAAATGGAAGTTGAATACAAATAAAAATGGAAGTTCATTCAAGAAACCAGTATACCATATCAATCTAGTTGGAAATCAAATAAAAAAGGAAGTTTAATAGAAAAAGAAATTGACTAAAAATGAAAGTTGAATAAAAATAAAAATGGAAGTTGCATAAAATTCACAATAGAAGTTCATTTAAGAAACCATTATACCTTAACGATCTATTTGGTAATTAAATAAAAAAGGAAGTTGAACAGAAAAGGAAATTGAATAAAAATAAAAATGGAAGTTGCATAAAATTAAATTGGAAGTTCATTCAAGAAACCACTATACTTTAACGATCTATTTGGAAATTAAATAAAAATGGAAGCTGAATGGAAAGGGAAATTGAATAAAAATTAATGTTCAATAAAAATAAAAATTGAAGTCGCACAAAATTAACAATAAAAGTTCATTCCAGAAACCATTATACCTTAACGATCTATCTGGAAATTAAGCACAAAAGGAAGTAAAATAGAAAAGGAAATTGAATACAAATGGAAGTTGAATAAAAATAAAAATGAAAGTTCATTCAAGAAACCATTATACCTTAACGATCTATTTGGAAATTAAATAAAAAATGAAGTTGAATAGAAAAGGAAATTTAATAAAATTGAAGTTGAATAAAAATAAAAATAGAAGTTGCATAAAATTGAAAATGGAAGTTCAATCAAGGAACCACTATACCTTAACGATCTTCTTGGAAATTAAATAAAAAAGGAAGTTGAATAGAAAAGGAATTTCAATAAAAATAGAAGTTGAATTAAAATAAAAATGGAAGTTGCATCAAAATTGAAAATGGAAGTTCATTCAAGAAACCACTATACCTCAACGATATATTCAGAAATTAAATAAAAAATAAAGTTGAATTGAAAAGGAAATTGAATAAAAATTGAAGTTGCATAAAAATAAAAATTGAAATTGCATCAAAATTCAAAATGGAAGTTCATTCAAGAAACCGCTATGCCTTAACGATCTATTTGGAAATTAAATAAAAAAGGAAGTTGAATAGAAAATGAATTTGAATAAAAATTGAAGTTGAATAAAAATAAGAATGAAAGTTGCATAAATATAAAAATGGAAGTTCATTCAAGAAACCACTACACCTTAACGATCTATTTGGAAATTAAATAGAAAAGGAAATTTAATAGAAAAAGAAATTGAATAAAAATGGAAGTTGCATCAAAATTAATGGAAGTTTTTTCAAGAAACCACTATACCTTAACGATATATTTGCAAATTTAATAAAAAAGTAAGTTCAATAGAAAGGGAAATTGAATAAAAATGGAAGTTGAATAAAAATAAAAATGGAAGTTGCATAAAATTAACAATGGAAGTTCATTGAAGAAACCATGATACTTTAACGATCTATTTGGTAATTAAATAAAAAAAGTCGTTGAATAGAAAAGGAAATTGAATAAAAATGGAAGTTGAATAAAAATAAAAATGGAAGTTGCATAAAATTAAAGTGGAAGTTTATTCAAGAAACCACTATACCTTAACGATCTATTTCGAAATTAAATGAAAATGGAAGTTGAATGGAAAAGGAAATTGAATAAAAATTGATGTTCAACAAAAATAAAAATGGAAGTTGCATAAAATTAACAATAAAAGTTCATTCAAGAAACCACTATACCTTAATGATCTATCTGGAAATTAAGTGAAAATGGAAGTTAAATAAAAATAAAAATGGAAGTTCATTCAAAAAACAACTATACCTTAACGATCTATTTGGAAATTAAATAAAAAATGAAATTGACTAAAAGGAAATTGAATAAAAATTGAAGTTGAATAAAATAAAAATAGAAGTTGCATAAAATTAACAATAGAATTTCATTCAAGAAACCACTATACCTTAACGATCGGTTTGGAAATTAAATAAAAAAAGGAAGTTGAATAGAAAAGGAAATTGAATAAAAATGGAAGTTGTATAAAATTAACAATGGAAGTTAATTCAAGAAACGATTATACTTTAACGATCTATTTAGAAATTAAATAAAAATGGAAGTCGAATGGAAAAGGAAATTAGTAAAAATTAATGTTCAATAAAAAGTAAAATCGAAGTTGAATAAAATTAACAATAAAAGTTCATTCAAGAAACCACTATACCTTAACGATCTATCTGTAATTAATTAAAAAAGGAAGTTGAATAGAAAACGAAATTGAATACAAATGGAAGTTGAATACAAATAAAAATGGAAGTTCATTCAAGAAACCAGTATACCTTAACGATCTGTTTGGAAATTAAATAAAAAAGGAAGTTGAAGCGAAAAAGAAATTGAATAAAAATGGAAGTTGAATAAAAATAAAAATGGAAGTTGCATAAAATTAATAATGGAAGTTCATTGAAGAAACCATTATACCTTAACGATCTATTTGGAAATTAAATAAAAAAGGAAGGTGAATAGAAAAGGAAATTGAATAAAAAGAAAAATGGAAGTTGCATCAAAATTGAAAATGGAAGTTCATTTAAGAAACCACTATACCTTAACAATCTATTTGGAAATTAAATAAAAAAGGACGTTGAATAGAAAAGGAAATTGAATAAAAATGGAAGTTGAATAAAAATAAAAATCGAAGTTGCTTAAAATTGAAATGGAAGTTCATTCAAGAAACGACTATACCTTAACGATCTATTTGTAATTAAATAAAAATGGAAGTTGAATGGAAACGGAAATTGAATAAAAATTGATGTTCAATAAAAATAAAAATGAAAGTTGCACAAAATTAGCAATAAAAGTTCATTAAAGAAACCACTACGCCTTAACGATCTATCTAGAAATTAAATATAAAAGGAAGTCGAATATAAAAGGAAATTGAATACAAATGGAAGTTGAATAAAATAAAAAATGCAAGTTCATTCAAGAAACTACTATACCTTAATCATCTATTTGGAAATTAAATAAAAAAAGGAGGTTGAATAGAAAAGGAAATTGAAGAAAAATGGAAGTTGAATAAAAATAAAAATGGAAGTTGCATAAAATTAATAATGGAAGTTCATTCAAGAAACCATTATACCTTAACGATCTATTTCGTAATTAAATAAAAAAGGAAGTTGAATAGAAAAGGAAATTGAATAAAAATAAAAATGGAAGTTTATTTCAGAAACCACTATACTTTAACGATCTATTTGGAAATTAAATAAAAATGGAAGTTGAATGGAAAAGGAAATTGAATAAAAATTGATGTCCAACAAAAATAAAAATGGAAGTTGCATAAAATTAACAGTAAAACTTCATTCAAGAAATCATTATACCTTAACGATCTATCTGGAAATTACGTAAAAAATAAGTTGAATAGAGAAGGAAATTGAATACAAATGGAAGTTGAATACAAATAAAAATGGAAGTTCATTCAAGAAACCAGTATACCATAACAATCTAGTTGGAAATCAAATAAAAAAGGAAGTTTAATAGAAAAAGAAATTGAATAAAAATGAAAGTTGAATAAAAATAAAAATGGAAGTTGCATAAAATTCACAATAGAAGTTCATTCAAGAAAGCATTATACCTTAACGATCTATTTGGTAATTAAATAAAAAAGGAAGTTGAACAGAAAAAGAAATTGAATAAAAATAAAAATGGAAGTTGCATAAAATTAAATTGGAAGTTCATTCAAGAAACCACTATATTTTAACGATCTATTTGGAAATTAAAAAAAATGGAAGCTGAATGGAAAGGGAAATTGAAGAAAAATTGATGTTCAATAAAAATAAAAATTGAAGTCGCATAAAATTAACAATAAAAGTTCATTCCAGAAACCATTATACCATAACGATCTATCTGGAAATTAAGTAAAAAAGGAAGTAGAATAGAAAAGGAAATTGAATACAAATGGAAGTTGAATAAAAATAAAAATGGAAGTTCATTCAAGAAACCACTATACCTTAACGATCTATTTGGAAATTAAATAAAAAATGAAGTTGAATAGAAAAGGAAATTTAATAAAAATTGAAGTTGAATAAAAATAAAAATAGAAGTTTCATAAAATTGAAAATGGAAGTTCATTCAAGGAACCACTATACCTTAACGATCTTCTTGGAAATTAAATACAAAAGGAAGTTGAATAGAAAAGGAATTTGAATAAAAATGGAAGTTGAATAAAAATAAAAATGGAAGTTGCATCAAAATTGAAAATGGAAGTTCATTCAAGAAACCACTATACCTCAACGATCTATTCGGAAATTAAATAAAAAATAAAGTTGAATAGAAAAGGAAATTGAATAAAAATTGAAGTTGCATAAAAATAAAAATGGAAGTTGCATCAAAATTCAAAGTGGAAGTTCATTCAAGAAACCACTATACCTTAATGATATATTTGGAAATTAAATAAAAAATGAAGTTGAATAGAAAACGAATTTGAATAAAAATTGAAGTTGCATAAAAATAAGAATGAAAGTTGCATAAATATAAAAATGGAAGTTCATTAAAGAAACCACTATACCTTAACGATCTATTTGGAAATTAAATAGAAAAGGAAATTGAATACAAAAAGAAATTGAATAAAAATGGAAGTTGCATCAAAATTAATGGAAGTTTATTCAAGAAACCACTATACCTTAACGATATATTTGGAAATTTAATAAAAAAGGAAGTTCAATAGAAAAGGAAATTGAATAAAAATGGAAGTTGAATAAAAATAAAAATAGAAGTTGCATAAAATTAACAATGGAAGTTCATTCAAGAAACCATTATACTTTAACGATTTATTTGGTAATTAAATAAAAAAAGACATTGAATAGAAAAGGAAATTGAATAAAAATGGAAGTTAAATAAAAATAAAAATGGAAGTTGCATAAAATTAAAGTGGAAGTTTATTCAAGAACCCATTATACCTTGACGATCTATTTGGAAATTAAATGAAAATGGAAGTTGAATGGAAAAGGAAATTAAATAAAAATTGATGTTCAACAAAAATAAAAATGGAAGTTGTATAAAATTAACAATAAAAGTTCATTCAAGAAACCACTATACCTTAATGATCTATCTGGAAATTAAGTGAAAATGGAAGTTAAATAAAAATAAAAATGGAAGTTCATTCAAAAAACAAGTATACCTTAATGATCTATTTGGAAATTAAATAAAAAAATGAAGTTGAATAGAAAAGGAAATTGAATAAAAATAAAAATAGAAGTTGTATATAATTAACAATGGAACTTCATTCAAGAAACCACTATACCTTAACGATCGGTTTGGAAATTAAATAAAAAAAGGAAGTTGAATAGAAAAGGAAATTGAATAAAAATGGAAGTTGTATAAAATTAACAATGGAAGTTAATTCAAGAAACAATTATACTTTAACGATCTATTTGAAAATTAAATAAAAATGGAAGTCGAATGGAAAAGGAAATTGAATAAAAATTAATGTTCAATAAAAAGTAAAATCAAAGTTGAATAAAATTAACAATAAAAGTTCATTCAAGAAACCACTATACCTTAACGATCTATCTGTAATTAATTAAAAAAGGAAGCTGAATAGAAAACGAAATTAAATACAAGTGGAAGCTGAATACAAATAAAAATCGAAGTTCATTTAAGAAACCATTATACCTTAACGATCTATTTGGAAATTAAATAAAAAATGAAGTTGAATAGAAAAGGAAATTGAATAAAAATAGAAGCTGAATAAAAATAACAATGGAAGTTTCTTAAAATTAACAATGGAAGTTCATTTAAGAAACCATTATACCTCAACGACCTATTCGGAAATTGAATAAAAATGGAAGCTGAATAGAAAAGGAAATTGAATAAAAATGGAAATTGAATAAAAATGGATGTTGCATAAAATTAACAATGGAAGTCCATTCAAGAAACCACTATACCTCAACGATCTATTTGGAATGAAATAAAAAAGGAAGTTGAATAGAAAAGGAAATTGAATAAAAAAGGAAGTTGAATAAAAATAAGAATGGAAGTTGCATAAAATTGAAAATGGAAGTTCATTCAAGAAACCACTATACCTTAACAATCTATTTGGAAATTAAATAAAAAAGGAAGTTGAATAAAAATAAAAAATGAAGTTGTATAAAATTAAAAATTTCCTTTTCCATTCAACTTCCATTTTTCTTTCATTTCCAAATAGATCGTTAAGGTATAGTCGTTTATTGAATGAACTTTTATTTTAATTTTATGCAACTTCCATTTTATTTTTATTCAACTTCCATTTTTATTCAATTTCCTTTTCTATTCAACTTCTTTTTTTATTTAATTTCCAAATAGATCGTTAAGGTATAGTGGTTTCTTGAATGAATTTCTATTTTCAATTTTGATGCAACTTCCATTTTTATTTTTATTCAACTTCCATTTTTATTCAATTTCCTCTTCTGTTCAACTTTCTTTTTTATTTAATTTCCAAATAGATCCTTAAGGTATAGTGGTTTCTTGAATGACTTCCATTGTTAATTTTATGCAACTTCCATATTTATTTTTATTCAATGTCCTTTTCTATTCAACTTCCTTTTTTTATTTAATTTCCAAACAGATCGTTAAGGTATAGCGGTTTCTTTATAGCGATCCCGGTTTCCCTTTTCTTTAATTGTTGTATCCGGACTTAGGTTCCGTGGAGTTGGTTGTTGTGTATATCTTGTTTACATCCTTTACTCTTTGTATTTGAGTCTTGGGTTGTGTTGGGCAGGTTTGAAACAGGTTGGTTGAGCTTAGAAACCAAAAGTAGTTGCCCAGATTTTTGCCTTCACGCTCGAGCGGAGCTTTTGACGCTCGAGCGGGCCCTTCATTGTTGCTTCTCCGCTCGAGCGGGTGTTTTGACGCTCGAGCATGATTTTCCATCTCCCAGTATTTTCCTCTGCAGTGTTGGACGCTCGAGTGGGCGTTTGGACGCTCGAGTGGGAGTTTGTGTGTGACGCTCGAGCAGGGAGTTGGACGCTCGAGCGGGAACCTAGTTCTGCAAAAGTTCTGGGAGCATGCATTCGGTGCTCGAGCGGCGGTTTGGACGCTCGAGCGGGAGTCTGTGAGTGACGCTCAAGAGGGGGTTTCTATGCTCGAGCGGGGTGAATGGTTTAAGTCTCCGAGTTTTGGCTTTTTAAATCACTTTTTCACATCTCTTCTCTCTCTTACTTTTTCAAAAGATACCATTGGAGAGCTTCTCTCTCTAAACTCTTCCCTTCTCTCTAGGTATTGATCTAGTAGGAGTTGTTTCCTCACCTTTGGCCTTTACGAAAGTTGTGTTGATCGTCGAGGGCTACGTTTTGATCCGAGCATATTGAGTTTTGGAGCACTTTGAGTTTCGTCATCTTCTTCCTTTGAGCTTCGAATTTGAGGTAGGGATTCCTACTCACTACTATGGGTTTTAACTTAGATTTTTGGGCATTTTGTTAAATGGTTGATTTTGGGAAGTTAGGGTTTGAAAATGTTAAAAGGGGGTTTTGTTATTTTGATTCTAAAATGTGTATTTTGGGTTTCAAAATGATGATATTGTTGTTGGTTGTTGATATTTGAACCATTGGGTTGATATTGGGAAATGGGGTAGAAAACCCTAATTTGTTGTACAAATTAATTGGTGTAATTAATTTGGGAATATTGTTGTTATTTGGAATTGAGTTGGAAATAATGAAATTGGCTCATTATATTGTAAAACGGTGGAGTTGGATTTATTAATCGCTCACTTTGAAAACATTGATATTTTATCTGTTGGAGCTTTTATTATCTGTTTAGAAATAATTGCTTGGGCTACCAGTGGAGGGTAGTTTGATTGTTGTAGACAATGCATGATGATTAGGCAAACTAAAACTAATCAATTGGATGTGTCATAGAGTATGACGGTTGATAGAATACATTAACGTTATGTATTGATTGATTGTGTATATGACCTATGTGTATATACGTTTGTGTGTGGGAGGAGATAGGGGATGTACTCCACGGTTTAGGGAAGATAGGGGATGGACCTCTAAACCGGATGTCGTTTGGGAGGAGATAGGGGATGGACTCCGCTGATACAGCTCATATGCTTATCAGTTAATGTGTTGATACAGCTCATATGCTTATCTATGGAAGTGTTGATATAGCTCATATGCTTATCTGTTGAAATGTTGATATAGCTTATATGCTCATCTATCGAAGTACTGATATAGCTAGTATGCTTATCTAATGTAAAATGGGAAACGTTTAATATGAGTCACTGTCTCATATAAGTTGTTGGCCAGGTTCTGAGCCGTTGTTGTGAATTGTGAATTTGTAAGAAATGGAAAATGAAATGAAACATGGACATAGTGGTCATGTAATAAATGGGTTATGAATTGATTTATGGGAATTAACATTTATCAATTGCTAATGTCTTAGTTACTGCTCATATGTGTTTAGCATATCTCTACTGGGCGTTGGCTCACCCTATATGGGACATTATTTTCAGGTACAGGTAGCATGCCACCTCCAAGGACATAGCTTGGATGAGTTTGGGAGTCGAAGACTCTTTTGATTATTTTGTTTGTATTACATGTATATCAAGCCAAGGGCTTATTTTGTATAGAGTTAGTACTCTTCTTTTGTGTAACCAAGTGTTAACTTGGAAAGCTGTAAGCCTGTAGGGCATTTGCTTTTGTTGTTAACATGTAATACTGTTGTAAGAACTACTCTGATGAATGGAAAGTGTTGATTTTTTATATCATTGCATGTCTAAAATGATGGGTTATGTATTATTTTGAGGGCGTTACAACTTGGTATCAGAGCGTACCGGGTTCGAATACTTTGGGTACGTGGGAAGTGATTAGTATCACAATGGGTTTGTCTCGCTTGTTAGAGACTTAGATGTAATGTTATATGCTTATGTGATAACATGCTTATGTGACTACTTGGGTATGGGATTTGATTTCTAGGATATTGATTGGATCCTTGGGTTTCTGTGAGTCTTGTTGGAAAAGCACTTGATCAATGCTGTTTCTAACCGGAACTCTAGTAACGCCTCGGGACTATCATTATCCGGGAATGAAATTCGTAAGTGCTTATGTGTTTATGTGCTTACGTGGAGTGAATTACAGTTGTCCATGCATTAGGACGCGAGTGTTTAGTTTCGGCACATTTATGAATGTGCTAACGTCTTCGTTACCTTTAATAGGATGTCAGACGAGGACGAGAGGTGGTAGGCGTGGTAGGCCTAGGAGGCAGGAAGTACCTTTACCGGATGACGTTCCGGCAGTGCAGGAGGGAGTTGGTCAGGCCAATGTGGCCGAGCCAGTGGGTCAGCAGGCTATGAGTGCCTTGGCCCGAGAGATAGCAGAAGCTTTGGGTATTCTCAGAGCTGAGAATCCGGTTGTTGAGGCAGGACCTTCCTTCTTGAAGAGGGAGTTCTTCCGGTCTAATCCGGACGAGTTTATTGGGGATCCGAAAGAGCCACTTAAGGCTGATGAGTGGTTAGAGCAGATGAGTAAGACGTTCGAGATGCTTGGCATCGAGGACGGAGCATTGAAGGTGACCTTGACATCCTTCCAGCTTAAGGGAGATGCGGGTCAATGGTGGAAGTACGAGAAGGGCCGTGTTGGTGGTACATGGGGGGCTTTTGTAGATGCCTTCCAGGAGAAGTTCTTATCTTCAGCTGCTAGGGATAAGCTAAGGGAACAGTTTTGCCAGCTTAAACAGCAGGGCTTGTCAATGGCCAAGTTTGAGGCTACATTTACCAGTTTGTCCAGGTTTGCACCTGAACTTGTGGCGTCCGAGGAACGCCGTTGCTTTGAGTTTGAGCGGAAGTTGAGGCGTGGGCTCAAGTTGAGGCGTGGGCTCAAGTTGAGGGTTGAAGGGTCTTTTATCCGAGAGTATAGACGTTTGGTGGATGCTGCAGCTCATATGGAGATTATGATGCAGGAGGAGGAAGGGCAGAGAGGTTCCAAGAGGAGCCAAGATGGTCAGGGTGATGGCAGGAGACAGAGGGGTTCTAACCCTCAGCAGTCTCAGGTGGTTTGGCTAGATCGACCTTCCAGTGCCGAGTGCAGGCTCCGGGAGAGGTAATCAGGGAGGTTTGACTTGTTTCACATGTGGCCAGCTGGGTCACAAGTCTTCGGTTTGCCCGCAGAAGGGAGGGGGTCAGCGAGCTGCTTCTTCTTCAGCTAGACCTCAGGGCCAGAGTCAGGGCAGGGGCCAGCCTTTGTCTTGTTATCAGTGTGGTCAGCCTGGGCACCTGAAGAGGTTTTGCCCACAGTTGAGTGCCACTTCGGGAGCGTCTGGTTCTAGGCAGACGCAGAGTTATCAGCCAGCTCAGTCTGTGCAGGCCTCGAGGGCCAATCCGGGAGCTTCGTCATCCCAGTCTGTGCAGCAGTCTTTTGCTCCTAGAGGTGAGCAGGTGGATCAGGGGCCTACAGGGCGCGTGTATGCTGTTACGCGCAGGACCTAGTACGGCTCGTTCAGTTGTGAGAGGTACCTTTCTGTTTTGCAACTCGGTTGCTAGTGTATTGATTGATACGGGTGCGTCCATTCTTTGTGTATCTGCCATTTGCATCTGTGTTGGAGTTGGAGTTGGCACTATTAGCATCTCCTATATGTGTGTATCGCCTGTTGGGGGTGAATTGATTTTGAAGCACGGATGTAGAGGTTGTGATATAGAGGTCGCCGTAGGCTTCCTTTTCCCTTTGTTGTTATGCCCATGAAGGGTTTCGATGTTATTTTGGGTATGGACTGGTTATCGTCATACCGGGCTGTTATTGATTGCTACCGCCAGAGGGTCACAGTTTGTACCTTGAGCGGGGAGTGTTTCCATTTCTTGGGGGATCGGGTTGGTAGTGTTTGCCACCGGTGTATGATCCGCGAGGGCGGAGTGAGCTTAGTGGTCTACTTGCTAGCTTTATGAGTGGTGAGTGTGATGAGACCCAGATTGTATTGCCGAGGGTGGTTTGTGAGTATTCGGATGTTTTTCCCGAGGATCTGGTTAGTTTGCCACCTCACCGAGAGATAGAGTTCTCTATTGATTTAGTGCCCGGCACGGCGCCGATTTCTATGGCACCTTATCGTTTTGCCCCAGCCGAGTTGAGTGAGTTGAAGATTCAGCTCCAGGAATTGCTAGATAAGGGTTTTGTTCGCCCTAGTGTTTCACCGTGGGGAGCACCGGCCCTCTTTGCTAAAAAGAAAGATGGTGCCTTGAGATTGTGTATCGACTACCGAAAGTTGAATCGGGCTACGGTTAAGAATAAGTACCCTATGCCCCGTATAGATGATCTGTTTGACCAGTTGAAGGGTTCCCGTTGTTTCTCTAAGATAGACTTGAGATCGGGTTACCACCAGTTGAGGGTCAGGGAGGAGGATATTCCGAAGACGGCATTCCGTACGCGGTATGGCCATTATGAGTTTCTGGTGATGCCATTTGGGCTTACCAATGCACCGGCAGTCTTTATGGACTTAATGAACCGGATCTTCCGGGAATTTTTAGATCGTTTCGTGGTCGTTTTCGTGGACGACATTCTTATCTATTCGCCTTCTGAGGAGGAGCACGAGGAACACTTGAGAGTGGTGCTTGAATTGCTTAGAACCCATAGACTGTATGCCAAGTTTGGGAAGTGTGAGTTCTGGCTAGGGGAAGTCAAATTCTTAGGCCATGTGGTATCCGGGGAAGGTGTGGTCTGTTGATACATCCAAGGTAGAGGCAGTGCAAGATTGGGCGCAGCCTAAGAGTATGTTTGAGATCCGCTTTTCTGTGGTTAGCTGGGTACTACCGTCGGTTTGTGAAAGATTTCTCCAGGCTAGCTTCGCCGTTGACTAGATTGACGCGGAAAGGGGTCAAGTTTGTGTGGAGTGAGACTTGTGAAAAGTCGTTCCAAGAGTTGAAGGTTAGATTGACCACTGCTCCGGTATTGATTATTACAGAGAGAGGGTTGGGTTATACGGTTTATTGCGATGCCTCACGAGAGGGTTTGGGTTGTGTGTTGATGCAAGAGGGGAAAGTGGTGGCCTATGGCTCACGTCAGTTGAAAATACACGAGAAGAATTACCCTACACATGACCTAGAGTTAGCAGCAGTGATCTTTGCCTTAAAGATTTGGAGGCACTACCTTTATGGTGAGAGGTTCGAGGTGTTCTCGGACCATAAAGTTTGAACTATCTGTTTACACAGAGAGACTTGAATTTGAGGCAGAGAAGGTGGATGAATTATTGAGGACTATGACTTTGAGTTGCACTATCACCCGGGAAAGGCCAATGTTGTGGCCGATTGCCCTTAGCAGGAAATCCATAGGTAATGTAGCTTGTATAGCCATCCGGAGTGGGAGATGTTGGGGGCACTTGGCGAGTTTGATTTGCTCCTGGGCGAATCTGTTGAGGCTGCGGCCTTTTTCTGTTGTTGCACAGCCTACCTTGTGACTCGAGTGTTAGAGGCACAGAGAGGTGACCTTGAGGTAAAATCCCTCCGAGAGAAGATCTCCAGTGGGAAGTTGAGAAAGGTTTGACGGTGTATCCCGACCTGAGTGTGAGATACCGAGACCGTTTGTTTGTGCCGGAGACTTGCCGAAGGAGGTACTCCGAGAGTTTCATCATTCACGCCTTGCGGTGCATCCGGGAGGCACTAAGATGTATCAGGATTTGGGTCGCCAGTTTTGGTGGCGGGAATGAAGAGAGATGTGCTGTTTTCGTATTGAAGTATCTTACTTGCTAGCAAGTAAAGGCCGAGTATCAGAGGCCAGCGGGTTTGTTGCAACCCTTGCCTATTGCCGAGTGGAAGTGGGAGCATGTCACTATGGACTTCGTTGTAGGTCTTCCGAGGACTCACAGGCGGGTAGTGATGCTATTTGGGTGGTTGTAGACCGGTTGACTAAGTCGGCGCACTTTGTCCCCATGTGCGTGAGAGATTCGGTAGATCATCTTGCCGACTTGTATATTCGGGACATAGTGAGATTGCATGGGGTCCCAGTGACGATCGTCTCAGATAGAGATCCTCGTTTTACTGCTAGGTTGTAGCAGAGTTTGCAGAGTGCCTTGGGCACTAAGTTGACCTTTAGTACGGCTTATCATCCTCAGACTAACGGGCAGTCCGAGCGTACTATTCAGATCCTTGAGGATATACTTCGAGGTTGTGTCCTTGACTTTAGTGGGACGTGGGAGAGGCACTTGCCATTAGTGGAGTTTGCCTACAACAACAGCTTTCAGTTTAGTATTGGTATGGCACCGTTTGAGGCCTTGTATGGCCGACCGTGTAGGTCTCTAGTTTGTTGGGCCAAGGTGGGTGATGCACCTTTGTTGGGCCCGGAGTTGGTTAGAGAGACGACGGAGAAAGTTGAGCTTATCCGTAGGAGGCTTGTTACAGCCCAGAGTCGCCAAAAGAGTTATGCCGACCGTAGGAGGAGGCCTTTGGCATTTGAAATGGGTGATCACGTTTTCTTGAAAATATCACCGAGGCGAGGTTTGATGAGGTTTGGGAAGAGTGGGAAGCAATCCCCTCGGTTTATCAGCCCCTTTGAGATCCTTGAGAGAATTTGGGAGGTTGCTTATCGTTTGGCTTTGCCACCGCAGTTGTCCAAGGTACATGACATATTTCATGTTAGTATGCTTCGGAAGTACGAGCCGAACCCATCCCATGTGTTGGATTGGACCGATTTGGAAGTAGATGAGGATGCCTCGTATGAGGAGAGACCGGTTCGGGTCTTGGATAGGCGGGATCAAGTCTTGCGAGACAAGACCATTTCCTTGGTAAAGGTTTTGTGGAAACATCACAGAGTGGAGGAAGCCACTTGGGAACGTGAGTTAGAGGTCCGTGAGAAATATCCGAACTTGTTTGTTGATGTGTAATCATGAATAGAAATTTTGTAACGTTATTAAACTTTAAGAGCATTATATATGTCTTAAGTTGTAAAACATTGTGAATGTTTTGGTTTATGGAAGTTATGTTAACATTGTGTATGTTAAGTATATTGTGGAAAAGCAAGCATGATATTAATGTTGCATGTGTTATGGAATGGTGGAAAATGAGTTGAAATTGGTAAATTTCAAAGAAATGCATGTTGATAATGCAAGTTGTTATATGATGTGAATTGCCTCTTAAAAAGAGATGAGATTGACCGGTAATGGGTCGGATTGTTTAATATTATGTTGTGATATTGTTGGGAATGGAGAAAACTTGTTTTTGAAAACTTGTGTTTAATTTCGGGGATGAAATTCTTTAAGGGGGGAGGTTATAGCGATCCCGGTTTCCCTTTTCTTTAATTGTTGTATCTGGACTTAGGTTCCGTGGAGTTGGTTGTTGTGTATATCTTGTTTACATCCTTTACACTTTGTATTTGAGTCTTGGGTTGTGTTGGGCAGGTTTGAAACAGGTTGGCCTTCACGCTCGAGCGGAGCTTTTGACGCTCGAGCGGGCCCTTCGTTGTTGCTTCTCCGCTCGAGCGGGTGTTTTGACGCTCGAGCATGATTTTCCATCTCCCAGTATTTTCCTCTGCAGTGTTGGACGCTGTAGCGGGCGTTTGGACGCTCGAGCGGGAGTTTGTGTGTGACGCTCAAGCGGGGAGTTGGACGCTCGAGCGGGAACCTGGTTCTGCAAAAGTTCTGGGAGCGTGCATCCGGCGCTCGAGCGGCGGTTTGGACGCTCGAGCGGGAGTCTGTGAATGACGCTCGAGCGGGGGTTTCTACGCTCGAGCGGGGCGACTGGTTTAAGTCTCCGAGTTTTGGCTTTTTAAATCACTTTTTCACATCTCTTCTCTCTCTTACTTTTTCCAAAGACACCATTGGAGAGCTTCTCTCTCTAAACTCTTCCCTTCTCTCTAGGTATTGATCTAGTAGGAGTTGTTTCCTCACCTTTGGCCTTTACAAAAGTTGTGTTGATCGTCGAGGGCTACGTTTTGATCCGAGCATATTGAGTTTTGGAGCACTTTGAGTTTCGTCATCTTCTTCCTTTGAGCTCCGAATTTGAGGTAGGGATTCCTACTCACTACTATGGGTTTTGACCTAGATTTTTGGGCATTTTGTTAAATGGTTGATTTTGGGAAGTTAGGGTTTGAAAATGTTAAAAGAGGGTTTTGTTATTTTGATTCTAAAATGTGTATTTTGGGTTTCAAAATGATGATATTGTTGTTGGTTGTTGATATTTGAACCATTGGGTTGATATTGGGAAATGGGGTAGAAAACCCTAATTTGTTGTACAAATTAATTGGTGTAATTAATTTGGGAATATTGCTGTTATTTGGAATTGAGTTGGAAATAATGAAATTGGTCATTATATTGTAAAACGGTGGAGTTGGATTTATTAATCGCTCACCTTTGAAAACATTGATTTTATCTGTTGGAACTTTTATTATCTGTTTAGAAATAATTGCTTTGGCTACCGGTGGAAGACAGTTATGATTGTTGTAGACAATGCATGATGATTAGGCAAACTAAAACTAATCAATTGGATGTCATAGAGTATGACGGTTGATAGAATACATTAACGCTATGTATTGTTTGATTGTGTATATGACCTATGTGTATATACGTTATGTATGTGGGAGGAGATAGGGGATGTACTCCACGGTTTAGGGAAGATAGGGGATGAACCTCTAAACTGGATGTCATTTGGGAGAAGATAGGGGATGGACTCCGCTGATACAGCTCATATGCTTATCAGTTAATATGTTGATACAGCTCATATGCTTATCTATGGAAGTGTTGATATAGCTCATATGCTTATCTGTTGAAGTATGGATACAGCTTGTATGCTTATCTGTTGAAATGCTGATATAGCTTATATGCTCATCTATCGAAGTATTGATATAGCTAGTATGCTTATCTAATGTAAAATGGGAAACGTTTAATATGAGTCACTGTCTCATATAAGTTGTTGGCCAGGTTCTGAGCCGTTGTTGTGAATTGTGAATTTGGTAAGAAATGGAAAATGAAATGAAACATGGACATAGTGGTCATGTAATGGAAATGAGTTATGAATTGATTTATGGGAATTAAATATTTATCAATTGCTAATGTCTTAGTTACTGCTCATATTGTGTTTAGCATATCTCTACTGGGCGTTGGCTCACCCTATATGGGACATTATTTTCAGGTACAGGTAGCATGCCACCTCCAAGGACATAACTTGGATGACTTTGGGAGTCGAAGACTCTTTTGATTATTTTGTTTGTATTACGTGTATATCAAGCCAAGGGCTTATTTTGTATAGAGTTAGTACTCTTCTTTTGTGTAACCAAGTATTGACTTGGAAAGCTGTAAGCCTGTAGGGCATTTGCTTTTGTTGTTAACATGTAATATTGGTGTAAGAACTACTCTGATGAATGGAAAATTGTTGATTTTCTTATATCACTGCATGTCTGAATGATGGTATTATGTATTTTGAGGGTGTTACATTCTTGAATGACCTTCCATTTTTATTTTTATTCAACTTCTATTTGTATTCAATTTCTTTTTCTATTCAACTTCCTTCTTTATTTAATTTTCTAATAGATTGTTAAGTTATAGTGGTTTCTTGAATGAACTTCAATTTTCAATTTTGATGCAACTTCCATTTTTTTATTTTAGTCAACTTCCATTTGTATTCAATTTCCTTTTCTATTCAACTTTCTTTTTTATTTAATTTCCGAATAGATCGTTAAGGTATAATTGTTTTTTGAATGAACTTTTATTGTTACTTTTATGCAACTTCGATTTCTATTTTTATTGAACAATAAATTTTATTCAATTTCCTTTTCCATTCAACTTCCATTTTTATTTAATTTTGAAATAGATCGTTAAAGTATAGTCGTTCTTCAATGAACTTCCATTTTAATTTTATGCAACTTCCATTTTTATTTTTATTCAACTTCCATTTTTATTAAATTTTCTTTTCTATTCTACTTCCTTTTTTTATTTAATTTCAAAATAAATCGTTAAG
This sequence comes from Camellia japonica, assembly GCA_030407325.1. Taxonomy (NCBI): domain Eukaryota; kingdom Viridiplantae; phylum Streptophyta; class Magnoliopsida; order Ericales; family Theaceae; genus Camellia; species Camellia japonica. Next base: position 5,281,970 of record JAPPVO010000003.1, read on the forward strand.
GCATAGTGGCTTTTGAATGAACTTCCATTTTTATTTTTATTCAATTTCCATTCGTTTTCAACTTCTTTTTCTATTCAACTTCCTTTTTTATTTAATTTCCAAATAGATCGTTAAGGTATAATTGTTTCTTGAATGAACTTTTATTGTTAATTTTAAGCAACTTCGATTTCTATTTTTATTGACCATCAATTTTTATTCAATTTCCTTTTCCATTCAACTTCTGTTTTTATTTAATTTCCAAATAGGTCGTTAAGGTATAGTCGTTTCCTTATTGAACTTCCATTTTAATTTTATGCAACATCCATTTTTATTTTTATTGAACTTCCATTTTTATTCAATTTCCTTTTCTATTCAACTTCTTTTTTCTTTAATTTCCAAATAGATCGTTAAGGTATAATGGTTTCTTGAATAACTTGCACTATTAATTTTATGCATCATCCATTTTTATTTTTATTCAACTTCCATGTTTATTCAATTTCCTTTTCTATTCAACTTCCTTTTTTATTTAATTTCCAAATATATCGTTAAGGTATAGTGGTTTCTTGAATGAACTTTCATTTTTTTTTATTCAACTTCATATGTATTCAATTTCCTTTCTATTCAACTTCCTTTTTTTATTTAATTTCCAGATAGATCGTTAAGGTAGTAGTTTCTTCAATAAACTTTTATTGGTTAATTTTGCAACTGATTTTTATTTATTGAATATCAATTTTTATTCAATGTCCTTTTCCATTCAATTTCATTTTTATTTAATTTCCAAATAGAACGTTAAGGTATAGTCATTTCTTGAATAAACTTCCATATTAATTTTATGCAACTTCTATTTTTGTGTTTTATTCAACTTTCCATTTTTATTTAATTTCCTTTTCTATTCAACTTGTTTTTTTATTTAATTTCCAAATAGATTGTTGAGGTATAGTGGTTTCTTGATTGAACATCCATTTTCAATTTTGATGCAACTTCCATTTTTATTTTCATTCAACTTCCATTTTTATTCAATTTCTTTTTCTATTCAACTTCTTTTTTTATTTAATTTCCAAATAGATCGTTAACGTATAGTTGTTTCTTGAATAAACTTCCATTTTTATATTTATGCAACTTCCATTTTTATTTTTATTCAACTTCAATTTTTATTCAATTTCCTTTTCTATTCAACTTCTTTTTTTTATTTAGTTTCCAAATAGATCATTAAGGTATAGTGGTTTTTTCAATGAACTTCCATTGTTAATTTTATGCAACTTCTATTTTTATTTTTATTCAACTTCAATTTTTATTTCAATTTCTTTTCTATTCGACTTCATTTTTTATTTAATTTCATTATATATCGTTAAGCTATAGTAGTTTCTTGAATGACCTTCCATTTCAATTTTAATGCAACTTCCTTTTTATTTTTATTGCACTTCAATTTTTATTCAATTTCCTTTTCTATTCAACTTCATTTTTTATTTAATTTCCAAATACATCGTTAAGGTATAGTGGTTTCTTGAATGAACTTCCATTTTTATTTTTATTCAACTTCCATTTGTATTCAATTTCCTTTTCTATTCCACTTCCTTTTTAACTTAATTTCCAGATAGATCGTTAAGGAATAGTGGTTTCTTGAATGAACTTTTATTTTTAATTTTATGCAACTTCCATTTTTTTTTTTATTGAACATCCATTTTTATTCAATTTCCTTTTCCCTTCAACTTCCATCTTTATTTAATTTCTAAATAGATCGTTAAGGTATATTCGTTTCTTGAATGAACTTCTATTTTAATTTTATGCAACTTCCATTTTTATTCAATTTCCTTTTTTATTTAATTACCAAATTAGATCGTTAAGGTATAATGGTTTCTTCAATGAACTTCCATTGTTAATTTTATGCGACTTCCATTTTTATTTTTATTCAACTTCCACTTTTATTTTTATTCAACTTCCATTTTTGTAACGCCCTCAAAAATAAACCCATTAAACATAACACAAGCATGCTGCATTATTAAAAGAAAAACATTATATTATTTAAATCATCAGAGTAACATGAAATAAAACATAAAAATATATGCCCTACGGGCTTACATCTTGCCAAGCCAACACTTGGACACAAATTCATGAGTTCTAACTCAAACAAATAAAGCCCTAGGCTTGAATGTTTACATTATTCAAATAAAATGAAAACAAATAAAACAAGTCTTCAAGTCCAAATCCTCACAAATTAAGTCCTTGGAGGTAGTGAACCGCCTGAACCTGAAAATAAAGTTCCCATATAGGGTGAGCCACAGCCCAGTAAAGAAATACTAAACCAAGCATAAGAATTAACTAAAGCAGTAGCAGCTGATACATGGTTAACACAAAATAATCCATTTACAAATTTCATGACACAAATGTCTACATTGCCTATGACACTTTGTCTATGGCATAATCACCTCCCAATTATGGCTCAGAACTGACCCAAATAACTCAACGGGGATTTCATCTCTTATTAACATCTTTCCAATTCAACAGGGATAACAAATCAAGTTAAAACCTCTCATATAGCATAACAAATTACACAAGTTGGTATTGCATCAATCACAATCAAATTCACTTCCATACTTCCCAACTGATACACATTTTGGTGATGTATCATAAAATAGATAAGCATATGAGCTATTGCATCAATCACAATCAAATTCACTTCTATACTTCCCAACTGATACACATTTTGGTGATGTATCATATCAAATAGATAAGCATATGAGCTGTATCTCTGCTATAGGCGCGCATATAAGCAGCAACCCTGGTTCATCACCTATCTTCCCATAATCAATTAACCGGTTTAGAGGTACATCCCCCATCTTCCCCTAAACCGTGGAGTACATCACCTATCTCCTCCCATACACAAGTAATGCATATAAACATAAAGTCATATACACAATAAATCAATACATAAATTAACGTATTATGTCCAACATTTATACTCAACAACTTAACCAAATGATTAGTTTCAATTTTGCCTAATCCACATGCAATGTCTACAACAATCATGGCTATCCTCCACGATAGCCCAAAACAATTATTTCTAAACAGAATAAATATAGCAACACATGTAATTTCAACATTCTCAAGGTAAGTATTTAAACTAACCAGAATACAACATTAAGTCACTAAATTCCCCAATCTCATGAATTTACCCAATATCACAATCTTCCCTTAAATTGATTACATAAATTAATCTATGTAAATTTAACATTCCCAATTCCACGAATTAAACCAAATTCCACATTATTCCTTTAAATTAATTATACAAATTAATCTAAACCAAAACCCTAAGGTCTCTCCCAAAATTACCAAACTACCCCCACATACCAAAATACCACCACTTAGGATTAAAACGTATAAATGGAGTAGGAAATCCCTACCTCGAATATATAACTCAGAAAGAAGAAGAAGAAGATGATGCCCAAACTCCAAAGTGCTCCAAATCCAAGTTTGTTCAGATTAAATGAAAGCCCTCACTCTCCTCTACCTTATTTGTAAAGCAACTAGGGCAAAAACCCACCCTAACTAGATCAAACCTAGGAGAGAAGGTGTTTAGAGAAAGAGAGAACTCGAAAATTAGGTTTTTGGATCAAAAGGGGCTGAAAAACTGTTTTAAAATACGCTGCTGCGTATTTATACCTGACAAGCTCCTCGAGCGAAGACCTGGTCGCTCGAGCGACCAGACACAGAAGAGCGTCGCTCGAGCGAAGAAATGCTCGCTCGAGCGAATAACAAACCAGCTCGCTCGAGCGAAGAAAGCTCGCTCGAGCCCACAAACACTGCTTTCAGGTCTAAGTACTGGACGCGAAGCTCGCTCGAGCGAAGGGACCCTGGCTCGAGGAGGACCAAAATCAAAGACTCGCTCGAGCGGAATAAGAGCTCGCTCGAGCGACCAACCCAAAAACTGAACATGAATTCTTGGTTTCAAACCCAACCAACCTGTAAACAACCTGCCCAACAAATCCTATAACTCAAAACTGAAGAATTAAAGGACAACAACAACAACAATATGATAATATAATTTACGGAACATAAGTCCGGAAACAATAATCAAATGGGAAAAGACCGGGGTCGCTATAATTTTTATTCAATTTCCTTTTCTATTCAACTTCCTTTTTTATTTAATTTCCAAATAGATCGTTAAGGGAGAGTGGTTTCTTGAATAAACTTCCATTTTCAATTTTGAATGCAACTTCCATTTTTATTTTTATTCAACTTCCATCTTTACTCAGTTTCCTTTTCCATTCGACGTCCTTTTTTATTTAATTTTCAAATAGATCGTTAAGGTATAGTGGTTTCTTGAATGAATTTCCATTTTTATATTTATGCAACTTTCATTTTTATTTTTATTCAACTTCAATTTTTATACAATTTCCTTTTGTATTCAACTTCATTTTTTATTTATTTTCCTAATATATCGTTAAGGTATATCGGTTTCTTGAATGAACTTCGATTTTCAATTTTGATGCAACTTCCAATTTTATTTTTATTCAACTTCCATTTTTATTCAATTTCCTTTTCTATTCAACTTCCTTTTTTATTTCATTTTTCAAATAGATCGTTGAGCTATATGTGGCTTCTTGAATTAACTTCCATTTTTATTTTATGCAGCTTCCATTTTTATTTCTATTCAACTTCAATTTTATTCAATTTCCTTTTCTATTCAATTTCCTTTTTATTTAATTTCCAAATAGATCGTTAAGGTATAGTGGTTTCTGGAATGAACTTCAATTTTCAATTTTATGGAACTTCCAATTTTATTTTTATTAAATTTCCATTTTTATTCAATTTCCTTTTCTATTCAACTTCCTTTTTCATTTAATTTCCAAATAAATCGTTAAGGTGTAGTGGTTTCTTGAATGAACTTTCATTGTTAATTTTATGCAACTTCCACTTTTATTTTTATTCAACTTCCATTTTTATTTAATTTCCTTTTCTATTCAACTTCGTTTTTTATTTAATTTCCAAATAGATCGTTAAGGTATAATGGTTTGTTGAATGAACTTTCATTTTTATTTTTATTCAACTTCCATTTGTATTCAATTTCCTTTTCTGTTCAACTTCATTTTTTATTTAATTTCCAGATAGATCGTTAAGGTATAGTGGTTTGTTGAATGAACTTTTATTCTTGATTTTATGCAACTTCCATTTTTATTTTTATTGATCATCAATTTTTATTCAATTTCCTTTTCCATTCAACTTCTATTTTTATTTAATTTCCAAATAGATCATTAAGGTATAGTCGTTTCTTGAATGAACTTCCATTTTAATTTTATTGAACTTCCATTTTTATTCAATTTTCTTTTCTATTTAACTTCCTTTTTTTTATTTAATTAACAAATAGATCGTTCAGGTGTAATGGTTTCTTGAATGAACTTCCATTGTTAATTTTATACAACTTACATTTTTATTTTTATTCGACTTCCATTTTTATTCAATTTCTTTTTCTATTCAACTTGCTTTTTTATTTAATTTCCAAATAGATTGTTAAGGTATAGCGGTTTCTATAATGAACTTCCATTTTTATTTTTATTCAGTTTTCATTTTTATTCAATTTCCTTTTCTATTCAACTTTTCTTTTTTATTTAATTTCCAAATAGATCGTTGAGGTATATGGTTTCTTGAATGAACTTCCATTTTTATATTTACGCAACTTCCATTTTTATTTTTATTCAACTTCAATTTTTATTTAATTTCTTTTTCTATTCAACTTCATTTTTTATTTAATTGCCAAATAGATCGTTAAGGTATAGGGGTCTCTTGAATGAACATCCATTTTCTATTTTGATGCAACTTCCATTTTCATTTTTATTCAACTTCAATTTTTATTCAATTTCTTTTGCAATTCCACTTCCTTTTCTTTTTTTTAATTGCCAAATAGATCCTTAAGCTATAGTGGTTTACTGAATGAACTTCCATTGTTAATTTTATGCAACTTCCATTTTTATTTTTATTCAACTTCCATTTTTATTCAATTTCCTTTTCTATTCAACTACCTTTTTTCTTTAATTTGCAAATAGAGCGTTAACAGAAAGTGGTTTCTTGAATGAGCTTCCATTGTTATTTTTATGCAACTTCCGTTGTTATTCAATTTCCTTTTCTATTCAACTTCATTTTTTATTTATTTCCAAGTAGGTCATTAAGGTATAATGGTTTCTTGAATGAAATTCACATTTAATTTTATGGAACTTCAATTTTATTTTTATTCAACTTCCATTTTTATCCAATTTACTTTTATATTCAACTTCCTTTTTATTTAATTTGCAAATAGATCGTTAAGGTATAGTGGTTTTTTGAATGAACTTCCATTGTTAAATTTATGCAACTTCCATTTTTTTGTTATTCAACTTCAATTTCTATTCCATTTCTTTTTCTATTCAACTTATTTTTTTTTATAATTTCCATATAGTTCGTTAAGGTATAGTGGTTTCTTGAATGAACATCCATTTTTAATTTGCTGCAACTTCCATTTTTATTTTTATTCAACTTCCATTTTTATTCAATTTCATTTTCTATTCAACTTCATTTTTTATTTAATTTCCAAATAGATCGTTAAGGTATAGTGGTTTCTTAAATGAACTTCCATTTTTAATTTTATGCAACTTCTACTTTTTTTTTATTCAACTTCCATTTTTATTCAATTTCTTTTTCTATTCAACTTCCATTTTTATTTAATTTTGAAATAGATCGTTAAGTATAGTGATTTTTTGAATGAACTTCCATTTTCAATTTTATACAACTTCCTTTTTTATTTTTATTCAAGTTCCTTTTTTATTTAATTTCCAAATAGATCGTTAAGGTATAGGGGTTTCTTCAATGAACTTTCATTTTCAATTTTATGCAACTTCCATTTTTTTTTATTCAACTTCTTTTTTATTCAATTTCCTTTTCTATTCAACTTCCTTTTTTTATTTAATTTCCAAATAGATCGTTAAGGTATAATGGTTTCTTGAATGAACTTCTATTTTTATTTTCATTCAACTTCCATTTGGATACAATTTCCTTTTCTACTCAACTTCTTTTTTTATTTAATTTCCAGATAGATCATTAAGCTATAGTGGTTTCTTGAATGAACTTCCATTTTTATTTTTATTTTTATTTTTATTCAACTTCCATTTGAACTCAATTTCCTTTTCTATTCCACTTCTTTGTCTTATTTAATTTCCAAATAGATCGTTAATGTATACTGGTTTCTTGAATGAACTTCCATTTTTATTTTTATTCAACTTCCATTTGTATTCAATTTCCATTTCTGTTAAACTTCCTTTTTTATTTAATTTCCATATAGATCGTTAAGGTATAGTTGTTTCTTGAATGAACTTCCATTTGTATTCAATTTCCTTTTCTATTCAACTTCCTTTTTTACTTAATTTTTAGATAGATCGTTAAGGTATAGTGGTTTCTTGATTGAACTTTTGTTGTTAATTTTATGCAACTTTCATTTTTTTTTTTATTGAACATCAATTTTTATTCAATTTCCTTTACCATTCAACTTCCATTTTTATTTAATTTTAAATAGATCATTAAGGTATAGTCGTTTCTTGAATGAACTTCCATTTTAATTTTATTCGACTTCCATTTTTATTCAATTGTTTTTTCTATTCAACTTCCTTTTTTATTTAATTTCCAAATAGATTTTTAAGGTATAATGGTTTCTTGAATGAACTTCTATTGTTAATTTTATGCAACTTCCATTTTTTTTTATTTAACTTCCATTTTTATTCAATTTCCTTTTCTATTCAACTTCCTTTTTAATTAATTTCCAAATAGATCGTTAAGGTATAGTGGTTTCTTGAATGAACTTCTATTTTTTGTCTTCAACTTCCATTTGTATTCAATTTCCTTTGCTATTCAACTTCCTTTTTTACTTAATTTGCAGATAGATCGTTATGACATAGTGGTTTCTTCAACGAACTTTTATTGTGAATTTTATGCAACTTCGATTTTTATTTTTATTGAACAATAATTTTTATTCAATTTTCTTTTCCATTCAACTTCCATTTTAATTTAATTTCCATATGGATCGTTAAGTTATAGTCGTTTTTTGAATGAACTTCCATTTTAATTTTTATTCAACTTCCATTTTTATTCAATTTCCTTTTCTATTCAACTTTCTTTTTTTATTTAATTTCAAAATAGATCATTAAGGCATAGTGGCTTCTTGAATGAACTTCCATTTTTATTTTTATTCAACTTCCATTCGTATTCAATTTCCGTTTCCATTCAACTTCCTTTTTTATTTAATTTGCAAATAGATCGTTAAGGTATAGTCATTTCTTGAATGAAATTCCATTTTAATTTTATGCAACATCCATTTTATTTTTATTCAACTTCTATTTTTATTTAATTTCTTGTTCTATTCAACTTCATTTTTTACTTAATTTCTAAATAGATCGTTAAGGTATAATGGTTTCTTGAATGAGCTTCCACTGTTAATTTTATGCACCATCCATTTTTATTTTTATTCAACTTCCTTGTTTATTCAATTTCCTTTTCTATTCAACTTCTTTTTTTATTTAATTTCCAAATAGATTGTTAAGGTATAGTAGTATCTTCAATTAACTTCTATTTTTATTTTTATTCAACTTCCATTTGTATTCAATTTCCTTTTCTATTCAACTTCCTTTTTTATTTAATTTCCAGATAGATCGTTAAGGCATAGTGGTCTCTTCAATGAACTTTTATTGTAATTTTGGGCAACTTCATTTTAATTTTTATTGAATATCAATTTTATTCAATGTCCTTTTCCATTCAACTTCCATTTTTATTTAATTTCCAAATAGATCGTTAAGGTATAGTCGTTTCTTGAAAGAACTTCCATATTAATTTTATACAACGTCCATTTTTATTTTTATTGAACTTCCATTTTTATTCAATTTCCTTTTCTATTCAACTTCTTTTTTTATTTAATTTCCAAATAGATCGTTAAGGTATAGTAGTTTCTTGAATGAACTTCCATTTTCAATTTTGATGGAACTTGCATTTTTATTTTTATTTTTATTGAACTTCCATTTTTATTCAATTTCCTTTTCTATTCAACTTCCTTTTTTATTGAATTACCAGATAGATCGTAAAGGTATAGTGGTTTCTTGAATGAACTTCCATTTTTATATTTATGCTACTTCCATTTTTGTTTTTATTCAACTTCAATTTTTATTCAATTTCCTTTTCTATTTAACTTCCTTTTTTATTTAATTTGCAAATAGATCGTTAAGGTATAGTCATTTCTTGAATGAAATTCCATTTTAATTTTATGCAACATCCATTTTATTTTTATTCAACTTCTATTTTTATTTAATTTCTTGTTCTATTCAACTTCATTTTTTACTTAATTTCTAAATAGATCGTTAAGGTATAATGGTTTCTTGAATGAGCTTCCACTGTTAATTTTATGCACCATCCATTTTTATTCTTATTCAACTTCCATTTGGATTCAATTTCTTTTTCTATTCAACTTCTTTTTTATTTAATTTCCAAATAGATTGTTAAGGTATAGTGGTTTCTTGAGTGAACTTCCATTTTTATTTTTATTCAACTTCCATTTGTATTCAATTTCCGTTTCTATTCAACTTCATTTTTTATTTAATTTCCAAATAGATCGTTAAGGTATTGTGGTTTCTTCAATGAACTTTTATTGTTAATTTTGGGCAACTTCATTTTAATTTTTATTGAATATCAATTTTATTCAATGTCCTTTTCCATTCAACTTCCATTTTTATTTAATTTCCAAATAGATCGTTAAGGTATAGTCGTTTCTTGAAAGAACTTCCATATTAATTTTATACAACGTCCATTTTTATTTTTATTGAACTTCCATTTTTATTCAATTTCCTTTTCTATTCAACTTCTTTTTTATTTAATTTCCAAATAGATCGTTAAGGTATAGTAGTTTCTTGAATGAACTTCCATTTTCAATTTTGATGGAACTTGCATTTTTATTTTTTTTTTATTGAACTTCCATTTTTATTCAATTTCCTTTTCTATTCAACTTCCTTTTTTATTGAATTACCAGATAGATCGTAAAGGTATAGTGGTTTCTTGAATGAACTTCCATTTTTATATTTATGCTACTTCCATTTTTGTTTTTATTCAACTTCAATTTTTATTCAATTTCCTTTTCTATTTAACTTCCTTTTTATTTAATTTCCAAATAGATCGTTAAGGCATAGTGGTTTCTTGAATGAACTTCTATTTTTATATTTACGCAACTTCCATTTTTATTTTTACTCAACTTCAATTTTTATTTAATTTCTTTTTCTATTCAACTTCATTTTTTATTTAATTTCCAACTAGATCGTTAAGATATAGTGGTTTCTTGAATGAACATCCATTTTCAATTTTGATGCAACTTCCATTTTTATTTTTATTCAACTTCAATTTTTATTCAATTTCCTTTTCAATTCCACTTCCTTTTTTTTTATTTTTAATTTCCAAATAGATCGTTAAGATATAGTGGTTTGTTGAATGAATTTCCATTGTTAAATTTATGCAACTCCCATTTTTTTTTATTCAACTTCAATTTTTATTCAATTTCTTTTTCTATTCAACTTATTTTTTTTTAATAATTTCCAAATAGTTCGTTAAGGTATACTGATTTCCTGAATGAACTTCCATTTCTAATTTTATGCAACTTCCATTTATATTTTTATTCAACTTCCATTTTTATTCAATTTCCTTTTTCCATTTAACTACCTTTTTTCTTTAATTTCCAAATAGAGCGATAACGGAAAGTGGTTTCTTGAATGAACTTCCATTGTTAATTTTATACAACTTCCATTTTTATTCAATTTCCTTTTCTATTCAACTTCATTTTTTATTTAATTTTTGAGTAGTCGTTAAGGTATAGTCGTTTCCTGAATGAACTTTCATTGTTAATTTTATGCAACTTCTATTTTTATTTTTATTCCACTTCCATTTTTATTCAATTTCCTTGTCTGTTCAACTTCATTTTTTATTTAATTTACAAATAGATCGTTAAGGTATAGTGGTTTCTTGAATAAACTTCCATTTTTAATTTTATGCAACTTCTACTTTATTTTTATTTTTATTTAACTTTCATTTTTATTTTTATTCAACTTCCATTTTTATTCAATTTCCTTTTAAATTCGACTTCCTTTTTTATTTTATTTCCAAACAGATCGTTAAGTTATAGTGGTTTCTTGAATGTACTTCCGTTGTTAATTTTATGCAAATTCCATTTTTTTTTATTTAACTTCCATTTTTATTCAATTTCCTTTTCTATTCAACTTCCTTTTTTTATTTAATTTACAAATAGATCGCTAAGGTATAGTGGTTTCTTGAATGAACTTCCATTTGTATTCAATTTCCTTTTCTATTCAACTTCCTTTTTTATTTAATTTCCAGATTGATCGTTAAGGTATAAGGGTTTCTTGAATGAACTTTTTTTGTTAATTTTATGCAACTTCGATTTCCATTTTTATTGGACATCAATTTTTATTCAACCTCCATTTTTATTTAATTTCCAAATAGATCGTTAAGGTATAGTCGTTTCTTGAATGAACTTCCATTTTAATTTTATGCAACTTCCATTTTTATTTTTATTCAATTACCATCTTTATTCAATTTCCTTTTCTATTCAACTTCATTTTTTATTTAATTTCCAATAGATCGTTAAGGTATAACGGTTTCTTGATGAACTTCCATTGTCAATTTTATGCAACTTCCATTTTTATTTTTATTCAACTTCCATTTTTATTGAATTTCCTTTTCTATTCAACTTTATTTTTTATTTAATTTCCAAATAGATCGTTAAGGTATAGTGGTTTTCTTGAATGAACTTCCATTTTTATTTTTCTTCAACTTCCATTTGTATTCAATTTTCTTTTCTATTCAACTTCCATTTTTATTTAATTTCCAAATAGGTCGTTTAGGTATAGTGGTTTCTTGAATGAACTTCCATTTTAATTTTATGCAACTTCCATTTTTATTTTTGTTCAACTACCATTCTTATTCAATTTCCTTTTCTATTCAACTTCCTTTTTTATTTAATTTCCAAATAGATCGTTAAGATATGGTGGTTTCCTGAATAAACTTCCATTTTCAATTTTGATGCAAATTCAATTTTTATTTTTATTCAACTTCCATTCTTATTCAATTTCCTTTTCTATTCCACTTCCTTTTTTATTTAATTTTCAAATAGATCGTTAAGGTATAATGGTTTCTTGATTGAACTTCCATATTTATATTTATGCAACTTCCTTTTTTATTTTTATTCAACTTCCTTTTATATAATTTCCAAATACATCGTTAAGGAATAGTGGTTTCTTGAATGAAGTTCCATTTTCAATTTTGATGCAACTTCCACATTTTATTTTTATTCAACTTCTATTTGTATTCAATTTCCTTTTCTATTGAACTTCCTTTTTTAATTAATTTTCAGATAGATCGTTAAGGTATAGTGGTTTCTTGAATGAACTTTTATTGTTAATTTTATGCAACTTCGATTTTTATTTTTGTGGAACACTAATTTTTATTCAATTTCCTTTTCCATTCAACTTCCATTTTTATTTAATTTGCAAATAGATCGTTAAGGTATAGTTGTTTCTTGAATGAACTTCCATTTTAATTTTATGCAACTTCCATTTTTATTTTTATTCCATTTTCAATTTTTTATTCAATTTCCTTTTCTATTCAACTTCCTTTTTTATTTAATTTTCAAATAGATCGTTAAGGTATAGGTTTCTTGAATGAACTTCCATTTTTCTATTTATGCAACTTCCATTTTTATTTTTATTCAAATTTCATTTTTTTTCAATTTCTTTTTCTATTCAACTTCCTTTTTTATTTAATTTCCCAACAGATCGTTAAGGTATAGTGGTTTCTTGAATGAACTTCCATTTTTAATTTTGATGCAACTTCCATTTTTGTTTTTATTTAACTTCCATTTTTATTCAATTTCCTTTTCTATTCAAATTCTTTTTTTATTTAATTTCCAACTAGATCGTTAAGGGACAGTGGTTTCTTGAAGTAACATTAATTGTTAATTTTATGCAACTTCCATTTTTATTTTTATTGAACATCAAATTTTATTCAATGTCCTTTTCCATTCAACATCCATTTTTATTTAATTTCAAAATGGATCGTTAAGGTAGATTGGTTTTTGAATGAACTTTCATTTTCAATTTTGGTGCAGCTTCCATTTTTATATTTATTCAACTTCCATTTTTATTCAATTTCCTTTTCTATTCAACTTCCTTTTTTTATTTAATTTCCCAGTAGATCGTTAAGGTATAGTGGTTTCTTGAATGAATTTCCATTTTTATATTTATGCAACTTCCATTTTTATTTTTATTCAACTTTCATTTTTTTTCAATTTCTTTTTCTATCCAACTTCCTTTTTTATTTAATTTCCCAACAGATCGTTAAGGTATAGTGGTTTCTTGAATGAACTTCCATTTTTAATTTTGATGTAACTTCCATTTTTATTTTTATTCAACTTCCTTTTTTATTCAATTTCCTTTTCTATTCAAATTCCTTTTTTATTTAATTTCCAACTAGATCGTTAAGTTACAGTGGTTTCTTGATTTAACTTTAATTGTTAATTTTATGCAACTTCTATTTTTATTTTTATTCAACTTCAATTTTTATTCAATTTCCTTTTCTATTCAACTTCCCTTTTTATTTAATTTCCAAATAGATCATTAAGGTATAGTTGTTTCTTGAATAAACTTCCATTTTTACTCAATTTCCTATTCTATTCAACTTCTTTTTTTATTTAATTTCTGAATAGATCCTTAAGGTATAGTGTTTTTTCTTGAATGAACTTCAATTTTTAATTTTGATGCAACTTCCATTTTTATTTTTATTCAACTTTTATTTTTATTCAATTTCCACTTCTATTCAACTAGCTTTTAAATTTAATTTCCAAATAGATCGTTAAAGTATAGTGGTTTTTTGAATCAACTTCCATTTTTATATTTATGCAACTTCCATTTTTATTTTTATTCAACTTTAATTTTTATTCAATTTCCATTTCTATTGAACTTTTTTTTTTATTTAGTTTCCAAATACATCGTTAAGGCATAGCGGTTTCTTGAATGAACTACCATTTTCAATTTTGATGCAACTTCCATTTTTATTTTTATTTAACTTCCATTTTTATTTAATTTATTTTTCTATTCAACTTCCTTTTTTTATTTTAATTTCCAAATAGATCGTTAAGTTATAGTGGTTTCTTGATTGAACTTCCATTGTGAATTTTATGCAACTTCCATTTTTATTTTTATTTAACTTCAATTTTTATTCAATCTATAAATAGATCGTTAAGGTGTAGTGGTTTCTTGAATAAACATCCATTTGTATTCAATTTCTTTTTCTATTCAACTTCCTTTTTTATTTAATTTCCAGATAGATCGTTAAGGAATAGTCATTTCTTTAACGAACTTCCATTTTAATTTTATGCAACTTCCATTTTTATTTTTATTCAACATCCATTTTTATTCAATTTCCTTTTCTATTCAACTTCTTTTTTTTATTTAATTTACAAATAGATCGTTAAGGTATAGTGGTTTCTTGAATAAACTTCCATTTGTATTCAATTTCCTTTTCTATTCAACTTCCTTTTTTCTTTAATTTCTAGATACACCGTTATGGTATAGTGGTTTCTTGAATGAACTTTTTTTGTTATATTTATGCAACTTCGATTTTTATTTTTATTGGACATCAATTTTTACTGAACTTCCATTTTTATTTAATTTCCAAATAGATCGTTAAGGTATAGTCGTTTCTTGAATGAACTTCCATTTTAATTTTATGCAACTTCCATTTTTATTTTTGTTCAACTACCATTCTTATTCAATTTCCTTTTCTATTCAACTTCCATTTTTTTTTTAATTTCCAAATAGATCGTTACGGTATAGTCATTTCTTTAACGAACTTCCATTTTAATTTTAGGCAACTTCCATTTTTATTTTTATTCAACATCCATTTTTATTCAATTTCCTTTTCTATTCAACTTCTTTTTTTTATTTAATTTACAAATATATCGTTAAGGTATAGTGGTTTCTTGAATAAACTTCCATTTGTATTCAATTTCCTTTTCTATTCACTTCCTTTTTTCTTTAATTTCCAGATAGACTGTTATGGTATAGTGGTTTCTTGAATGAACTTTTTTTGTTATATTTATGCAACTTCGATTTTTATTTTTATTGGACATCAATTTTTATTGAACTTCCATTTTTATTTAATTTCCAAATAGATCGTTAAGGTATAGTCGATTCTTGAATGAACTTCCATTTTAATTTTATGCAACTTCCATTTTTATTTTTGTTCAACTACCATTCTTATTCAATCTCCTTTTCTACTCAACTTCCTTTTTTATTTAATTTCCAAATAGATCGTTAAGATATGGTGGTTTCTTGAATAAATTTTCATTTTCAATTTTGATGCAAATTCCATTTTTATTTTTACTCAACTTCCATTCTTATTCAATTTTCTTTTCTATTCCACTTCCTTTTTTATTTAATTTTCAAACAGATCGTTAAGGTATAATGGTTTTTTGATTGAACTTCCATTTTTATATTTATGCAACTTCCTTTTTTATTTTTATTCAATTTCCTTTTCTATTCAACTTTCTTTTTTATATAATTTCCAAATAGATCGTTAAGGAATAGTGGTTTCTTGAATGAACTTCCATTTTCAATTTTGATGCAACTTCCACGTTTTATTTTTATTCAACTTCCATTTGTATTCAATTTCCTTTTCTATTGAACTTGCTTTTTCAATTAATTTTCAGATAGATCGTTAAGGTATAGTGGTTTCTTGAATGAACTTTTACTGTTAATTTTATGCAACTTCGATTTTTATTTTTGTGGAACACTAATTTTATTTAATTTCCTTTTCCATTCAACTTCCATTTTTATTTAATTTCCAAATAGATCGTTAACGTATAGTTGTTTCTTGAATGAACTTCCATTTTAATTTTATGCAACTTCCATTTTTATTTTTATTCAACTTCCATTTTTATTCAATTTCCTTTTCTATTCAACTTCCATTTTTATTTAATTTTCAAATAGATCGTTAAGGTATAGTGGTTTCTTGAATGAACTTCCATTTTTATATTTATGCAACTTCCATTTTTATTTTTATTCAACTTTCATTTTTTTTCAATTTCTTTTTCTATTCAACTTCTTTTTTTTATTTAATTTCCCAACAGATCGTTAAGGTATAGTGGTTTCTTGAATGAACTTCCATTTTTAATTTTGTTGCAACTTCCATTTTTATTTTTATTCAACTTCCATTTTTATTCAATTTCCTTTTCTATTCAAATTCCTATTTTATTTAATTTCCAACTAGGTACATTGGTTTCTTGAAGTAACATTAATTGTTAATTTTTTGCAACTTTCATTTTTATTTTTATTCAACTTCAATTTTTATTCAATTTCCTTTTCTATTCAACTTCCCTTTTCATTTAATTTCCAAATAGATCGTTAAGGTATAGTTGTTTCTTGAATAAACTTCCATTTTTACTCAATTTCCTATTCTGTTCAACTTCTTTTTTATTTAATTTCCGAATAGATCCTTAAGGTATAGTGGTTTCTTGAATGAACTTCAATTTTCAATTTTGATGCAACTTCTATTTTTATTGTTATTCAACTTCCATTTTTATTCAATTTCCTTTTCTATTCAACTAGCTTTTAAATTTAATTTCCAAATAGGTCGTTAATTTCCAAATAGATCGTTACGGTATAGTCATTTCTTTAATGAACTTCCATTTTAATTTTAGGCAACTTCCATTTTTATTTTTATTCAACTTCCATTTTTATTCAATTTCCTTTTCTATTCAACTTACTTTTTCATTTAATTTACAAATACATCGTTAAGATATAGTGGTTTCTTCAATGAACTTCCATTTGTATTCAATTTCCTTTTCTATTCAACTTCCTTTTTTATTTAATTTTGCAGATAGATCGTTATGGTATAGTGGTTTCTTGAATGAAGTTTTTTTGTTATATTTATGCAATTTCGATTTTTATTTTTATTGGACATCAATTTTTATTCAACTTTCATTTTTATTTAATTTCCAAATAGATCGTTAAGGTATAGTCGTTTCTTGAATGAACTTCCATTTTAATTTTATTCAACTTCCATTTTTATTTTTGTTCGACTACCATTCTTATTCAATTTCCTTTTCCATTCAACTTCATTTTTTATTTAATTTCCAAATAGATCGTTAAGATATGGTGGTTTTTTGAATAAACTTCCTTTTTCAATTTTGATGCAAATTCCATTTTTATTTTTATTCAACTTTCATTCTTATTCAATTTCCTTTTCTATTCCACTTCCTTTTTTATTTAATTTCCAAGTAGATCGTTAAGGTATAATGGTTTCATGATTGAACTTCCATTTTTATATTTATGCAACTTCCTTTTTTATTTTTATTCAACTTCAATTTTTTTCAATTTCTTTTTCTATTCAACTACCTTTTTTTATTTAATTTCCCAACAGATCGTTAAGGTATAGTGGTTTCTTGAATGAACTTCCATTTTAATTTTGTTGCAACTTCCATTTTTATTTTTATTTAACTTCCATTTTTATTCAATTTCCTTTTCTATTCAAATTCTTTTTGTATTTAATTTCCAACTAGATCGTTAAGGTACAGTGGTTTCTTGAAGTAACATTAATTGTTAATTTCATGCAACTTTCATTTTTATTTTTATTCAACTTCAATTTTTATTCAATTTCCTTTCTATTCAACTTCCCTTTTCATTTAATTTCCAAATAAATCGTTAAGGTATAGTTGTTTCTTCAATAAACTTCCATTTTTACTCAATTTCGTATTCTATTCAACTTCTTTTTTTATTTAATTTCCGAATAGATCCTTAAGGTATAGTGGTTTCTCGAATGAACTTCAATTTTCAATTTTGTTGCAACTTCTATTTTTATTTTTATTCAACTTCATTTTTCTTCAATTTCCTTTTCTATTCAACTAGCTTTTAAATTTAATTTCCAAATAGATCGTTAAGGTATAGTGGTTTCTTGAATCAACTTCCATTTTTATATTTATGCAACTTCCATTTTTATTTTTATTCAACTTCAATTTTTATTCAATTTCCATTTCTATTCAACTTCATTTTTTTTTTTAGTTTCCAAATACATCGTTAAGGCATAGCGGTTTGTTGAATGAACTACCATTTTCAATTTTGATGCAACTTCCATTCTTATTTTTATTCAACTTCTGTTTTTATTCTTTTTATTTTTCTATTCAACTTCTTTTTTTTTTTTTTTTAATTTCCAAATAGATCGTTAAGGTATAGTGGTTTCTTGAATGAACTTCCATTGTTAATTTTATGCAACTTCCATTTTTATTTTTATTCAACTTCAATTTTTATTTAATCTATAAATAGATCGTTAAGTTATATTGGTTTCTTGAATGAACATCCATTTGTATTTAATTTCCTTTTCTATTCAACTTCCTTTTTTATTTAATTTTCAGATAGATCGTTAAGGTATATTGGTTTCTTGAATGAACTTCCATTTTTATTTTTATTCAACTTCCAGATAGATCGTTAATTTTTATTCAATTTCCTTTTCCATTCAACTTCCATTTTTTTTAATTTCCAAATAGATCGCTACGGTATAGTCATTTCTTTAATGAACTTCCATTTTAATTTTATGCAACTTCCATTTTTATTTTTATTCAACTTCCATTTTTATTCAATTTTGTAACGCCCTCTAGGCTTACAGCTTTCCAAGTTAACACTTGGTTACACAAAAGAAGAGTATTAACTCTATACAAAATAAGCCCGTGGCTTGATGTACATGTAATACAACAAAATAATCAAAAAGAGTCTTCAACTCCCATATCCTTCCAAGCTAAGTCCTTGGAGGTGGCATGCTACCTGTACCTGAAAATAATGTCCCATATAGGGTGAGCCAACGCCCAGTAGAGATATGCTAAACACGGTATGAGCTGTAACTAAGACATTAGCAGTTGATAAATGTTCGATTATCACAAATCAATTCATAATCCATTCCCATTACATGACCACAATGTTCATATTTTATTTCATTTTCCATTTCTCATCATTTTCTCAATTTACATCAACGACTCAGAACCTGGCCAACCACTTATATGAGGCAGTGACTCATATTAAACGCTTTCTGTTTTACAATAGATAAACATACTAGTTGTATCAACATCTCAACAGATAAGCATACAAGCTGTATCCACATTTCAACAGATAAGCATATTAGCTATATCAACACTTTCAAAGATAAGCATATGAGCTGTATCAATACTTTAACTGACAAGCATATTAGCTGTATCAGTGGAGTCCATCCCCTATCTTCTCCCAAACAACATCCGGTTTAGAGGTCCATCCCCTATCTTCCCCTAAACCGTGGAGTACATCCCCTATCTTCTCCTACACACACAACGTATATACACAAAGGTCATATACTCAATCAAACAATACATAACGTTAATGTATTCTATCAACCGTCATACTCTATGACATATCCAATTGATTAGTTTTAGTTTGCCTAATCATCATGCATTGTCTACAACAATCAAAACTACCCTCCACCGGTAGCCCAAGCAATTATTTCTAAATAGATAATAAAAGCTCCAACAAAAAAGATATCAATGTTTTCAAAAGTGAGCGATTAACAAATCCAACTCCACCATTTCACAATATAATGAGCCAATTTCATTATTGCCATCTCAATTCCAAACAACAACATTTTTCCCAAATTAATTATATCAATTAATTTATACTACAACTTAAGGTTTTCTACCCCTTTTTCCAACAAGAACCCCATGGTCCATAAATCAACAATCAACAACAATGACACCATTTTGAAGCCCAAAATACATATTTAAGAATCAAAATGACAAAAAGACCCATTACACACTTCGAAACCCTAGATCCCAAAATCAAACCATTTAACCAAATGCTCAATAATCTAGGTTGCAACCCATAGGAGTGAGTAGGAATCCCTACATCAAATTTCGGAGTCCAAGGAAGAAGATGAAGAAAATCAAAATGCTCCAAACTCCAAGATCCACGGATCAAAACGAAGCCCTCGACGATCAACACGACTTTTACAAAGACCGAAGGGAAGGAAAGCACTTCTAACTAGATCAAACCTTAGAGAGAAGGGAGTTTCTAGAGAGAGAGGCTCTCAAAAATGCTTTTGGGAAAGTAAGAGAGAGAGAGGGAATGTAAAAAGTGATTTCAAAATGCCCAGCTGCCCACTGATATACGACATTCCTGCTCGAGCGGAGAACACAACGCTCGAGCGTCAAGAACAAAAGACTAGGTCCGCTCGAGCGCAAGAAAGCCCGCTCGAGCGCCAAGACACAGGAATAAAGCACATCCGCTCGAGCGTGAAAACCATTCCGCTCGAGCGTAGATTTCCCCCTCCCAGAACTTACACCCAAAAATGTACTACCCGCTCGAGCGCCAACAAGCCCGCTCGAGCGCGACCCGCTCGAGCGCAGAAAACCCGCTCGAGCGTAGAAAACACACCTGCAGAAGTTTTGCAGGAACACGAAATACTGGGAGTGTGTAAACCCCGCTCGAGCGCAAGAAGGCCCGCTCGAGCCGACAACCAAAAACCAAACTCCGCTCGAGCGTAGAATAACCCGCTCGAGCGCAACACCAAAAACCTGGGTGACTAGAATTGAGACTTAGGCTCAACCAACCTGTAACACACCTGCCCAAAACATCCCCAAAACACAAACACAAAGAGTAAAGGGTGTAAACAAGATAATTACCACTATCAACTTCACGGAACCGAATCCGGAATACAACTAAACAGTAAAGGGATAACCGGGATCGCTATAACCTCCCCCCCTTAAAGAATTTCATCCCCGAAATTAAACACAAGTTTGTCAAAAACAGGTTTTCTCCATTCTCAATAATATTACGACATTATATTAAACATTCCGACCCATTACCGTCAACCTCATCTCTTTTCAAGAGGCAATTCACATCATATAACAACTTGCATTATCAACATGCATTCCTTTGAAATTTACCAATTTCAACTCATTTTCCACCATTACCTAACACATGCAATAGTAATATCATGCTTGCATTTCCACAATATACTTAACATGCACAATGTTAACATAACTTCCATAAACCAAAACATCCACAATGTTTTACAACTTAAGACATATATAATGCTCTTAAAGTTCAATAATGTTACAAAATTTTGTTACATGATTACACATCAATCAAACATGTCCGGATACTTTTCTCAGACTTCCAACTCACGTTCCCAAGTGGCTTCCTCCACTCCGTGATGTTTCCACAAAACCTTTACCAAGGGAATGGTCTTGCCTCGCAAGACTTGATCCCGTCTATCCAAGACCCGAACCGGTCTCTCCTCATACGAGGCATCCTCATCTACCTCCAAATCGGTCCAATCCAACACGTGGGATGGATCGGGTTCATACTTCCGAAGCATACTAACATGAAACACGTCATGCACCCCGGACAACTGCGGTGGCAAAGCCAAACGATAAGCAACTTCCCCAACCCTCTCAAGGATCTCAAAGGGACCAATGAACGGAGGGGATAACTTCCCACTCTTCTCGAACCTCATCAAACCTCGCCTAGGTGATATTTTCAAGAAAACATGATCAGCTACCTCAAACGCCAAAGGCCTCCTTCTACGGTCGGCATAACTTTTTTGACGACTCTAGGCTGTAACAAGCCTCCTACGGATAAGCTCAATTTTCTCCGTCGTCTCTCTAACCACCTCCGGGCCCAACAAAGGTGCATCACCCACCTCGGCCCAACAAACTGGAGATCTACACGGTCGGCCATACAAGGCCTCAAACGGTGCCATACCGATACTAGACTGAAAGCTGTTGTTGTAGGCAAACTCCACCAATGGCAAGTGCCTCTCCCACGTCCCACTAAAGTCAAGGACACAACCTCGAAGCATATCCTTAAGGATCTGAATAGTACGCTCGGACTGCCCGTCAGTCTGAGGATGATAAGCCATACTAAAGGTCAACTTCGTGCCCAAGGCACTCTGCAAACTCGGCCACAACCTAGCAGTAAAACGAGGATCTCTATCTGAGACGATCGTCACTGGGACCCCGTGCAATCTCATTATGTCCCGAATATACAAGTCGGCAAGATGATCTACCAAATCTCTCACGCACATAGGGATAAAGTGCGCCGACTTAGTCAACCGGTCTACAACCACCCAAATAGCATCACTACCCCGCTGAGTCCTCGGAAGACCTACAACGAAGTCCATGCTCCCACTTCCACTCGGCAATAGGCAAGGGTTGCAACAAACCCGCTGGCCTCTGATATTCGGCCTTCACTTGCTGACAAGTAAGGCACTTAGACACAAAGACTGCCACATCTTTCTTCATTCCTCGCCACCAGAACTGGCGACCCAAATCCCGATACATCTTAGTGCCTCCCGGATGCACCGCAAGGCGTGAATGATGAAACTCTCGGAGTACCTCCTCTCGGCAAGTCTCCGGCACAAACAAACGGTCTCGGTATCTCACACTCAGGTCGGGATACACCGTCAAACCCTTCTCAACCTTCCCACTGGAGATCTTCTCTCTAAGGGATTCTACCTCAAGGTCACCCCTCTGTGCCTCTAACACTCGAGTCACAATGGTAGGCTGTGCAACAACAGAAAACAAGGCCGCAGCCTTAACAGATTCGCCCAGTAGCAAATCAAACTCGCCAAGTGCCCCCAACATCTCCCATTCCCGGATGGCTATACAAGCTACATCACCTATGAATTTTCTGCTAAGGGCATCGGCCACAACATTGGCCTTTCCCGGGTGATAGTGCAACTCAAAATCATAATCCTCAATGAACTCCATCCATCTTCTCTGCCTCAAATTCAAGTCTCTCTGTGTAAACAGATACTTCAAACTCTTATGGTCCGAGAACACCTCGAACCTCTCACCCTAATGGTAGTGCCTCCAGATTTTCAAGGCAAAGATCACCGCTGCTAACTCAAGATCATGGATGGGGTAATTTTTCTCATGTATTTTCAACTAACGTGAGCCATAAGCTACCACTTTCCCCTCTTGCATCAACACACAACCCAAACCCTCTCGTGAGGCATCACAGTAAACCGCATAACCCAACCCTCTCTCCGGAATAATCAAAACTGGAGCGGTGGTGTAGACACCCCATTTTTGACCGTCCTCAAGACTTGGATGTCACCGTTTGAACACTCGGTGATTACCCATGTTTGTGTTTGTTTGAAGTTCCCGGAGTGCTTGGCTATGCGCCTTGCCTCAGGATCTCCGAACTTGACCGTGTTGTGTCTGGTTTTGCACCAAACACTTGTTCTTTGCCTTGGAGGGGCAGGGAATGCCTTGTGAGGCATCCCCACACACCACCGGCAGTGGCTAGAGGCCACCGGCTGGTTGGTGTTGCCATCGGAACTATATTGTGCCGGTCGGCAGTCAATTTTGTCAAAATGACAATTTTGCCCTGCCGACTACTGTTCAGTTGCTTTTTGAGATATTTTGAAGCAACTGTATAGCATTTGTTTCCCCTCCATACACGTGTATGGAGGGATGAGCCTTTGGTTTGCTTACTTGTAAGCTTTGTTGGCTATAAGAGAGGGCTCTCTTCTCTTGGCTCAAGGTTAGAAAAGTTAGACATTTTTAGAGAGAAAAGACAGAGAAGAAGCTCTGGTTCTAGGTTAGAATTTGTGTATCTATCCTATCTCTCTTTTCCTCTCTTGTTTCTATACTAGGTGCTTTAATCCATATTATTGCACACAAGCACCTAGTGTTTCACCTTCCTTCGGTTACTGAGGTTCTAAGGGCTGGTTCTTGAAGTTTTTGGTTGGATTTGAGCTTAAGGAAGCAACAACATCAACCTTTGTGAAGGTGGTCTTCAAGGGTAAGAAACTACCCATTTTTACCCCATTTTTGCACTCCATTTTTGCATAGTTTAGAACTGTTTTTGTGCTTAGTATTTAATACAAAAAAGTTCTGTTTTTTAGTCCTCTTTATTGTTGGTTAAGAGTGTTTTGTGCTTTGGGAGGTTTGACCACCCTTAGGCCTTGAAAAGGCCTCATTTTGTGCTATTTTGTGAGAACTCCGGGATTTTGGTGTTGGGGTCTCTTCACCACTGAAATCTTGAGGGATTTCAGTGGTGAAGATGATGCCTTGAAGTCCCAAGAAGGAGAGGGCCCCCTCTCCTTGTTGTCCTTGAAAAGGACCTATTTTGCCTCTTGAGGGAGCCCCATATTTGGTTGTTTGTTGGTTTTGCCATGGCTGTATTTTGTGCTCATATTGCCATATTATAACTTTGTATCATGTTGGTTTTAGTACTCCTTGCATGTTTTGCATAGATGCTTTGTAATGCCTCTTTAGTCCTTCAATAAGCATTAGGTTGTGTGCCTCTATTCTAACATGTTTACGCTTAGATTCATGAAGCTTGTATGCTTATTTTTCCATGAATAAGGTTTGCCCATGGTTATTTTGGTCGATCTTAGCTTGCATCACATAGCCTCTTTGCATTTGGCTTGTTGGCCTTAAGAGCATGAAAGTATAGCATGCCTTGCTTGCATTATTTTCAATGATTTAAAACCATTTAGCATGCTATTTCAGTCCCTTAGACATGCTTGAATGATTGCCTTGCATGCCTCTTTGAAGTTTTGAAAGCATATGTTGTATGCCTAATGATTTGGTCATTGTGTGTGCCTTGCTCTAGAGCCACTTAGATGCCATCTAGGAGGTCCCTTTTGTATGGTCTAAGGCTACCTTAGACCTGTTTTAAGCCTTCTTGGCCTTGTGAGGCTTGGTTGGCTTAGCCATGGTTTAGGTCTCCTTTGGCTTGCTTGGATGCTTGGACCATTTGTTGCATGCTTAGTCTATTTTGTTGCTTGGTTTGGCACCATGTCCAACATGATTTTAAAGCTATATATGCATGTTAATATGTCCATGTTAGCCTCTTTTAAGTATTCTTAAGAGTTGCTTGTTTATGCCTAAGTGTTGGATTATGTATGCTTGCATGTGTGCATGTATTGCATATATCTTAGTCTTCACTTCTATGGCATTTGGCCACTGATTTTAGGCTTATTTAGAGCTGCCTAACCTATGTGCAAGTCCATCCTCTTGTTGCTTGCATATGCTCCTTGAGTGTTGTAATGTTATGGTAAGTAAATGCATGTTAGGACTAACATGATTGAATGAAGTCACATGCTTGTTTGCATGCTTAGACACCCACATTACACCTTGCATACTTGATGGTTGACATTGGTGTTTCATGCCTTGTATGTTTGTTAGCTTGTATGCTCCTTTGCATTGGCATGATTGCATACTAGTTGACATGTCTAGGATTGCATCACATAAACATGCATGCTCTACCTCTTGACCAAGTCATGATAGAGCTTAGCACCCTTGTGTGTTTATTTGGTTTGCATGCATTTGAAATAGAAGTTGCACATTTGGTTCTTTGGGCCATCATGCATGGAAATGCGTGATTGGTGGCCCGAGAATCGAGGCACATGCCCCTTTGATCACAAATATGATAAGGGGCATGATTGGTGCACACATTTTTGGAATTACATTGCCATGCAAGTTTTTGCCCTCTGCTGCTGTGAGTTGCAGGTTCTGCAGACATTCAGTGCCGGCCGGCAGTATTTAGTGCCGACCGGCAGTCTATTGATGGCCGATGGATGAATTTTGTGCCGGTGACTTCATGCTGATGCCGGTGGAAGTCCTACTCAGCCGATGATGTCCCTCAGTGTCCTGGGAGGCACTCCTGAGACTTTGGCAGTCTTCTGAGATGCAAAGCAGGGAAAACAGAGGCAATCTAAGCATGGCAGTGCAATTCCGAGCAAGTCCCGAGCATGCGTTGCATCCGGCCCTCATCTCGAGGCGGTTTACTGCTTTAATTAGATTAATTAATTTATTTGATTAATTTAGTTGGACTGTAATATTTTAATTAGTTTGCGTAGCTAATTAATCTGTATTATTCTTTTGGTCCCTCCGAGCAAGGGCATATTTGTAATAAGTGTGGGTGAGTGGTTTGTATGTCTTCCAACCCCCACTTCTTTCTTCCCTTTTATTTACCTGCTTTTAATGGTTAGTATTAGGGCACGTTTATTTTAGCATACCTTATGCAATGCATGCGTGCATCCATACATTTGTTTACATGCACCGGGCTCGGTACATCATACAAACTGCATCGTACTTTCAATTCCAAATTGAATACGTGATATTGTAGCATTTCACATGCCATGTCTAGGATAGCCGAGCCTACTCTAAACTGCATCTTTGCATGTGTTGCATTAGCCACTTAACATGAACTAGGACATGCATGATTGCTAACCAGTTTCTTGTTTTGGCACGGAGTACGATGTAAGTATCTATGCTTTAGCATCTCGCATGCGTGTGAATGTTAACATGACAGCATGTTTACCATGTGGCTAGTTGCTTATGTGATAAACTGTTTGAATGCCTGTGGGTGGAGGGATTGCTTGAGTTGGAATAAACTCATTGAAATCTGCATTTTAGTCTACTTGCGAGTAGCAAATTTCAAAGCATTTTCAAAGAAACGGATATGCAATGCTTATTTCCAAATTAGCAATCTAGTCTATACTTGTTTGCTGTGCGCATAACGTAGTAATTCTAGGCTAATAACCGGAATAAGAACAAGTAATGTTTTCAAAATCAGATATCACGGTTAGTAGAGGCCGGTCTTCGTACCGGGCGAAAGGGGTGCTCATAGCTAACCTTCCCCGATCGTACCAAGCTCCCGAGCCAAGACCACTTTGGTGATGACGGACACGTGGCCTTCGGCACCGAGTCAGGGTTTCCTAAATTTCCCATTTTAAAATATTTAGGTGGCGACTCTGTATCTGGCAAAGCAGTCCATGTTTGGCACTTCTTTTCAAAAATCTATTTTTCTCAAAACGATTTGCCAGAGTTTGAACCTTTTGGTTCAGATAAGAACCGCAACAAAACAAAAAGGAGTCCGAACTGTAGCGAGGTCCACCGCGGGCTTGTTACAGGTGGTCAATCTAACTTTCAGCTCTTGGAACGACTTTTCGCAAGTCTCACTCCAGACAAATTTGACTCCCTTCCGAGTCAACCTAGTCAACGGTGAAGCTAGCCTGGAGAAATCCTTCAAAACCGGCGGTAATACCCAGCTAATCCCAGAAAACTGCGGATCTCAAAAACGCTTTTAGGCTGTGCCCAGTCTTGCACTGCCTCAGTCTTGGATGTATCAACA
Organism: Camellia japonica; assembly: GCA_030407325.1. NCBI lineage: Eukaryota > Viridiplantae > Streptophyta > Magnoliopsida > Ericales > Theaceae > Camellia > Camellia japonica. The sequence goes on from JAPPVO010000003.1 coordinate 5,309,182, forward strand.
GACACCCCTTCCCGGATACCGCATGGCCTAAGAATTTGACTTCCCCTAGCCAGAACTCACACTTCCCAAACTTGGCATACAGCCTATGGGCTCTAAGCAACTCAAGCACCACTCTCAAGTGTTCCTCGTGCTCCTCCTCAAAAGGCGAATAGATAAGAATGTCGTCCACGAAAACGACTACAAAAAGATCTAAGAATTCTCGGAAGATCCGGTTCATCAAGTCCATAAAGACTGCCGGTGCATTGGTGAGCCCAAACGGCATCACCAGAAACTCATAATGGCCATACCGCATACGGAATGCCGTCTTCGGAATATCCTCCTCCCTGACTCTCAACTGATGGTAACCCGATCTCAAGTCTATCTTAGAGAAACAACGGGAACCCTTCAACTGGTCAAACAAATCATCTATACGGGGCATAGGGTACTTATTCTTAACTGTAGCCCGTTTCAACTTCCTGTAGTCGATACAAAGTCTCAATGCACCATCTTTCTTTTTAGCAAAGAGGGCCGGTGCTCCCCACGGTGAAACACTAGGGCGAACAAATCCCTTATCTAACAACTCTTGGAGTTGAATCTTCAACTCACTCAACTCGGCTGGGGCAAAACGATAAGGTGCCATAGAAATCGGCGCCGTGCCGGGCAATAAATCAATAGAGAACTCTATCTCTCGGTGAGGTGGCAAACTAACGAGATCCTCGGGAAAAACATCCGAGTACTCACAAACCACCCTCGGCAATACAATCTGGGTCTCATCACACTCACCACTCATAAAGCTAGCAAGTAGACTACTAAGCTCACCCCGTCCTCGCGGATCATACCCCGGTGGCAACACACTACCAACCCGATCCCCCAAGAAATGGAAACACTCCCCGCTCAAGGTACATACAGTGACCCTCTGGCGGTAGCAATCAATAACTGCCCGGTATGACGATAGCCAGTCCATACCCAAAATAACATCAAAACCCTTCATGGGCATAACAACAAAGGGAAAAAGAAGCCTATGGTCGGCGACCTCTATATCACAACCTCTACATCCGTGTTTCAAAATCAATTCACCCCCAATAGGCGATACAACACATATAGGAGATGCTAATAGTGCCAACTCCAACTCCAACACAGATGCAAATGCAACAGATACAAAAGAATGGGATGCACCCGTATTAATCAATACACTAGCAACCGAGTTACAAAACAGAAAGGTACCTCTCACAACAGACGGAACCGGTACCAGGTCCTGCGCAGTAACAGCATACACGCGTCTTGTAGGCCTCTGATCCACCTGCTCGCCTCTGGGAGCAAAAGACTGCTGCACCGACTGGGATGACGAAGCTCCCGGATTGGCCCTCGAGGCCTGCACAGACTGAGCTGGCTGATAACTCTGCGTCTGCCTAGAACCAGACGCTCCCGAAGTGGCACTCAACTGTGGGCAAAACCTCTTCAAGTGCCCAGGCTGACCACACTGATAGCAAGACAAAGGCTGGCCCGTGCCCTAACTCTGGCCCTGAGGTCTAGCTGAAGAAGAAGCAGCTCGCTGACCCCCTCCCTTCTGCGGGCAAACCGAAGACTTATGACCCAGCTGGCCACATGTATAACAAGTCAAACCTCCCTGATTACCTCTCCCGGAGCCTGTACTCGCACTGGAAGGTCGATCTAGCCAAACCACCCTGAGACTGCTGAGGATTAGAACCCCTCTGTCTCCTGCCATCACCCTGGCCATCTTGGCTCCTCTTGGAACCTCTCTGCCCCTCATCCTCCTCCTGCATCATAATCTCCATATGAGCTGTAGCCTCCACCAAACGTCTATACTCTCGGATAAAAGACCCTCCAACCCTCAACTTGAGCCCACGCCTCAACTTCCGCTCAAACTCAAAGCAACGGCGTTCCTCGGACTCCACAAGTTCAGGTGCAAACCTGGACAAACTGGTAAATGTAGCCTCAAACTCGGCTACTGACAAACCTTGCTGTTTAAGCTAGCAAAACTGTTCCCTCAGCTTCTCCCTAGCAGCTGAAGATAAGAACTTCTCCTGGAAAGCACTCACAAAAGCCTCCCACGCAGCACCAACATGGCCCTTCTCGTACTTCCACCATTGACCCGCATCTCCCTTCAGTTGGAAGGATGCCAAGGTCACCTTTAGAGCCCCATCCTCGATGCCAAGCATCTCGAATGTCTTCTCCATTTGTTCCAACCACTCGTCAACCTTAAGTGGCTCCTTCAGATCCCCAATAAACTCGTCCAGGTTAGACCGGAAGAATTCCCTCTTCAAGAAAGAAGGCCCTGCCTTAGCAACCTGGTTCTCAGCTCTGAGAATACCCAAAGCTCCTGCTATCTCGGGCCAAAGCACTCATAGCCTGCTGACCCACTGGCTCGGCCACATTGGCCTGACCAACTCCCTCCTGTACTGTCGGAACGTCATCCGGTAAAAGTACTTCCTGCCTCCTAGGCCTACCACACCTACCACCTCGTCCTCGTCCTGACATCCTATTAAAAGTAATGAAGATGTTAGCACATTCATAAATGTGCCGAAACTAAACACTTGCGTCCTAATGCATGGACAATTGTAATTCACTCCACGTAAGCACATAAACACATAAGCACTTACGAATTTCATTCCCGGATAATGATACTCCTGAGGCGTTACTAGAGTTCCGGTTAGAAACAGCATTGATCAAGTGCTTTTCCAACAAGACTCACAGAAACCCAATGACCCAATCAATATCCTAGAAATCAAATCCCATACCCAAGTAGTCACATAAGCATGTTATCAATTAAACACATAGCATATGACACTACATCTAAGTCTCTAACAAGCGAGACAAACCCATTGTGATACTAATCACTTCCCACGTACCCAAAGTATTCGAACTCGGTACGCTTTGATACCAAGTTGTAACGCCCTCAAAATAATACATAAATCCCATCATTTAAGACATGCAATGGTATAAAGAAATCAACACCTTTTCATTCATCAGAGTAATTCTTACAACAGTATTACATGTTAACAACAAAAGCAAGTGCCCTTTAGGCTTACAGCTTTCCAAGTTAACACTTGGTTACACAAAAGAAGAGTACTAACTCTATACAAAATAAGCCCGTGGCTTGATGTACATGTAATACAACAAAATAATCAAAAAGAGTCTTTAACTCCCATATGCTTCCAAGCTAAGTCCTTGGAGGTGGCATGCTACCTGTACCTGAAAATAATGTCTCATATAGGGTGAGCCAATGCCCAGTAGAGATATGCTAAACACGATATGGGCAGTAACTAAGACATTAGCAGTTGATAAATGTTCGATTATCACAAATCAATTCATAATCCATTCTCATTACATGACCACAATGTTCATATTTCATTTCATTTTCCATTTCTCATCATTTTCTCAATTTACATCAACGGCTCGGAACCTGGCCAACCACTTATATGAGGCAGTGACTCATATTAAACGCTTTCCGTTTTACAATAGATAAACATACTAGTTGTATCAACATCTCAACATAGAAGCATACAAGCTATATCCACATTTCAACAGATAAGCATATTAGCTCCAAAGATAAGCATATGAGCTGTATCAATACTTTAACTGACAAGCATATTAGCTGTATCAGTGGAGTCCATCCCCTATCTCCTCCCAAACAACATCCGGTTTAGAGGTCCATCCCTTATCTTCCCCTAAACCGTGGAGTACATCCCCTATCTTCTCCCACACACACAACATATATACACAAAGGTCATATACTCAATCAAACAATACATAACGTTAATGTATTCTATCAACTGTCATACTCTATGACACATCCAATTTATTAGTTTTAGTTTGCCTAATCATCATGCATTGTCTACAACAATCAAAACTACCCTCCACCGGTAGCCCAAGCAATTATTTCTAAATAGATAATAAAAGCTCCAACAGATAAGATATCAATGTTTTCAAAAGTGAGCGATTAACAAATCCAACTCCACCATTTCACAATATAATGAGCCAATTTCATTATTTCCATCTCAATTCCAAACAACAACATTTTTCCCAAATTAATTATATCAATTAATTTATACTACAACTTAGGGTTTTCTACCCCTTTTTCCAACAAGAACCCCATGGTCCATAAATCAACAATCAACAACAATGACACCATTTTGAAGCCCAAAATACATATTTAAGAATCAAAATGACAAAAAAACCCATTACACACTTCGAAACCCTAGATCCCAAAATCAAACCATTTAACCAAATGCTCAATAATTTAGGTTACAACCCATAGGAGTGAGTAGGAATCCCTACCTCAAATTTCGGAGTCCAAGGAAGAAGATGAAAAAAATCAAAATGCTCCAAACTCCAAGATCCACGGATCAAAACGAAGCCCTCGACGATCAACACGACTTTTACAAAGACCGAAGGGAAGGAAAGCACTTCTAACTAGATCAAACCTTAGAGAGAAGGGAGTTTCTAGAGAGAGAGGCTCTCAAAAATGCTTTTGGGAAAGTAAGAGAGAGAGAGGGAATGTAAAAAGTGATTTCAAAATGCCCAGCTGCCCACTGATATACGACATTCCTGCTCGAGCGGAGAACACAACGCTCGAGCGTCGAGAACAAAAGACTAGGTCCGCTTGAACGCAAGAAAGCCCGCTCGAGCGCCAAGACACAGGAATAAAGCACATCCGCTCGAGCGCGTAAACCATTCCGCTCGAGCATAAATTTCCCCCTCCCAGAACTTACACCCAAAAATGTACTACCCGCTCGAGCGCCAACAAGCCCGCTCGAGCGCAGAAAACCCGCTCGAGCGTAGAAAACACACCTGCAGAAGTTTTGCAGGAACACGAAATACTGGGAGTGTGTAAACCCCGCTCGAGCGCAAGAAGGCCCGCTCGAGCGCACAACCAAAAACCAAACTCCGCTCGAGCGTAGAATAACCCGCTCGAGCGCAACACCAAAAACCTGGGCGACTAGAATTGAGACTTAGGCTCAACTAACCTGTAACACACCTGCCCAAAACATCCCCAAAACCCAAACACAAAGAGTAAAGGGTGTAAACAAGATAATTATCACTATCAACTTCACGGAACCGAGTCCGGAATACAATTGAACAGTAAAGGGACAACCGGGATCGCTATAAATTTCCTTTTCTATTCTACTTACTTTTTTGTTTAATTTACAAATAGATCGTTAAGGTATAGTGGTTTCTTCAATGAACTTCCATTTGTATTCAATTTTCTTTTCTATTCAACTTCCTTTTTTATTTAATTTTGCAGATAGATCGTTATGGTATAGTGGTTTCTTGAATGAAGTTTTTTTGTTATATTTATGCAACTTCGATTTTTATTTTTCTTGGACATCAATTTTTATTCAACTTCCATTTTTATTTAATTTCCAAATAGATCGTTAAGGTATAGTCGTTTCTTGAATGAACTTCCATTTAATTTTAATTTTATACAAATTTTATGCAATTTGTATTTGATTTCCTTTTCTATTCAACTTCCATTTTTATTTAATTTCCAGATAAATCGTTAAGGTATAGTGGATTTTTCAATGAACTTTTATTGTTAATTTTGGGCAACTTCATTTTTATTTTTATCGAATATCAATTTTTATTCAATGTCCTTTTCCATTCAACTTCCATTTTTATTTAATTTCCAAATTGATCATTAAGGTATAGTCGTTTCTTGAATGAACTTTCATATTAATCTTATGCAACTTCCATTTTTATTTTTATTCAACTTCCATTTTTATTCAATTTCCTTTTCTATTCAATTTCCTTTTTTATTTAATTTCAAAATAGAACGTTAAGTTATAGTCGTTTCTCGAATGAACTTTTATTTTTATTTTTATACAACTAATATTTGTATTCAATTTTCTTTTCTATTCGACTTCCTTTTTTTTATTTTATTCCAAAATAGATCGTTAAGGTATAGTGGTTTCTGGAATGAACTTCTATTGTTAATTTTATGCAACTTTCATTTTTATTTTTATTCAACTTCCATTTGTATTCAATTTCCTTTTCTATTCAACTTGCTTTTTTATTTAATTTCCAGATAGATCGTTAAGGTATAGTGGCTTTTCCAATGAACTATTATTGTTAATTTTGTGCAACTTCCATTTTTATTTTTTTTGAGCATCAATTTTTATTCAACGTCCTTTTCCATTCAACTTCCATTTTTATTTAATTTTCAAATAGATCGTTAAGGTATAGTCGTTTCTTGAATAAACTTCCATATTAATTTTATGCAACTTCTATTTTATTTTTATTCAACTTCCATTTTTATTCAATTTCCTTTTCTATTCAACTTCCTTTTTTATTTAATTTCCAAATAGATCGTTAAGGTATAGTCGTTTCTTAAATGAACTTCCATTTTCAATTTTGATGCAACTTCCATTTTTATTTTTTTTCAACTTCCATTTTTATTCAATTTCCTTTTCTATTCAACTTCCTTTTTTATTTAATTTCCAAATAGATCGTTAAGGTATAGTGGTTTCTTGAATGAATTTCCATTGTTAATTTTATGCAACTTCTATTTTTATTTTTATTCAACTTCCATTTTTATCCAATTTAATTTCCTATTCAACTTCCTTCTTATTTCATTTCCAAATAGATCGTTAAGGTATAGTGGTTTCTTGAATGAACTTCAATTTTCAAATTTGATGCAACTTCCATTTTTTTTTTTATTCAACTTCAATTTTTATTCCATTTCTTTTTCTATTCAACTTATTTTTTTTATAATTTCCAAATAGTTCCTTAAGGTATAGTGGTTTTTTGAATGAACATCCATTTTTAATTTGATGCAACTTCCATTTTTATTTTTATTCAACTTCCATTTTTATTCAATTTCATTTTCTATTCAACTTCGTTTTTTATTTAATTTTCAAATAGTTCATTAAGTATAGCGGTTTCTTGAATGAACTTCCATTTTTAATTTTATACAACTTCCTTTTTTGTTTTTATTCAAGTTCCTTTTTTTATTAATTTGCAAATAGATCGTTAAGGTATAGGGGTCTCCTGAATTAACTTCCATTTTCAATTATATGCAACTTCCATTTTTATTTTCATTCAACTTCCTTTTCATTCAATTTCTTTTTCTATTCAACTTCCTTTTTTTTTTTAATTTCCAAATAGATCGTTAAGGTATAACGGTTTCTTGATTGAACTTAAATTTTTATTTTTATTCAACTTCCATTTGGATTCAATTTCCTTTTCAATTTAATTTCCAGATAGATCGTTAAGGTATAGTGGTTTCTTGAATGACTATTTTTTGTTAATTTTATGCAACTTTCATTTTTATTTTTCTTGAACATGAATTTTTATTCAATTTCCTTTTTCATTCAACTTCCATTTTTATTTAATTTCCAAATAGATCGTTCAGGTATAGTAGTTTCTTGAATGAACTTCCATTTTTATTTTATGCAACTTCCATTTTTATTTTTATTCAACTTCCATTTTTATTCAATTTCTTTTTTTATTCAACTTCCTTTTTTATTTAATTTACAAATAGATCGTTAAGGTATAGTGGTTTCTTGAATGAACTTTCATTTTTATTTTTATTCAACTTCCATTTGTATTCAATTTCTTTTTCTATTCAACTTCCTTTTTTTATTTAATTTCCAAATAGATCGTTAAGGTATAATGGTTTCTTCAATGAACTTTTATTGTTAATTTTATGCAACTTCCATTTTTATTTTTATTGAACATCAATTTTTATTCAATTTCCTTTTCCATTCAACTTCCATTTTTATTTAATTTCCAAATAGATCGTTAAGGTATAGTCGTTTTTTGAATGAACTTCCATTTTAATTTTATGCAACTTCCATTTTTATTTTTATTCAACTTCCATTTTTATTCAATTTCCTTTTCTATTCAACTTCCTTTTTTATTTAATTTCCAAATAGATCGTTAAGGTATAATGGTTTCTTGAATGAACTTCCATTGTTAATTTTATGAAACTTCCATTTTTTTTTTATTCAACTTCCATTTTTTTTCAATTTCCTTTTCTATTTAACTTCATTTTTTATTTAATTTGCAAATAGATCGTTAAGGTATAGGGGTTTCTTGAATGAACTTCCGTTTTTATTTTTATTCAACTTCCATTTGTATTCAATTTCCTTTTCTATTCAACTTCTTTTTTTATTTAATTTCCAGATAGATCGTTAAGATATAGTGGTTTCTTCAATGAACTTTTATTGTTAATTTTGTGCAACTTCCATTTTTATTTTTCTTGAACATCAATTTGTATTCAACGTCCTTTTCCATTCAACTTCCATTTTTATTTAATTTCCAAATATATCGTTAAGGTATAGTTGTTTCTTGAATAAACTTCTATATTAATTTTATGCAACTTCTATTTTTATTTTTATTCAACTTCCATTTTTATTCAATTTCCTTTTCGATTCAACTTCCTTTTTTATTTAATTTTCAAATAGATCATTAAGGTATAGTCGTTTCTTGAATAAACTTCCATTTTCAATTTTGATGCAACTTCCATTTTTATTTTTTTTCAACTTCCATTTTTATTCAATTTCGTTTTGTATTCAACTTTCTTTCTTATTTAATTTCCAAGTAGATCGTTAATGTATAGTGGTTTCTTGAATGAACTTCCATTTTTATATTTATGCAACTTCCATTTTTATTTTTGTTGAACTTCAATTTTTATTCAATTTCCATTTCTATTCAACTTACTTTTTTATTTAATTTCTAAATAGATCGTTAAGGTATAGTGATTTCTTGAATGAACTTCCATTTTCAATTTTGATGCAACTTCCATTTTTATTTGTATTCAACTTCCATTTGTATTCAATTTCCTTTTCTATTTAACCTCCTTTTTTACTTAATTTCCAGATAGATCGTTAAGGTATAGTGATTTCCTGAATGAACTTTTATTGTTAATTTTATGCAACTTCGATTTTTATTTTTATTGAACATTAATTTTTACTCAATTTCCTTTTCCATTCGACTTCCATTTTTGTTTAATTTCCAAATAGATCGTTACGGTATACTCGTTTCTTTAATGAACTTCCATTTTAATTTTATGCAACTTCCATTTTTATTTTTATTCGTTTTCCATTTTTATTCAATTTTCTTTACTATTCAACTTCCATTTTTATTTAATTTACAAATAGATCGTTAAGGTATAGTGTTTTCTAAAATGAACTTCCATTTTCAATTTTATGCAACTTCCTTTTTTATTTTTATTCAACTTCCATTTTTATTCAATTTCATTTTCTATTCAACTTCCTTTTTTATTTAATTTCCAAATAGATCGTTAAGTTATAGTGGTTTCTTGAATGAACTTTTGTTGTTAATTTTATGCAACTTCCATTTTTATGTTTATTTAACTTCCATTTTTATTCAATTTCTTTTCTATTCAACTTCCTTTTTTTATTTAATTTACGAATAAATCGTTAAGGTATAGTGGTTTCTTGAATGAACTTCAATTTGTGTTCAATTTCCTTTTCTGTTCAACTTCCTTTTTTATTTAATTTCCAGATGCATCGTTAAGGTGTAGTGGTTTCTTGAATGAACTTTTTTTGTTAATTTTATGCAACTTCGATTTTTATTTTTATTAGACATCAATTTTTATTCAACTTCCATTTTTATTTAATTTCCAAATAGATCGTTAAGTTATAGTCATTTCCTGAATGAGCTTCCATTTTAATTTTATGCAATTTCCATTTTTATTTTTATTCAACTACCATTTTTATTCAATTTCCTTTTCTATTCAACTTTCTTTTTTATTTGATTTCCAAATTGTTCGTTAAGGTATAATGGTTTCTTGAATGAACTTCCATTGTTTATTTTATGTAACTTCTATTTTTATTTTTATTCAATTTCCTTTTCTGTTCAACTTCCTTTTTTATTTAATTTCCAAATAGATCGTTAAGGTATAATGGTTTATTGAATGAACTTCCATTTTTATTTTTATTCAACTTCCATTTGTATTCAATTTCTTTTTCTATTCAACTTCCTTTTTTATTTAATTTCCAAATAGATCGTTAAGGTATAGTGGTTTCTTGAATGAACTTCTATTTTCAATTTTGATGCAACTTCCATTTTTATTTTTATTCAATTGCCAGTTTTATTCAATTTCCTTTTCTATTCAACTTCCTTTTTTTATTTAATTTTCAAAGAGATCGTTAATGTCATGACCCGAACCCGCCCCCAAGGGTTAAGGACATAACCGGCCTGTAATCATGAGATTACCTACGGCCTCAAATCAAACCTAACGTATTTTAACAGAGTTAATGGGGGCCAAACAGAAGCAATTTAAAATTTTGTCCATAGAGCTTTGCTTACATGGCACATCATCACAACTATACATATGCATATTAATAACTCACAACAAAATATGTACTACACAAGGTTTTATACATACATGATCATATAATTCTAAGCCAACCCAAGAAAACTATATACAACATATTCAAAGACTTCGCCCACATGACAAAATAAAACAAAATGGCAAAAAGGCGAAGACGGGTCTCGTGCGTGAGATGCAAGGGATGACTCTTCAAAACCTTTGTTGTTCCACATGGACTTCACTGGGGCTGGGTTTGGACTTCTCTTGGCTCACCTAAAAACACATGAATGAGCGTGAGCGAAAGCCCAGTGAATAATATCAATTAAAGGAGCTATATAGGCGATATGTAGAACAACATGCTTCAAACGGCCTTAGGCCCAATTCACATTTTTATTTAACATATATACACAATTTAGGTCAAGTGACTGCGGTTCCAAACAAACTGGCCTTTGGCCCATTCAAACTTTCATTTGTGTCAAAACGGCCTTTGGCCCATCCATTCGTTCATGTCGAAACGGCCTCTGGCCCATTCATTCATGTCAAAACGGCCTCTGGCCCATTCATTCATGTCAAAACGGCCTCTAGCCCATCCATTCATGTCAAAACGGCCTCTGGCCCATCCATTCATGGCAAAACGGCCTCTGGCCCCTGGCCCATTCATTCTATTATTCGGATCAGACTGGCCTCTGGCCCACTCATTTGGTATAGCAAACATTGTCCACCAATCGAATCAATTGAACTTATAAAACTTACATAGAAGTAAGCAATTGGACAACAACATATTTCAAATATCTCTGTTAAGATATTACTCACAGTGATTGGTTGGTTGGTTTGCCCTAGAGCTCGACCCTACACATTCCATGAACACAAAAGGGTCAAAATTAACATTTTCCTCTTTAGGCTTCATTCTTATCTCTTTAACTCAATTACAATGCTCAATGCATGCCTAAGAGTACTTGGAAGTGAAAGAGAACAGAAAATGAAACATAGAATGTCTTTTCAAAATTTCAGAAAACAGGGTCCCCGCTCGAGCGGACCCTTGAGGCCTGCAAAAGTACTAGATATATCAAAGTTACGCTCGATCTCGAACTCTGGCGCTCGAGCGGAAGGCCTCTCTACATGGCTCCCCGCTCGAGCGTGAACTTCCCTGCTCGAGCGGACACCATGTCTGCAGAAAATACTGGGAGCACGAATTTCACGCTCGAGCGGCGGTTTCCCCGCTCGAGTGGACATCAAAATTCTAGAAAATCCAGAACATGTTCTTGAGCTTCAAATTGATGTTCAAAGGTCCCAAATGCATGATTTTGGCTCAAAATTCACATATACATATTCTAACATGGTATAAACACCAAATTACAACACAATGAAGCTCAATTTCACAATCTAATCACATGCATGTCTCAAATTAACTCAAACTCATCACCAACACACTGGATTCAAACATGCAAGACTCAAACTCTCATGATTTGCACTTGCATGTGAAATATACACAATATCCTCAACTTAATTGGTGAAGAGATGATCAAATACGTGGTCATTAATCAAAACTCAACATGGATTACATACTTTATGCTCAAACATGGAAATTTATGGCAATATCTTACATGCATGTGTTCTAAGACTTCAAATTCAACAAAACCAACTCAATTTCATGTCAAGCTCACTCTTGATTACCCAACTAGCTTGAATACACAAAATTACAAACTAGAATCTATGAAATACTCACCTAGGAGCTTTAATTCTCACAATCTATAGCAAGTTCTTGAGAAATCTTCAAGGTTTCCAAGCTTTGAGCCAAAATTACACAATGTCTCTCCCTTTCTCTCTCTATAGCCGATTCTCTCTCTTTCTAAGGCACAAAATCTGATTTTGAGCTCAAATGTATGAATTGAGTGTATAGTGCCTCTCTTTATAAGTCTCACTAATCGTAATTATTTAACATTAAATAATTTGAGCACTATGCCATTAATTAAATCAATTTAATCTAATCCAAATCAATTTTCAATCAAATTTCACTGTAGGCTCTAAAAATTATGCTAATCACAATGGTGTAATCGATCTCGGGTTCTGTGGCCGATAAGGCCTTCAATTTAATTTCCAAAGCAGATAATCAAACAGATATTCCTACGGGGAACAGATAGAAATTCAAAACTACATATTTTCACATAATGGCACCTAAAATCATATTAAACACATAATCATACTCATATTAAGGACCAATTAACATATTACGGAACAGGGATATCACAGTTAAGCCATAGTGGTTTCTTGAATGAACTTCCATTTTTTATTTTATGCAACTTCCATTTTTTATTTTATGCAACTTCCATTTTTATTCAATTTCCTTTTCTATTCCACTTCCTTTTCTATTTAATTTCCAAATAGATCGTTAAGGTATAGTGGTTTCTTTAATGAACTTCCATTTTTATATTTATGCAACTTACATTTTTATTTTTATTCAACTTCCATTTTTACTTTTATTCAACTTCAATTTTTATTCAATTTCCTTTTCTATTAAACTTCCTTTTTTATTTAATTTCTAAATATATCGTTAAGGTATAGTGTTTTTTGAATGAACTTCCATTTTCAATTTTGATGCAACTTACATTTTTAATTTTATTCAACTTCCATTTCTATTCAATTTCCTTTTCTATTCAAATTTCTTTTTTATTTAATTTCCAAATAAATCGTCAAGGTACAGTGGTTTCTTGAATTAACTTCCATTGTCAATTCTATGCAACTTCCATTTTTGTTTTTATTCAACTTCAATTTTTATTCAATTTCCTTTACTATTCAACTTCCCGTTTTATTTAATTTCCAAATAGATCGTTAAGGTATAGTTCTTTCTTGAATAAACTTCCATTTTTATTCAATTCCTTTTCTATTCAACTTCCTTTTCTATTTAATTTCCAAATAGATCGTTAAGGAGTAGTGGTTTCTTGAATGAACTTCCATTTTCAATTTTGATGCAACTTCCACTTTTTATTTTTATTCAACTTCCATTTGTATTCAATTTCCATTTCTATTGAACTTCCTTTTTTAATTAATTTCCAAATAGATCGTTAAGTATAGTGGTTTCTTGAATGAACATTTATTGTTAATTTTATGCAACTTCGATTTTTGTTTTTATGGAACACTAATTTTTATTCTATTTTTTTTTTATTCAACTTCCATTTTTATTTAATTTCCAAATAGATCGTTAAGGTATAGTGGTTTCTTGAATGAACTTCCATTTTAATTTTATGCAACTTCCATTTTTATTTTTATTCAACTTCCATTTTTATTCAATTTTCTTTTCTATTCGACTTCCTTTTTTATTTAATTTCCAAATAGATCGTTAAGGTATAGTGATTTCTTGAATGAACTTCCATTGTTAATTTTATGCAACTTCAATTTTTACTTTTATTCAACATCCATTTTTATTCAATTTCCATTTCTATTCAACTTCCTTTTTTTATTTAATTTCCAAATAAACCGTTAAGGTATAGTGGTTTCTGGAATGAACTTCCATTTTTATTTTTATTCAACTTCCATTGGAATTCAATTTCCTTTTCTATTCAACTTCCTTTTTTATTTTATTTCCAAATAGATCGTTAAGGTGTAGTGGTTACTTGAATGAACTTCGATTTTTAATTTTATGCAACTTCTATTTTTATTTTTATTCAACTTCCACTTTTAATCAATTTCTTTTTCTATTCACCTTATTTTTTTTATATAATTTCCAAATAGACCGTTAAAGTATAGTGGTTTCTTGAATGAACTTTCATTTTCAATTTTGATGCAACTTCCATTTTCATTTTTATTCAACTTCCATTTTTATTCAATTTCCTTTTCTATTCAACTTCTTTTTTATTTCAATTCCAAATAGATCGTTAAGGTATAGCGGTTTTTTCAATGAACTTCCATTTTTAATTTTATGCAACTTCTATTTTTATTTTTATTCAACTTCAATTTTTATTGAATTTCTTTTTCTATTCAACTTATTTTTTTATATAATTTCCAAATAGATCGTTAAGGTATAGTGGTTTCTTGAATGAACTTCCGTTTTTAATTTTATGCAACTTCCATTTTTATTTTTATTCAATTTCCTTTTCTATTCAACTTCCATTTTTATTTAATTTCCAAATAAATCGTTAAGTTATTGTGGTTTTTTGTATGAACTTCCATTTTTAATTTTATGGAACATCCATTTTTATATTTATTCAACTTCCATTTTTATTCAATTTACTTTTCTATTCAACTTTCTTTTTTATTTAATTTCCCAATAGATCGTTAAGGTATAGTGGTTTCTTGAATAAACGTCCATTTTTAATTTTGATGCAACTTCCATTTTTATTTTTATTCAACTTCCATTTTTATTCAATTTCCTTTTTCTATTCAAATTCTTTTTTTATTTAATTTCCAAATAAATCGTTAAGGTATAGTGGTTTCTTGAATTAACTTTCATTGTTAATTTTATACAACTTCCATTTTTATTTTTATTCAACTTCAATTTTTATTTAATTTCCTTTTCTATTCAACTTCCCTTTTTATTTAATTTCCAAATAGATCGTTAAGGTATAGTTGTTTCTTGAATACACTTCTATTTTTATTCAATTTCCTTTTCTATTCAACTTCCTTTTCTTATTTAGTCTACAAACAGATTGTTAAGGTATAATGGTTTCTTGAATGAATTTCCATTTGTATTCAATTTCCTTTTCTATTCAACTTCCTTTTTTATTTAATTTCCAGATAGATTGTTAAAGTATAGTGGTTTCTTGAATGAACTTCCTTTTTTATTTTTATTCAACTTCCATTTGTATTCAATTTCCTTTTCTATTAAACTTCCTGATAGATGGTTAATTTTTATGCAATTTCCTTTTCCATTCAACTTCCATTTTTTTTTTAATTTCCAAATAGATCGTTACGGTATAATCGTTTCTTTAATGAACTGCCATTTTAATTTTATGCAACTTCCATATTTATTTTTATTCGTTTTCCATTTTTATTCAATTTCCTTTTCTATTCAACTTACATTCTTATTTAATTTACAAATAGATCGTTAAGGAATAGTGGTTTCTTGAATGAACTTCCATTTTCAATTTTATGCAACTTCCACTTTTTATTTTTATTCAACTTCCATTTGTGCTCAATTTCCTTTTCTATTTAACTTCCTTTTTTACTTAATTTCCAGATAGATCGTTAAGGTATAGTGGTTTCTTGAATGAACATTTATTGTTAATTTTATGCAACTTCGATTTTTATTTTTATTCAACTTCAATTTTTATTCAATTTCCTTTTCTATTCAACTTTCTTTTTTATTTAATTTCCCAATATATCGTTAAGGTATAGTGGTTTCTTTAATGAACTTCCATTTTCAATTTTGATGCAACTTCCATTTTTATTTTTATTCAACTTCCGTTTGTATTCACTTTCCTTTTCTATTCAACTTCTTTTTTTTACTTAATTTCCAGATTGATCATTAAGGTATAGTGGTTTCTTGAATGAACTTTTATTGTTAATTTTATGCAAGTTTGATTTTTATTTTTGTGGAACACTAATTTTTATTCAATTTCCTTTTCCATTCAACTTCCATTTTTATTTAATTTCTGAATAGATCGTTAAGGTATAGTTGTTCTGTAACGCCCTCAAAAGAATACATAAATCCCATCATTTTAGACATGCAATGGTATAAAGAAATCAACATCTTTCCATTCATCAGAGTAGTTCTTACAACAGTATTACATGTTAACACAACCAAAATGCACTATAGGCTTACAGCTTTCCAAGTTAACACTTGGTTACACAAAAGAAGAGTACTAACTCTATACAAAATAAGCCCTTGGCTTGATATACATGTAATACGAACAAAATAATAATAAAAAAAAGAGTCTTCAACTCCCATATCCATCCAAGCTAAGTCCTTGGAGGTGGCATGTTACTTGTATCTGAAAATAATGCCCCATATAGGGTGAGCCAACGCCCAGTAGAGATATGCTAAACACAGTATGAGCAGTAACTAAGACATTAGCAATTGATAAATGTTTAAATCACATAAATCAATTCATAACCCAGTTCCATTACATGACCATTATATCCATGTTTCATTTCATTTTCCATTTCTTACCAAATTCACAATTCACAACAACGGCTCAGAACCTGGCCAACAACTTATATGAGACAGTAACTCATATTAAACGTTTCCCCTTTTTACATTAGGTAAGCATATTAGCTATATCAGTACTTCGATAGAATGAGCATATAAGCTATATCAACATTTCAACAGATACATAGAGCTATATCAACATTTCAACAGATAAGCATATGAGCTATATCAACATTTCAACATAAGTATGAGCTATATCAACACTTCCATAATAAGATAAGAGCTGTATCAAACATTAACTGACAAGCATATGAGCTGTGTCAGGGAGTCCATCCCCTATCTCCTCCCAAACAACATCCGGTTTAGAGGTCCATCCCCTATCTTCCCCTAAACCGTGGAGTACATCCCCTATCTCCCCTCCCACACACAAGTATATACACATAGGTCATATACACAATCAATCAATACATAACGTTAATGTATTCTATCAACCGTCATACTCAATGACACATCCAATTGATTAGTTTTAGTTTGCCTAATCATCATGCATTGTCTACAACAATCAAACTACCCTCCACCGATAGCCCAAGCAATTATTTCTAAACAGATAATAAAAGCTCCAACAGATAAAATATCAATGTTTTCAAAATGAGCGATTAATAAATCCAACTCCACCATTCTACCATATAATGAGCCAATTTCATTATTTCCAACTCAATTCCATATAACCACAATTTCCCAAATTAATTATATACCAATTAATTTATATACAAATTAGGGTTTCTTCCCATTCTCAATATTGACCCAATGGTTAATATCAACAACCAACAACAATATCATTTTGAAACCCAATACACATTTTAGAATCAAAATACAAAACCCTCTTTTAACATTTTCAAACCCTAACTCCCAAAATCAACCATTTAACAAAATGCCCAAAAATCTAGGTCAAAACCCATAAGTGAGTAGGAATCCCTACCTCAAAAGATGAAACCCAACGAAGAAGATGAAGAAAAAAAGTGCTCCAAATCCAAATTTCTCGGATCAAAAGAAGCCCTCGACGATCAACCCAACTTTTACAAAGACCGAAGGAAAGGAAAGCACTCTAACTAGATCAAACCCTAGAGAGAAGGGAGTTTCTAGAGAGAGAGGCTCTCAAAAACGTTTTTGGGAAAGTAAGAGAGAGAGAGAGAGTGTAGAAAATGATTCAAAAATGCCCAACTGCCCTCTGTTATACGACATTCCCGCTCGAGCGGAGAACACAACGCTCGAGCGTCAAGAACAAAAAACTAGGTCCGCTCGAGCGCAAGAAGGCCCGCTCGAGCGCCAAGACACAGGAATAAAGTACATCCGCTCGAGCGCGAAAACCAGTCCGCTCGAGCGTAGATTTCCCCCTCCCAGAACTTACACCAAAAATGTACCACCCGCTCGAGCGCCAACAAGACCGCTCGAGCGCGACCCGCTCGAGCGCAGGAAACCCGCTCGAGCGTAGAAAACACACCTGCAGAAGTTTTGCAGGGACACGAAATACTGGAAGGGTGTAAACCCCGCTCGAGCGCAAGAAGACCCGCTCGAGCGGACCATCAAAAACTGGCAACAACAATGGGAGCCAAAACTCTACCAACCTGAATCAACCAAGCCCAACACATCCTAAAACTCAAACGAATCGATTTAAAGGATGACAACAAGACAATTACAACTATCAACTTCACGGAACCGAGTCCGGAATACAACTGAACAGTAAAGGGACAACCGGGATCGCTATAACCTCCCCCCTTAAAGAATTTCGTCCCCGAAATTAAACAAGTTTTCAAAAACAGGTTTTCTCCATTCTCAATAATTTACAACATAATATTAAACATTCCGACCCATTACCGGTCAATCTCATCTCTTTTCAAGAGGCATTCACATCATATAACAACTTGCATTATCAACATGCATTCCTTTGAAATTTACCAATTTCAACTCATTTTCCACACCATTCCATAACACATGCAACATTAATATCATGCTTGCATTTCCACAACATACTTAACATACACAATGTTAACATAACTTCCATAAACCAAAACATTCACAATGTTTTACAACTTAAGACATATATAATGCTCTTAAAGTTCAATAACGTATTACAAAATTTTCGTTACATGATTACACATCAACAAACATGTCCGGATACTTTCTCGGACTTCCAACTCACGTTCCCAAGTGGCTTCCTCCACTCCGTGATGTTTCCACAAAACCTTTACCAAGGGAATGGTCTTGCCTCGCAAGACTTGATCCCGCCTATCCAAGACCCGAACCGGTCTCTCCTCATACGAGGCATCCTCATCTACCTCCAAATCGGTCCAATCCAACACATGGGACGGATCGGGCTCATACTTCCGAAGCATACTAACATGAAACACGTCATGCACCCCGGACAACTGCGGTGGCAAAGCCAAACGATAAGCAACTTCCCCAATCCTCTCAAGGATCTCAAAGGGACCAATAACCGAGGGGATAACTTCCCACTCTTCCCGAACCTCATCAAACCTCGCCTAGGTGATATTTTCAAGAAAACATGATCACCTACCTCAAACGCCAAAGGCCTCCTCCTACGGTCGGCATAACTCTTTTGACGACTCTGGGCTGTAACAAGCCTCCTACGGATAAGCTCAACTTTCTCCGTCGTCTCTCTAACCAACTCCGGGCCCAACAAAGGTGCATCACCCACCTCGGCCCAACAAACTGGAGACCTACACGGTCGGCCATACAAGGCCTCAAACGGTGCCATACCGATACTAGACTGAAAGCTGTTGTTGTAGGCAAACTCCACCAATGGCAAGTGCCTCTCCCACGTCCCACTAAAGTCAAGGACACAACCTCGAAGCATATCCTCAAGGATCTGAATAGTACGCTCGGACTGCCCGTCAGTCTGAGGATGATAAGCCGTACTAAAGGTCAACTTAGTGCCCAAGGCACTCTGCAAACTCTGCCACAACCTAGCAGTAAAACGAGGATCTCTATCTGAGACGATCGTCACTGGGACCCCGTGCAATCTCACTATGTCCCGAATATACAAGTCGGCAAGATGATCTACCGAATCTCTCACGCGCATAGGGATAAAGTGCGCCGACTTAGTCAACCGGTCTACAACCACCCAAATAGCATCACTACCCCCTGAGTCCAACCTACGAAGACCTACAACGAAGTCCATAGTGACATGCTCCCACTTCCACTCGGCAATAGGCAAGGGTTGCAACAAACCCGCTGGCCTCTGATGCTCGGCCTTCACTTGCTGACAAGTAAGGCACTTAGACACGAAGACTGCCACATCTCTCTTCATTCCTCGCCACCAGAACTGGCGACCAAATCCCGATACATCTTAGTGCCTCCCGGATGCACCGCAAGGCGTGAATGATGAAACTCTCGGAGTACTTCCTCTCGGCAAGACTCCGGCACAAACAAACGGTCTCGGTATCTCACACTCAGGTCGGGATACACCGTCAAACCCTTCTCAACCTTCCCACTGGAGATCTTCTCTCGGAGGGATTCTACCTCAAGGTCACCTCTCTGTGCCTCTAACACTCGAGTCACAAGGGTAGGCTGTGCAACAACAGAAAACAAGGCCGCAGCCTCAACAGATTCGCCCAGGAGCAAATCAAACTCGCCAAGTGCCCCCAACATCTCCCACTCCCGGATGGCTATACAAGCTACATCACCTATGGATTTTCTGCTAAGGGCATCGGCCACAACATTGGCCTTTCCCGGGTGATAGTGCAACTCAAAATCATAATCCTCAATGAACTCCATCCACCTTCTCTGCCTCAAATTCAAGTCTCTCTGTGTAAACAGATACTTCAAACTCTTATGGTCCGAGAACACCTCGAACCTCTCACCATAAAGGTAGTGCCCCAAATTTTCAAGGCAAAGATCACGCTGCTAACTCAAGATCATGGGTAGGGTAATTTTTCTCATGTATTTTCAACTGACGTGAGCCATAAGCTACCACTTTCCCCTCTTGCATCAACACACAACCCAAACCCTCTCGTGAGGCATCACAATAAACCGCATAACCCAACCCTCTCTCCGGGATAATCAAAACCGGAGCGGTGGTCAATCTAACTTTCAGCTCTTGGAACGACTTTTCGCAAGTCTCACTCCACACAAATTTGACTCCCTTCCGAGTCAACCTAGTCAACGGCGAAGCTAGCCTGGAGAAATCCTTCACAAACCGGCGGTAATACCCAGCTAATCCCAGAAAACTGCGGATCTCAAAAACGCTCTTAGGCTGTGCCCAGTCTTGCACTGCCTCAGTCTTGGATGTATCAACAGACACCCCTTCCCCGGATACTACATGGCCTAAGAATTTGACTTCTCCTAGCCAGAACTCACACTTCCCAAACTTGGCATACAGCCTATGGGCTCTAAGCAACTCAAGCACCACTCTCAAGTGTTCCTCGTGCTCCTCCTCAGAAGGCGAATAGATAAGAATGTCGTCCACGAAAACGACTACAAAACGATCTAAGAATTCCCGGAAGATCCGGTTCATCAAGTCCATAAAGACTGCCGGTGCATTGGTGAGCCCAAACGGCATCACCAGAAACTCATAATGGCCATACCGCGTACGGAATGCCGTCTTCGGAATATCCTCCTCCCTGACCCTCAACTGGTGGTAACCCGATCTCAAATCTATCTTAGAGAAACAACGGGAACCCTTCAACTGGTCAAACAAATCATCTATACGGGGCATAGGGTACTTATTCTTAACCGTAGCCCGATTCAACTTCCTAGTCGATACACAGTCTCAAGGCACCATCTTTCTTTTTAGCAAAGAGGGCCGGTGCTCCCCACGGTGAAACACTAGGGCGAACAAATCCCTTATCTAGCAATTCCTGGAGCTGAATCTTCAACTCACTCAGCTCGGCTGGGGCAAAACGATAAGGTGCCATAGAAATCGGCGCCGTGCCGGGCACTAAATCAATAGAGAACTCTATCTCTCGGTGAGGTGGCAAACTAACGAGATCCTCGGGAAAAACATCCGAATACTCACAAACCACCCTCGGCAATACAATCTGGGTCTCATCACACTCACCACTCATAAAGCTAGCAAGTAGACCACTAAGCTCACTCCGCCCTCGCGGATCATACACCGGTGGCAACACACTACCAACCCGATCCCCCAAGAAATGGAAACACTCCCCGCTCAAGGTACATACAGTGACCCTCTGGCGGTAGCAATCAATAACTGCCCGGTATGACGATAGCCAGTCCATACCCAAAATAACATCAAAACCCTTCATGGGCATAACAACAAAGGGAAAAGGAAGCCTATGGTCGGCGACCTCTATATCACAACCTCTACATCCGTGTTTCAAAATCAATTCACCCCCAATAGGCGATACAACACATATAGGAGATGCTAATAGTGCCAACTCCAACTCCAACACAGATGCAAATGCAGCAGACACAAAAGAATGAGATGCACCTATCAATCAATACACTAGCAACCGAGTTGCAAAACAGAAAGGTACCTCTCACAACTGACGGAACCGGTACCAGGTCCTGCGCGGTAACAGCATACACGCGCCCTGTAGGCCCCTGATCCACCTGCTCGCCTCTAGGAGCAAAAGACTGCTGCACAGACTGGGATGACGAAGCTCCCGGATTGGCCCTCGAGGCCTGCACAGACTGAGCTGGCTGATAACTCTGCGTCTGCCTAGAACCAGACGCCCCCGAAGTGGCACTCAACTGTGGGCAAAACCTCTTCAGGTGCCCAGGCTGACCACACTGATAACAAGACAAAGGCTGGCCCCTGCCCTGACTCTGGCCCTGAGGTCTAGCTGAAGAAGAAGCAGCTCGCTGACCCCCTCCCTTCTGGGCAAACCGAAGACTTGTGACCCAGCTGGCCACATGTGAAACAAGTCAAACCTCCCTGATTACCTCTCCCGAGCCTGCACTCGGCACTGGGAAGGTCGATCTAGCCAAACCACCCTGATACTGCTGAGGGTTAGAACCCCTCTGCCTCCTGCCATCACCCTGGCCATCTTGGCTCCTCTTGGAACCTCTCTGCCCCTCCTCCTCCTCCTGCATCATAATCTCCATATGAGCTGCAGCCTCCACCAAACGTCTATACTCTCGGATAAAAGACCCTCCAACCCTCAACTTGAGCCCACGCCTCAACTTCCGCTCAAACTCAAAGCAACGGCGTTCCTCGGACGCCACAAGTTCAGGTGCAAACCTGGACAAACTGGTAAATGTAGCCTCAAACTCGGCTACTGACAAACCCTGCTGTTTAAGCTGGCAAAACTGTTCCCTCAGCTTCTCCCTAGCAGCTGAAGATAAGAACTTCTCCTGGAAAGCACTCACAAAAGCCTCCCACGCACCACCAACACGGCCCTTCTCGTACTTCCACCATTGACCCGCATCTCCCTTAAGCTGGAAGGATGCCAAGGTCACCTTCAATGCTCCGTCCTCGATGCCAAGCATCTCGAACGTCTTACTCATCTGCTCCAACCACTCATCAGCCTTAAGTGGCTCTTTCGGATCCCCAATAAACTCGTCCGGATTAGACCGGAAGAACTCCCTCTTCAAGAAGGAAGGCCCTGCCTCAACAACCTGATTCTCAGCTCTGAGAATACCCAAAGCTCCTGCTATCTCTCGGGCCAAGGCACTCATAGCCTGCTGACCCACTGGCTCGGCCACATTGGCCTCACCAACTCCCTCATGTACTGCCGGAACGTCATCCGGTAAAGGTACTTTCTGCCTCCCAAGCCTACCACGCCTACCACCTCGTCCTCGTCCTGACATCCTATTAAAGGTAACGAAGACGTTAGCACATTCATAAATGTGCCGAAACTAAACACTCGCGTCCTAATGCATGGACAACTGTAATTCACTCCACGTAAGCACATAAACACATAAGCACTTACGAATTTCATTCTCAGATAATGATAGTCCCGAGGCGTTACTAGAGTTCCGGTTAGAAACAGCATTGATCAAGTGCTTTTCCAACAAGACTCACAGAAACCCAAGGATCCAATCAATATCCTAGAAATCAAATCCCATACCTAAGTAGTCACATAAGCATGTTATTACATAAGCATATAACATTACATCCAAGTCTCTAACAAGTGAGACAAACCCATCGTGATACTAATCACTTCCCACATACCCAAAGTATTCGAACCCGGTACGCTCTGATACCAAGTTGAATGAACTTCCATTTTAATTTTATGCAAGTTCCATTTTTATTTTTATTCAACTTCCACTTTTATTCAATTTCTTTTCTATTCAACTTCTTTTTTATTTAATTTCCAAATAGATCGTTAAGGTATAGTGGTTTCTTGAATGAACTTCCATTGTTTTTTATGCAACTTCCATTTTTATTTTTGTTGAACGTCCATTTTTATTCAATTTCGTTTTCTATTCAACTTCATTTTTTTATTTAATTTCCAAATAAATCGTTAAGATATAGTAGTTTTTGGAATGAACTTCCATTTTTATTTTTATTCAACTTCCATTGGTATTCAATTTCCTTTTCTATTCAACTTCCTTTTTTATTTTATTTCCAAATAGATCGTTAAGGTATAGTGGTTTCTTGAATGAACTTCGATTTTAAATTTTATGCAACTCCTATTTTTATTTTTATTCAACTTCCATTTTTAATCAATTTCTTTTTCTATTTAACTTATTTTTTTATGTAATTTCCAAATACCGTTAAAATATAGTATTTTCTTGAATGAACTTCCATTTTCAATTTTGATGCAACTTCTCTTTTTATTTTTATTCAACTTCCATTTTTATTCAATTTCCTTTTCTATTCAACTTCTTTTTTATTTAATTTCCAAATAGATCGTTAAGGTATAGTGGTTTCTTGAATGAACTTCCATTTTTAATTTTATGCAACTTCTATTTTTATTTTTATTCAACTTCAATTTTTATTCAATTTCTTTTTCTATTCAACTTATTTTTTTTATATAATTTCCAAATAGATCATTAAGGTATAGTGGTTTCTTGAATGAACTTCCATTTTTAATTTTGCGCGACTTCCATTTTTATTTTTATTCAACTTCAATTTTTTTTTTTTTAAATTTCCTTTCTATTCAACTTCCACTTTTATTTAATTTCCAATAGATCGTTAAGTTATAGTGGTTTCTTGAATGAACTTCCATTTTTATTTTATGCAACTTCCATTGTTATTTTTATTGAACTTCCATTTCATTCAATTTCCTTTTCTATTCAACTTCCTTTTTTATTTAATTTTCAAATAGATCGTTAAATATAGTGATTTTTTTAATGAACTTCCATTTTTAATTTTGTACAACTACCTTTTTTATTTTTATTCAACTGCCATTTATATTCAATTTCCTTTTCTATTCAACTTCTTTTTTATTTAATTTTCAAATAGATCGTTAAGTATAGTGGTTTCTTGAATGAACTGAAACTTCCATTTTTAGTGGTTCCTTGAATGAACTTCCATTTTTAATTTTGATGCAACTTCCACTTTTTATTTTTATTCAACTTCATTTTTTATTCAATTTCCGTTTCTATTCAACTTATTTTTTTTATATAATTTCCAAATAGATCGTTAAGGTATAGTTGTTTCTTGAATAAACTTCCATTTTTAATTTTGATGCAACTTTCCCTTTTTATTTTTATTCAACTTCCATTTGTATTCAATTTCTTTTTCTATTCAACTTCCTTTTTTATTTAATTTTCAAATAGATCGTTAAGTATAGTGGTTTCTTGAATGAACTTCCATTTTTAATTTTATACAACTTCCTTTTTATTTTTATTCGCCTTCCCTTTTTATTTAATTTTCAAATAGATCGTTGAGGTATAGCGGTATCTTGAAAGAACTTCCATTTTCAATTTTATGCAACTTCCATTTTTATTTTTATTAAACTTCCTTTTTAATTCAATTTCCATTTCTATTCAACTTCTTTTTTATTTAATTTCCAAATAGATCGTTAAGAAATAGTGGTTTCTTGAATGAACTTCTATTGTTAATTTTATTCAACTTCCATTTTTATTTTTATTCAACTTCAATTTTTATTCAATTTCATTTTCTATTCAACTTCCTTTTTTTATTTAATTTCCCAATAGATCATTAAGGTATAGTGGTTTCTTGAATGAACTTCCATTTTCAATTTTGATGCAACTTCCATTTTTATTTTTATTCAACTTCCATTTGTATTCAATTTCCTTTTCTATTCTACTTCCTTTTTTATTTAATTTCTAGATAGATCGTTACGGTATAGGGGTTTCTTCAATGAACTTTTATTGTTAATTTTATGCAACTTCTATTTTTATTTTTATTGAACATCAAATTTTATTCAATTTCTTTTCTATTCAACTTCCATTTTAATTTTATGCAACATCCATTTTTATTTTTATTCAATTTTCTTTTCTATTCAACTTCCTTTTTCATTTAATTTCGAAATAGATCGTTAAGGTATAATGGTTTCTTGAATGAACTTGCATTGTTAATTTTATGCAACTTCCATTTTCATTTTTATTCAACTTCCATTTTTATTCAATTTCCTTTTCTATTCAACTTCCTTTTTTTATTTAATTTCCAAATAGATCATTAAGGTATAGTGATTTCTTGAATGAACTTCCATTTTTAGTTGTATTCAACTTCCATTTTTATTCAATTTCATTTTCTATTGGACTTCCTTTTTTATTTAATTTCTAAATAGATCGTTAAGGTATAGTCGTTTCTTGAATGCACTTCCATATTAATTTTGTGCAACTTCAATTTTTATTTTTATTCAACTTCCATTTGTATTGAATTTCCTTTTCTATTCAACTTCCTTGTTTATGTAATTCACAGATAGATCGTTAAGGTATAGTGGTTTTTTCAATGAACTTTTATTGTTAATTTTATGCAACTTCCATTTTTATTTTTATTGAACATCAATTTTTATTCAATGTCCTTTTCCATTCAACTTCCATTTTTATTTAATTTCCAAATAGATCATTAAGGTACAGTGTTTTCTTGAATGAACTTCCATTTTTATATTTATGCAACTTCCATTTTTATTTTTGTTCAACTTCAATTTCTATTCAATATCCTTTTCTATTCAACTTGCTTTTTTATGTAATTTCCCAATTGATCGTTAAGGTATAGTGGTTTTTGAATGAACTTCAATTTTCAATTTTGATGCAACTTCCATTTTTATTTTTATTCAACTTCCATCTGTATTCAATTTCCTTTTCTATTCAACTTCCATTTTTACTTAATTTCAGATAGATCGTTAAGGTATAGTGGTTTTCTTGAATTAACTTTTATTGTTAATTTTATGCAACTTCCATTTTTATTTTTATTGAACATTAATTTTTATTCAATTTCCTTTGCCATTCAACTTCAGTTTTCATTTAATTTCCAAATAGATCGTTAAGGTATAGTCGTTTCTTGAATGAACTTCCATTTTAATTTTATGCAAATTCCATTTTTATTTTTATTCAACTTCCATTTTTATTCAATTTCCTTTTCTATTCAACTTCCTTTTTTTATTTAATTTCCAAATAGATCGTTAAGGTATAGTGGCTTCTTGAATGAACTTCCTCTTTTCTTTATATTTAACTTCCATTTTTATTCAATTTCATTTTCTATTCAACTTCCTTTTTTATTTAATTTCCAGATAGATCGTTATGGTATAGTGGTTTCCTCAATGACTCTTATTGCTAATTTTGTGCTACTTCCATTTTTATTTTTTTTTGAACATCAATTTTTATTCAATTTCCTTCTCCATTCAACTTTCATTTTTATTTAATTTCCAAATAGATCGTTAATGTATAGTCGTTTCTTGAATGAACTTCCATTTTAATTTTATGCAACTTCCATTTTTATTTTTATTCAATTACCATTTTTATTCAATTTCCTTTTCTATTCAACTTCCTTTTTTATTCAATTTCTATGGCGATCCCGGTTTCCCTTTCTTTAATTATTGTATCCGGACTTAGGCTCCATGGAGTTGGTTGTTGTGTATATCTTGTTTACATCCTTTACTCTTTGTGTTTGAGTCTTGGGTTGTGTTAGGCAGGTTTGAAACATGCTGGTTAAGCTTAGAAACCAAAAGTAGTTGCCCAGATTTTTACCTTCACGCTCGAGCAGAGCTTTTGACGCCCGAGCGGGACCTTCGTTGTTCCTTCTTCGCTCGAGCAGGTGTTTTTATGCTCGAGCGTGATTTTCCATCTCCCAGTATTTTCCTCTACCGTGTTGGACGATCGAGCGGGGAGTTTGACGCTCGAGCGGGGACCTGGTTCTGCAAAAGTTCTGGAGTGTGTATCCGACGCTCGAGCGGCGGTTTGGACGCTCGAGCGGGGGTTTCCACGCTCGAGCGGGGCGACTCTTATATAAAACCGAGATCTGACTTTTTGGATCACTTTTTTAACTCCATTTCTCTCTCTTACTTTTCCAAACCTCCATTAGAGAGCTTCTCTCAGTAGAATCTCAACTTCTCTCTAGGTATTGATCTAGTAAGAGTTGTTTCCTCACCTTTGGTCTTTACAAAAGTTGGGTTGATCGTCGAGGGCTACGTTTTGATCCGAGGATATTGAGTTTTGGAGCATGTTGAGTTTCTTTATCTTCTTCCCTTGAGCTCCGAATTTGAGGTAGGGATTCCTACTCACTACTATGGGTTTTGACATAGATTTTTGGGCATTTTGTTAAATAGTTGATTTTGAGAAGTTAGGGTTTGAAAATGTTAACAGAGAGTTTTGTTATTTTGATTCTAAAATGTGTATTTTGGGTTTCAAAATGATGATATTATTGTTGGCTGTTGATATTTGAACCATTGAGTTGATATTGGAAAATGGGGTAGAAAACCCTAATTTTTGTAAAATTAATTGGTATAATTAATTTGGAAAAAGTGTGGTTATATGGAATTGAGTTGGAAATAATGAAATTGGCTCATTATATGGTAGAATGGTGGAGTTGGATTTATTAATCGCTCACTTTTGAAAACTTTGATATTTTATTTGTTGGAGCTTTTATTATCTGTTTAGAAATAATTGCTTGGGCTACCGGTGGAGGGTAGTTTTGATTGTTGTAGACAATGCATGATGATTAGGCAAACTAAAACTAATCAATTGGATGTGTCATAGAGTATGACGGGTGATAAAATACCTTAACGTTATGTATTGATTGATTATGTCTATGACCTATGTGTATATACGTTGTATGTGCGGGAGGAGATATGGGATGTACTCCATGGTTTAGAGGAAGATAGGGGATGGACCTCTAAACCAGATGTCGTTTGGGAGGAGATAGGGGATGGACTCTACTGATATAGCTCATATGCTTATCAGTCAAAGTGTTGATATAGCTCATATGCTTATCTATGGATGTGTTGATATAGCTCATATGCTTATCTATTGAAGTGTGGATACAGCTTGTATGCTTATCTGTTGAAATGTTGATATAGCTTATATGCTCATCTATTGAAGTACTGATATAGCTAGTATGCTTATCTAATGTAAAATGGGAAACGTTTAATATGAGTTACTGTCTCATATAAGTTGTTGGCCAGGTTCTGAGCCGTTGTTGTGAATTGTGAATTGTGAATTTGGTAAGAAATGGAAAATGAAATGAAACACGAACATAGTGGTCATGTAATGGAAATGGGTTATGAATTGATTTATGAGAATTAAACATTTATCAATTGCTAATGTCTTGGTTACTGCTCATACTGTGTTTAGCATATCTCTACTGGGCGTTGGCTCCCCTTTATGGGACATCATTTTTAGGTACAGGTAGTATGCAACCTCCAAGGACATAGCTTGGATGGTTCTGGGAGTTGAAGACTCTTTTTG
Organism: Camellia japonica; assembly: GCA_030407325.1. Taxonomy (NCBI): domain Eukaryota; kingdom Viridiplantae; phylum Streptophyta; class Magnoliopsida; order Ericales; family Theaceae; genus Camellia; species Camellia japonica. The sequence goes on from JAPPVO010000003.1 coordinate 5,338,350, forward strand.
ATTATTTTTGTTCGTATTACATGTATATCAAGCCAAGGGCTTATTTTTGTATAGAGTTAGTACTCTTCTTTTGTGTAACCAAGTGTTGACTTGGAAAACTGTAAGCCTGTAGGGTATTTGCTTTTGTTGTTAACATGTAATACTGTTGTAAGAACTACTCTGATGAATGGAAAAGTGTTGATTTCTTTATATCAGTGTATGTCTAAAATGATGGGTTTCATGTATTATTTTTGAGGGCGTGACAACTTGGTATCAGAGCGTACCGGGTTCAAATACTTTGGGTATGTGGGAAGTGATTAGTATCACAATGGGTTTGTCTCGCTTGTTAGAGACTTAGATGTAATGTTATATGCTTATGTGACTACTTGGGTATGGGATTTAATTTCTAGGATATTGATTGGATCCTTGGATTTCTGTGAGTCTTGTTGAAAAAGCACTTGATCAATGCTGTTTCTAACCGGAACTCTAGTAACGCCTCGGGACTATCATTATCCGGGAATGAAATTCGTAAGTGCTTATGTGTTTATGTGCTTATGTGGAGTGAATTACAGTTGTCCATGCATTAGGACGCGAGTGTTTAGTTTCGGCACATTTATGAATGTGCTAACGTCTTCGTTACCTTTAATAGGATGTTAGGACGAGGACGAGGTGGTAGGCGTGGTAGGCCTGGGAGGCAAGAAGTACCTCTACCGGATGTCGTTCCCGCAGTGCAGGAGGGAGTTGGTCAGGCCAATGTGGCCGAGCCAGTGGGTCAGCAAGCTATGAGTGCCTTGGCCCGAGAGATAGCAGGAGCTTTGGGTATTCTCAGAGCTGAGAATCAGGTTATTGAGGCAGGACCTTCTTTCTTGAAGAGGGAGTTCTTCCGATCTAATCCGGACGAGTTTATTGGGGATCCGAAAGAGCCATTTAAGGCTGACGAGTGGTTGGAGCAGATGAGTAAGACGTTCGAGATGCTTGGCATCGAGGACGGAGCATTGAAGGTGACCTTGGCATCCTTCCAGCTTAAGGGAGATGCGGGTCAATGGTGGAAGTACGAGAAGGGTCGTGTTGGTGGTACATGGGGGGCTTTTGTAGATGCCTTCCAAGAGAAGTTCTTATCTTCAGCTACTAGGGAGAAGCTAAGGGAACAATTTTGCCAGCTTAAGCAGCAGGGTTTGTCAGTAGCCGAGTTTGAGGCTACATTTACCAGTTTGTCCAGGTTTGCACCTGAACTTGTGGCGTCCGAGGAACGCCGTTGCTTTGAGTTTGAGCGGAAGTTGAGGCGTGGGCTCAAGTTAACGGTTGGAGGGTCTTTTATCTGAGAGTATAGACGTTTGGTGGATGCTGCAGCTCATATGGAGATTATGATGCAGGAGGAGGAGGAAGGGCAGAGAGGTTCCAAGAGGAGCCAAGATGGTCAGGGTGATGGCAGAAGACAGAGGGGTTCTAACCCTCAGCAGTCTCAGGGTGGTTTGGCTAGATCGACCTTCCCAGTGCCGAGTGCAGGCTCCGGGAGAGGTAATCAGGGGTTTGACTTGTTTCACATTTGGCCAGCTGGGTCACAAGTCTTCGTTTTGCCCGCAGAAGGGAGGGGGTCAGCGAGCTGCTTCTTCTTCAGCTAGACCTCAGGGCCAGAGTCAGGGCAGGGGCCAGCCTTTGTCTTGTTATCAGTGTGGTCAGCCTGGGCACCTGAAGGTTTTGCCCACAGTTGAGTGCCATTTCGGGGGCGTCTGGTTCTAGGCAGACGCAGAGTTATCAGCCAGCTCAGTCTGTGCAGGCCTCGAGGGCCAATCCGGGAGCTTCGTCATCCCAGTCTGTGCATCAGTCTTTTGCTCCTAGAGGTGAGCAGGTGGATCAGGGGCCTACAGGGCGCGTGTATGCTGTTACCGCACAGGACCTGGTACCGGTTCCATCGGTTGTGAGAGGTACCTTTCTGTTTTGCAACTCGGTTGCTAGTGTATTGATTGATACGGGTGCCTCTCATTCTTTTGTCTCTGCTGCATTTGAATTTGCGTTGGAGTTGGAGTTGGCACTATTAGCATCTCCTATATGTGTTGTATCGCCTATTGGGGGTGAATTGATTTTGAAGCACAGATGTAGAGGTTGTGATATAGAGGTCGCCGATCATCGGCTTCCGTTCCCTTTTGTAGTTATGCCCATGAAGGGTTTCGATGTTATTTTGGGTATAGACTGGTTATCATCATACCGGGCTGTTATTGATTGCTACCACCAGAGGGTCACTGTATGTACCTTGAGTGGGGAGTGTTTCCATTTCTTGGGGGATCAGGTTGGTAGTGTATTGCCACCGGTGTATGATCCGCGAGGGCGGAGTGAGCTTAGTGGTCTACTTACTAGCTTTATGAGTAGTGAGTGTGATGAGACCCAAATTGTATTGTCGATGGTGGTTTGTGAGTATTCGGATGTTTTTCCCAAGGATCTCATTAGTTTGCCACCTCACCGAGAGATAGAGTTCTCTATTGACTTAGTGCCCGGCACGTCGCTGATTTCCATGGCACCTTATCGTTTTGCCCCAGCCGAGTTGAGTGAGTTGAAGATTCAGCTCCAGGAATTGCTAGATAAGGGATTTGTTCGCCCTAGTGTTTCGCCGTGGGGAGCACCGGCCCTTTTTGCTAAAAAGAAAGATGGTGCCTTGAGACTGTATATCGACTACCGGAAGTTGAATCGGGCCACGGTTAAGAATAAGTACCCTATGCCCTGTATAGATGATTTGTTTGACCAGTTGAAGGGTTCCCGTTGTTTCTCTAAGATAGACTTGAGATCGGGTTACCACCAGTTGAGGGTCAGAGAGGAGGATATTCCGAAGACGGCATTCCGTACACGGTATGGCCACTATGAGTTTTTGGTGATGCCATTTGGGCTTACCAATGCACCGGCAGTCTTTATGGACTTAATGAACCGGATCTTCTGGGAATTTTTAGATCATTTCGTGGTCGTTTTCGTGGACGACATTCTTATCTATTCACCTTCTGAGAAGGAGCACGAGGGACACTTGAGAGTGGTGCTTGAATTGCTTAGAGCCCATAAACTGTATGCCAAGTTTGGGAAGTGTGAGTTCTGGCTAGGGGAAGTCAAATTCTTAGGCCATGTGGTATATCCGGGGAAGGGGTGTCTATTGATACATCCAAGGTAGAGGTAGTGTAAGATTGGGCGCAGCCTAAGAGTGTGTTTGAGATCCGCAGTTTTCTGGGGTTAGCGGCGTACTACCGTCAGTTTGTGAAAGATTTCTCCAGGCTAGCTTCGCCGTTGACTAGATTGACGCGGAAACGAGTCAAGTTTGTGTGGAGTGAGACTTGTGAAAAGTCGTTCCAAGAGTTGAAGGTTAGATTGACCACCGCTCCGATATTGATTATTTCGAAGAGAGGGTTGGGTTATGCGGTTTACTGTGATGCCTCACGAGAGGGTTTGGGTTGTGTGTTGATGCAAGAGGGGAAAGTGGTGGCCTATGGCTCACGTCAATTGAAGATACACAAAGAAAATTACCCTACACATGACCTAGAGTTAGCAGCATGATCTTTGCCTTAAAGATTTGGAGGCACTACCTTTATGGTGAAAGGTTCGAGGTGTTCTCGGACCATAGAGTTTGAAGTATCTGTTTACACAGAGCGACTTGAATCTGAGGCAGAGAAGGTGGATGGAATTCATTGAGGACTATGACTTCGAGTTGCACTATCACCCGGGAAAGGCCAATGTTGTGGCCGATGCCCTTAGCAGGAAATCCATAGGTGATGTAGCTTGTATCGCCATCCGGGAGTGGGAGATGTTGGGGGCACTTGGCGAGTTTGATTTGCTTCTGGGCAAATCTGTTGAGGCTGCGGCCTTGTTTTCTGTTGTTACATAGCCTACACTTGTGACTCGAGTGTTAGAGGCACAGAGAGGTGACCTTGAGGTAGAATCCCTCCGAGAGAAGATCTCCAGTGGGAAGGTTGAGAAGGGTTTGACGGTGTATCCCGACCAGAGTGTGAGATACCGAGACCGTTTGTTTATGCCGGAGACTTGCCGAGAGGAGGTACTCCGAGAGTTTCATCATTCACGCCTTGCGGTGCATCCGGGAGGCACTAAGATGTATCGGGATTTGGGTCGCCAGTTTGGTGGCGGGGAATCAAGAGAGATGTGGCAGTTTTTTGTCTAAGTGCCTTACTGTCAACAAGTGAAGGCCGAGCATCAGAGGCCACGGGTTTGTTGCAACCCTTGCCTATTGCCGAGTGGAAGTGGGAGCATGTCACTATGGACTTCGTTGTAGGTCTTCCGAGGACTCAGCGGGTAGTGATGCTATTTGGGTGGTTGTGGACCGGTTGACTAAGTCGGTGCACTTTTATCCCTATGCGCGTGAGAGATTCGGTAGATCATCTTGCCGACTTGTATATTCGGGACATAGTGAGATTGCACGGGGTCCCAGTGACGATCGTCTCAGATAGAGATCCTCGTTTTACTGCTAGGTTGGCAGAGTTTGTAGAGTGCCTTGGGCACTAAGTTGACCTTTAGTACGGCTTATCATCCTTAGACTGACGGGCAGTCCGAGCGTACTATTCAGATCCTTGAGGATATGCTTTGAGGTTGTGTCCTTGACTTTAATGGGACGTGGGAGAGGCACTTGCCATTGGTGGAGTTTGCCTACAACAACAACTTTCAGTCTAGTATCGGTATGGCACCGTTTGAGGCCTTGTATGGCCGACCATGTAGGTCCCCAGTTTGTTGGGCCGAGGTGGGTGATGCACCTTTGTTGGGCCCGGAGTTGGTTAGAGAGACGACGGAGAAGGTTGAGCTTATCCGTAGGAGGCTTGTTACAGCCCAGAGTCGCCAAAAGAGTTATGCCGACCGTAGGAGGAGGCCTTTGGCGTTTGAGGTAGGTGATCATGTTTTCTTGAAAATATCACCTAGGCGAGGATTGATGAGGCTCGGGAAGAGTGGGAAGTTATCTCCTCGTTTTATTGGTCCCTTTGAGATCCTTGAGAGGATTGGGGAAGTTGCTTATCGTTTCTCTTACTTTTCCAAACCTCCATTAGAGAGCTTCTCTCACTAGAACCTCAACTTCTCTCTAGGTATTGATCTAGTAGGAGTTGTTTCCTCCACCTTTGGTCTTTACAAAAGTTGGTTGCTCGTCGAGGGCTACGTTTTGATCCGAGGATATTGAGTTTTGGAGCACGTTGAGTTTCTTCTTCATCTTCTTCCCTTGAGCTCCGAATTTGAGGTAGGGATTCCTACTCACTAGTATGGGTTTTGACCTAGATTTTTGGGCATTTTGTTAAATGGTTGATTTTGGGAAGTTAGGGTTTGAAAATGTTAAAAGGGGGTTTAATTATTTTGATTCTAAAATGTGTATTTTGGGTTTCAAAATGATGATATTATTGTTGGTTGTTGATATTTGAACCATTGAGTTGATATTGGGAAATGGGGTAGAAAACCCTAATTTGTTGTATAAATTAATTGGTATAATTAATTTCGAAAATTTGTAGTTATATGGAATTGAGTTGGAAATAATGAAATTGGCTCATTATATGGTAGAATGGTGGAATTGGATTTATTAATCGCTCACTTTTGAAAACTTTGATATTTTATCTGTTGGAGCTTTTTATCTGTTTAGAAATAATTGCTTGGGCTACCGATGGAGGGTAGTTTTGATTGTTGTAAACAATGCATGATGATTAGGCAAACTAAAACTAATCAATTGGATGTGTCATAGAGTATGACGGGTGATAGAATACATTAACGTTATGTATTGATTGATTGTGTATATGACCTATGTGTATATACGTTGTGTGTGCGGGGGAGAGATAGGGGATGTACTCCACGATTTAGAGAAAGGTAGGGGATGGACCTCTAAACCAGATGTCGTTTGGGAGGAGATAGGGGATGGACTCCGCTGATACAGCTCATATGCTTATCAGTCAAAGTGTTGATATAACTCATATGCTTATCTATGGATGTGTTGATATAGCTCATATGCTTATCTGTTGAAGTGTGGATACAGCTTGTATGCTTATCTGTTGAAATGTTGATATAGCTTATATGCTCATCTATCGAAGTACTGATATAGCTAGTATGCTTATCTAATGTAAAATGGGAAACGTTTAATATGAGTTACTGTCTTATATAAGTTGTTGGCCAGGTTCTGAGCCGTTGTTGTAAATTGTGAATTTGGTAAGAAATGGAAAATGAAATGAAACATGAACATAGTGGTCATGTAATGCAAATGGGTTATGAATTGATTTATGAGAATTAAACATTTATCAATTGCTAATGTCTTAGTTACTGCTCATACTGTGTTTAGCATATCTCTACTGGGCGTTGGCTCACCCTTTATGGGACATCATTTTCAGGTACAGGTAGCATGCGACCTCCAAGGACATAGCTTGGATGGTTCTGGGAGTTAAAGACTCTTTTTGATTATTTTTGTTCATATTACATGTATATCAAGCCAAGGGCTTATTTTTGTATAGAGTTAGTACTCTTCTTTTGTGTAACCAAGTGTTGACTTGGAAAACTGTAAGCCTGTAGGGCATTTGCTTTTGTTGTTAACATGTAATACTGTTGTAAGAACTACTCTGATGAATGGAAAGGTGTTGATTTCTTTATATCATTGCATGCCTAAAATGATGGGTTTTATGTATTATTTTTGAGGGCGTTACAGAACTTTTCTTGCTAATTTTGTGCAACTTCCATTTTTATTTTTATTGAACATCACTTTTTATTCAATTTCCTTTTCCATTCAACTTCCATTTTTATTTAATTTCCAAATAGATCGCTAAGGTATAGTTGTTCCTTTAATGAACTTGCATTTTAATTTTATGCAATTTCCATTTTTATTTTTATTCAACTTCCATTTTTATTCAATTTCATTTTCTATTCAACATTCTTTTTTATTTAATTTCCAAATAGATCGTTAAGGTATTGTGGTTTCTTGAATTAACTTCCATTTTTATTTTTATTCAACTTCCATTTGTATTCAATTTCCTTTTCTATTCAACTTCCTTTTTTATTTAATTTCCAGATAGATCGTTAAGGTATAGTGGTTTCCTCAATAAACTTTAATTGTTAATTTTATGCAACTTCCATTTTTCTTTTTATTGAACATCAATTTTAATTCAATGACCTTTTCCATTCAACTTCCATTTTTATTTAATTTTCAAAATAGATCATTAAGGTAAAGTCGTTTCTTGAATGAACTTCCATATTAATTTTATGCAACTTCCATTTTTATTTTTATTCAACTTTCATTTTTTTTCAATTTCCTTTTCTATTCAACTTCCTTTTTTATTTAATTTCCAAATAGACCGTTAAGGTATAGTGGTTTCTTGAATGAACTTCCATTTTTATATTTATGCAACCTCTATTTTTATTTTTATTCAACTTCCATTTGTATTCAATTTCCTTTTCTATTCAACTTCCTTTTTTGTTTAATTTCCAGATACATCGTTAAGGCATAGTGATTTTTTCAATGAACTTTTATTGTTAATTTTATGCAACTTCTATTTTTATTTTTATTGAACATCAATTTTTATTCAATGTCTTTTTCCATTCAACTTTCATTTTTATTTAATTTTCAAATAGATCGTTAAGGTATAGTGGTTTCTTGAATGAACTTCCATTTTTATATTTATGCAACTTCCATTTTTATTTTTATTCAACTTCGACTTTTTATTCAATTTCCTCTTCTATTCAACTTCCTTTTTTAGTTAATTTCCCAATAGATCATTAAGGTATAGTGATTTTTTGAATGAACTTCCATTTTTAATTTTGATGCAACTTCCATTTTTTATTTTTATTCAACTTCCATTTGCATTCAATTTCCTTTACGATTCAACTTCCTTTTTTACTTAATTTCCATATTGACTGTTAAGATATAGTGGTTTCTTGAATGAACTTTTATTGTTAATTTTATGCAACTTCGATTTTTATTTTTATTGAACATTAATTTTTATTCAATTTCCTTTTCCATTCAACTTTCATTTTTATTTAATTTCCAAATAGATCGTTAAGGTATAGTCGTTTCTTGAATGAACTTCCATTTTAATTTTATTCAACTTCCATTTTTATTCAATTTCCTTTTCTATTCAACTTCCTTTTTTATTTAATTTCCAGATAGATCGTTAAGGTATAGTGGTTTCTTGAATAAACTTCTATTTTCAATTTTGATGCAACTTTCGTTTTTATATTTATTCAACTTCTATTTTTATTCAATTTCCTTTTCTATTCAACTTCCTTTTCTATTTAATTTCCAAATAGTTCCTTAAGGTATAGTGGTTTCTTGAATGATTTCCATTGTTAATTTTATGCAACTTCCATTTTTATTTTTATTCAACATCCATTTTTATTCAATTTCCTTTTCTATTTAATTTCCAAATTGACTATTTAGGTATAGTGGTTTCTTGAATGACCTTCCATTGTTATTTTTATTCGACTTCCATTTTTATTCAATTTCCTTTTCTATTCAACTCCTTCTTTTTTTTTTTAATTTCCAGACAGATCGTTAAGGTATAGTGGTTTCTTCAATGAACTTTTTGCTAATTTTGTGCAATTTCCATTTTTATTTTTATTGAATATCAATTTTTATTCAATTTCCATTTCCATTCAACTTCCATTTTTATTTAATTTCCAAATAGAGCGCTAAGGTATAGTCGTTTCTTGAATGAACTTCCATTTTAATTTTATGCAACTTCCATTTTTATTTTTATTGAACATCACTTTTTATTCAATTTCCTTTTCCATTCAACTTCCATTTTTATTTAATTTCCAATAGATCGCTAAGGTATAGTTGTTCCTTTAATGAACTTGCATTTTAATTTTATGCAATTTCCATTTTATTTTTTTCAACTTCCATTTTTATTCAATTTCATTTTCTATTCAACATTCTTTTTTATTTAATTTCCAAATAGATCGTTAAGGTATTGTGGTTTCTTGAATTAACTTCCATTTTTATTTTTATTCAACTTCCATTTGTATTCAATTTCCTTTTCTATTCAACTTCCTTTTTTATTTAATTTCCAGATAGATCGTTAAGGTATAGTGGTTTCCTCAATAAACTTTAATTGTTAATTTTATGCAACTTCCATTTTTCTTTTTATTGAACATCAATTTTAATTCAATGACCTTTTCCATTCAACTTCCATTTTTATTTAATTTCAAAATAGATCATTAAGGTAAAGTCGTTTCTTGAATGAACTTCCATATTAATTTTATGCAACTTCCATTTTTATTTTTATTCAACTTTCATTTTTTTTCAATTTCCTTTTCTATTCAACTTCCTTTTTTATTTAATTTCCAAATAGACCGTTAAGGTATAGTGGTTTCTTGAATGAACTTCCATTTTTATATTTATGCAACCTCTATTTTTATTTTTATTCAACTTCCATTTGTATTTAATTTCTTTTTCTATTCACCTTCTTTTTTTATTTAATTTCCAGATACATCGTTAGGGTATAGTGACTTCTTCAATGAACTTTTATTGTTAATTTTATGCAACTTCCATTTTTATTTTTATTGAATATCAATTTTTATTCAATTTCCTTTTCCTTTTCCATTCAACTTCCACTTTTATTTAATTTTTAAATAGATCGTTAAGGTATAGTCGTTTCTTGAATAAACTTCCATTTTTATAGTTATGCAACTTCCATTTTTATTTTTATTCAACTTCAGTTTTTATCCAATTTCCTTTTCTATTCAATTTCCTTTTTTATTTAATTTCCCAATAGATCATTAAGGTATAGTGGTTTTTTGAACGAACTTCCATTTTCAATTTTGATACAACTTCCATTTTTTATTTGTATTCAACTTCCATTTGTATTCAATTTCTTTTTCAATTCAACTTCCTTGTTAACTTAATTTCCATATTGACTGTTAAGATATAGTGGTTTCTTGAATGAACTTTTATTGTTAATTTTATGCAACTTCGATTTTTATTTTTATTGAACATTAATTTTTATTCAATTTCCTTTTCCATTCAACTTTCATTTTTATTTAATTTCCAAATAGATCGTTAAGGTATAGTCGTTTCTTGAATGAACTTCCATTTTAATTTTATTCAACTTCCATTTTTATTCAATTTCCATTTCTATTCAATCTCTTTTTTTATTTAATTTCCAAATAGATTGTTAAGGTATAGTGGTTTTTTGAATAAACTTCTATTTTCAATTTTGATGCAACTTTCGTTTTTATATTTATTCAACTTCTATTTTTATTCAATTTCCTTTTCTATTCAACTTCCTTTTCTATTTAATTTCCAAATAGTTCCTTAAGGTATAGTGGTTTCTTGAATGATTTCCATTGTTAATTTTATGCAACTTCCATTTTTATTTTTATTCAACATCCATTTTTATTCAATTTCCTTTTCTATTTAATTTCCAAATTGACTATTTAGGTATAGTGGTTTCTTGAATGACCTTCCATTGTTATTTTTATTCGACTTCCATTTTTATTCAATTTCCTTTTCTATTCAACTCCTTCTTTTTTTTTTTAATTTCCAGACAGATCGTTAAGGTATAGTGGTTTCTTCAATGAACTTTTCTTGCTAATTTTGTGCAATTTCCATTTTTATTTTTATTGAATATCAATTTTTATTCAATTTCCATTTCCATTCAACTTCCATTTTTATTTAATTTCCAAATAGAGCGCTAAGGTATAGTCGTTTCTTGAATGAACTTCCATTTTAATTTTATGCAACTTCCATTTTTATTTTTATTAAACTTCCATTTTTATTCAATTTCCTTTTCTATTCAACATTCTTTTTTATTTAATTTCCAAATAAATCGTTAAGGTATTATGGTTTCTTGAATTAACTTCCATTTTTATTTTTATTCAACTTCCATTTGTATTCAATTTTCTTTTCTATTCAACTTCCTTTTTTATTTAATTTCCGGATAGATCGTTAAGTTAAAGTGGTTTCTTCAATAAACTTTAAATGTTAATTTTATGCAACTTCTTTTTTTCTTTTTATTGAACATCAATTTTAATTCAATGATCTTTTCCATTCAACTTCTATTTTTATTTAATTTCAAAATAGATCGTTAAGGTGTAGTCGTTTCTTGAATGAACTTCCATATTAATTTTATGCAACTTCTATTTTTATTTTTATTCAATTTCCATTTTTTTTCAATTTCCTTTTCTATTCAACTTCCTTTTTTATTTAATTTCCAAATAGACTATAGCGACCCCGGTCTTTTCCCATTTGATTAGTGTATCCGGACTTATGTTCCGTAGATTATATTATCGTATTGTTGTTGTTGTGTTCTTTAATTCTTCAGCTGTGAGTTATGGAATATGTTGGACAGGTTAATTGCAGGTTGGTTGAGTTTAGAAACCAATAGTTGATGTCCAGTTTTTGGGTTGGTCGCTCGAGCGAGCTCTTCTTCGCTCGAGCGAGGTCTTTGATTTTGGTCCTTCGCTCGAGCCAGGATCCCTTCGCTCGAGCGAGCTTTACGTCCAGTACTTAGACCTGATGGATGTGTTTCTTGGCTCGAGCGAGCTTCCTTCGCTCGAGCGAGTGAGTTGTATGTCTTTGAGTTCTTCGCTCGAGCGAGCTTCCTTCGCTCGAGCGAGCTTCTGGGTTGCAGACCTGAAGCATCGAGTTTTTGGCTCGAGCGAGCATTTCTTCGCTCGAGCGACGTTTTTCTGTGTCTGGTCGCTCGAGCGACCAGGTCTTCGCTCGAGCGAGCCTATCAGGTATAAATACGCAGCAGCGTATTTTAAAACAGTTTTTCAGCCCCTTTTTATCCAGAAACCCTAAAGTCCGACTTTTCTTCTTCTCTAAACACCTTCTCTCCTAGGTTTGATCTAGTTAGGGTGGGTTTTTGCCCTAGTCGCTTTACAAATAAGATAGAGGGGAGTGAGGGCTTTCATTTAATCTGAGAAAATATTGGTTTGGAGCACTTTGACGTTTGGGCATCATCTTCATCTTCTTCCTTCTGAGTTATATCTTCGAGGTAGGGATTTCCTACTCCATTTATACGCTTTAATCATAAGTGTTAGTATTTTGGTATGTGGGGGGTAGTTTGGTAATTTTGGTATGTGGGGGTAGTTTGGTAATTTTGGATGAAACCTTAGGGTTTGGTTTAGATTAATTTGTATAATTAATTTAAAGGAATAATGTGGAATTTGGTTTAATTCATAGAATTGGGAATGTTAAATTTACATTCATGGTTATATTTATTTCTTGTTTAGAAATAACCGTTTTGGGCTATCGGTGGAGGATAGCCATTGATTGTTGTAGACCTTGCATGCGGCTTAGGTATAACTGAAATTATGTCACCTATGTTGACTGTTGAATTAATACAGAACATTACTTGTATTGATTATGTGTTGTATATGGCAATTGTGTGTTTCATTGCATATGCATTTTATTTGGAGGAGATAGGGGATGAACTCCACGGTTTAGGGGAAGATAGGGGATGGACCTCTAAACCGGATTTATTGGGAGGAGATAGGGGATGGACTCCAGTAGCATCACTCTTATGTGTGCTTATTGTTTAATAGAAATATTTCTATTTATTGTGAATATGATACGTCACTAAAATGTGTATCAGTTGGGAAGTATGGAAGTGAATTGATTGTGAATGATACAATACCACTATGTGTATTTGTTACGATTAGGTCTAACTTGAATTGTTATTCCTGTTGAATTGGAAGTAATGGTAATAAAAGATGAAACCCTGTTGAGTTATTGGGCCAGGTTCTGAGCCATAAGTGGAAAGTAAAATGTGCCATAGACAATGTGTCATAGGCAGTGTAGACATTCGTGTCATGAATATTGTAACTTGATTATAGTGTGTTAACCATGTATCAGATGCTAATGCTTTAGTTATTGCTTATGCTTGGTTTAGTATTTCTCTACTGGGCTGTGGCTCACCCTATATGGGAACTTTATTTTTCAGGTTCAGGTGGTTCACTCCCTCCAAGGACTTAGCTTGTGAGGAATTGAATTGGAAGATTTGTCTTATTTCTATTTGTTTTATTTGAATAATGTAATCTTTCAAGCCTAGGGCTTTATCTGTTTTTGAGTTAGAACTCAGTGAATTGTGTCCAAGTGTTGGCTTGGCAAGATGTAAGCCCGTAGGGCATTTATTATTTGTTTTATTTCATAATACTCTGATGGATGGATTTATATTATTGTTTTAATATAATAATGCATGTTTATATTGTCTATTATGGGTTTATTTTTGAGGGCGTGACATAGACCGTTAAGGTATAGTGGTTTCTTAACGAACTTCCATTTTTGTATTTATGCAACCACCATTTTTATTTTAATTCAACTTCCATTTGTATTCAATTTCCATTTCTATTGAACTTCCATTTGTATTCAATTTCCTTTTCTATTCAACTTCCTTTTTTGTTTAATTTCCAGATACATCGTTAAGGTATAGTGATTTTTTCAATGAACTTTTATTGTTAATCTTATGCAACTTCCATTTTTATTTTTATTGAACATCAATTTTTATTCAATGTCTTTTTCCATTCAACTTCCATTTTTATTTAATTTTCAAATAGATCGTTAAGGTATAGTGGTTTCTTGAATGAACTTCCATTTTTATATTTATGCAACTTCCATTATTATTTTTATTCAACTTTGACTTTTTATTCAATTTCCTTTTTTATTCAACTTTCTTTTTTATTTAATTTCCCAATAGATCATTAAGGTATAGTGATTTATTGAATGAACTTCCGTTTTCAATTTTGATGCCACATCCATTTTTTATTTTTATTCAACTTCCATTTGTATTCAATTTCCTTTTCGATTCAACTTCCTTTTTCACTTCACTTCCATATTGATCGTTAAGGTATAGTGGTTTCTTGAATGAACTTTTATTGTTAATTTTATGCAACTTTGATTTTTATTTTTATTGAACATTAATTTTTATTCAATTTCTTTTTTCATCGAACTTCCATTTTTATTTAATTTCCAAATAGATCGTTACGGTATAGTCGTTTCTTGAATGAGATTCCATTTTAATTTTATGCAATTTGCATTTTTATTTTTATTCAACTTCCATTTTTATTCAATTTCCTTTTCTATTCAACTTTCTTTTTTATTTAATTTCCAAACAGATTGTTAAGGTATAGTGGTTTCTTGAATAAACTTCTACTTTCAATTTTGAAGCAACTTTCGTATTTATTTTTATTCAACTTCCATTTTTATTCAATTTCATTTCTCTATTCAACTTCCTTTTCTATTTAATTTCCAAATAGATCCTTAAGGTATAGTGGTTTCTTGAATGATTTCCATTGTTAATTTTATGCAACTTCTATTTTTATTTTTATTCAACTTCCATTTTTATTCAATTTCCTTTTCTATTCAACTTCCTTTTTTTATTTTATTTCCAAATAGATCATTCAGGTATAGTGGTTTCTTGAATGACCTTCCATTTTTGTTTTTATTCAATTTCCATTTTTATTCAATTTCCTTTTTTATCCAACTTCCTTTTTTTTTTTTTTTAATTTGCAGACAGAAAGTTAAGGTATAGTGGTTTCTTCAATGAACTTTTATTGCCAATTTTGTGCAACTTCCATTTTTATTTTTATTGAACATCAATTTTTATTCAATTTCCTTTTCCATTCAACTTCCATTTTTATTTAATTTCTAAATAGATCATTAAGGTATAGTCGTTCCTTTAATGAATTTCCATTTTAATTTTATGCAATTTCCATTTTTATTTTTATTCAACTTCCATTTTTATTCAATTTCTTTTTCTATTCAACATTCTTTTTTAGTTAATTTCCAAATAGATCGTTAAGGTATTGTGGTTTCTTGAATTAACTTCCATTTTTATTTTTATTCAACTTCCATTTGTATTCAATTTCCTTTTCTATTCAACTTCTTTTTTTTTATGTAATTTCTAGGTAGATCGTTAAGGTATAGTGGTTTATTCAATAAACTTTAATTGTTAATTTTATACAACTTCCATTTTCTTTTTATTGAACATCAATTTTAATTCAATGTCATTTTCCATTCAACTTCCAATTTTTATTTAATTTCCAAATAGATCGTTATGGTATAGTCGTTTCTTGAATAAACTTCCATATTAATTTTATACAACTTCCATTTTTATTTTTATTCAACTTCCATTTTTATTCAATTTCCTTTTCTATTCAACTTCCATTTTTATTTAATTTCCAAATAGACCGTTAAGGTATAGTTGTTTCTTCAATGAACTTCTATTTTTATATTTATGCAACCTCCATTTCTAGTTTTATTCAACTTCCATTCGTATTCAATTTCCTTTTCTATTCAACTTTCATTTTTATTCCATTTCCTTTTCTATTCAACATCCTTTTTTATTTAATTTCTAGATACATCGTTAAGGTATAGTGATTTCTTCAATGAACTTTTATTGTTAATTTTATGCAACTTCTATTTTTATTTTTATTGAACATCAATTTTTATTCAATGTCTTTTTCCATTCAACTTCCATTTTTATTTAATTTCCAAATAGATCGTTAAGGTATAGTGGTTTCTTGAATGAACTTCCATTTTTATATTTATGCACCTTCCATTTTTATTTTTATTCAACTTCGATTTTTATTCAATTTCCATTTCTATTCAACTTCCTTTTTTATTTAATTTCCCAATAGATCATTAAGGTATAGGGATTTCTTGAATGAACTTCCATTTTCAATTTTGATGCAACTTCCATTTTTGATTTTTATTCAACTTTCATTTGTATTCAATTTCTTTTCGATTCAACTTCCTTTTTTACTTCATTTCCATATTGATCGTTAAGGTATAGTGGTTTCTTAAATGAACTTTTATTGTTAATTTTATGCAACTTCGATTTTCATTTTTATTGAACATTAATTTTTATTCAATTTCCTTTTCCATTCAACTTCAATTTTTATTTAATTTCCAAATAGATCGTTAAGGTACAGTTGTTTTTTGAACAAAATTCCATTTTAATTTTATGCAACTTGCATTTTTATTTTTATTCAACTTCCGTTTTTATTCAATTTGCTTTTCTATTCAACTTCCTTTTTTATTTAATTTCCAAATAGATCGTTAAGGTATAGTAGTTTCTTGAATGAACTTATATTTTCAATTTTGATACAACTTTCATTTTTATTTTTATTCAATTTCCATTTTTATTCAATTTCCTTTTCTATTCAACTTCCTTTTCTATTTAATTTCCAAATAGATCTTTAAGGTATAGTGGTTTCTTGAATGATTTCCATTGTTAATTTTATGCAACTTCTATTTTGATTTTTATTCAACTTCCATTTGTATTCAATTTCCTTTTCTATTCAACTTCCTTTTTTTTATTTAATTTCCAAATAGATCGTTAAGGTGTAATGGTTTTTTCAATGAACTTCCATTGTTAATTTTATGTAACTTCCACTTGTATTTTTATTCAACTTCCATTTTTATTCGATTTCCTTTTGTATTCAACTTCCTTTTTTATTTAATTTCCAAATAAATCGTTAAGGTATAGTGGTTTCTTGAATGAACTTCCATTCCATTTGTATTCAATTTCTTTTTCTTTTCAATTTCCATTTTTACTTAATTTCCGGATAGATCGTTAAGGTATAATGGTTTCTGGAATGAACTTTTATTGTCAATTTCATGCAACTTCGATTTTTTTTTTTATTGAACAATTATTTTTATTCAATATCTTTTTCCATTCAACTTCCATTTTTCTTTAATTTCCAAATTGATCGTTAAGGTATAGTCGTTTCTTGAATGAACTTCTATTTTAATTTTATGCAACTTCCATTTTTATTTTTATTCAACTTCCATTTTTATTCAATTTTCTTTTCTATTCAACTTCCTTTTTTATTTAATTTCCACATAGATCGTTCAGCTATAGTGGTTTCTTCAATGAACTTCTATTTTAATTTTTTCTGATGCAACTTCCATTTTTATTCAATTTCATTTTCTGTTCAACTTCCTTTTTTATTTAATTGCCAAATAGATCCTTAAGGTATAGTGGTTTCATGAATGACTTCCATTGTTAATTTCATGCAACTTCCATTTTTATTTTTATTCAACTTCCGTTTTCATTTAATTTCTTTTTCTATTCAACTTCCTTTTTTTTATTTAATTTCCAAACAGATCGTTAATGTGTGGTGGTTTCTTGAATGACCTTCCATTTTTATTTTTATTCAACTTCCATTTGTATTCAATTTCCTTTTCTATTCATCTTCTTTTTCTATTTAATTTACAGACAGATCGTTAAGGTATAGTGGTTTCTTCAATGAACTTTTATTGCTAATTTTGTGCAACTTCCATTTTTATTTTTATTGAACATCAATTTTTATTCAATTTCCTTTTCCATTCAACTTCCATTTTTATTTAATTTACAAATAGATCGTTAAGGTATAGTCGTTTCTTGAATGAACTTCTATTTTAATTTTGTGCAACTTCAGTTTTTATTTTATTCAACTTCCATTTTTATCCAATTTACTTTTCTATTCAACTTCATTTTTTATTTAATTTTCAAATAGATCGTTAAGGTGTAATTTTTTCATGAATGAACTTCCATTTATATTTTTATTTAACTTCCATTTTTATTCAATTTCATTTTCTAATCAACATCCTTTTTTATTTAATTTCCAAATAGATCGTTAAGGTATTCTGGTTTTTGAATGAACTTCCATTTGTATTCAATTTCCTTTTCTATTCAACTTCCTTTTTTATTTAATTTCCAGACAGATCGTTAAGGTATAGTGGTTTCTTGAATGAACTTTTATTTTCAATTTTGATGCAACTTTCATTTTTATTTTTATTCAATTTCCATTTTTAATCAATTTCCTTTTCTATTCAACTTCCTTTTCTATTTAATTTCCAAATAGATCCTTATGGTATAGTGGTTTCTTGAATGATTTCCATTGTTAATTTTATGCAACATCCATTTTTATTTTTATTTAACTACCGTTTTTATTCAATTTCCTTTTCTATTCAACTCCCTTTTTTTATTTAATTTCCAAATAGATCGTTCTGGGATAGTGGTTTCCTGAATGACCTTCCATTTTTATTTTTATTCAAGTTCCATTTGTATTCAATTTCCTTTTCTATTCAACGATCTTTTTTATTTAATTTCCAGACAGATCGTTAAGGTATAGTGGTTTCTTCATTAAATTTTTATTGCTAATTCTGTGCACCTTCCATTTTTATTTTTATTGAACACCAATTTTTATTCAATTTCCTTTTCCATTCGACTTCCATTTTTATTTAATTTCCAAATAGAGCGCTAAGGTATAGTCGTTTCTTGAATGAACTTCCATTTTAATTTTATGCAACTTCCATTTTTATTTTTATTGAACTTCCATTTTTATACAATTTCCTTTTCTATTCAACTCCCTTTTTTATTTAATTTCCAAATAGATCCTTAAGGTATAGTGGTTTCTTGAATGGACTTTTATTTCAATTTTAAAGCAACTTTCATTTTTATTTTTATTCAATTTTCATTTGTATTCAATTTCCTTTTCTATTCAACTTCTTTTTTTTTATTTAATTTCAAATAGATCGTTAAGGTATAATGGTTTCTTCAATGAACTTCCATTGTTAATTTTATGCAACTTCTACTTTTATTTTTATTCAACTTCCTTTTTTATTTAATTTCCAAATAGATCGTTAAGGTATAGTGGTTTCTTGAATGAACTTTCATTCCATTTGTATTCAATTTCTTTTTCTTTTCAATTTCCATTTTTACTTAATTGCAGATAGATCGTTAAGGTATAATGGTTTCTGAAATTAACTTTTATTGTTAATTTCATGCAACTTCGATTTTTATTTTTATTGAACAATTATTTTTATTCAATATCTTTTTCCATTCAACTTCCATTTTTCTTTAATTTCCAAATAGATCGTTAAGGTATAGTCGTTTCTTAAATGAACTTCCATTTTAATTTTATCCAACTTCCCTTTTTATTTTTATTCAACTTCCATTTTTATTCAATTTTCTTTTCTATTCAACTTCCTTTTTTATTTAATTTCCAAATAGATCGTTAACGTATAGTGGTTTCTTGATTGAACTTCTATTTTAATTTTTTTTTGATGCAACTTCCATTTTTATTCAATTTCATTTTTGTTCAACTTCCTTTTTTATTTAATTTCCAAATAGATCCTTAAGGTATAGTAGTTTCATGAATGACTTCCATTGTTAATTTCATGCAACTTCCATTTTTATTTTTATTCAACTTCCGTTTTTATTTAATTTCCTTCTCTATTCAACTTCCTTTTTTTTATTTAATTTCCAAACAGATCGTTAAGGTGTGGTGGTTTCTTGAATAACCTTCCATTTTTATTTTTATTCAACTTCATTTGTATTCAATTTCCATTTCTATTCAACTTCTTTTTTTATTTAATTTACAGACAGATCGTTAAGGTATAGTAGTTTCTTCAATGAACTTTTATTGTTAATTTTGTGCAACTTCCATTTTTATTTTTATTGAACATTAATTTTTATTCAATTTCCTTTTCCATTCAACTTCCATTTTTATTTAATTTCCAAATAGATCGTTAAGGTATAGTCGTTTCTTGAATGAACTTCCGTTTTAATTTTATGCAACTTCCATTTTTCTTTTATTCAACTTCCATTTTTATTCAATTTCCTTTTCTATTCAACTTCATTTTTTATTTAATTTCCAAATAGATCGTTAAGGTATAATGGTTTCATGAATGAACTTTCATCGTTAATTTTATGCAACTTCCATTTTTATTTTTATTCAACTTCCATTTTTATTCAATTTCATTTTCTAATCAACATCCTTTTTTATTTAATTTCCAAATAGATTGTTAAGGTATTGTTATTTTTGAATGAACTTCCACTTTTATTTTTATTCAACTTCCATTTATTCAATTTCCTTTTCTATTCAACTTCCTTTTTTATTTAATTTCCAGACAGATCGTTAAGGTATAGTGGTTTCTTCAATGAGTTTTTATTGCTAATTTTGTGCACTTTCCATTTTTATTTTGAACATCAATTTTTATTCAATTTCCTTTTCCATTCAACTTCCATTTTTATTTAATTTCCAAATAGAGCGTTAAGGTATAGTCGTTTCTTGAATAAACTTCCATCTTAATTTTACGCAACTTCCATTTTTATTTTTGTTAAACTTTCATTTTTATTCAATTTCGTTTTCTATTTAACTCTCTTTTTTATTTAATTTCCAAATAGATCCTTAACAAATACTGGTTTCTTGAATGAACTTTTATTTTCAATTTTGATGCAACTTCCATTTTTATTTTTATTCAACTTCCTTTTTTTATTTAATTTGCAAATAATTCGTTAAGGTATAATGGTTTCTTCAATGAACTTCTATTGTTAATTTTATGCAACTTCCACTTGTATTTTTATTCAACTTCCGTTTTTATTAATTTCCTTTTCTATTCAATTTCCTTTTTTTATTTAATTTCAAAACAGATCGTTAAGGTGTAGTGGTTTCTTGAATGACCTTCCATTTGTATTCAATTTCCTTTTCTATTCAACTTTTTTTTTTTATTTAATTTACAGACAGATCGTTAAGGTATAGTGGTTTATTCAATGAACTTTTAGTGCTAATTTTGTGCAACTTCCATTTTTATTTTTATTGAACATCAATTTTTATTCAATTTCCTTTTCCATTCAACTTCCTTTTTTATTTAATTTCCAAATAGATTGTAAAGGTATAGTCGTTTCTTGAATGAACTTCCGTTTTAATTTTATGCAACTTCCATTTTTATTTTATTCAACTTCCATTTTTATTCAATTTTCTTTTCTATTTAACTTCATTTTTTATTTAATTTCTAAATAGATCGTTAAGGTATAATGGTTTCATGAATAAACTTCCATTGTTAATTTTATGCAACTTCCATTTATATTTTTATTTAACTTTCATTTTTATTCAATTTCCTTTTCTATTCACCTCCCTTGTTTTATTTAATTTCCAAATTGGTCGTTCAGGGATAGTGGTTTTTGAATGAACTTCCACTTTTATTTTTATTCAACTTCCATTGGTATTCAATTTCCTTTTCTATTCAACTTCCTTTTTTATTTAATTTCCTGACAGATTGTTAAGGTATAGTGGTTTCTTCAATGAATTTTTAGTGGTAATTTTGTGCACCTTCCATTTTTATTTTTATTGAACATCAATTTTTATTCAATTTCTTTTTCCATTCAACTTCCATTTTTATTTCATTTCCAAATAGAGCGTTAAGGTATAGTCGTTTCTTGAATAAACATCCATTTTAATTTTATGCAACTTCCATTTTTATTTTTATTAAACTTCCATTTTTATTAAATTTTCTTTTCTATTCAACTCTCTTTTTTATTTAATTTCCAAATAGATCCTTACGGTATAGTGGTTTCTTCAATGAACTTTTATTTTCAATTTTGATGCAACTTTCATTTTTATTTTTATTCAACTTCCATTTGTATTCAATTTCCTTTTCTATTCAACTTCCTTTTTTTTATTTAATTTCCAAATAGATCGTTAAGGTATAATGGTTTCGTCAATGAACTTCATTGTTAATTTTATGCAACTTCCACTTGTATTTTTATTCAACTTCCATTTTTATTCAATTTCCTTTTGTATTCAACTTCCTTTTTTATTTAATTTCTAAATAGATCGCTAAGGTATAGTGGTTTCTTGAATGAACTTCCATTTTAATTTCTATTCAACTTCCATTTGTATTCAATTTTCTTTTCTATTCAACTCACTTTTTTATTTAATTTCCAAATAGATCGTTAAGGTATAGTGGTTTCTTGAATGAACTTCCATTTTTATTTCTATTCAACTTCCATTTTTATTTAATTTCCTTTTCTATTCAACTTCCTTTTTTTATTTAATTTCCAAACAGATCGTTAAGGTGTGGTGGTTTCTTGAATGACCTTCCATTTTTATTTTTATTCAACTTCCATTTTTATTCAATTTCCTTTTGTATTCAACTTCCTTTTTTATTTAATTTCCAAATAGAACGTTAAGGTATAGTGGTTTCTTGAATGAACTTCCATTCTATTTGTATTCAATTTCTTTTTCTTTTCAACTTCCTTTTTTACTTAATTTCCAGATAGATCATTAAGGTATAATGGTTTCTGGAATGAACTTTTATTGTTAATATCATGCAATTTCGATTTTTATTTTCATTGAACAATTATTTTTATTCAGTATCTTTTTTCATTCAACTTTCATTTTTCTTTAATTTCCAAATAGATTGTTAAGGCATAGTCGTTTCTTGAATGAACTTCCATTTTAATTTTATGCAACATCTATTTTTATTTTCATTCAACTTCCATTTTTATTCAATTTTTTTTTCTATTCAACTCTGTTTTTTATTTATTTTCCAAATAGATTGTTAAGGTATAGTGGTTTCTTGAATGAACTTCAATTTTTATTTCTATTCAACTTCCATTTGTATTCAATTTCTTTTTCTATTCAACTCCCTTTTTTATTTAATTTCCAAATAGATCGTTAAGGTATAGTGGTTTCTTGAATGAACTTCAATTTTTATTTCTATTCAACTTCCATTTTTATTCAATTTTCTTTTCTATTCAACTTCCATTTTTATTTAATTTCCAAATAGATCGTTAAGGTATAGTGGTTTCTTGAATGAACTTCTATTTTCAATTTCATTTTCTGTTCAACTTCCTTTTTTTTTTTAATTTCCAAATAGATCCATAAGGTATAGTGGTTTCATGAATGACTTCCATTGTTAATTTCATTCAACTTCTATTTTTATTTTTATTCAACTTCCGTTTTTATTTAATTTCCTTTTCTATTCAACTTCCATTTTTTTATTTAATTTCCAAACAGATCGTTAAGGTGTAGTGGTTTCTTGAATGACCTTCCATTTTTATTTTTATTCAACTTCCATTTGTATTCAATTTCCTTTTCTATTCAACTTCTTTTTTTATTTAATTTACAGACAAATCGTTAAGGTATAGTGTTTCTTCAATGAACTTTTATTGCTAATTTTGTGCAACTCCTATTTTTATTTTTATTTAACATCAAATTTTATTCAATTTCCTTTTCCATTCAACTTCCATTTTTATTTAATTTTCAAATAGATCGTTAAGGTATAGTCGTTTCTTGAATGAACTTCCATTTTAATTTTATGCAACTTCCATTTTTATTTTATTCAACTTCCATTTTTATTCATTTTCCTTTTGTATTCAACTTCATTTTTTATTTAATTTCCAAATAAATCGTTAAGGTATAACGGTTTTATGAATGAACTTCCATTGTTAATTTTATGCAACTTTCATTTTTATTTTTATTCAATTTCATTTTCTAATCAACATCCTTTTTTATTTAATTTCCAAATAGATCGTTAAGATATTGTGGTTTTTGAATGAACTTCCACTTTTTTTTATTCAACTTCCTTTTTTATTTAATTTCCAGATAGATCGTTTAGGTATAGTGGTTTCTCCAATAAACTTTAATTGTTAATTTTAGGCAACTTCCATTTTTATTTTTATTGAACATCAATTTTTATTCAATGTCATTTTCCATTCAACTTCCATTTTTATTTAATTTTCAAACAGATCGTTAAGATATAGTCGTTTCTTGAATGAACTTTCATATTAATTTTATGCAACTTCCGTTTTTATTTTTATTCAACTTCCATTTTTATGCAATTTCCTTTTCTATTCAACTTCCTTTTTTATTTAATTTTCAAATAGATCGTTAAGGTATAGTGGTTTCTTGAATGAACTTCCATTTTCAATTTTGATGCAACTTCCATTTTTTATTTTTATTCAACCTCCATTTGTACTCAATTCATTTTCTATTCAACTTCCTTTTTTACTTAATTTGCAGATAGATCGTTAAGGTATAGTGGTTTTCTTGAATGAACTTTTGTCGTTAATTTTATGCAACTTCGATTTTTATTTTAGTTGAACATTAATTTTTATTTAATTTCCTTTTCCATTCAACTTCCATCTTTATTTAATTTCTAAATAGATCGTTAAGGTATACTTGTTTCTTGAATGAACTTCCATTTTAATTTTATGCAACTTCTATTTGTATTTTTATTGTACTTCCATTTTTATTTAATTTCCTTTTCTATTCAACTACCTTTTTTACTTAATTTCCAATTAGATCGTTAAGTTTAGTGGTTTCTTGAATGAACTTTCATTTTCAATTTTGATGCAACTTCCTTTTTTATTTTGATTCAACTTCCATTTGTATTCAATTTCCTTTTCTATTCAACTTCCTTTTTTTTTTTTTTAATTTCCAAATAGATCGTTAAAATATAATGGTTTCATGAATGAACTTCCATTGTTAATTTTATGCAACTTCCATTTTTATTCAATTTCTTTTTCTATTCAACTTCCTTTTTTTATTTAATTTTCAAATAGATCATTAAGGTATAGTGGTTTCTGGAATGAACTTCCATTTTTATTTTTATTCAATTTCATTTTCTAATCAACATCCTTTTTTATTTAATTTCCAAATAGATCGTTAAGATATTGTGGTTTTTGAATGAACTTCCACTTTTATTTTTATTCAACTTCCTTTTTTATTTAATTTCCAGATAGATCGTTTAGGTATAGTGGTTTCTCCAATAAACTTTAATTGTTAATTTTAGGCAACTTCCATTTTTATTTTTATTGAACATCAATTTTTATTCAATGTCATTTTCCATTCAACTTCCATTTTTATTTAATTTTCAAACAGATCGTTAAGATATAGTCGTTTCTTGAATGAACTTTCATATTAATTTTATGCAACTTCCGTTTTTATTTTTATTCAACTTCCATTTTTATGCAATTTCCTTTTCTATTCAACTTCCTTTTTTATTTAATTTTCAAATAGATCGTTAAGGTATAGTGGTTCTTGAATGAACTTCCATTTTCAATTTTGATGCAACTTCCATTTTTTATTTTTATTCAACCTCCATTTGTACTCAATTTCATTTTCTATTCAACTTCCTTTTTTACTTAATTTGCAGATAGATCGTTAAGGTATAGTGGTTTTCTTGAATGAACTTTTGTCGTTAATTTTATGCAACTTCGATTTTTATTTTAGTTGAACATTAATTTTTATTTAATTTCCTTTTCCATTCAACTTCCATCTTTATTTAATTTCTAAATAGATCGTTAAGGTATACTTGTTTCTTGAATGAACTTCCATTTTAATTTTATGCAACTTCTATTTGTATTTTTATTGTACTTCCATTTTTATTTAATTTCCTTTTCTATTCAACTACCTTTTTTACTTAATTTCCAATTAGATCGTTAAGGTTTAGTGGTTTCTTGAATGAACTTTCATTTTCAATTTTGATGCAACTTCCTTTTTTATTTTGATTCAACTTCCATTTGTATTCATTTTCCTTTTCTATTCAACTTCCTTTTTTTTTTTTTTAATTTCCAAATAGATCGTTAAAATATAATGGTTTCATGAATGAACTTCCATTGTTAATTTTATGCAACTTCCATTTTTATTCAATTTCTTTTTCTATTCAACTTCCTTTTTTTATTTAATTTTCAAATAGATCATTAAGGTATAGTGGTTTCTGGAATGAACTTCCATTTTTATTTTTATTCAACTTCCATTTGTATTGAGTTTCCTTTTCTATTCAACTTCATTTTTTATTTAATTTCCAGATACATCGTTAAGGTGTACTGATTTCTTCAATGAAATTTTATTTTTAATTTTATGCAACTTCCATTTTTATTTTTATTGAACATCAATTTTTATTCAATGTCCTTTTCCATTCAACTTCCATTTTCATTTAATTTCCAAACAGATCGTTACGGTTTAGTGGTTTCTTAAATGAACTTCCATTTTTATATTTGTGCAACTTCCATTTTTATTTTTATTCAACTTCAATTTTTATTCAATTTCCTTTTCTATTCAACTTCCTTTTTTATTTAATTTACCAATAGATCATTAAGGTATAGTGGTTTCTTGAAAGAACTTCCATTTTCAATTTTGGTGCAACTTCCATTTTTTATTTTTATTCAACTTCCATTTGTATTCAATTTTCTTTTCGATTCAACTTCCTTTTTTACTTAATTTCCATATTGATCGTTAAGGTATAGTGGTTTCTTGACTGAACTTTTATTATTAATTTTATGCAACTTCGATTTTTATTTTTATTGAACATTAATTTTTATTCAATTTCTTTTTTCATTCAACTTCCATTTTTATTTAATTTCCAAATAGAACGTTAAGGTATAGTCGTTTCTTGAATGAACTTCCATTTTAATTTTATGCAACTTCCATTTTTATTTTTATTGAACTTCCATTTTTATTCAATTTCCTTTTCTATTGAACTCCCTTTTTTATTTAATTTCCAAATAGATCTTTATGGTATAGTGGTTTCTTGAATGAACTTTTATTTTCAATTTTGATGCAACTTCCATTTTTATTTTTATTGAACTTTTATTTTTATTCAACTTCCATTTTTATTCAATTTCCTTTTCTTTTCAACTTCTTTTTTTATTTAACTTCCAAATAGATCCTTAAGGTATAGTGGTTTCTTGAATGACTTCTATTGTGAATTTTAGGCAACTTTCATTTTTATTTTTATTCAACTTCAATTTTTATGCAATTTCCTTTTCTATTCAATTTCTTTTTTTCATTTAATTTCCAAATAGATCGTTAAGTTATAGTAGTTTCTTGAATGAACTTCTGTTTTTATTTTTATTCAACTTTCATTTGTATTCAATTTCCTTTTGTATTCAACTTCCTTTTTTATTTAATTTCCAGCCAGATCGTTAAGGTATTGCGGTTTCTTCAATGAAATTTGAATGCTAATTTTTTGTAACTTCCATTTTCATTTTTATTGAACATCAATTTTTATTCAATTTCCTTTTCCATTCAACTTCCATTTTTATTTAATTTCCAAATAGATCGTTAAGGTATAGTCGTTTCTTGAATGAAATTCCATTTTAATTTTATGCAACTTCCATTTTTAGTTTTATTGAACCTCCATTTTTATTCAATTTCCATTTCTATTCGACTTCCTTTTTTACTTAATTTCCAAACACATCGTTAAGGTATAGTCGTTTCTTGAATGCAGTTTCATATTAATTTTATGCAACTTCAATTTTTATTTTTATTCAACTTCCATTTGTATTGAATTTCTTTTTCTATTCAACTTCATTATTTACTTAATTTCCAGATAGATCGTTTGGGTAAAGGGGTTTCTTCAATGAACTTTTATTTGTTAATTTTGTTCAACTTCCATTTTTATTTTTATTGAACATCAATTTTTACTCTATGTCCTTTTCCATCCAACTTCCATTTTTATTTAATTTCCAAATAAATCGTCAAGTTATAGTCGTTTCTTGAATGAACTTCCATATTAATTTTATGCAATTTTCATTTTTATTTTTCTTCAACTTCCATTTTTATTCCTATTCAACTTCCATTTTTATTCAATATCCTTTTCTATTCAACTTCCTTTTTTATTTAATTTCCAAATAGATCGCTAAGGTATAATGGTTTCTTGAATGAACTTCCATTGTTAATTTTATGTAACTTCCATTTTTATTTTTATTCAACCTCCATTTTTATTCAATTTCCTTTTTTATTCAACTTCCTTTTTTATTTAATTTCCAAATAGATCGTTAAGGTATAGTGGTTTCTTGAATGAACTTCCATTTTTATTTTTATTCGACTTCCATTTGCATTCAATTTCCTATTCTATTCAACTTCCTTTCTTATTTAATTTCCAAATAGATCGTTAAGGTATAGTGGTCTCTTGAATGAACTTCTATTTTCAATTTTGAGGCAACTTCCATTTTTATTTTTATTCAACATGCAGTTTTATTCAATTTCGTTTTCTACTCAACTTCCTTTTTTTAGTTAATTTCCAAATAGATCGTTAAGGTATAGTGGTTTCCTGAATGAACTTCCATTTTAATTTTTATTCAACTTCCATTTTTATTCAATTTCGTTTTCTATTCCACTTCATTTTTTATTTAATTTCCAAATAGATCGTTAAGGTATAGGGGTTTCTTCAATGAACTTCCATTTTTATATTTATGCAACATTCATTTTTATTTTTATTCAACTTCAATTTTTATTCAATTTCCTTTTCTATTCAACTTCCTTTTTTATTTAATTTCTAAATAGATCGTTAAGGTATAGTGGTTTTTTGAATGAACTTCCATTTTCAATTTTGATGCAACTTCCATTTTTATTTTTATTCAACTTCCATTTTTATTTAATTTCCTTTTCTACTCAAATTCCTTTTTTATTTAATTTCCAACTAGGTCGTTAAGGTACAGTGGCTTCTTGAATTAACTTCCATTGTTAATTTTATGCAACTTCGATTTTTATTTTTATTCAAGTTCAATTTTTATTCAATTTCCTTTTCTATTCAACTTCCCGTTTTATTTAATTTCCAAATAGATCGTTAAGGTATAGTTGTTTCTTGAATAAACTTCCATTTTTATTCAATTTCCTTTTCTATTCAACTTCCTTTTTTATTTAATTTCCAAATAGATCCTTAAGGTATAGTGGTTTCTTGAATGAACTTCCATTTTCAATTTTGATGCAACTTCCATTTTCATTTTTATTCGACTTCCATTTTTATTCAATTTCCTTTTCTATTCAACTAGCTTTTAAATTTAATTTCCAAATAGATCTTTAAGGTATAGTGGTTTCTTGAATGAACTTCCATTTTTATATTTATGCAATTGCCAGTTTTATTTTTATTCAACTTCAATTTTTATTCAATTTCCTTTTCTATTCAACTTCATTTTTTATTTAATTTCCAAACAGATCGTTATGGTATAGCGGTTTGTATAATGAACTTCCTTTTCAATTTTGATGCAACTTCCATTTTTATTGAATTTTCTTTTCTATTCAACTTCCTTTTTTATTTAATTTCAAAATAGATCTTTAAGGTATAGTGGTTTCTTGAATGAACTTCCATTTTCAATTTTAATGCAACTTCCATTTTTATTTTTATTCAACTTCCAGTTTTATTTAATTTCCTTTTCTATTCAACTTCTTTTTTTTTTATTTAATTTCCAAATAGATCGTTAAGGTATAGTGGTTTTTTGAATGAACTTCCATTTTTTATTTTATGCAACTTCCATTTTAATTTTTATTCAACTTCCATTTTTATTCAATTTCGTTTTCTATTCCACTTCCTTTTTTATTTAATTTCCAAATAAATCGTTAAGGTATAGGGGTTTCTTCAATGAAGTTCCATTTTTATATTTATGCAACTTCCATTTTTATTTTTATTCAACTTCAAATTTTATTAAATTTCCTTTTCTATTCAACTTCCTTTTTTATTTAATTTCTAAACAGATCGTTAAGGTATAGTGGTTTTTTGAATGAACTTCCATTTTCAATTTTGATGCAACTTTCATTTTTATTTTTATTCAACTTCCATTTTTATTCAATTTCCTTTTCCATTCAACTAGCTTTTAAATTTAATTTCCAAATAGATCTTTAAGGTATAGTGGTTTCTTAAATGAACTTCCATTTTTATATTTATGCAACTGCCAGTTTTATTTTTATTCAACTTCAATTTTTATTCAATTTCCTTTTCTATTCAATTTCATTTTTTATTTAATTCCCAAATAGATTGTTATGGTATAGCGGTTTGTATAATGAACTTCCATTTTTAATTTTGATGCTACTTCCATTTTTATTTTTATTCAACTTCCATTTTTATTGAATTTCCTTTTCTATTCAACTTCCTTTTTTTTTAATTTCCAAATAGATCGTTAAGGTATAGTGGTTTCTTGAATGAACTTCCACTGCTAATTTTATGCAACTTCCAGTTTTATTTTTATTCAACTTCAATTTTTATTCAATTTCCTTTTCGTTCAACATCATTTGTTATTAAATTTCCAAATAGATCGTTAAGGTATAGTGGTTTTTTGAATGAACTTACATTTTTATTTTCATTCAACTTCCATATGTATTCAATTTCCATTTCTATTCATATTCCTTTTTTACTTAATTTCCAGATAGATCGTGAAGGTATAGTGGTTTCTTGAATGAACTTTTATTGTTAATTTTATGCAACTTCAATTTTTATTTTTATTGAACATCAATTTTTGTTGAATCTCTTTTTGCATTCAACTTCCATTTTTATTTAATTTCCAAATAGATCGTTACGGTATAGTCGTTTCTTGAATGAACTTCCATTTTAATTTTATGCAACTTCCATTTTTATTGAATTTCCTTTTCTATTCAACTTCCTTTTTTATTTAATTTCCAAATAAATTTTTAAGATATAATGGTTTCTTGAATGAACTTCCATTTTAAATTTTATGCAACTTCCATGTTTATTTTTATTCAGCTTTCATTTTTATTCAACTTACTTTTCTATTCAACGTCCTTTTTTATCTAATTTCTGAATAGATCGTTAAGGCGTAATGGTTTCTTGAATGAACTTCCATTTTTATTTGTTTTCAACTTCCATTTGTATTCAATTTCCTTTTCTATTCAACTTTTTTTTTTTTACTTACTTTCCAGATAGATCTTGAAGGTATAGTGGTTTCTTGAATGAACTTTTATTGTTAATTTTATGCAACTTCGATTTTTATTTTTATTGAACATTAATTTTTATTCAATTTGCTTGTTTCATTCACTTCCATTTTTATTTAATTTCCAAATAAATCGTTAAGATACAGTCGTTTCTTGACTGAACTTCCATTTTAATTTTATGCAACTTCCATTTTTATTTTTGTTCAACTTTCTTTTTTATTTAATTTCTAAATAGATTTTTAAGGTATAATGGTTTCTTGAATGAACTTCCATTGTTAATTTTATTCAACTTCCATTTTTATTCAACTTACTTTTCTATTCAAAGTCCTTTTTTATTTAATTTCCGAATAGATCGTTATGGTATAACGGTTTCTTGAATGAACTTCCATTTTTATTTGTTTTGAACTTCCATTTGTATTCAATTTCCTTTTCTATTCAGCGTCCTTTTTTACTTAATTTCCAGATAGATCGTTAAGGTATAGTGGTTTCTTGAATGAACTTTTATTGTTAATTTTATGAAACTTCGAATTTTATTTT
This sequence comes from Camellia japonica, assembly GCA_030407325.1. Lineage (NCBI taxonomy): Eukaryota > Viridiplantae > Streptophyta > Magnoliopsida > Ericales > Theaceae > Camellia > Camellia japonica. Next base: position 5,369,250 of record JAPPVO010000003.1, read on the forward strand.
TATTGAACATTAATTTTTATTCAATTTCCTTGTCAGGCCCCAATTTTTATTACTCGAAAACATTACCAAAGCCTTAAAATTAGGTCCATTTTTTTTTTTACATAAACAAATATCTATTACACTTGGGTAATAGGAATACAGTGATACATGCGCTTTCTCTCTCAATGAACATTACAATGACAATCATACATGTCAATCTCCTATTGTACTACAAATAAATAAATACAAATATAAAATCCACTTCCTTTACATCTACTATGAAGTCATACAAATGGACTCAAGAACTCCATACATCTTCAATCAAATAATCTAAACTTTCTTCCTATAAAAAGATAAAACAACAACAGGGTGAGCACTAATGCCCAGTAGAAATCTCAGAGTCCTTAATCAATAACTAACACACATATAGAAATGATCATGTATGCAGGGCGATACCATATAGTATGGTGACATTTCATAATCTCAAAATATCATAAGTAAGGTATCTTTTTCTCAAAAAAACTATTTAAACACTTTTAAGAAAAACCTTCAGCCATTAAAATCATCCCTTAACTTTAGAAAACCATAGATCCTTGTAAAACAACCATATTTAAGACACAACATCATTTAAAGGTTATTAACCAATTCCCAAAATATTTCTCATTTAATTTTCCATTTTAATACTTCTCTTTTCCTTTCATTCTTCTTTTCTACTCTTCATTTTTCATTTAAAACCCCATAACTTCAAGTTCAGGTTCCTTTTTAACTCGCCAACAATTCTCCTATACTTAATTCACATCGTTAATTACACCCACAAAGTTTCATTTCAAGATAACACAATGTTAATAGCCCCTTTCAATCCAATCCTTTATTTAATTATAGAACAACGCTCACAATTTACTGTTATTAACACAACTACTTCATTAAGTTTACCATCAGTCTATAATCCTCATATCCTTTTTTTTTTTTGTTTCCGTTATTTACAAATAATGCCTATGCACGTTTCCTCTTTAAACCAAATTACCCATCAATATGTAATTTCGCAAATTCATCACAAGCAACAATAACATCATCAACTCAACACACTTCTCAACACATAGTTCAACACAATCTACCTTTTGTCGACTTACAACGGCGGGATAGCGGGCACCCAATTCATTTCGAAAACCAACCATTTTTGTAATTAATTTCCATGTTCTGTAGAGAATTCTCACAAGGTATATATATAGTTATGCTTTTTCCTCAACACAAAAGTAAATGTAAATGCAATGCCATGCCAAGGGAAATCAATGAGGAAAAATATTCAGTTCAATACATTGTTTCAAGTCACCATGTTCTCAATATCGTCATATGATTTTGTAACGCCCTCAAAATAACCCATAACATACACAATAATAAGATACATCACTTAAGAAAATAAACCATAATTCATTCATCAGAGTATCTTTAAATAAAGACATTACATGTAATAATGAAAGTAAATGCCCTATAGACTTATATCTTTCCAAGCCAACACTTGGACACAAAATGTGAGTACTAACTCAACTACAAATTAAGCCCTCGGCTTGTAATTACATGTAATAACAAAACAAAACAAATAACTAAACTAGTCTTCAAATCCAAGTCCTTCCAAGCTAAGTCCTTGGAGGTAGCTTATCACCTGAACCTGAAAATAATGTTCCCATAAAGGGTGAGCCACAGCCCAGTAGAGACATACTAAACCAAATATAAGCATTGAATAAAGCAATAGCATTTAATAGATGGTTAAACAAGATAATCACTATATCATTATCTTATGACATGTTTCACTTTTCATTATTACCAATGTGGCTCAGAACCTGGCCAAACTTACAACAGTGAACTATATATCAAAGTCACATTACTTCCAATAACAACACAAATGAGACTCAGGCTCATATCATAACACTTCATACTTCCATTTTGATACACATTTTAGTGCTGTATCAATAAAACACTTCAATATAAATAAGCACACATAAAAGTGATGCTAATGGAGTCCATCCCCTATCTCCTCCCAAACAAAATTCGATTTAGAGGTCCATCCCCTATCTTCCCCTAAACCGTGGAGTACATCCCTTATTTCCTCCCACACAATATGCATATGCAATGCTCAACTAATACATGTATGTAAACACATAACATATACAACTCACAATCAATACACATAATGTCTGTATTAATTCAACAGTCAAAATTAATGACTTAACCAATGCGATTAGTTTCAGTTATCCCTAATCCACATGCAATGTCTACAACAATCATGACTATTCTCCACCGATAGCCCAAAACAGTTATTTCTAAACAGGAAATAAATGTATCAACAATAATAATCTCAACATTTAAATAGGCGAGTAATTAAATTATTTAACTACACCCTTTCAACTTATAAATTCCCAATTCCACAAATTCAACTAATATTCCCAATTTCCCTCAAATGAATTAGGCCAATCAATTTGTTAAAACAACTAGGTTTTTCCCAAAATTACCAAAATACCCCCAACATATTAAAGTACCAAAAACTTAGAACAATACTCATAAGATGGAGTAGGAAATCCCTACCTCAAAGAAATTAACCCGAATGAAGAATACGTAGATGAAGCCCCAAACTCCCAAGTGCTCCAAACCACCAAAAGTTCAGATTAAACTGAAGCCCTCGACTCACACTCTTTTATTAACAAAGCAACTAGGGTAGAATCACACTCTAAATAGATCAAATCTAAGAGAGAAGATGAGTAGGGAGAGAGAGAAGTCGGACCTTAGGGTTTGGAATCCAAAAAGATCAAGAAAAACTGTTTAAAACCCGCTGCTGCCTATATAAACTAAACAGGCTTGCTCAAGCGAAGACTTGGTCGCTCGAGCGACCAGACACAAAAATCCACGCTCGAGCGAAGAAAAGCTCGCTCGAGCCAAAAACTCGATGCTTCAGGTCTGCAACCCAGAAGCTCGCTCGAGCGAAGAACTTCTCGCTCGAGCGAGGAACTCGAATACATACACCTCGCTCGCTCAAGCGACGAGCGAAGAAAAGCTCGCTCGAGCCAAGAAACACAACTCTCAGGTCCTAAGCCCAGACGCAGACTCTCACTCGAGCGACCAAACCCTGGCTTGAGCGAAAGACAAAAAAAAACACCAGCTCGCTTGAGCGACCAACTCCTCGCTCGAGCGAAGGTCCAGAAATCTGGACAGCAACACTTGGTTTCCAACCCAACCAACCTGTAACAAACCTGCCCAACACAACCCAAAACTTAAAATAAGGAATTAAAGGACATCAACAACAAAAATAACAACTGAATCTACGGAACATAAGTCCGGGTACAACAACCAAATGGGAAAAGACCGGGGTCGCTATAACCTCCCCCCCTTAAAAGAATTTCGTCCCCGAAATTAAGCATAAGTTTTCGAAAACAAGTTTTTCTCAAATTCCAACAATATGACAATTGAATGAACAACTTGACCCAAAACTGGCCATTTCATCTCTTATCAAGAGGCATCTCACAATATGTATATAAAACAACATATATTATAACCTGCATCAGTATTATGCAATTTTCCTTTCAATTTCAATAGTTTTCAATATCATATTCAATTTCATGATATAGCTCTAATTCAACAATATATTCAACATATAACTGTTACACTAAACTTCCATATTGAAGCAAGTTTCAAAATACTGTCATTAAACCAAAACATCCTCAATGTTTTCTAACTTAAGACATATATAAAGTTCTTAAGTTCAACAATATTACAAAATCTAAATACAAGATTACAAATTAATAAACATGTCCGGATATTTCTCGCGGACTTCCAACTCACGTTCCTAAGTGGCTTCCTCCACCCCGTGATGTTTCCACAAAACCTTTACCAAAGGGATGGTCTTGCCTCGCAAAACTTGATCTCGTCTATCCAAGACTCGAATTGGTCTCTCCTCATACGAGACATCCTCGTCAACCACTAAATCAGTCCAATCCAACACATGTGATGGATGCGGCTCATACTTCCGAAGCATACTCACATGAAACACGTCACGTACTCCGGACAACTGCGGTGGCAAAGCTAAACGATAAGCAGCCTCGCCAATCCTTTCAAGGATCTCAAAAGGACCTATGAACCGAGGGGACAACTTCCCGCTCTTCCCAAACCTCATCAATCCCCGTCTAGGTGATATCTTCAGAAAGACGTGATCACCCACCTCAAACACTAAAGGTCTCCTCCTATGGTCGGCATAAGATTTCTGACGACTCTGGGCTGTAACAAGTCTCTTACGGATAAGCTCAACTTTCTCCGTCGTTTCCCTCACCAACTCCGGACCCAATAGAGGTGCATCACCCACCTCGGCCCAACAAACTGGGGATCTACACGGTCGGCCATACAAGGCCTCAAACGGTGCCATACCAATACTAGACTGGAAACTGTTGTTGTAGGCAAACTCCACCAAAGGCAAGTGCCTCTCCCACGACCCACTAAAGTCAAGAACACAACCCCGAAGCATATCCTCAACGAACTGAATAGTACGCTCGGACTGCCCGTCAGTCTGAGGATGATAAGCCGTGCTAAAGGTCAACTTAGTGCCTAAGGCACTCTGCAAACTCTGCCACAACCTAGCAGTAAAACGAGCATCTCTATCTGAGACGATCGTCACTGGGACCCCGTGCAACCTCACTATGTCCCGAATGTACAAGTCGGCAAGATGATCTACCGAATCTCTCACGCGCATAGGAATGAAGTGCGCCGACTTAGTCAACCGGTCTACAACCACCCAAATAGCATGACTACCCCGCTGAGTCCTCGGAAGACCTACAATGAAGTCCATAGTGACATGCTCCCACTTCCACTCTGCAATAGGCAAGGGTTGCAACAAACCCGCTGGCCTCTGATGTTCGGCCTTTCACTTGCTGACAAGTAAGGCACTTAGACACAAAAGCTGCCAATCTCTCTTCATACCCCGCCACCAAAACTGGCGACCCAAATCCCGATACATCTTAGTGCCTCCCAGATGCACTGCAAGGCGCGAATGATGAAACTCTCAGAGTACCTCCTCTCGGCAAGACTCCGGCACAACAGACGGTCTCGGTATCTCACACTCAGGTCGGGATACACCGTCAAACCCTTCTCAACCTTCCCCATTGGAGATCTTCTCTCGAAGAGATTCTACCTCAAGGTCACCCCTCTGAGCCTCTAACACTCGAGTCACAAGTGTAGGCTGCGCAACAACAGAAAACAAGGCTGCAGCCTCAATGGATTCGCCCAGAAGCAAATCGAACTCCCCAAGTGCACCAACATCTCCCACTCCCGAATGGCTATACTAGCTATGTCACCAACAGGTTTCCTGCTAAGGGCAATCGGCCACCACATTGGCCTTCCCGAATGATAATGTAGCTCGAAGTCATAATCCTCAATAAACTCCATCCACCTCCTCTGTCTCAAGTTCAAGTCTTTTTGTGTAAACAGATATTTCGAGACTCTTATGATCCGAGAATTCCTCGAACTACTCACCGTAAAGATAATGCCTCCAATCTTCAAGGCAAATATCACAGCTGCTAACTCTAGATCATGCGTAGGGTAATTCTTCTCATGAATTTTCAACTGACGCGAGCCATAGGCAACCACTTTCCCCTCTTGCATTAACACACAACCCAGACCCTCTCGTGAGGCGTCACAATAGACTGCATAACCCAACCCTCTCTCCGGAATTATCAAGACTGGAGCGGTGGTCATCTAACTTCAACTCCTGAATGACTTTTCACAAGTCTCACTCCATACAAACTTGACTCCCTTCCGAGTCAATCTAGTCAAAGGCGAAGCTAACCTGGAGAAATCCTTCACAAACCGGCGATAATACCCAGCTAACCCCAGAAAACTGCGGATCTCAAACACACTCTTAGGCTGTGCCCAATCTTGCACTGCCTCAGTCTTGGATCTATCAACTGACACTTCTTCCCAGAAACCACATGGCCTAAGAACTTGACCTCTTCTAGCCAGAACTCACACTTCCCAAACTTAGCATAAAGCTTATGGGCTCTAAGTAACTCAAGCACCACTCTCAAGTGTTCCTTGTGCTCCTCCTCGAAGGTGAATAAATAAGAATGTCGTCCACGAAGACAACTACAAAACGATCTAAGAATTCCCGAAATATCCGGTTCATCAAATCCATAAAAACACTGCCGGTGCATTGGTGAGCCCAAATGGCATCACCAGAAACTCATAGTGGCCATACCGCGTACGGAATGCCGTCTTCGGAATATCCTCCTCCCTGACCCTCAACTGATGATAACCCGATCTCAAATCTATCTTAGAGAAACAACGGGAACCCTTCAACTGGCACAACAGATCATCTATACGAGGCATAGGGTACTTATTCTTAACCATAGCCCGATTCAATTTCCAGTAATCTATACATAGTCTCAAAGCACCACCTTTCTTTTTAACAAAGAGGGCCGGTGCTCCCCACGGCAAAACACTAGGACGGATATAACCCTTATCCAGCAACTCCTGGAGCTGAATCTTCAACTCAACTAACTCGGCTGGGGCAAAACGATAAGGTGCCATAGAAATTGGCGCCGTGCCGGGCACTAGGTCAATAGAGAACTCAATCTCTCGATGCGGTGGCAACCCAACAAGATCCTCGGGAAAGACGTCCGAGTACTCACAAACCACCCTTGGCAACACAATCTGAGTCTCATCAACCTCACTAATCGAAAGATTAGCAAGTAGACCACTAAGCTCACTCCGCCCTCGCGAACCATACCCCGGTGGCAAAACACTACCAACCCGGTCCCCCAGAAAATGAAAACACTCTCCGCCCACGATACAACAAGTGACCCTCTGGCGATAGCAATCAATAACTGCCCGGTATGACGATAACCAGTCCATACCCAAAATAACATCGAAGCATTCATAGGCATAACTACAAAGGAAAATGGGATTCTATGATCATCGACCTCTATATCACAACCCCTAACACCTTGTTTCAAGATCAATTCACCCCCAAGAGGTGACACTACACAAATAGGAGACGCTAACTGAGCTAACTCCAACTCCAAAACAGATGCAAATGCAGCAGACACAAAGGAATGAGATGCACCCGTATCGATCAAAACACTAGCAACTGAATTGCAAAACAAGAAGGTACCTCTCACGACAGATGGAGCTGGTATAAGATCCTGCGCGGTAACAGCATACACGCGCCCATATGGCCTCTGATCAACCTGCTCACCCCTAGGAGCATAAGACTGCTGCACAGACTGGGACGAAGAAGCCCCCTGATTGGCCCTCGAGGCCTGACCCGACTGAGCTGGCTGCTGACCCTGAGTCTGCCTCAAACCAGATGCACCAGGTGTGCCACCAACTGTGGGCAATACCTCTTCATGTGCCCTGGCTGACCACACTGATAACACGAGAGCGGCTGGCCTCTACCCTGACTCTGGCTCTGAGATCGAGCCGAAGATGATGCTGCTCTCTGTACTCCTCCCCTCTGAGGACAAACTGGAGACTTGTGGCCCAACTGGCCACACTTGAAACAGGTAATGTCTCCCTGGCTGCCTTTCCCCGAACTAGCACTCGGCACAGGGAAGTAGATCTAGAAAAGCTACCCTGAGACTGCTGAGGGTTAAAACCTTTTGTCTCCTACCATCACTCTGACCATCCTGACTCCTCTTGGAGCCCTTCTGCCTTCCTCCTCCTCCTGCATCATGATTCCATATGGGCTGCAGCATCAACCATACGCCCATAATCCCGAATCATAGTTCCAACTCTCAGCTTGAGGCCACGCCTCAACTTCTTCTCAAACTCAATGCAACGGCGTTCCTCAGACGCCACCAACTCAGGTGCAAACCTGGACAAACTAGTGAATGCAGCCTCAAATTCGGCCACTGAAGAACTCGACTGCTTAAGCTGACAGAACTGGTCTCTCAGCTTCTCCCGAACTGCCGGAGATAAGAACCTCTCCTGGAAAGCATTCACAAAAGCCTCCCACGTACCTCCGATACGACCCTTGGTGAACTTCCACCACTGACCCGCATCCCCCTTCAGCTGGAATGATGCCAAGGTCACTTTCAACCCCTCGTCTTCGATGCCAAGCATCTCAAACATCTTCGTTGTCTGTTTGAGCCACTCATCTGCCTTAAGCGGCTCTTTAGGATCACCCACAAATTCGTCCGGATTAGACCGGAAAAACTCCCTCTTCAGAAAAGAAGGTCCTGCATCAGCAACATGAACTTGAGCCTGATTCTCTGCTCGAAGAATGCCTACTGACTCCCTGAATGCCCCTGCTATCTCTCAGGCTAAAGCGCCCATAGCCTGCTGGCCTACTGGCTCGGCCACATTGGCCTGGCCAACTCCCTCCTGAACTGCCGGAATCTGAACTGCCGGAATCTCCTGTACTACTGGAATCTCCTCTAGCGCAGGCACTTCCTGCCTACCCGGCCTACCACGCCTACCGCGTCCTCGTCCTCGTCCTGACATCCTAATAAAGGAAACAAAAACGTTAGCACATTAATAAATGTGCCGAAGCTAAACACTCGCGTCCTAATGCATTGGACAACAATAAGTCATTCCACGTAAGCACATAATCACATAAGCACCTACGAATTTCATTCCTGGATGATAATAGTCCCAAAGCGTTACCATAGTTCCAGTTGGAAGCAGCAGTGATCAATTGCCTTTCCAACAAGACTACTAGCAACTCAAGGGTCCAATCAACATCCAGAAACTACATTCCATACCACATAATCACATAAACATGTTATCATGCAAACATATAACACTACACTAAGTCTCTATCAAACGAGACAAACCCATTGTGATACTAATCACTTCCCACGTACCCAAAGTATTCAAACCCGGTACGCTCTGATACCAAGTTGTAACGCCCTCAAAATAACCCATAACATACACAATAATAAGATACATCACTTAAGAAAATAAACCATAATTCATTCATCAGAGTATCTTTAAATAAAGACATTACATGTAATAATGAAAGTAAATGCCCTATGGCTTACAACTTTCCAAGCCAACACTTGGACACAAAATGTGAGTACTAACTCAACTACAAATTAAGCCCTCGGCTTGTAATTACATGTAATAACAAACAAAACAAATAACTAAACTAGTCTTCAAATCCAAGTCCTTCCAAGCTAAGTCCTTGGAGGTAGCTTATCACCTGAACCTGAAAATGATGTTCCCATAAAGGTAAGCCACAGCCCAGTAGAGACATACTAAACCAAATATAAGCATTGAATAAAGCAATAGCATTCAATAGATGGTTAAACAAGATAATCATATAATATTATCTTATGACATGTTTCACTTTTCATTATTACCAATGTGGCTCAGAACCTGGCCAAACTTACAACAGTGAACTATATATCAAAGTCACATTACTTCCAATAACAACACAATGAGACTCAGGCTCATATCATAACACTTCATACTTCCATTTTGATACACATTTTAGTGCTGTATCAATAAAACACTTCAATAAAATAAGCACACATAAAAGTGATGCTAATGGAGTCCATCCCCTATCTCCTCCAAAACAAAATTCAGTTTAGAGGTCCATCCCCTATCTTCCCCTAAACCGTGGAGTACATCCCCTATCTCCTCCCACACAATATGCATATGCAATGCTCAACTAATACATGTATGTAAACACATAACATATACAACTCACAATCAATACACATAATGTCTGTATTAATTCAACAGTCAAAATTAATGACTTAACCAATGCGATTAGTTTCAGTTATCCCTAATCCACATGCAATGTCTACAACAATCATGACTATTCTCCACCGATAGCCCAAAACAGTTATTTCTAAACAGGAAAAAATGTATCAACAATAATAATCTCAACAATTAAATAGGCGAGTAATTAAATTATTTAACTACACCCTTTCAACTTATAAATTCCCATTCCACAAATTCAACTAATATTCCCAATTTCCTTAAATTGAATTAGCCAATCAATTTGTTAAAACAACTAGGTTTTTCCCAAAATTACCAAAATACCCCCAACATATTAAAGTACCAAAAACTTAGAACAATACTCATAAGATGGAGTAGGAAATCCCTACCTCAAAGAAATTAACCCGAATGAAGAATACGTAGATGAAGCCCCAAACTCCCAAGTGCTCCAAACCACCAAAAGTTCAGATTAACTGAACCCTAGACTCACACTCTCTTATCAACAAAGCAACTAGGGTAGAATCACACTCTAAATAGATCAAATCTAAGAGAGAAATGAGTAGGGAGAGAGAGAAGTCGGACCTTAGGGTTTGGAATCCAAAAAGATCAAGAAAAACTGTTTAAAACCCGCTGCTGCCTATATAAACTAAACAGGCTCGCTCGAGCGAAGACTTGGTCGCTCGAGCGACCAGACACAAAAATCCACGCTCGAGCGAAGAAAAGCTCGCTCGAGCCAAAAAACTCGATGCTTCAGGTCTGCAACCCAGAAGCTCGCTCGAGCGAGAACTTCTCGCTCGAGCGAGGAACTCGAATACATACACCTCGCTCGCTCGAGCGACGAGCGAAGAAAAGCTCGCTCGAGCCAAGAAACACAACTCTCAGGTCCTAAGCCCAGACGCAGACTCTCACTCGAGCGACCAAACCCTAGCTCAAGCGAAAGACAAAAAAAAAACACCAGCTCGCTTGAGCAACCAACTCCTCGCTCGAGTGAAGATCCAGAAATCTGGACAGCAACACTTGGTTTCCAACCCAACCAACCTGTAACAAACCTGCCCAACACAACCCAAAACTTAAAATAAGGAATTAAAGGACATCAACAACAATAAAATAACAACTGAATCTACGGAACATAAGTCCGGGTACAACAACCAAATGGGAAAAGACCGGGGTCGCTATAGATTTCATCAATTTCAAACTTCCAATATTAATTCAATAGAGGCGGTAAATAAGACACTGGTAATCCCTAGGATGGTGTCTGCAAGTTAGGCTCAACAAGCACTACCAAACTGTCATTTTTACCGGTGCTAACGGAACGCTCCACACCTATCCGGCGCGGCTTTCGGTCTTTCATGGACACTCAGGCCAACTTATCAAATTCATCTACACCCCTTCAGGACTTACCAACGTATTTACCCATACACATTTCATAATCTCATACAAATCATTTTCTGTCATGAATGCAAATCTCTTTGATTTAGAACCACCAATGCACAATAATAAATGAAATGATATGCAATTGCAAAAATTTCCGTGGTTCATAACATTCCTTCTCAAGTCAACCATATACCAACAACTTCCTCATTTCACAAGTCATAGCAACATGGTCTCATCCAGGACTACACATGAAGTTTTCAAAACCATTTCTCTAACTCAATATATTTAAAAGATTACCATTCTTTGCAAAACACATTATAAATTTACACCCATTCATCTTCTATTCAAAGAAAGAAAGGAGTTTATGAACATTCCCATGTTCCCCAAATCTCTAAATTTCTAGTGTTTTCACAAAAAAACCAAACATTTCCCATCCTATAAGAAACCCCATTGAATCATCCTCTTGAGTTGAATGACTAAACAAGCCCACTAGGAATTTAATAAAATGATTTGAGATTAAACCCATTTTTGGAAACTCTACATCTTAGATCACAAAAACCAAAATCAACATAATCAATACAATTGCACATAATCATCACAATTCAACATAAGCAACATGATTCAACTCAACATCATTAGATATAATTCAACATAATTCAAGAGAAATTCTTAAATCCCATTTCAACATTCCATAATCGAGTTTATGTCATCTATATCATTAATAAATCATTTCCCCCAATTTCCTTTCTCATTATAACATGATTTACAGCGCTCATAACAAGTTCATTCGTAAATTTTAAACATAATTTAAACATAACCAAATTCCAATTAAACTTGTACATATATATTCAACCTACCAATTTCATGATTCTACTTTCAATTTGGACCAAATCATTGATTATCATCATAAATCAACCTAGGGTTTCAAGAAAAATCTAGAAATTTCAAGAAAAATCCAAATTTTTTAACCCATTACTTTTTGATCCAATCTTCCCATTTATCATACACCCTAGGTCCATAATCCATAAACCATAATCTAAACCCAATAATAGAACCCCAACATTTCAAACCCTAACCCCAAAATTTCATGATTTACACTATATGCTCAAAATGTAGATTTTGCATTTATATACTCCAAAATACCACAAATCTATCTATCAATGTAAGCATTGAAGGAGAACTAGGACCCCTACCTCAAGAATCAAACAAAGGAGCAAGCTTTGATGAGATTCCTCCACAATTTCGAGCTTCAATCGGTTGAAAAAATGTTGATCTTCTCTTGTTCTCCATCCTTGATGTAAGATCCATGGTGGATTTGTTGATAAAAGTGGAGGAAATCAAGGTTTTGGGGGCTAGGGTTTCGGACATAGAGAAGGGGAGAAGAAGAGAGGAAAAGAAAATGTAAGAAATGATCTCACAATCACGTTTTTGAGCTGCTGCCCGCACAGTCCCGCACGTGCGGACCTGCTCCCAGCACAGATATGAAAACTTCAAACGGGTATAACTCTCTCATCGGACTCCGTTCTAGGTTGTTCTTATGTCCAAATTGAACCCCGGAAACAAACTTTCCATGGTTCTAGCCTCACATTCAGATTCAAAATATGGAAGGAGAAAAGGGCAAAAGAGTGACGGCTGGTCAAAAACTCAAACTCAAATTTGGAGTTTTTTTTTATCTAATCTTATCTAAATACCTTGTTAAGACTTCAATCAAGGTTCCAAACATCACCCAAGGGTCCTCAATTATAATATTGAAAGTTCACTTGCCAACCTATCAATATCAAGAGTCCGACAACCGTACAAGTTTTAAGGTGACGGGCACCACTATACATCAATCCAATGTGAATTTAAAAATCCGAGTCGTTATATTCCTTTTCCATTCAACTTCCAATTTTATCTAATTTCCAAATAAATAGTTAAGGTACAATCGTTTCTTGAATGAACTTCTATTTTAGTTTTATGCAACTTCCATTTTTATTTTTATTCAATTTCCTTTTCTATTCAACTTCCTTTTTTTATTTAATTTCCAAATAGATCGATAAGGTATGGTGGCTTCTTGAATGAACTTCCATTTTTATTTTTACTCAACTTCCATTCGTATTCAATTTCCTTCTCTATTCAACTTCTTTTTTTATTTAATTTCCAAATAGATCGTTAAGGTATAGTGGTTTCTTCAATGAACTTTTATTGTTAATTTATCTAACTTCCATTTTTATTTTTATTGAACATCAATTTTTATTCAATGTCCTTTTCCATTCAACTTTCATTTTTATTTAATTTCCAAATAGATTGTTCAGGTATAGTCGTTTCTTGAATCAACTTCCATTTTAATTTTAGGCAACTTCCATTTTTATTCAATTTCCTTTTCTATTTAACTTCCTTATTTTATTTAATCTACAAATAGATCGTTAAGGTGTAGTGGTTTCTTGAATGAACTTCCATTTGTATTCAATTTCCTTTTCTATTCAACTTCAGTTTTTATTTAATTTACAGATAGATCGTTAAGGTATAGTGGTTTCTTGAATGAACATTTTTTTGTTAATTTTATGCAATTTCGATTTTTATTTTTATTGGACATCAATTTTTATTCAACTTCCACTTTTATTTAATTTCCAAATAGATCGTTAAGGTATAGTCGTTTCTTGAATGAACTTCCATTTTAATTTTATGCAACTTCCATTTTTATTTTTATTCAACTACCATTTTTATTCAATTTCCTTTTCTATTCAACTTTCTTTTTTATTTAATTTCCAAATAGATCGTTAAGGTATAGTGGTTTCTTGAGTGAAATTCCATTGTTAATTTTACGTGACTTCCATTTTTATTTTTATTCTTATTCAACTTCCATTTTTATTTAATTTCCTCTTCTATTCAACTTCCTTTCTTATTTAATTTCCAAATAGATCGTTAAGGTATAGTGGTTTCTTGAATGAACTTCCATTTGTATTCAATTTCCTTTTCTATTCAACTTCCTTTTTTATTTAATTTCCAAATAGATCGTTAAGGTATAGTGGTTTCCAGAATGAACTTCCATTTTCAATTTTGATGCAACTTCCATTTTTATTTTTATTCAACTTCCATTTTAATTCAATTTCATTTTCCATTCAACATCCTTTTTATTTAATTTCCAAATAGATCGTTAAGGTATATTGGTTTTTTGAATGAACTTCCATTTTTTATTTTATGCAACTTTCATTTTTATTTTTATTCAACTTCCTTTTTTATTTAATTTCCAAATAGATCGTTAAGATATAGTGGTGTCTTGAATGAACTTCCATTTTCAATTTTGATGCAAATTCCATTTTCATTTTTATTCAGCTTCCATTTTTATTCAATTTCCTTTTCTATTCCACTTCCTTTTTTATTTAATTTCCAAACAGATCGTTAAGGTATAGTGGTTTCTTGAATGAACTTCCATTTTTATATTTATGCAACTTCCTTTTTTATTTTTATTCAACTTTCTTTTTTATTTTTATTGAACATTAATTTTTATATAATTTTCTTTTCCATTCAACTTCCATTTTTATTTAATTCCAAATAGATCGTTAAGGTGTAGTTATTTCTTGAATGAGCTACCATTTTCATTTTATGCGACTTCCATTTTTATTTTTATTCAATTTCCTTTTCTATTCAACTTCTTTTTATTTAATTTCTAAACAGATCGTTAAGGTATAGTGGTTTCTTGAATGAACTTCCATTGTTAATTTTATGCAACTTCCATTTTTATTTTTATTCAAATTCCAATTTAATTCAATTTCCTTTTCTATTCAACTTCCTTTTTTTATTTAATTTCCAAATAAATCGTTAAGGTATAGTGGTTTCTGGAATGAACTTCCGTTTTTATTTTTATTCAACTTCCATTTGTAATCAATTTCCTTTTCTATTCAACTTCCTTTTTTATTTTCTTTCCAAATAGGTCGTTAAGGTATAGTGGTTTCTTAAATGAACTTTGATTTTTAATTTTATGCAACTTCTATTTTTATTTTTATTCAACTTCAATTTTTATTCAATTTATTTTTCTACTCAACTTATTTTTTTTATATAATTTCTAAATAGATCGTTAAGGTATAGTAGTTTCTTGAATGAACTTCCATTTTTAATTTTATGCAATTTCCATTTTTATTTTTATTTAACTTCAATTTTTATTCTATTTCCTTTTCTATACATTTCCATTTTTATTTAATTTGCAAATAGATCGTCATACTATAGTGTTTTCTTGAATGAACTTCCATTTTTATTTATGCAACATCCACTTTTATTTTTATTCAACTTCCATTTTTATTCAATTTCCTTTTCTATTCAACTTCCTGTTTTATTTAATTTTCAAATAAATCGTTAAGTATAGTGGTTTTTTGAATGAACTTCCATTTTTACTTTTATACAACTTCCTTTTTTATTTTTATTCAACTTCCTTTTTTATTTAATTTCCAAATAGATCGTTATGGTATAGTAGTTTCTTGAATGAACTTCCATATTCTATTTTATGCAACTTCCATTTTTATTTCTATTCAACTTCCTTTTTTATTCAATTTCATTTTCTGTTCAACTTCCTTTTTTTATTTAATTTTCAAACAGATCGTTAAGGTATAGTGGTTTCTTGAATGAACTTCGATGTTAATTTTATTCAACTTCCATTTTTATTTTTATTCAACTTTCATTTTTATTCAATTTCTTTTTCTATTCAACTTCTTTTTTTTATTTAATTTCTAAATAGATCGTTAATGTATAGTGGTTTCTTGAGTGAAGTTCCATTTTTATTTTTATGCAATTTCCATTTCTATTCAATTTCCTTTTCTATTCACCTTCATTTTTTATTGAATTTCCAAATAGATCGTTAAGGTATAGTGGTTTCTTGAATGAACTTTTTTTGTTCCTTTTATGCAATTTCGATTTTTTTTTTTTTATTGAACATCAATTTTTATTCAATTTCCTTTTCCATTCAACTTCCTTTTTTATTTAATTTCCAAATTGATCGTTAAGTAATAGTTGTTTCTTGAATGAACTTCCATTTTAATTTTATGTAACTTCCATTTTTTTTATTCAACTTCCATTTTTATTCAATTTCCTTTTCTATACAACTTCCTTTTTTTATTTAATTTCCAAATAGATCGTTAAAGTATATTGGTTTCATAAATGAACTTCGATTTTTATTTTTATTCAACTTCTATTTGTATTCAATTTCCTTTCCTATTCAACTTCCTTTTTTATTTAATATCCAGATAGACCGTTAAGCTATCGTGGTTTCTTCAATGAACTTTTATTGTTAATTTTATACAACTTCTATTTTTATTTTTATTGAACATCAATTTTGAGTCAATTTCCTTTTCCGTTCAACTTCAATTTATACTTAATTTTCAAATAGATCGTTAAGGTATAGTCGTTTTTTGAATGAACTTCCACTTTAAATTTATGCAACTTCTATTTTTATTTTTATTCAATTTTCTTTTCTATTCAACTTCCTTTTTTTTTATTTCATTTCCACATAGATCGTTAAGGTATAGTGGTTTCTTGAATGAACTTCCATTTTTATTTTTATTCAACTTCCATTTGTATTCAATTTCCTTTTCTATTCAACTTCCTTTTTTATTTAATTACCAAATAAATCGTTAAGGTATAATGGTTTTTTAATGAACTTCCACTATTAATTTTATGCAATTTCAATTTTAATTCTTATTCAACTTCAATTTTTATTAAATTTCATTTTCTATTCGACTTCCATTCTTATTTAATTTCCATATAGATCGTTAAGGTATAGTCGTTTGTTGAATGAACTTATATTTTAATTTTATACAACTTCCATTTTTATTTTTATTCAACTTCCATTTGAATTCAATTTCCTTTTCGATTCAACTTCCTTTTTTACTTAATTTCCATATTGATCGTTAAGGTATAGTGGTTTCTTGAATGAACTTCCATTTTTATTTCTATTCAACTACCATTTGTATTCAATTTCTTTTTCTATTCAACTTCCTTTTTTATTTAATTTCCAGATAGATCGGTAAGGTATAGTGGTTTCTTCAATGAACTTTTATTGTCACTTTTATGCAACTTCCATTTTTATTTTTATTGAACATTAATTTTTATACAATGCCGTTTTCCATTCAACTTCCGTTTTTATTTAATTTTCAAATAGATCGTTAAGGTATAAATAGATCGTTAAGGTATAATGGTTTCTTGAATGAATTTTCATTTTTAATTTTATCCAACTTCTATTTTTATTTTTATTCAACTTTCATTTTTATTCAATTTCATTTCCTATTAAACTTCATTTTTTATTTAATTTCCAAATAGATCGTTAAGGTATAGTGGTTTCTTGAATGAACTTCCATTTTTATTTCTATTCAACTTTCTTTTTTGTTTAATTTCCAGATAAATCGTTAAGGTATAGTGGTTTATTCAATGAACTTTTGTTGTCACTTTTATATAACTTCCATTTTTATTTTTATTGAACATTAATTTTTATTCAATACCCTTTTCCATTCAACTTCCATTTTTATTTAATTTTCAAATAGATCGTTAATGTGTAGTCGTTTCTTGAATTAACTTCCATTTTAATTTTATGCAACTTCCATTTTTATTTTATTCTACTTCATTTTTTATTTAATTTCCAAATAGATCGTTAAGGTATAATGGTTTCTTGAATGAACTTCCATTGTTAATTTTATGCAACTGCCATTTTTATTTTTATTCAACTTCCATTTTTATTCAATTTCCCTTTCTATTCAACATCCTTTTTATTTTAATTTCCAAATAGATCGTTAAGGATTTGTGGTTTTTTGAATGAACTTCCATTTTTATTTTTATTCAACTTCCATTTGTATTCAATTTCCTTTTCTATTCAACTTCCTTTTTTATTTAATTTGCAGATAGATCGTTAAGGTATAGTGGTTTCTTCAATGAACTTTTATTGTTAATTTACAACTTCCATTTTTTTTTTATTGAACATCAATTTTTCTTGAATTTCCTTTTCCATTCGACTTCAATTTTTATTTAATTTCCAAATAGATCGTTAAGGTATAGTCGTTTCTTGACTGAACTTTCATTTTTATATTTATGCAACTTTCAATTTTATTTTTATTCAACTTCCATTTGTATTCAATTTCCTTTTCTATTCAACTTCGTTTTTTATTTAATTTCCAAATATATCGTTAAGGAAAAATGGTTTCTTCAATAAACTTCCATTGTTAATTTTATGCAACTTCCATTTTTATTTTTATTCAACTTTCATTTTTATTCAATGTCATTTTCTATTCAACTTCCTTTTTTATTTAATTTCCAAATAAATCGTTAAGGTATAGTGGTTTCTTGAATGAACTTCCATTTTTTTTTCTATTCAACTTCCATTTGTATTCAATTTCCTTTTCTATTCAACTTCCTTTTTTATTTAATTTCCAGATAGATCGTTAAGGTATAGTGGTTTCTTCAACGAACTTCAATTGTTAATTTTATGCAACTTCTATTTTTATTTTTATTGAACTTCAATTTTTATTCAATGTGCTTTTCCATTCAACTTCCATTTTTATTTAATTTCCAAATAGGTCGTTAAGGTATAGTCGTTTCTTGAATGAACAGCCATATTAATTTTATGCAACTTTCATTTTTATTTTTATTCAACTTCCATTTTTTTTTCAATTTCCTTTTCTATTCAATTCATTTTTTATTTAATTTCCAAATAGATCGTTAAGGTATAGTGGTTTCTTGAATGAACTTCCATTTTCAATTTTGATGCAACTTCCACTTTTTGTTTTTATTCAACTTCCATTTGTACGCAATTTCCCTTTCTATGCAACTTCCTTTTTTACTTAATTTCTAGATAGGTCGTTAAGGTATAGTGATTTCTTTATTGAACTTTTATTGTTAATTTTATGCAATTTCGATTTTTATTTTTATTGAACATTAATTTTAATTCAATTTACTTTTCCATTCAACTTCATTTTTTACTTAATTTCCAGATAGATCGTTAAGGTATAGTGGTTTCTTGAATGAACTTTTATTGTTAATTTTATGCAACATCGATTTTTATTTTTATTGAACATTAATTTTTATTCAATTTCCTTTTCCATTCAACTTCCATTTTTCTTTAATTTGCAAATAGATCGTTAAGGTATAGTCGTTTGTTAAATAAACTTCCATTTTAATTTTACGCAACTTCCATTTTTATTTTTATTCAACTTCCGTTTTTATTCAATTTCTTTTTCTATTCAACTTCATTTTTTATTTAATTTTCAAATAGATCGTTAAGGTATAATGGCTTCAGGAATGAACTTCCACTGTTAATTTTATGCAACTTCCATTTTTATTTTTATTCAACTTCCATTTTTCTTCAATTTCCTATCCTATTCAACTTCCTTTTTTTTATTTAATTTCCAAATATATCGTTAACGTATAGTGGTTTCTGGAATGAACTACCATTTTTATTTTTATTCAACTTCCATTTGTATTCAATTTTCTTTTCTATTCAACTTCATTTTTTATTTAATTTCCAGATACATCGTTAAGGTATAGTGATTTCTTCAATGAACTTTTATTGTTAATTTTATGCAACTTTCATTTTTATTTTTATTGAACTTCAATTTTTATTCAATGACTTTTTCCATTCAACTTCCATTTTTATTTAATTTCCAAATAGATCGTTAAGGTATAGTGGTTTCTTGAATGAACTTCCATTTTTATATTTATGGAACTTCCATTTTTATTTTTATTCAACTTTGATTTTTAATCAATTTCCTTTTCTATTCAACTTCCTTTTTTATTTAATTTCCCAATAGATCATTAAGGTATAGTGATTTCTTGAATGAACTTCCATTTTCAATTTTGATGCAACTTTCGTTTTTTTTATTTTTATTTAACTTCCATTTGAATTCAATTACGTTTTCGATTCAACTTCCTTTTTTACGTCATTTCCATATTGATCGTTAATGTATAGTGGTTTCTTGAATGAACTTTTATTGCTAATTATTTGCAACTTTGATTTTTATTTTTATTGAACATTAATTTTTATTCAATTTCCTTTTCCATTCAACTTCCATTTTTATTTAATTTCCAAATAGATCGTTAAGGTGTAGTCGTTTCTTGAATGAACTTCCATTTTAATTTTATGCAACTTCCATTTTTATTTTTATTCAACTTCCATTTTTATTCAATTTCCTTTTCTATTCAACTTCCTTTTTTAGTTATTTTCCAAATAGATCGTTAAGGTATAGTGGTTTCTTGAATGAACTTCTATTTTCAATTTTGACGCGACTTTCATTTTTATTTTTATTCAACTTCCATTTTTATTCAATTTCCTTTTTTATTCAACTTCCTTTTTTATTTAATTTCCAAAAAGATCCTTAAGGTATTGTGGTTTCTTGAATGATTTCCATTGTTAATTTTATGCAACTTCCATTTTTATTTTTATTCAACTTTCATTTTTATTCAATTTCTTTTCTATTCAACTTCCTTTTTTTATTTAATTTCCAAATAGATCGTTCAGGTATAGTGGTGTCTTGAATGAACTTCCATTTTTATTTTTATTTAACTTCCATTTGTATTCAATTTCCTTTTCTATTCAACTTCCTTTTTTATTTAATTTCCAGACAGATCGTTAAGATATAGCGGTTTTTTCAATGAACTTTTATTGCAAATTTTGTGCAACTTCCATTTTTATTTTTATTGAACATCAATTTTTATTCAATTTCCGTTTTCATTCAACTTCTATTTTTGTTTAATTTCGAAATAGATCGTTAAGGTATAGTCGTTTCTTGAGTGAACTTCTATTTTAATTTTATGCAACTTCTATTTTTATTTTATTCAACTTCCATTTTTCAATTTCCTTTTCTATTTAACTTCTTCTTTTTTTTTTAATTTCCAAATATATCGTTAAGGTATAATGGTTTCATGAATGAACTTCCATTGTTAATTTTATGCAACTTCCATTTTTATTTTTATTCAACTTCCATTTTTATTCAATTTCCTTTTCTAGTCAATATCCTTTTTTATTTAATTTCCAAATAGATCGTTAAGGTATTGTGGTTTCTTGAATGAACTTCCATTTTTATTGTTATTCAACTTCCATTTGTATTCAATTTCCTTTTCTATTCAACTTCCTTTTTTTTTATTTAATTTCCAGATAGATCGTTAAGGTATAGTGGTTTCTTCAATAAACTTGAATTGTTAATTTTATGCAACTTCTATTTTTATTTTTATTGGACATGAATTTTTATTCAATGTCCTTTTCCATTCAATTTCCATTTTTATTTAATTTTCAAATAGATCGTTAAGGTATAGTCGTTTCTTGAATGAACTTCCATACTAATTTTATGTAGCTTCCATTTTTTTTTATTCAACTTCCATTTTTATGCAATTTCTTTTCTATTCAACTTTCTTTTTTTTTTAATTTCCAAATAGATCGTTAAGGTATACTGGTTTTTGAATGAACTTCCATTTTTATTTTTCTTCAACTTCAGTTTTATTCTATTTCCTTTTCTATTCAATTCCTTTATTATTTAATTTCCAAATTGAATGTTAAGGTATAGTCGTTTCTTGAATGAACTTTCATTTTCAATTTTGATGCAACTTCCACTTTTTATTTTTATTCAACTTCTATTTGTACTCAATTTCCTTTTCTATTCAACTTCCTTTTTTACTTAGTTTCCCGATAGATCGTTAAGGTATAGTGGTTTCTTGAATGAACTTTTATTATTAATTTTCTGCAACTTCGATTTTTATTTTTATTGCACATTAATTTTTATTCAATTTCCTTTTCCATTCAACTTTCATTTTTATTTAATTTCCAAATAGGTCGTTCAGGTATAGTCGTTTCTTGAACGGTCTTCCATTTTAATTTTATGCAACTTCAATTTTTATTTCTATTCAACTTCAATTTTTGTTCAATTTCCTTTTCTATTCAACTTCCTTTTTTATTTAATTTCCAAATAGATTGTTAAGGTATAGTGGTTTCTTGAATGAACTTCTATTTTCAATTTTGATGCAACTTCCATTTTTATTTTTATTCAACTTTCATTTTTATTCTATTTCCTTTTCTATTCAACTTCCTCTTTTATTTAACTTCCAAATAGATCCTTTAGGTATAGTGGTTTCTTGAATGACTTCCATTGTTAATTTTAGGCAACTTCCATTTTTATTTTTATTCCAATTCCATTTTTATTCAATTTCCTTTTCTATTAAACTTCCTTTTTTAATTTAATTTCCAAATAGATCGTTAAGGTATAGTGGTTTCTTGAAAGAACCTTCATTTTTATTTTCATTTAACTTCCAATTGTGTTCAATTTCCTTTTCTATTCAACTTCTTTTTTTATTTAATTTCCAGACAGATCGTTAAGGTATAGTGGTTTCTTCAATGAACTTTTAATGCTAATTTTTTGCAACTTCCATTTTTATTTTTATTGAACATCAATTTTTATTCAATTTCCTTTTCCATTCGACATCCATTTTTATTTAATTTCCAAATATATGCTTAAGGTAAAGTCATTTCTTGAATGAACTTCCATTTTAATTCTATGCAACTTCTATTTTTATTTTTATTCAACCTCCGTTTTTATTCAATTTCCTTTTTTATTCGACTTCCTTTTTTATTTAATTTCCAAATAGATCGTTAAGGTATAGTCGTTTCTTGAAGCACTTCCATATTAATTTTATGCAACTTCAATTTTTATTTTTATTCAACTTCCATTTGTATTGAATTTCCTTTTCTATTCAACTTCCTTTTTTATTTAATTTCCAAATAGATCGTTAAGGTATAGTGGTTTATTCAGTGAATTTTTATTGTGAAGTTTATGCAACTTCCATTTTCATTTCTATTGAACATCAATTTTTGTTCAATGTCCTTTTCCATTCAACTTCCATTTTTATTTCATTTCCAAATAGATCGTTAAGGTATAGTGTTTTCTTGAATGAACTTCCATTTTTATATTTATGCAAATTCCTTTTTTATTTGTATTGAATTTCAATTTTTATTCAATATCCCTTTCTACTCAACTTCCTTTTTTATTTAATTTTCCAATTGATCGTTAAGGTATACTGGTTTCTTGAATGAACTTCCATTTTAATTTTATGCAAATTCCATTTTTATTTTCATTCAACTTCCATTTTTATTCAATTTCCTTTTCTATTCAACTTCCTATTTTATTTAATTTCCAAATTGATCGTTAAGGTACAGTGGTTTCTTTAATAAACTTCCATTTTTTTTTATTCAACTTCCATTTTTATTCAATTTGTTTTTGCTATTCAACTGCTTTTTTCTATTCAATTTCCAAATAGATCGTTAAGGTATAGTGGTTTCTTCATTGAACTTTTATTGATAATTTTGTGCAACTTCCATTTTTATTTTTATTGAACATCAATTCTTATTCAATTTCCTTCTCCATTCAACTTCCATTTTTATTTAATTTCCAAATAGATCGTTAAGGTATAGTCATTTTTTGAATGAACTTCCATTTTAATTTTATGCAACTTCCATTTTTATTTTTATTCAACTTCCATTTTTATTCAATTTCCTTTTCATTTCAACTTCCTTTTTTATTTAATTTCCAAATAGATCGTTAAGATATAGTGGTTTTATGAATGAACCTCCATTGTCAATTTTATGCAACTTCCATTTTTATTCTTATTCAACTTCCATTTTTATTCAATTTCCTTTTCTAGTCAACTTTTTTTTATTATTTAATTTCCAAATAGATCGTGAAGGTATAATGGGTTTTGGAATGAACTTCTATTTTTATTTTTGTTCAGCTTCCATTTGTATTCAATTTCCTTTTATATTCATTTTCCATTTTCATTTAATTTCTAGATAGATCGTTACTGTAGAGGGGTATAGCGACCCCGGTCTTTTCCCATTCGGTTGTTGTAGCCGGACTTATGTTCCGTAGATTCCGTTGTTATATTATTGTTGTTGCTGTCATTTAAATTCCTTATTCTT
The DNA here is from genome assembly GCA_030407325.1 of Camellia japonica. Classification (NCBI taxonomy): domain Eukaryota; kingdom Viridiplantae; phylum Streptophyta; class Magnoliopsida; order Ericales; family Theaceae; genus Camellia; species Camellia japonica. Next base: position 5,393,221 of record JAPPVO010000003.1, read on the forward strand.
GAGTTATAGGATGTATTGGGCAGGTTTGTTACAGGTGGGTTGGGTTTAGAAACCAAGTGTTGCTGTCCAGATTTTTGGACCTTTGCTTGAGCGAGGAGTTTGTCGCTCGAGCGAGCTCTTGATTTTGGTCATTCGCTCGAGCCAGGGTTTATTCGCTCGAGCGACCGATTGCGTCTAGTATAGACCTGTGAGCTGTATTTGTTGGCTCGAGCGAGCTTTCCTTCGCTCGAGCGAGTTTCGAGTTCTTCGCTCGAGCGAGCATTCTGTCGCTCGAGCGTGCTTCTGGGTTGTAGACCTGAAGCAATGCATTCTTGGCTCGAGCGAGACTTTCTTCGCTCAAGCGAGTCATTTTTGTGTCTGGTCGCTCGAGCGACCAATCCTTCGCTCGAGTGAGCCTGTCGAGTATAAATACGCAGCAGCGGTTTTTAAAACATTTTTTCACATTCTTTTTGATCCTAAAACCCTAGTTTCGAGTTTTCTCTCCCTCCACTCACCTTCTCTCTTAGGTTTCATCTATTTTTAGGGTGTTTCTACCCTAGGATTTTTATTAAAAAGATAGAGTGAGTCGAGGGCTTCTTTTTAATCTGAACAATCTTGGGTTTGGAGCACTTTGGATTTTCGTCATCTTCTCCATTCGAGTTCTTCGCTTCGAGGTAGGGATTTCCTACTCCATATTATAAGTTTTGTTCTAAGCTTTGGTAGTTTGATATGTTGGGGGTTATTTGGTAATTTTGGAAAAAACCCTAGTTGTTTAATAAATTAATTTGTATAATTAATTTAGGAAAAAATGTGGAATTGAGTTTAATTCATGAAATTGGGAAATTTAGTGATTTAATGGTGCAGTTGGTTAGTTTAATTACTCAACTATGAAAATGTTAAATTTACATTTATTAATACATTTATTTCCTGTTTAGAAATAACTATTTTGGGCTATCGGTGGAGGATAGTCGTGATTGTTGTAGACCTTGCATGTGGATTAGGGAAAACTGAAACTAATCACATTGGTTAAGTCATTGATTTTGGCTGTTGGATTAATACAGAAATTACGTGTATTGATTGTGTGTTGCATATGCATTTTGTTTGGGAAGAGATAGGGGATGTACTCCACGGTTTAGGGGAAGATAGGAGATGGACCTCTAAACCGGATTTTGTTTGGGAGGAGATAGGGGATGGACTCCATTAGCATCACTATATGTGTGCTTATTGATTTGAAGTGTTTTTTTACATGTTGTTGATACAACACTAAAATGTGTATCAATTTGGAAGTATGGAAGTGTTTTGGCATGAGCAATAGTCTCATTTGTTTTGTTGATATTGGAAGTAACATTAATGTGATATTTAACTCACTGTTATAGTTTGGCCAGGTTCTGAGCCACATTTGATATAAATGGAAAGTGAAACATGTCATGAAACTGTATGTTGATGAAATGGATATTTGTGTTAACCATCTATTAAATGCTATTGCTTTATTCAATGCTTATATTTTGTTTAGTATATTTCTACTGGGCTGTGGCTCACCCTATACGGGAACATCATTTTCAGGTTCAGGTAATATGCTACCTCCAAGGACTTAGCTTGGAAGGAGTAGGAGTTGAAGACTCTGTTTAGTTTAGTTGTTATTTATTTTATTTGATATTACATGTAAACACTCAAGCCAAGGGCTTAATTTGTAATTGAGTTAGTACTCACATTTTGTGTCCAAGTGTTGGCTTGGAAAGATGTAAGCCCATAGGGCATTTACATTTCATGTCACATGTAATGTCTTTCTTTTAAGAATACTCTAATGAATGGAATAATATTTTATTTCTTTTAACAATGCATGTTAATATTGTATATATTATGGGTTTATTTTGAGGGTGTTACAAGGGGTTTCTTCAATGAACTTTTATTGTTAATTTTATGTAACTTTCATTTTTATTTTTATTAAACATCAATTTTTATTCAATGTCCTTTTTCCATTCAACTTCCATTTTTATTTAATTTCCAAATAGATCGTTAAGCTATAGTCGTTTCTTGAATGAACTTCCATATTAATTTTATGCAACTTCTATTTTTATTTTTATTCAACTTCCATTTTTATTCAATTTCCTTTTCTATTCAACTTCCTTTTTTATTTAATTTCCAAATAGATCGTTAAGGTATAGTGGTTTTATGAATGAACCTCCACTGTCAATTTTACGCAACTTCCATTTTTATTCTTATTCAACTTCTATTTTTATTCAATTTCCTTTTCTATTCAACTTTTTTTTTTATTTAATTTCCAAATAGATCGTTAAGGTATAGTGGTTTCTGGAATGAACTTCCATTTTTATTTTTATTGAACTTCCATTTTTATTCAATTTCATTTTCTATTCAACTTCCTTTTTTATTTAATTTCAAAATAGATCGTTAAGGTGTAATGGTTTCTTGAATGAACTTCTATTTTCAATTTTGATGCAACTTCCATTTTTATTTTCATTAGACTTCTATTTTTATTCAATTTCCTTTTCTATTCAACTTCCTTTTTTTATTTAATTTCCCAATAGACCGTTAAGATATAGTGGTTTCTTGAATGAACTTCCATTTTTATATTTACACAACTTCCATTTTTATTTTTATTCAACTTCAATTTTTATTCAATTTCCTTTTCTATTCAACTTCCTTTTTTATTTAATTTCTCAATAGATCGTTAAGGTATAGTGTTTTCTTGAATGAACTTCCATTTTCAATTTTGATCCAACTCCCATTTTTTTATTTTTATTCAACTTTCATTTGTATTAAATTTCCTTTTCTATTCAACTTCCTTTTTTATTTAATTTCCCAATAAATCGTTAAGGTATAATGGTTTTTTCAATGAACTTCCATTGTTAATTTTATGCAACTTCCATTTGTATTTTTATTCAACTTCCATTTTTATTCGATTTCCTTTTCTATTCAACTTCCTTTTTTATTTAATTTCCAAATAGATCGTTAAGGTATAGTGGTTTTTTGAATGAACTTCCATTCTATTCGTATTCAACTTCCATTTGTATTCAATTTCTTTTTCGTTTGAACTTCCTTTTTTACTTAATTTCTAGATAGATCGTTAAGGTATAATGGTTTCTTGAATGAACTTTTAATTTTAATTTCATGCAACTTCGATTTTTAATTTTATTGAACAATAATTTTTATTCAATTTCTTTTTCCATTTAACTTCCATTCTTTTTTAATTTCCAAATACATCGTTAAGGTATAGTCGTTTCTTGAATGAACTTCTATTTTAATTTTATGCAACTTCCATTTTTATTTTTATTCAACTTCCATTTTTATTGACTTTCCTTTTCTATTCAACTTCTTTTTTTATTAATTTCCAAATAGATCGTTAAGGTATAGTGGTTTCTTCAATGAACTTCTATTTTCAATTTTGATGCAACTTCCATTTTTATTTTTATTCAACTTCCATTTTTATTCAATTTCCTTTTCTGTTCAACTTCCTTTTTGATTTAATTTCCAAATGGATCCTTAAGGTATAGTGGTTTCTTGAATGACTTCCATTGTTAATTTCATGCAACTTCCATTTTTTATTTTTATTCAAATTCCATTTTTATTCTATTTCGTTTTCTATTCTACTTCCTTTTTTATTTTAATTTCCAAATAGAACGTTAAGGTATGGTGGTTTCTTGAATGACCTTCCATTTTTATTTTTATTCAACTTCCATTTGTATTCAATTTCTTTTTCTATTCAACTTCCTTTTTATTTAATTTCCAGACAGATCGTTAAGATATAGTGGTTTCTTCAGTGAACTTTTATTTCTAATTTTGTGCAACTTCCATTTTCATTTTTATTGAACATCAATTTTTATTCAATTTCCTTTTCCATTCAACTTCCATTCTTATTTAATTTCGAAATAGATCGCGAAGGTATAGTCGTTTCTTGAATGAAGTTCCGTTTTAATTTTATGCGACTTCCATTTTTATTTTATTCAACTTTCATTTTTATTCAATTTCCTTTTCTATTCAACTTCCTTTTTTATTTAATTTCCAAATAGATCGTTAAGGTATAATGGTTTCATGAATGAACTTCTATTTTCAATCTTGATGCAACTTCCATTTTTATTTTCATTCAACTTCCATTTTTATTCAATTTCCTTTTCTATTCAACTTCCTTTTTTATTTAATTTCCAAATAGATCGTTAACGTATAATAGTTTCATGAATGAACTTCCATTGTTAATTTTATGCAACTTCCATTTTTTTTTTTATTCAACTTCAATTTTTATTCAATTTCATTTTCTATTCAACATCCTTTTTTATTGAATTTCCAAATAGATCATGAAGGTATTGTGGTTTCTTGAATGAACTTCCATTTTTGTTTTTATTCAACTTCCATTTGTATTCAATTTCCTTTTCTATTCAACTTCGTTTTTTATTTAATATTCAGATAGATCGTTAAGGTATATTGGTTTCTTCAATAAACTTTAATTGTTAATTTTATGCAACCTCCATTTTTATTTTTATTGAACATCAATTTTTATTCAGTGTCCTTTTCCATTCAACTTCCATTTTTTTTTAATTTCCAAATTGATCGTTAAGGTATAGTCGTTTCTTGAATGAACTTCCATATTAATTTTATGCAACTTTCATTTTTATTTTTATTCAGCTTCCATTTTTATGCAATTTCCTTTTCTATTCAACTTCCTTTTTTAATTAATTTCCAAATAGATCGTTAAGGTATACTAGTTTCTTGGATGAACTTTCATTTTTAATTTTGATGCAACTTTCATTTTTATTTTTCTTCAACTTCCATTTTTATTCAATTTATTTTTGTATTCAATTCCTTTTTTTATTTAATTTCCAAATAGATCGTTAAGGTATAGTGGTTTCTTGCATGAACTTCTATTTTCAATTTTGATGCAACTTCCACTTTTTATTTTTATTCAACCTCCATTTGTACTCAATTTCCTTTCCTATTCAACTCCTTTTTTTACTAAATTTGAAGATAGATCGTTAAGGTATAGTGGTTTCTTGAATCAACTTTTATTATTAATTTTATGCAACTACGATTTTTATTTTTATTGAACATTAATTTTTATTCAATTTCCTTTTCCATTCAACTTCCATTTTTATTTAATTTCCAAATAGATCGTTAAGGTGTAGCCGTTTCTTGAATGAACTTCTATTTTAATTTTATGCAACTTCGATTTTTATTTTTATTCAACTTCAATTTTTATTCAATTTCCTTTTCTATTCAACTTCCTTTTTTTTTTAATTTCCAAATAGATCGTTAAGGTATAGTGGTTTCTTGAATAAACTTCCATTTTCAATTTTGATGCAACTTCCATTTTTATTTTTATTCAACTTCCATTTTTATTCAATTTCTTTTTCTATTCAACTTCATTTTTTATTTAATTTCCAAATAGATCGTGAAGGTATAACGGTTTCATGAATGAACTTCCATTGTTAATTTTATGCAACTTCGATTTTTATTTTTATTCAATTTCCTTTTTTATTCAACTTCATTTTTTTATTTAATTTCCAAATAGAACGTTCAGGTATAGTGGTTTCTTCGATGAACTTCCATTTTCAATTTTGATGCAACTTCCACTTTTTATTTTTATTCAGCTTCCATTTGTATTCAATTTCCTTTTCTATTCAACTTCCTTTTTTATTTAATTTCCAGACAGATCGTTAAGGTATAGCGGTTTCTTCAATGAACTTTTATTGCTAATTTTGTGCAACTTCCATTTTTATTTTTATTGAATATCAAATTTTATTCAATTTCCTTTTCCATTCAACTTCCATTTTTGTTTAATTTCCAAATAGATCGTTCAGGTATAGTGGTTTCTTGAATGAACTTCTATTTTTATATTTATACAACTTCCATTTTTATTTTTATTCAATTTCAATTTTTATTCAATTTCCTTTTCTATTCAACTTCCTTTTTTATTTAATTTCCCAATAGATCAATAAGGTATAGTGGTTTCTTGAATGAACTTCCATTTTCAATTTTGATGCAACTTCCATTTTTTATTTTTATTCAACTTCCATTTGTATTCAATTCCCTTTTCGATTCAACTTCCTGTTTTACTGAATTTCCATATTGATCGTTATGGTATAGTGATTTCTTGACTAAATTTTTATTGTTAATTTTATGCAACTTCGATTTTTATTTTTATTTTTATTGAACATTAATTTTTATTCAATTTCCTTTTCCATTCAACTTCCATTTTTGTTTAATTTCTAAATAGATCGTTAAGGTATAGTCGTTTCTTGAATGAACTTCCATTTTAATTTTATGCACCTTCCATTTTTATTTTTATTCAACTTCCATTTTTATTCAATTTCCTTTTCAATTCAACTTCCATTTTTATTTAATTTCCAAATAGATCGTTAAGGTATAGTCGTTTCTTGAATGAACTTCCATTTTAATTTTATGCAACTTCAATTTTTATTTTTATTCACCTTCCATTTTTATTCAATTTTCTTTCTATTCAACTTCTTTTTTTATTTAATTTCCTAATAGATCGTTAAGGTATAGTGGTTTTGTCACATCCCGAATTTTTATTACTCGAAAACATTACCAAATCCTGTAATTTAGGTCCATTTTTTTTTTATACATATACTATCTATTACACTTGAGTAATTGAAATACAATAATACGTGTTCTCTCTCCCAATGAATATTACAATGACAATCATACATGCCAATCTCCTACTGTGCTACAAATAAATAAATACAAATACAAAATCCACTACTTTACATCTACTATGAAGTTATACAAATGGACTCAAGAACTCCATACATCTTCAATAAAATAATCCAAACTTTTTTTCTGTAAAAAGATAAAACAACAACGGGGTGGGCTCTAATGCCCAGTAGGAATCTCATAGTTCTAAGTCAATAACTAACACACAGATAGAAATGATCATGTTCGAACAATCTTCTGTGTAAATAAAATAACTTGAAATAAATTCAAACAAAATAAATAAATAACATACCGAATTTATTTATCGAACCGAATTAAAATTAAAAGACCAAGTCGAGTGTGTGACACTCTGTCCTTAAGACAAATTTGCCCCGCTACGGTACTTACGGTTGAGTGGCGTCTATCTCTCAGGATACAATGATCTTCACAAATTGTAGTAGTACTCCAAACAATTTGTTCGGCGAACCAAACCTGTGTTCTAACTCTCTGAAATTTATACTAAATCTAATATGAAGAATAATATAAAAATGCAGAATTTAGGACAACCAAAGACAATAATCAGACTGATTTTTTCCCGACCCTAGATTGTTGGAATCATGGCAGCATATATAGGCAAAAATCCTTAGCCCCGAAAAGGTGCAATCAGAAGTGAACAGATGCACTATTTATTTCAAACAATTTGTCTGACCGTTGGCACTAAGAAAACCAATGTTCAAACAATTTGAAAAGTTGACCGTTAGAGAACTGTTTCAAACTGTTGTAACTTTTATTAATTAAACTATAGGAATATATATATATATATATATATATATATATTAAACTATTTGAATAGTTTAATAAATAAATGAAGAGGTACAAACTTTAGGAAACCACTTAGGAACCTAAAATTTGAATTTAAAATTAAATTAAATTCCCATAATTACAAATTTTAGGAAACTACTCAGGAACCCAAAATTTAAATTTAGAATTAAATTAGATTCCCACAATAATTTTTATTGAAAAAATTCAAATGAATTTTATCTAAAAAATTAATGTTAGACCCGAAAACGACGTCAACTTCCCATTCACTCATAAATGGTTTTGACGTTCCGTCTTCACCTCTTCGGACCCACCCCAAACTACATTTGGGGCCCACTCAAAAATGGGCTGAAAAATATGCCTATATTAAACCATTTTTCCAACAATCCCCTACATGAATGGAATTTGACGGAGAGAAAATGCAACAACATGATCTAATTATAGAGAGTACAGAAATTGGAAATATTCTGCAAAGGATAGGTAACTTTTGGCTTTGAACCTTCCCTTGTGAGACACTATCGGATTTACTAACTAACCAGTGAACATGATGTCTTGAACTGTTCAGCCGTTTGTGTAAACCAAGACAATAGAACTCACACAGTATATTCCAAGACACAGTTTAGTTCTCACTATTGTGTTCATTTTGGCCCTGAACAACCTGGTCTTTCATGAGTGCTCTAGAGAATTGTAGCCCCTCACAAATCTCATAGAACCGGCCCAGTTCACACTCACATAGGTGATTCTTATGAAGAGTATCCTGCTATACTCCACTAGATTAACCTGGATATAAGAATCATTAAAATTTTACTTAACCTCAAACACTGCAGTCATCACTATTTCATCAAAGAAATGGGTAGGAGTTAGACTCCTCAGTGATCCTTCTGAGTCAATCACAACTCGGTTGTCCCTTTGAACCTAGATCTTGGGATCTCCAGTCAACTAGGTTGGGTTGCCGTTGTGGTAACTCTTATTTAATAGGCTTAAGTCCCATTCCCCTCGATGAATTCTCAACTAACTCTCTTGCTAACCCTTTGGTTAGTGGATCCGCTATGTTGTCTTTTGACTTAACATATTCTATGGAAATAATTTCATTAGAGAGTAGTTGTCTCACGGTATTATGTCGACGACGAATGTGTCTAGACTTACCGTTATACATATGACTCTGTGCTCTACCTATTGCTGATTGACTATCACAATGTATGCAAATAGCAGGCACCGGTTTTGGCCATATTGGAATATCTTCAAGGAAGTGGCGAAGCCATTCTGCTTCTTCCCCAGCTTTGTCTAAAGCTATGAATTCTGATTCCATAGTAGACCTAGCAATACAAGTCTGTTTGGAAGATTTCCAAGATACAGCCGCCCCACCAAGAGTAAAGACATACCCACTGGTGGACTTTGAGTCTCTTGTATCCAATATCCAATTTGCATCACAGTATCCTTCAAGTACTACTAGATATCTAGTATAATTCAGCCCAATATTACGAGTAAATTGGAGATACCTTAGAACCCTAATAATTGCTTTCCAGTGTTCTACTCCCGGATTACTCGTATATCTACTTAATTTACTTACTGCATAAGCTATATCTGGGCGAGTGTAGTTCATCAAGTACATTAAGCTTCCAATAATTTGGGCATACTCTAATTGAGAAATACTTTCCTGTAAATTCTTAGAAATAAACAAATTAACATCTACAGGTGTTCTAGCAAGATGATCATCATCTTTGCTGAATTTGTCAAGTATTTTCTCAATGGAATGAGATTGTGACAAAGCATAACCTTCTGATGTTTTGGTAATTTTCATACCAAGAATTACATCAGCAATGCCCATGTCCTTCATGTCAAAATGTTTATTCAACATTTTCTTGGTAGTTTTAATCATATCATTATTACTACCTATGATGAGCATATCATCTACATAAAGACATACAATGACATAACCTTTGTCTGTGTTTTTAATATAAACACATTTGTCACACTCATTAATTTTAAAACCATTTGACATCATTGCCTTGTCAAATTTCTCATGCCATTGCTTTGGCTCTTGTTTTAAACCATATAATGATTTAACCAATTTACACACTTTCTTTTCTTTTCCAGGACAGAAAAACCTTCTGGTTGTTCCATGTAAATTTCTTCATTTAACTCATAATTTAAGAAAGCGGTTTTCACATCCATTTGATGAATTTCTAGATTGTATAGAGATGCAATGGCAATTAGCATTCTAATGGATGTTATTCTAGTAACCGGTGAGTACGTGTCAAAGTAATCAAGACCTTCTTTTTGTCTAAAACCTTTGACAACAAGTCTTGCCTTGTATTTGTCAATTGATCCATCTGCTTTCAATTTTCTTTTGAAAATCCACTTGTACCCAAGAGGTTTACAACCTGGTGGCAAATCCACCAATTCCCAAGTGTGATTTTGCAAGATGGATTCAACTTCACTGTTGACAGCTTCTTTCCATAAAGGAGCTTCAGGACTGGACGTAGCCTCTTTAAAAGTTAAAGGCTCATTTTCTAACAAATATGTTAGAAAATCTGGACCAAAAGATTTTAAGGTTTTAGCACGTTTACTACACCTAAGTTCCTCTTCCTCATTTTGATCTAACTCTTATTCTTGATCATATTCTTGATCCTAACTGGTAATAGCATCATGAGATCTTTTATTGTTACTAGTCTCTTGTCCAGTCTTATTTGGAAATATATGTTCAAAGAAAGATGCATTCCGAGACTCAATAATAGTATTTACATGCATTTCGATATGTTCTGATTTATAAATCAGAAACCGATATGCACTACTATTCTTAACATAACCAATGAAAATGCAATCAATAGTCTTAGGACCTATCTTAGTCTTTTTAGGACTAGGAATAGCCACTTTAGCCAAACACCCCCACACTTTTAAGTATTTGTAGGATGGTACTCTTCCATGCCACAATTCATAAGGTGTTTGATTTACTTTCTTTCGGGGTACTTTATTAAGTATATAATTAGCAGAAAGTATTGCTTCCCCCCACAAGTTCTGAGGTAATCCAGAACTTATTAACATGGCATTCATCATTTCTTTTAAAGTCCTATTTTTCCTTTCAGCAATTCCATTTTGCTGAGGTGATTAAGGAGCAGTGGTTTGATGAATTATTCCATATTCTTTACAAAATTCACCAAAAGATGATTCATATTCACCACCTCTATCACTTCTTAGTTTCTTGATTTTCTTACCAAGTTGATTTTCAACTTCATTCTTATATTGAATGAAAGTTTCCAAAGCTTCATCCTTGGTTCGAATTAAATAAACATAACTATATCTAGTATAGTCATCTATAAAAGTGATAAAATACTTTTTCTCACCTCTAGTTTGAATTGATTTAAAATCACAAATGTCACTATGAATTAATTCAAGTGGTTCCGTACTTCTTTCAATTGAATGAAAAGGAGTTTTAGATAATTTTGCCTCAACACAAATTTCACATTTATGATTTGAATCAATATCAAATTTAGGTAAACATTCCATATTAATTAATCTACGTATAGATCCATAATTAACATGTCCTAGTCTACTATGCCATAAATTTGAAGACTCAAACAAATAAGAAGAAGATGTAGTATTATTAATAACTGAGGGTATAACGGTCATTACATTCATCTTGAAAAAGCCATCAGACATGTAACATTTTCCTACATACATCCCGTTTTTGGTAAGTACAAACTTGGCACTTTCAAAAACTAGCCTAAACCCATTCTTACTCAACAAAGATCCGGAAACTAAATTCTTGCGAATGTCCAGTACATGCAGCACATTGTTGAGAGTGAGTTCCTTTCCAGATGTCATCTTGAGTACAATCTTTCCTTCTCCTTCAACTTTGGAAGTTGAGGAGTTGCCCATAAAAAGTTGTTCACCATTGTCCACTGTAAAATAAGATGTGAACATCTTTTTATCGGCACATATATGGCGAGTAGCACCAATGTCTACCCACCATTCTTTAGGATTTCCAACAAGATTTGCCTCAGAAACAACTGCCGAAAGATTGATGACATCTACACTATTGGAAATTTTATCCAATTTGGTCATTTTGGCTTTAGCAGCCTTCTTACTTGATCTTCCTTTGCCTTTACGTTTGTAACGACAATCTTTGGTCCGATGTCCCTCGTTGTTACAAATGTAACACATGCTATTAAACTTGTACTTCTTAGTTTCCCCTCCTTTAGATAGCATTTTCTTTTGCCATCTTTTAAAAACAGCTCCTAAGAACTTTCCTGGTTTTTCACCATGATTCACTGACATAGTCCCAACATAAGGAGAGGTTGGCGTAATGGCAATCACCATACCAGTACTGGTTTGAACATAAGTTTGACCAGTTTTAGTAGCCATAAATTCTAAATTATAAATAAAATTATAATTAGAATTTCATACTACACAAAAAATTTAAACTAAAAAACACAGAATTTTAAATTCTGTAAAAATAAAAGAAACAAGAATTGTAACTTTTATTTTCCAATTAATTTGAAAATAAAATAAAATTTTATTTAAACAAATTAAACCAAAACTACAGAATAAATTCTGTTAAAATAAAAGAAAAAAAACAAAATGTAACTTTTATTTTTCAATTAATTTGGAAATTAAAATAAAATTTTATTTAACCAAATTAATTCCACACAGAAAACTAATCCAAATTCACAGAATTAAATTCTGTAAAAATAAAAGAAACAAGAATATAACTTTTATTTTCCAATTAATTTGGAAATAAAATAAAATTTTATTCAACCAAATTAATTCCACACAAGAAATTAAATTCTATAAAATAAAAGAAATAAGAAAATAACTTTTATTTTTCAATTAATTTGGAAATAAAATAAAATTTTATTCAACCAAATTAATTCTCACAGGAAATTAAATTCTGTAAAAATAAAAGAAATAAGAAAATAACTTTTATTTTTCAATTAATTTGGAAATAAAATAAAATTTTATTTAACCAAATTAATTTCACACAGAAACTTAAATCTCTTGTAACACTCCAATAATTAAAATGCTGAAACAGTATTTTAATTAATGAAAACTCAGAAAATAATTTCTAAAAACCAAAATTAATTTTCTGACAAAATTCCACAAAAATATGTTCTGAATTGTTAATGACACCAGTATCGTACTACTAGTTGTCAAAGAAAATAGACAGTATATTACTACTATCTGTCAAATAGCATATAATCACTATTTGTTTTTCCAACCAGAATATTATTTTGTAAATTCACAGAAAATAATTTTCTTAGAAAAGGAAACAAACGAAAAATTCTATAAACAGAATAATTCGAATCTGTCTTAAGATTGTTCGAACAATCTTTTGTGTAAATAAAATAACTTGAAATAAATTCAAACAAAATAAATAAATAACATACCGAATTTATTTATCGAACCGAATTAAAATTAAAAAACCAAGTCGAGTGTGTGACACTCTGTCCTTAAGATAGATTCGCCCCGCTACGGTACTTACGGTTCAGTGGCGTCTATCTCCCAGGATACAATGATCTTCACAAATTGTAGTAGTACTCCAAACAATTTGTTCGGTGAACCAAACTTGTGTTCTAACTGTCTGAAATTTATATTAAATCTAATATGAAGAATAATATAAAAATGCAGAATTTAGGACAACCAAAGACAATAATCAGACTGATTTTTTCCCGACCCTAGATTGCTGGAATCATGGCAGTATATATAGGCAAAAATCCTTAGCCCCAAAAAGGTGCAATCAGAAGTGAACAGATGCACTATTTATTTCAAACAATTTGTCTGACCGTTGGCACTAAGAAAACCAATGTTCAAACAATTTGAAAAGTTGACCGTTAGAGAACTGTTTCAAACTGTTGTAACTTTTATTAATTAAACTATAGGAATATATATATATATTAAACTATTTGAATAGTTTAATAAATAAATGAAGAGGTACAAACTTTAGGAAACCACTTAGGAACCTAAAATTTGAATTTAAAATTAAATTAAATTTCCATAATTACAAATTTTAGGAAACTACTCAGGAACCCAAAATTTGAATTTAGAATTAAATTAGATTCCCACAATAATTTTTATTGAAAAAATTCAAATGAATTTTATCTAAAAAATTAATGTTAGACCCGAAAACGACGTCAACTTCCCATTCACTCATAAATGGTTTTGACGTTCCGTCTTCACCTCTTCGGACCCACCCCAAACTACGTTTGGGGCCTACTCAAAAATGGGCTAAAAAATATGCCTATATTAAACCATTTTTCCAACAGATCATGCATGTAGGGCGATACCATATAGTAGGGTGACATTTCATAATCTCAAAATATCATAAGTAAGGTATCTTTTTCTCAAAAACTATTTAAACACTTTTAAGAAAACCTTCAGCCATTAAAATCATTCCTTAACTTTAGAAAACCATAGATCCTTGTGAAACAACAATATTTAAGACACAACATCATTTAAAGGTTATTAACCAATTCCCAAAATATTTCTCATTTAATTTTCCACTTTTAATACTTCTCTTTTCCTTTCATTCTTCCTTTCAACTCTTCATTTTTAATTTAAAACCCCATAACTTCAAGTTCAGGTTCCTTTTTAACTCATCAACAATTCTCCTATACTCAATCCACACCGTTAATTACACCCGCAAAGTTTCATTTCAAGATAACACAACTTTAATAACCCCTTTCAATTCAATCCTTTATCTAATTACAGAATAACATTCACACTTTACTTTTATTAACACGACTACTACATTAAGTTTACCATCATAGTCTATAGTCCTCATAACCATTTTTGGTTTCCATTATTTACAAATAATGCCTATGCACGTTTCCTTTTTAAACCAAATTACACATCTATATGTAATTTCACAAATTCATCACAAACAATAATAACATCATCAACTCAACACACTTCTTAACACATAGCTCAACACAATCCACCTTTTGCCGACTTATTACGGCGGGATAGCAGGCACCCAATTCACAACACTTTCCACCTTTCGCCGGCTACTATACGGCGGGAAGTGAACTCCCAAAAACCATTTTCTTTCAAAAACCATCTTTTCAACTTTTTAAAACCATCCCCCGTAGTTGCCGGCTACTATACGGCGGGATGTGGGCACCCAAAACATTTTCGAAAACCAACCATCTTTGTAATTAATTTCCATGTTCTGTAGAGAATTCTCACAAAGTATATAGTTATGGTTTTTCCTCAACACAAAAGTAAATGTAAATGCAATGCTATGCCAAGGGTAATCAATGAGGAAAAATATTCAGTTCAATACATTGTTTCAAAATCGCCATGTTCTCAATATTATCATGTGATTTCATCAATTTCAAACTTCCAATATTAATTCAATAGGGGCGGTAAATACGACATTGGTAATCCCTAGGCTGGTGTCTGCAAGTAGACTCAACAAGCACTACCAAACTGTCATTTTTACCGGTGCTAACCGGAAGGCTCGACACCTATCCGCGCGGCTTTCGGGTCTTTCACCCTGGACACTCAGGCCAACTTATCAAATTCATCTACACCCCCTATCCGGACTTACCAACGTATTTACCCCATACACATTTCCATATTTCTTATACAAATCATTTTCTGTCATCAATGCAAATCTCTTCGATTTAGAACCACAATGCACAATAGTAAATGAAATGATATGCAATTGCAAAAATTTCCATGATTCATAACATTCCT
The DNA here is from genome assembly GCA_030407325.1 of Camellia japonica. Taxonomy (NCBI): domain Eukaryota; kingdom Viridiplantae; phylum Streptophyta; class Magnoliopsida; order Ericales; family Theaceae; genus Camellia; species Camellia japonica. The sequence continues at coordinate 5,408,380 of JAPPVO010000003.1, forward strand.
TCTCAAGTCAACCATATACACATGAAGTTTTCAAAACCATTTCTCTAACTCAATATATTTAAAAGATTATCATTCTTGCAAAACACATTATGGAATTTACACCCATTCATCTTCTATTCCAAGAAAGAAAAGAGTTTTATGAACATTTCCATGTTCCCCAAAAATCTCAAAATTTCTAGGGTTTTCACCAAAAACCAAACATTTCCCATCCCCATAAAGAAACCCCATTAAATCATCCTCTTGAGTTGAATAACTAAAGAAGCCCACTAGGAATTTAATAAAATGATTTGAGATTAAACCCATTTTGGAAACTCTACATTTTAGATCACAAAAACCAAAATCAACATGATTCAACATGATTCAACTCAACACCATTAAATATAATTCAACATAATTCAAGAGGAATTCTTAAATCCCATTTCAACATTTCATAACCGAGTTTATGCCATCTATGTCATTAATAAATCATTTCCCCCAATTTCCTTTCTCATTATAACATGATTTACAATACTCGTAACAAAGTTCATTCGCAAATTTTAAACATAATTTTCAAATATAACCAAATTCCAATTAAACTTGTACATGTATAATTCAACCTACCAATTTCATGATTCTAGTTTCAATTTGGGCCAAATCATTATTTATCATCATGAATCAACTTAGGGTTTTCAAGAAAGATCTAGAATTTCAACAAAAATTCAAACTTCTTAAACCTTTACTTTTTGTTCCAATCTTCCCATTTATTATACACCCTCGGTCCATAACCATAATCCATACTCTAAACCCAATAATAGAACCCCAACATTTCAAACCCTAACCCCAAAATTTCATGATTAACACTATATGCTCAAAATGTAGATTTTGCATTTATATACTCCAAAATACCACAAATCTATCTATTAATGTAAGCATTGAAGGAGAACTAGGATCCCTACCTCGAGAATCAAACAAAGGAGCAAGCTTTGATGAGATTCTTCCACAATTTCGAAATTCCAATCGGTAGAACATGATGATCTTCAAGCTTCTTCACTTTTTGGTGAGTGATCTTGGCCAAAACTTAGAAGAATGGTGAGTATTAGGAATCAAAACCCTAGGGTTTTCGGACCTAGGGCAAGAGAAAAGAAGAGGGGAAAAGAAAATGTAAGAAATGATCTAAAAATCACGTTTTAAGCTACTGTATTCGCACAGTTCGCTCGAGCTAAGAAAATCTCGCTCGAGCGAGCATGCTTCCAGCACAGACACAAAATTCAAATAGGTGTAACTCTCTCGTTCGGACTCCGTTTTAGGTCGTTTTTGTGTCCAAATTGAAGCCCCCGAAAACAAGCTTTCCAATGGTTCCTGCCTCACATTCAAATTCAAAGTAATAAAGGAGAAAAGATCAAAAGAGTGACGGCTGGTCAAAAACTCAAACTCAAATTTGGGACTTTTTATCTAATCTTATCTAAATACCTTATTAAAACTTCAATCAAGGTTCCAAACATCACCCAAGGGTCTTCAATCATAATATTTAAAGTTCACTTGCCAACCCATTAATATCAAGAGTTCGACAACCATACAGGTTTTAAGGTGACGGGCACCACTATACATCAATCCAATGTGAATTTAAAATCCGAGTCGTTATAACCTTCCCACCTTAAGAAATTTCGTCCCCGAAATTGCATCCGTTTTAACAAAAATAGCAACAACCTTATGCTCACCAATTCTTAACAACCCCTAGTTCACAACAAAGCATCAGAGCACCCATACATATCCACCAAACCTCGACAACTTTCAATTACACCTCACCTCAATTCCAAACCCAAAAATACAAAGTGTTATATGTTTCTAAAATGAACTTCCATTTTTATTTTTATTCAACTTCCATTTGTACTCCATTTCCTTTTCTATTCAATTTCCTTTTTTATTTCATTTTCGGATAGATCGTTAAGGTATAGGGGTTTCTTCAATGAACTTTTATTGTTAATTTTATTCAACTTCCATTATTATTTTTATTTAACATCAATTTTTATTCAGTGTCCTTTTCCATTCAACTTCCCTTTTTATTTAATTTCCAAATAGATCGTTAAGTTATAGTCGTTTCTTGAATGAACTTCCATATTAATTTTATGCAACTTCCATTTTTATTTTTATTCAACTTCCATTTTTATTCAATTTACTTTTCTATTCAACTTCCTTTTTTATTTAATTTCCAAATAGATCGTTCAGGTGTAGTGGTTTCTTAAATGAACTTCCATTTTCAATTTTGTTGCAACTTCCATTTTTATTTTTATTTAACTTCCATTTTTATTCAATTTCCTTTTCTATCCAACTTCCTTTTTTATTTAATTTCCAAATAGATCGTTAAGGTATAGTGGTTTCTTGAATGAACTTCCATTTTTATATTTATGCAACTTCCATTATTATTTTTATTCAACTTCAATTTTTATTCAATTTCTTTTTCTATTCAACTTCCTTTTTTATTTAATTTCCTAATAGATCGTTAAGGTATAGTAGTTTCTTGAATGAACTTCCATTTTTAATTTTGATGCAACTACCATTTTTTATTTTTATTCTACTTCCATTTGTATTCAATTTCCTTCTCTATTCAACTTCCTTTTTTATTTAATTTCAAAATAGATCGTTAATGTATAATGGTTTCTTCAATGAACTTCCATTGTTAATTTTATGCAACTTTCATTTTTATTTTTATTCAACTTCTATTTTTATTCAATCTCCATTTCTATTCAACTTCCTTTTTTATTTAATTTCCAAATAGATCGTTAAGGTATAGTGGTTTCTTGAATGAACTTCCATTCTATTTGTATTCAACTTCCAATATCTTTTTCTATTCAACTTCCATTTTCACTTAATTTACAGATAGATCTTTAAGGTATAGTGGTTTCTTGAATGAAATTTTATTGTTAATTTCAAGCAACTTCGATTTTTATTTTTATTCGATTTCCATTTCCATTCAACTTCCATTTTTCTTTAATTTCCAAATAGATCGTTAAGGTATAATGCTTTCTTGAATGAATTTCCATTTTTATTTTCATTCAACTTCCATTTTTTTTCAATTTTCTTTTCTATTCAACTTCCTTTTTTATTTAATTTCCAAATAAATCGTTATGGTATAGTGGTTTCTTGAATGAACTTCCATTCTATTTGTATTCAACTTCCATTTGTATTCAATTTTTTTTCTATTCAACTTCCTTTTTTACTTAAATTCTGGATAGATCATTAAGGTATAGTGGTTTCTTCAATGAACTTTTACTGTTAATTTCAAGCAACTTCGATTTTAATTTTTATTGAACATTAATTTTTATTCGATTTCCTTTTCCATTCAACTTCCATTTTTCTTTAATTTCCAAATAAATCCTTAAGGTATAGTTGTTTCTTGAATGAACTTCCATTTCAATTTTATGCAACTTTCATTTTTATTTTTATTCAACTTCCATTTTTATTCAATTTGCTTTTCTATTCAACTTCGTTTTTTATTTAATTTCCAAATAGATCCTTAAGATATTGTGGTTTCTTGAATGACTTCCATTGTTAATTTTATGCAACTTCTATTTTTATTTTTATTTTTATTCAAATCCATTTTTATTCAATTTCCTTTTCTATTCAGCTTTCTTTCTTTATTTAATTTCCAAATAGATCATTATGGTATAGTGGTTTCTTGAATGACCTTCCATTTTTATTTTTATTCAACTTCCATTTGAATTCAATTTCCTTTTCTATTCAACTTCCTTTTTTATTTATTTTCCAAACAGATCGTTAAGGTATAGTGGTTTCTTGAATGAACCTCGATTTTTAATTTCATGCAACTTCTACTTTTATTTTTATTCAACTTCCATTTTTATTCAATTTGATTTTCTATTCAACTTATGTTTTTATATAATTTCCAAATAGATCGTTAAGGTATAGTGGTTTCTTGAATGAACTTTCATTTTCAATTTTGATACAACTTCCATTTTTATTTTTATTCAACTTCCACTTAAAATCAATTTCCTTTCCTATTCCACTTCATTTTTATTAAATTTCCAAATAGATCGTTAAGGTTTAGTAGTTTCTTGAATGCACTTCCATTTTTAATTTTATGCAATTTCGATTTTTATTTCTATTCAACTTCCATTTTTATTCAATTTCTTTTTCTATTCAACTTATTTTTTTATATAATTTCCAAATAGGTGTTAAGGTATAGTGGTTTCTTGAATGAACTTCCATTTTTAATTTTATGCAACTTCTATTTTTATCTTTTTTCAACTTCTATTTTTATTCAATTTTCTTTTTCTATTCAACTTATTTTTTTATATAATTTCCAAATAGATCGTTAAGGTATAGTTGTTTCTTGAATGAACTTCCATTTTTAATTTTATGCAGTTTCCATTTTTATTTTTATTCAACTTCCATTTATATTCAATTTCCTTTTCTATTCAACTTCCTTTTTTATATAATTTTCAAATAGATCGTTAAGTATAGTGGTTTCTTCAATGAACTTCCATTTTTAAATTTATACAACTTCCTTTTTTATTTTTTTTCAAGTTGTTTTTTTATTTAATTTCTAAGTAGATCGTTAAGGTATAGTGGTTTCTTGAATGAACTTCCATTTTCAATTTTATGCAACTTTCATTTTTATTTTTATTCAACTTCCATTTTTATTCAATTTGCTTTTCTATTCAACTTCGTTTTTTATTTAATTTCCAAATAGATCCTTAAGATATTGTGGTTTCTTGAATGACTTCCATTGTTAATTTTATGCAACTTCTATTTTTATTTTTATTTTTATTCAAATCCATTTTTATTCAATTTCCTTTTCTATTCAGCTTTCTTTCTTTATTTAATTTCCAAATAGATCATTATGGTATAGTGGTTTCTTGAATGACCTTCCATTTTTATTTTTATTCAACTTCCATTTGAATTCAATTTCCTTTTCTATTCAACTTCCTTTTTTATTTATTTTCCAAACAGATCGTTAAGGTATAGTGGTTTCTTGAATGAACCTCGATTTTTAATTTCATGCAACTTCTACTTTTATTTTTATTCAACTTCCATTTTTATTCAATTTGATTTTCTATTCAACTTATGTTTTTATATAATTTCCAAATAGATCGTTAAGGTATAGTGGTTTCTTGAATGAACTTTCATTTTCAATTTTGATACAACTTCCATTTTTATTTTTATTCAACTTCCACTTAAAATCAATTTCCTTTCCTATTCCACTTCATTTTTATTAAATTTCCAAATAGATCGTTAAGGTTTAGTAGTTTCTTGAATGCACTTCCATTTTTAATTTTATGCAATTTCGATTTTTATTTCTATTCAACTTCCATTTTTATTCAATTTCTTTTTCTATTCAACTTATTTTTTTATATAATTTCCAAATAGGTTGTTAAGGTATAGTGGTTTCTTGAATGAACTTCCATTTTTAATTTTATGCAACTTCTATTTTTATCTTTATTCAACTTCTATTTTTATTCAATTTCTTTTTCTATTCAACTTATTTTTTTATATAATTTCCAAATAGATCGTTAAGGTATAGTTGTTTCTTGAATGAACTTCCATTTTTAATTTTATGCAAGTTCCATTTTTATTTTTATTCAACTTCCATTTGTATTCAATTTCCTTTTCTATTCAACTTCCTTTTTTATTTAATTTTCAAATAGATCGTTAAGTATAGTGGTTTCTTCAATGAACTTCCATTTTTAATTTTATACAACTTCCTTTTTATTTTTATTCAAGTTCTTTTTTTATTTAATTTCCAAATAGATCGTTAAGGTATAGTGGTTTCTTGAATGAACTTCCATTTTCAATTTTATGCAACTTTCATTTTTATTTTTATTCAACTTCCTTTTTTATTCAATTTCCATTTCTATTCAACTTCCTTTTTTATTTAATTTCCAAATAGATCGTTAAGGTATAGTGGTTTCTTGAATGAACTTCCATTGTTAATTTTATTCAACTTCCATTTTTATTTTTATTCAACTTCCATTTTTATTCAATTTTCTTTTCTATTTAACTTCTTTTTTTTATTCAATTTCCAAATAGATCGTTAAGGTATAGTGGTTTCTTGAATGAACTTCCATTTTTATTTTTATTCAATTTCCATTTGTATTCAATTTTCTTTTCCATTCAACTTCCGTTTCTATTTAATTTCAGATTAGATCGTTAAGTTATAGTCGTTTCTTGAATGAACTTCCATTTTTAATTTTATGCAGCTTCCATTTTTATTTTTATTCAACTTTCATTTATATTCAATTTCCTTTTCTATTCAACTTCCTTTTTTATTTAATTTTCAAATAGATCGTTAAGTATAGTTGTTTCTTCAATGAACTTCCATTTTTAAATTTATACAACTTACTTTTTTATTTTTTTTCAACTTGCTTTTTTATTTAATTTCCAAGTAGATCGTTAAGGTATAGTGGTTTCTTGAATGAACTTTCATTTTCAATTTTATACAACTTCCATTTTTATTTTTATTCAACTTCCTTTTTTTATTCAATTTCCATTTCTATTCAACTTCGTTTTTGATTTAATTTCCAAATAGATCGTTAAGGTATAGTGGTTTATTTAATGAACTTCCATTGTTAATTTTATTCAACTTCCATTTTTATTTTTATTCAACTTCCATTTTTATTCAATTTCCTTTTCTATTCAACTTCCTTTTTTTATTCAATTTCCAAATAGATCGTTAAGGTATAGTGGTTTCTTGAATAAACTTCCATTTTTATTTTTATTCAATTTCCATTTGTATTCAATTTCCTTTTCCATTCAACTTCCATTTCTGTTTAATTTCAAATTAGATCGTTACGTTATAGTCGTTTTTTGAATGAACTTCCATTTTAATTTTTTGCAACTTCCATTTTTATTCAATTTCGTTTGCTATACAACTTCTTTTTTTTATTTAATTTCCAAATAGATCGTTAAGGTATAGTAATTTCTTGAATGAACTTCCATTTTAATTTTATTCATCTTCCGTTTGTAATCAATTACCTTTTCTATTTAACTTCCTTTTTTATTTAATTTCCGGACAGATCGTTAAGGTATAGTGGTTTCTTCAGTGAACTTTTTTTGTTAATTATATGCAACATCCATTTTTATTTTTATTGAACATCAATTTTTATTCAATTTCCTTTTTCATTCAACTTCCATTTTTATTTAATTTTCAATTAGATCGTTATGGTATAGTCGTTTCTTGAATGAACTTCCACTTTAAATTTATGCAACTTCCATTTTTATTTTTATTCAATTTCCATTTTTATTCAATTTTTTTTCTATTCAACTTCCTTGTTTTATTTAATTTCCAAATAGATCGGTAAGGTATAGTGGTTTCTTGAATGAACTTCCATTTTTATTTTTATTCAACTTCCATTTGTTCTCAATTTCCTTTTCTATTCAACTTCATTTTTTATGAAATTTCCAAATAGATCGTTAAGGTACAATGGTTTCTTGAATGAACTTCCATTGTTAATTTGATGCAACTTCCATTTGTATTCAATTTCCCTTTCTATTCAACTTCCTTGTTGTTTTAATTTCAAGATAGATCGTTAAGCTATAGTGGTTTTTTCAATGAGCTTTTATTGTTAATTTTGTGCAACTTCCACTTTTATTTTTATTGAACATCAAATTTTATTCAATTTACTTTCCTATTCAACTTCCATTCTAATTTTATGCAACTTCCATTTTTATTTTTATTCAATTTCCTTTCATGTTCAACGTCTTTTCTTATTTAATTTTGAAATAGATCGTTAAGGTATAATAGTTTCTTGAATAAACTTCCATTGGGCATTTTATGTAACTTCTATTTTTATTTTTATTCAACTTCCATTTTTATTCAATTTCGTTTTCTATTCAACTTCGTTTTTATTTAATTTCCAAAGAGATCATTAAGGTATAGTGGTTTCTTAAATGAACTTCCATTTTTATTTGTATTCAATTTCATTTTCTATTCAACTTCCTTTTTTACTTAATTTCCAGATAGATCGTTAAGGTATAGTAGTTTCTTAAATGAACTTCCATTTACAATTTTATGCAACTTCCATTTTTATTTTTATTCAACTTCCTTTTTTTATTCAATTTCCATTTCTATTCAACTTCCTTTTTTTATTTAATTTCCAATAGATCGTTAAGGTATAGTGGTTTCTTAAATGAACTTCCACTGTTAATTTTATTCAACTACCATTTTTATTCAATTTCCATTTCTATTCCACTTCCTTTTTTTATTTAATTTCCAAATAGATCGTTAAGATATAGTGGTCTCTCGAATGAACTTCCATTTTTATTTTTATTCAATTTCCATTTATATTCAATTTCCTTTTCTATTCACCTTCACTTTTTATTTAATTTCCAGAGAGATCGTTAAGGTATAGTGGTTTTTTGAATGAACTTTTTTTGTTAATTTTATACAACTTCGATTTTTATTTTTATTGAATATCAATTTTCATTCAATTTCCTTTTTCATTCAACTTCCATTTCAAATTAATTTCAAATTAGATCGTTAAGTTATAGACGTTTCTTGAATGAACTTCCATTTTTATTTTTATTCAACTTCCATTTTAATTCAATTTCCTTTTCTATTCAACTTCCTTTTTTATTTAATTTCCAAATAGATCATTAAGGTATAGTGGTTTCTTGAATGAACTTCCATTTTTATTTGTATTCAACTTCCATTTGTATTCAATTTTCTTTTCCATTCAACTTCTTTTTTTATTTAATTTCTAAATAGATCGTTAAGGTATAGTGGTTTCTTCAACGAACTTTTATTGTTAATTTTATGCAACTTCCATTTTTATTTTTATTGAACAACAAGTTTTATTCAATTTCCATTTCCATTCAACTTCCATTTTTATTTAATTTTCAAATTGATCGTGAAGGTATAGTCGTTTCTTGAATGAACTACCACTTTAAATTTATGCAACTTCCATTTTTATTCAATTTTCTTTTTTATTCAACTTCCTTGTTTTATTTAATTTTGAAATAGATCGTTAAGATATAGTTTTATTGAACAATAATTTTTATTCAATTTCCATTTCCATTCAACTTTCTTTTTTATTTAATTTTCAAATCGATCGTTAAGGTATAGTCGTTTCTTGAATGAACTTCCACTTTAAATTTATGCAACTTCCATTTTTATTCAATTTTTTTTTTTTTCTATTCAACTTCCTTGTTTTATTTAATTTCGAAATAGATCGTTAATGTATAGTGGTTTCTGTAATGAACTTCCATTTTTTTTTTTATTCAACTTCCATTTGTATTCAATTTCCTTTTCTATTGCACTTCCTTTTTTATTTAATTTCTAGATAGATCGTTACGGTATAGGGGTTTCTTCATTGAACTTTTATTGTTAATTTTATACAACTTCCATTTTTATTTTTATTGAACATCAATTTTTATTCAGTGTCTTCTTCCATTCAACTTCCTTTTTTATTTAATTTCCGAATAGATTGTTAAGTTATCATCCTTTCTCGAATGAACTTCCATATTAATTTTATGCAACTTCCATTTTTATTTTTATTCAACTTCCATTTTTATTCAATTTCCTTTTCTATTCAACTTCCTTTTTTATTTAATTTCCAAATAGATCGTTAAGGTGTAGTGGTTTCTTGAATGAACTTCCATTTTCAATTTTAATGCAACTTCTATTTTTATTTTTATTCAACTTCCATTTTTACTCAATTTCCTTTTCTATTCAACTTTCTTTTTTATTTACTTTCCCAATAGATCGTTAAGGTATAGTGGTTTCTTGAATGAACTTCCATTTTTATATTTATCCAACTTCTATTTTTATTTTTATTCAACTTCCATTTTTATTCAATTTCCTTTTCTCTTCAACTTCATTTTTTATTTAATTTCGAAATAGATCGTTAAGGTGTAGTGGTTTCTTGAATGAACTTCAATTTTCAATTTTGATGCAACTTCTATTTTTATTTTTATTCAACTTCCATTTTTATTCAATTTCCTTTTCTATTCAACTTCCTTTTTTATTTAATTTCCCAATAGATCGTTAAGGTATAGTGGTTTCTTGAATAAACTTCGATTTTTATATTTATGCAACTTCTATTTTTATTTTTATTGAACTTCAATTTTTATTCAATTTCCTTTTCGATTCAACTTCCTTTTTTATTTAATTTCCCAATAGATCGTTACAGTACAGTGGTTTCTTGAATGAAGTTCCATTTTCAGTTTTGATGCAACTTTCATTTTTTATTTTTATTCAACTTCCATTTGTATTCAATTTCCTTTTCTATTTTACTTCTTTTTTTTAATTTAATTTTCAAATCGATCGTTAAGGTATAGTCGTTTCTTGAATGAACTTCCACTTTAAAATTATGCAACTTCCATTTTTATTCAATTTTTTTTCTATTCAACTTCCTTGTTTTATTTAATTTCGAAATAGATCGTTAAGTTATAGTGGTTTCTGGAATGAACTTCCATTTTTATTTTTATTCAACTTCCATTTGTATTTAATTTCTTTTTCTATTCCACTTTCTTTTTTATTTAATTTCTAGATAGATCGTTACGGTATAGGGGTTTATTCAATGGACTTTTACTGTTAATTTTATGCAACTTCCATTTTTATTTTTATTGAACATCAATTTTTATTTAGTGTCTTTTTCCATTCAACTTCCATTTTTATTTAATTTCCGAATAGATTGTTAAGTTATAGTCGTTTCTTGAATGAACTTCCATATTAATTTTTTGCAACTTCCATTTTTATTTTTATTCAACTTCCATTTTTATTCAATTTCTTTTTCTATTCAACTTCCTTTTTTATTTAATTTACAAATAGAACGTTAAGGTGTAGTGGTTTCTTGAATGAACTTCCATTTTCAATTTTCATGCAACTTCCATTTTTATTTTTATTCAACTTCCATTTTTATTCAATTTCTTTTTCTATTCAACTTCCTTTTTTATTTAATTTACAAATAGAACGTTAAGGTGTAGTGGTTTCTTGAATGAACTTCCATTTTCAATTTTCATGCAACTTCCATTTTTATTTTTATTCAACTTCCATTTTAGTCAATTTTCTTTTCTAGTCAACTTTCTTTTTTATTTACTTTCCCAATAGATCCTTAAGGTATAGTGGTTTCTTGAATGAACTTCCATTTTTATATTTATGCAACTTCTATTTTTATTTTTATTCAACTTCCATTTTTATTCAATTTCCTTTTCTGTTCAACTTCCTTTTTTATTTAATTTCGAAATAGATCGTTAAGGTGTAGTGGTTTCTTGAATGAACTTCCATTTTCAATTTTGATGCAACTTCCATTTTTATTTTTATTCAACTTCCATTTTTATTCAATTTCTTTTTCTATTCAACTTCCTTTTTTATTCAATTTCCAAATAGATCGTTAAGGTATAGTGGCTTCTTGACTGAACTTCCAATCTATTTGTATTCAACTTCCATTTGTATTGAATTTCTTTTTCTATTCAACTTCCTTTTTTACTTAATTTCCAGATAGATCGTTAAGGTATAGTGGTTTCTTGAATAAACTTTTATTGTTAATATCTTGCAACTTCGATTTTTATTTTTATTGATTATTAATTTTTATTCAATTTCTTTTTCCATTCAACTTGCATTTTTCTTTAATTTCCAAATAGATCGTTAAGGTATAGTCGTTTCTTGAATGAACTTCCATTTTCATTTTATGAAAACTCCATTTTTATTAAATTTCCTTTTCTATTCAACTTTTTTTTTTTATTTAATTTCAAAATAGATCGTTAAGGTATGGTGGTTTCTTGAATGAACTTCTATTTTCAATTTTGATATAACTTTCATTTTTATTTTTATTCAACATCCATTTGTGCCCAATTTGCTTTTCTATTCAACTTCCTTTTTTACTTAAGTTCCAGATAGATCGTTAAGGTATAGTGGTTTCTTAAATCAACTTTTTTTGTTAATTTGATGCAACTTTGATTTTTATTTAATTTCTAAATAGATCGTTAAGGTATAGTCGTTTCTTGAATGAACTTCCATTTTAATTTTATGCAACTTTCAATTTTATTTTTATTCAACTTCCGTTTTTATTCAATTTCCTTTTCTATTCAACTTCCTTTTTTATTTAATTTCCAAATAGATCGTTAAGGTATAGTGATTTCTTGAATAATTTTCCATTTTCAATTTTTATGTTCTTCCATTTTTCTTTTTATTCAACTTCTATTTTTATTCAATTTCCTTTTCTATTCAACTTCTTTTTTTATTTAATTTCCAAATAGATCGTTAAGGTATAATGGTTTCATGAATGAATTTCCATTGTTAATTTTATGCAACTTCCGTTTTTATTTTTATTCAACTTCCATTTTTATTCAATTTCCTTTTCTATTGAACTTCCTTTTTTATTTAATTTCCGAATAGATTGTGAAGGTATAGTGGTTTCTAGAATGAACTTCCATTTTCATTTTTATTCAGCTTCCATTTATATTCAATTTCCTTTTCTATTCAACTACATTTTTTATTTAATTTCCAGATACATCGTTAAGGTGTAGAGATTTCTTCAATCAACTTTTATTTTTAATTGTATACAACTTTCATTTTTATTTTTATTGAACATTAATTTTTATTCAATGTCGTTTTCTATTCAACTTCCATTTTTATTTAATTTCCAAATAGATCGCTAAGGTATAGTAGTTTCTTGAATGAACTTCCATTTTTATATTTATGCAACGTCCATTTTTATTTTTATTCGACTTCATTTTTATTCAATTTCCCCGTAGGTCGTTAAGGTATAGTGGTTTCTTGAATGTACTTCCATTTTTAATTTTATGCAACTTCTATTTTTATTTTTATTCAACTTCCATTTTTATTCAATTTCTTTTTCTATTCAACTTATTTTTTTATATAATTTCCCAATAGATCGATAAGGTACAGTGGTTTCTTGAATGAACTTCTATTTTTAATTTTATGCAACTTCCATTTTTGTTTTTATTCAACTACCATTTTTTTTCAATTTCCTTTTCTATTCAACTTCTTTTTTTATTTAATTTCCCAATAGATCGTTAAGGTATTGTGGTTTTTTTAATGAACTTCCATTTTTGTATTTATTAAATTTCCATTTTTATTTTTATTCAACTTTAATTTTTATTCAATATTTTTTTCTATTCAACTTCCTTTTTTATTTAGTTTCCCAATAGATCGTTAAGGTATAGTGGTTTCTTGAATGAACTTCCATTGTCAATTTTGATACAACTTCCATTTTTTATTTTTATTCAACTTCCATTTGTATTCAATTTCCTTTTCTATTCAACTTCCTTTTTTATTTAATTTCCAAATAGATCGTTAAGGTATAGTGGTTTCTTGAATGAACTTCCATTTTCATTTTTATTCAGCTTCCATTTGTATTCAATTTCCTTTTCTATTCAACTACATTTTTTATTTAATTTCCAGATACATCGTTAAGGTGTAGAGATTTCTTCAATCAACTTTTATTTTTAATTGTATACAACTTTCATTTTTATTTTTATTGAACATTAATTTTTTTCAATGTCGTTTTCTATTCAACTTCCATTTTTATTTAATTTCCAAATAGATCGCTAAGGTATAGTAGTTTCTTGAATGAACTTCCATTTTTATATTTATGCAACGTCCATTTTTATTTTTATTCGACTTCAATTTTTATTCAATTTCCCCGTAGGTCGTTAAGTTATAGTCGTTTCTTGAATGAACTTCCATATTAATTTTATGCAACTTCCATTTTTATTTTTATTCAACTTCCATTTTTATTTAATTTCATTTTCTATTCAACTTCCTTTTTTATTTAATTTCCAAATAGATCGTTAAGTTATAGTCATTTCTTGAATGAACTTCCATTTTCAATTTTGATGCAACTTCCATTTTCATTTTTATTCAACTTCCATTTTTATTCAATTTCCTTTTCGATTCAACTTCCTTTTTTATTTAATTTCCCAGTAGATCGTTAAGGTATAGTGGTTTCTTGAATGAACTTCCATTTTTGTATTTATGCAACTTTCATTTTTATTTTTATTCAACTTCAATTTTTATTCAATTTCCTTTTCGATTCAACTTCCTTTTTTATTTAATTTCGCAATAGATCGTTAAAGTATAGTGGTTTCTTGAATGAACTTACATTTTCAATTTTGATGCAACTTCTATTTTTTATTTTTATTCAACTTCCATTTGTATTCAATTTCCTTTTCTATTCAACTACCTTTTTTATTTAATTTTCAAATAGATCGTTAAGGTATAATGGTTTCTTCAATGAACTTCCATTGTTAATTTTATGCAACTTCCATTTTTATTTTTATTCAACTTCCATTTTTAATCAATTTCCTTTTCTATTCAACTTCCTTTTTTATTTAATTTCCAAATATATCGTTAAGGTATAGTGGTTTCTTGAATGAACTTCCATTTTCAATTTTGAGGTTCTTCTATTTTTATTTTTATTCAACTTCCATTGTTATTCAATTTCCTTTTCTATTCAACTTCCTTTTTTATTTAATTTCCAAATAGATCGTTAAGGTAGAATGGTTTCATGAATGAACTTCCATTGTTAATTTTAAGCAACTTCCGTTTTTATTTTTATTCAATTTCCTTTTCTATTCAACTACCTTTTTTTATTTAATTTCCAAATAGATCGTGAAGGTATAGTGGTTTCTGGAATAAAGTTCAATTTTTATTTTTGTTCAGCTTCCTTTTGTATTCAATTTCCTTTTCTATTCAACTACATTTTTTATTTAATTTCCAGATACATCGTTAAGGTGTAGCGATTTCTTTAATGAACTTTTATTTTTAATTTTATGCAACTTCCATTTTTATTTTTATTGAACTTCAATTGTTATTCAAAGTCCATTTCCATTCAACTTCCATTTTTATTTAATTTCCAAATAGATCGTTAAGGTATAGTGGTTTCTTGAATGAACTTCAATTTTTATATTTATACAACTTCCATTTTTATTTTTATTGAACATCATTTTTTATTAAATTTTCATTTCCATTCAACTTCCATTTTTATTTCATTTTCAAATCGATCGTTAAGGTATAGTCGTTTCTTGAATGAACTTCCACTTTAAATTTATGCAACTTCCATTTTTATTTTTATTCAACTTCCATTTTTATTCAATTTTCTTTTCTATTCAAGTTCCTAGTTTTATTTAACTTCCAAATAGATCGTTAAGGTATAGTGGTTTCTGGAATGAAGTTCCATTTTTATTTTTATTCAACTTCCATTTGTGTTCAATTTCCTTTTCTATTCAACTTTGTAACGGCCTCAAAATAATATATAAAACCTATCACTTTAGACATGCATTGATATAAGAGAAATCAACCATTTCTATTCATCAGAGTAGTTCTTACAACAGTATTACATGTTAACAACAAAAGCAAATGCCCTACGCGCTTACAGCTTTCCAAGTTAACACTTGGTTACACAAAAGAAGAGTACTAACTCTATACAAAATAAGCCCTTGGCTTGATAAACATGTAATAAAATCAATCAAACAAAAAGAGTCTTCAACTTTCATCATCATCCAAGCTATGTCTTTAGAGGTGGCATGCTATATGTATCTGAAAATAATGTCCCATATAGGGTGAGCCACAGCCCAGTAGAAATACACTAAACCAGCCATGAACAATGACTAAAAGATTAGCAGTTGATAGATGATCAACACAGATACATCCACATATATCACATTCCGGTTTCATGACATTAAGTCCATGTTACACTTTATTTCCCATTTCTTTTCGACTTTGAGTTTGAAAACAAGGCTCAATACCTAGCCAAATAACTTAATGAGGTTAAGACTCGTCTTTAAAATACTTTCGAAATTCATGATGGATACACATTTTAATGTTGTATCGATAACACATAAACCATTTCCACACTTTACGAAAGATACACATGTCGGTGCTGTATCAACATAACATAGAATCACTTCTATACTTCACAATTGATAACGATATACATTTTATTGCTATATCAAATCAATTCAAACACTTCCATAATCAACACTTGATACACATTGTAGTGCTATATCAATGTCACACATAATCCGGTTTAGAGGTCCATCCCCTATCTTCCCCTAAACCGTGGAGTACATCCCCTATCTCCTCCCACACACAACACATGTATATAAACGTAGATCATATACAATCAGTCAATACATAAAGTAAATGTATTATTCCAACCGCTATATTCGATAGCATACTCAATCGATTAGTTTTAGTTTGCCTAATCATCATGCATTGTCTACAACAATCAAGGCTATCCTCCACCGATAGCCCAAGCAGTTATTTCTAAACAGAAAATAAATGCACCAATGGACAAATTATCAACATTTCAATTAGGTGAGTGACAAATAATCTAACTACACCCTTTAATCTCACACATTCCCAATTCCTACATTCTCAATTCAATTCTTCATTCTCCAAATTAATTATACAAATTAATTAAACTATGTAATTAGGGCATTTATCCCATAAGTACATAACAACCCTAAGGTTCCACTTTCTTTTCATAATCCATCATCCATCTCATTTCTCTATGCCAATCATGCATATAGGTCTATTATAAATAAAACCCCATCTTTTGTAAAATTACACAAAGACCCAAACTTTCTCAAAACTACATAACAACCCCCAACATATCAAAAGGCTAAAATTTAAAGACAAAGCTCATAAAGAGGAGTAGGGTATCCCTACCTTGAAGGTTGAGCTCAAACAGAGAAGAGACCAAAACCAAAATGCTCCAAACTCCAAATTTTTTGGATCAAAACGACGCCCTCGACGATCAACACAACTTTTACAAAGGCCGAAGGAAGGAAGAACACTCTAACTAGATCAAACCCTAGAGAGAAAGGAGTTTCTAGAGAGAGAAGCTCTCAAAATCGATTTTGGGAAAGTTAGAGAGAGAGAAGGAAAGTGAAAAGTGATTAAAAAATGCCCAACTGCTATCTGATATACGACAGGTCCGCTTGAGCATAAAACACAACGCTCGAGCGTCAAGAACGAAAAGCTGGGTCCGCTTGAGCGCAATAAGGCCCGCTTGAGCTCCAAGACACAAGGGTGAAACACATCCGCTCGAGCGCGAAAAACCAGTCTGCTCGAGCGTGGATTATCCCATCCCAGAACTTTCACCAAAATGTACTACCCGCTCGAGCGCCAACAAGCCCGCTCGAGCGTAGGAAAACCGCTCGAGCGTAGAAATCACACCTGCAGAAGTTTTGCAGGGCACAAAAATAGTGGGAGTGTGCAATCTCCGCTTGAGCGCTCCAAGACCCGCTCGAATGGAATGACCAAAAACCAGATAACAAGATTTTAGACCTAGGCTCAACCCACCTGCTCGAAACATACTCAACGCATCCTAAAATTCAAAGAAGTGGAATCAAAGGACGACAATAAGATAGATACAACTACCAACTCCACGGAACCAAAGTCCGGAACACAACAAATACAGCAAGGGAATACCGGGATCGCTATAACCTTCCCTCCTTAAAGAATTTCATCCCCGAAATTTAAATACAAGTTTTCTCCATTCCCAATAATATTACAACATACTATTTAAACAATCCGACCCATTACCGGTCAATCCATCTCTATTTAAGAAGCAATTTACCACATATCTCAATATGTATTAACAACATGCTTTCCCTGAAATTCAACAATTTCCACACACATGTGTAGACGTCCCCGAACGCCCCGGGAGGGTTAAGTCCCGTTCCGTTCATATTCTGGGTCACTACAGTTCAAAGGACTCAAATGTCACGGTTCTTAATCTTGAACCAAAGAGTCCAACTCTGGCAAATCGTTTTGAGAAAAAAACAGATTTTGAAAAGAAGTGCCAAACATGGACTGCTTTGCCAGATACAGAGTCGCTACCTAAATATTTTTTAAACTGGGAAATTTAGGAAACCCTGACTCGGTGCCAAAGGCCACGTGTCCGTCATCACCAAAGTTGTCTTGGCTCGGGAGCTTGGGTACGATCGGGGTAGGTCAGCTATGAGCACCCCCTTTCGCCCGATCCGAAGACCGGCCTCTACTAACCATGATATTAGATTTTGAAAACGTTATGCGTTTTTATTCCGGTTATTAGCCTAGAATTACTATGTTATGCGCACAGCAAACAAGTATAGACTAGATTGCCTAATTTGGAAACAAGCATTGCATATCCGTTTGTTTTGAAAACGCTTTGGAATTTGCTACTCGCAAGTAGGCTAAAACATGGATTTCAACGAGTTTTTCTAACTCAAGCGATCCAACCTCCACCCACAGGCATTCAAACAGTTTATCTCATATAAGCATTTAGCCACATGGTAATCATGCTGTCATGTTAACATTCACACGCATGCGAGATGCTAAAGCATAAATACTTACATCATACTCCGTGCCAAAACAATAAACTAGTTAGCAAACATGCATGTCCTAGTTCATGTTAAAATGACTAATGCATCGCAGGCAAGGGTGCAATCTAGAGTAGGCTCGGCTAACCCTAAAATGGCATGTGAAATGCAATCATTCGATACACGTATTCAATTTGGAATTGAAGATACAATACGGTTTGTATGATGTACCGAGCCCGGTGCATGTCAACAAATGCATGGATGCACGCGTGCATAGCATAAGGTATGCTAAAATAAACGTGCCCTAATCTACCATCATAAGCAGGTAAATAAAAGGGAAGAAAGAAGTGGGGTTGGAAGACATGCACACCACTCACACACGCTTATTACAGATTCGCCCTCGCCCGGAGGGACCAAAAGAATAATACAAATTAATTAACTACGCGAGCTAATTAAATATTACAGATCAATTAAATTAACTAAACGAATTAATTAATCTAATTAAAACAGTAAACCGCCTCGGGAAGAGGGCCAGATGCAGCGCATGCTCGGGACTTGCTCGGAATCGCACTGCCATGCATAGTCTGCCTCTGTTTTCCCTGCTTTGCTCCTCTGAAAACTGCCAAAGTCTCAGGAATGCCTCTCAGGACACTGGGGGATACCACCGGCTGAGGGGGAGGGCCACCGGCTGTGTAGGATGGTCATCGGCACAAGATGAATCCATCGGCTGAGGACTTACTGCCGGCCGGCAGAAAATGTTGCCGGTCGGCAAACAATGTCTGCAGGACCTGCAACTCACAGCAGCAGAGGGCAAAACTTGCATGGCCATACAATTCAAACAATGTATGCACCAATCATGCCCCCTATCATGTTTGTGACTCAAAGGGGTATGTGCCTCGATTCTCGGGCCACCAATCACGCATTTCCATGCATGATGGCCTAAAGAATCAAGTGTGCATTTTCATGTCAAATGAAATGCAAACCAATCAAACAAAACAAGGCCCAATTACTATCACCAAATCAAGGAACAAGGCATGCATGCAAGATGCAATGCAACCTAGGCATGTTATCTAAGGATGCAACATGGCATGGCAAGATACTTATGCAAGTATACAAGCAAACATGACGTAAGCATGCAACCAAGCAAATGATGGTCTTAAACATGACTTAGGCAACTCTAATTAGGCCCAAAATCAGTGGCCAAAACCAAGGAAACGAAGGCCAAAATGCACACACACATGCATGCAATCATGGTCCAACACCTTAAGCATAAACAAGGCAACTCTTAAGCACACTTAAAGACACCAAACAATGGACAATTAGCATGCATACCAAACTCTGAAATTGCACAAAATAGAGGTGCCAACCAACTAATTCAAGCAAGTAAAGCATGCAAATGGTCCAAGTACTTGAGGTAAGCCAAGAGGCTTAAACCAAGGTCAAACCCACCAAGCCTCACAAGGCTAAGGGGACTCAAAACAGGTCAAAAAAAGGCTTAAACAAAGCCAAGGATGCACCTAGATGGCATCTAAGTGGTTCAAATCCAAAGGCATACATAATGACCAAAACATGGAGCATTCAACACAAGCTTTCAAAGCATTAAAGAGGTGTCCAAGGCAAGCATACAAGCATGTCATGGGGGCTGAAATTTCATGCTAAGTGGTTCCAAACCACTGAAATAATGCAAACGAGGCATGCTATACACTTACATACTTAAGGCCAACAAGCCAAAATGCAAAGGAGGCATACAATGCATGCTAGGGTCGACTCAAACAACCTAGGACAGACCTAAAGCATGGCAATATAAGCACAAAACCTTCATGAAGCTGAGCCTAAAACATGCTAAAACAAGGGCTTACAACCTAAGGCATGTTAAGGGATCAAGGAGGCATTACATGGCAACTATACTAAACATGCATGGAGTACCAAAACCAACTTAATACAAAGTTATAACATGGCAATATAAGCATAAATACAGCCATGGCATGATCAACAAACATTCCCACAAAGGCTTCCTCTAGAGGCCAAAAATGGTCCCTTTCAAGGACAACAAGGAGAGGGGTGGCCCTCTCCTTCTTGGACTTCAAAGCATCACCTTCACCACTAAAATCCCTCAAGATTTCAGTGGTGAAGAGAGCCAAACACCAAAATCCCGGAGCTTTTTAGAAGATGGCACAAAACAAGGGCCTTACAAGGCCTAAGAGGGGTCAAACTTCCCCAAAGCACAAAACACTCTTAATAAACTATCAAGAGGGCCTAAAAATAGAACTTTTTTGTATTAAACACTAAGCACAAAACAGCTCTAAGATAGACAAAAATAAGATGCAAGAAAGGGGTAAAAAGGGAGTAAAGTGGTTACCCTTGTAGACCTCTTCACAAATGGTGGTTTTGGCCTCCTTGAGCTCCAATCCAGCCAAGAACAGCAAGAATAAGCCCTTAGAACCTCAGTAGTCAAGGGAAGGTGAAACACTAGGTGCTTGTTGCAATAGTATGGACTAAAAACACACACAAGAGTAATATAGAGATAGGATGTGTATTGAACCCTAACCCTAAAACCAGAGCTTCCTCTGTATTTCTAAGCAAAAAGCTCTAATTTTTTCTAACCCTTGAGCAAGGGAGAGGAGGGCTCCTCTTATAGAGGAGCCAATCTTGTAAACTTACAATGTAAGCTAACAAGAGGGGCATCCCTCCATACACGTGTACGGAGGGGAAGCAAATGCCAGCCAGCTGTTTCAAAATATCTCCAAAAGCAGTTGAACAGTAGTCGGGCTGGCCAAAAATGTCATTTTGACAAAAATGACTGCCGACCGGCAACAAAGAGTGCCGACCGGCCAAAAAGATTGCCGGTGGAAACAAAAACCAGCCGGTGGCCTCTAGCCACTGCCGGTGGTGTGGGGGGATGCCTCACAAGGCATTCCCTGCCCCTCCAAGGCAAAACACAAGTGTTTGGTGCAAAACCAGACACAAAACGGTCGAGTTCGGAGATCCTGAGGCAGGGCGCGCAGCCGAGACCTCCGGGAGCTCCAAACGAACACAAACATAGATAATCACCAAGTGTTCAAACGGTGACGTCCAAGTCTTGAGGACGATCAAAAATGGGGTGTCTACAACATGTTTCACAATTCTATATCATATTCAACATTCATGATATATTTCCATTCTTACAACACATTCAACATATACAATGTTATAACAAACTTCTATTTCAAGGTAAGTTCTACGATACTTCCATAATCAAAACATTCACAATGTTTTACAACTTAAGACATATCTAATGCTCTTAAAGTTCAACAATATTACAAAATTACCAGTGCATGATTACATCAATAACAAGTCCGGTATTTCTCGTGGACCTCCAACTCACGTTCCCAAGTGGCTTCCTCCACTCCGTGATGTTTCCACAAAACCTTCACCAAGGGAATGGTCTTGCCACGCAGGACTTGATCCCGCCTATCCAAGACCCGAACCGGTCTCGCCTCATACGAGGCATCCTCATCTACCTCTAGGTCGGTCCAATCTAGCACATGGGACAGATCCAGCTCATACTTCCGAAGCATACTCACATGAAACACGTCATGTACTCCGGACAACTGCGGTGGCAAAGCTACACGATAAGCAACTTCCCCAATCCTCTCAAGGATCTCAAAGGAGCCAATAAACCGAGGGGACAACTTCCCACTCTTCCCAAACCTCATCAATCCCCGCCTAGGTGATATCTTCAGAAAGACATGATCACCCACCTCGAACACCAAAGGTCTCCTCCTACGGTCGACATATAATTTCTGACGACTCTGGGCTGTGACAAGCCTCCTACGGATAAGCTCAACTTTCTCCGTCGTTTCCCTCACCAACTCCGGACCCAACAAAGGTGCATCACCCACCTCGGCCCAACAAACTGGAGACCTACACGGTCGGCCATACAAGGCCTCAAACGGTGCCATACCGATACTAGACTGGAAACTGTTGTTGTAGGCAAACTCTACCAAGGGCAAGTGCCTCTCCCACGTCCCACTAAAGTCAAGGACACAACCCCGAAGCATATCCTCAAGGATCTGAATAGTACGCTCGGACTGCCCGTCAGTCTGAGGATGATAAGCCGTACTAAAGGTCAACTTAGTACCCAAGGCACTCTGCAAACTCTGCCACAACCTGGCAGTAAAACGAGGATCTCTATCTGAGACAATCGTCACTGGGACCCCGTGCAACCTCACTATGTCCCGAATATACAAATCGGCAAGATGATCTACCGAATCTCTCACGCGCATAGGGATAAAGTGCGCCGACTTAGTCAACCGGTCTACAACCACCCAAATGGCATCACTACCCCGCTGAGTCCTCGGAAGACCTACAACGAAGTCCATAGTGACATGCTCCCACTTCCACTCGGCAATAGGCAAGGGTTGCAACAAACCCGCTGGCCTCTGGTGCTCGGCCTTCACTTGCTGACAAGTAAGGCACTTAGAAACGAAAACCGCTACATCTCTCTTCATACCCCTCCACCAAAACTGGCACCCCAAATCGTGATACATCTTGGTGCCTCCCGAATGCACCGCAAGGCGTGAATGGTGAAACTCTTGGAGTACCTCCTCTCGACAAGACTCCGACACAAACAAACGGTCTCGGTATCTCACACTCAGGTCGGGATACACTGTCAAACCCTTCTCAACCTTCCCACTGGAGATCTTCTCTCGGAGGGAATCTACTTCAAGGTCACCTCTCTATGCCTTTAACACTCTAGTCACAAGGGTAGGCTGCGCAATAACTGAAAACAAGGCCGCAGCCTCAACAGATTCGCCCAGAAGCAAATCAAACTCGCCAAGCGCCCCCAACATCTCCCATTCCCGGATGGCTATACAAGCTACATCACCTATGGATTTCCTAAGGCATCGGCCACAACATTGGCCTTTCCCGGTGATAGTGCAACTCAAAGTCGTAATCCTCAATAAACTCCATCCACCTCCTCTGCCTCAAGTTCAAGTCTTTCTGTGTAAAAGAGATTTCAAACTCTTGTGATCCGAGAACACCTCGAATCTCTCACCATAAAGGTAGTGCCTCCAGATTTTCAAGGCAAAGATCACTGCTGCTAGCTCTAGGTCATGTGTAGGGTAATTCTTCTCGTGAATTTTCAACTGACGTGAGCCATAGGCAACCACTTTCCCCTCTTGCATCAACACACAACCCAAACCCTCTCGTGAGGCATCACAATAAACCGCATAACCCAACCCTCTCTCCGGAATAATCAAGACCGGAGCGGTGGTCAATCTAACTTTCAGCTCTTGAAACGACTTTTCACAAGTCTCACTCCATACGAATTTGACTCCCTTCCGAGTCAGTCTAGTCAACGGTGAAGCTAACCTGGAGAAATCCTTCACAAACCGGCGGTAATACCCAGCTAATCCCAGAAAACTGCGGATCTCAAACACACTCTTAGGCTGTGCCCAATCTTGCACTGCCTCTATCTTGGATGTATCAACAGACACCCCTTCCCCGGATACACATGGCCTAAGAACTTGACTTCCCTAGCCAGAACTCAC
The DNA here is from genome assembly GCA_030407325.1 of Camellia japonica. NCBI lineage: Eukaryota > Viridiplantae > Streptophyta > Magnoliopsida > Ericales > Theaceae > Camellia > Camellia japonica. Next base: position 5,432,181 of record JAPPVO010000003.1, read on the forward strand.
ACTTCCCAAACTTGGCATACAGCCTATGGGCTCTAAGCAACTCAAGCACCACTCTCAAGTGTTCCTCGTGCTCCTCCTCGAAGGTGAATAGATAAGAATGTCGTCCACGAAAACGACTACAAAACGATCTAAGAATTCCCGGAAGATCCGGTTCATCAAATCCATAAAGACTGCCGGTGCATTGGTGAGCCCAAATGGCATCACCAGAAACTCATAATGGCCATACCGCGTACGGAATGCCGTCTTCGGAATATCCTCCTCCCTGACCCTCAACTGGTGGTAACCCGATCTCAAGTCTATCTTAGAGAAACAACGGGAACCCTTCAACTGGTCAAACAGATCATCTATACGGGGCATAGGGTACTTATTCTTGACCGTAGCCCGATTCAACTTCCGGTAGTCGATACAAAGTCTCAAGGCACCATCTTTCTTTTTAGCAAAGAGGGCCGGTGCTCCCCACGGCGAAACACTAGGGCGAACAAAGCCCTTATCCAGCAACTCCTGGAGCTGAATCTTCAACTCACTCAACTCGGCTGGGGCAAAACGGTAAGGTGCCATAGAAATCGGGCCGTGCCGGGCACTAAATCAATGGAGAACTCAATCTCACGGTGAGGTGGCAAACCAACGAGATCCTCGGGAAAAACATCCGAATACTCACAAACCACTCTGGAATCAATCTGGGTCTCATCACACTCAACTCAAAAGCTAGCAAGTAGACCACTAAGCTCACTCCGCCCTCGCGGATCATACACCGGTGGCAACACACTACCAACCCGATCCCCCAAGAAATGAAAACACTCCCCGCTCAAGGTACATACTGTGACCCTCTGGCGGTAGCAATCGATAACAGCCCGGTATGACGATAGCCAGTCCATACCCAAAATAACATCAAAACCCTTCATGGGCATAACTACAAAAGGGAACGGAAGCCGATGATCGGCGACCTCTATATCACAACCTCTACATCCGTGCTTCAAAATCAATTCACCCCCAAGAGGTGATACAACACATATAGGAGATGCTAATTGTGCCAACTCCAATTCCAAAACAGATGCAAATGCAGCAGATACAAAGAATGAGACGCACCCGTATCAATCAATACACTAGCAACCGAGTTGCAAAACAGAAAGGTACCTCTCACAACTGATGGAACCGGTACCAGGTCCTGCGGGTAACAGCATACACGCGCCCAGTAGGCCCCTGATCCACCTGCTCACCCCTCGGAGCATACGACTGCTGTACAGACTGGGACGATGAAGCCCCCTGATTGGCCCTCGAGGCCTGCACTGACTGAGCTGGCTGAAGACTCTGCCTCTGCCCAGATGCACCAGATGTGCCACTCAACTGCGGGCAAAACCTCTTCAGGTGCCCCGCCTGACCACACTGATAACAAGACAGTGGCTGACCCCTGCCCTGACTCTGGCTCTGCGGTCTAGCTGAAGATGAAGCAGCTCTCTGACCTCCTCCCCTCTGTGGGCAAACCGAAGCCTTGTGGCCCAGCTGACCACACTTGTAACAAGTGAAATCTCCCTGATTGCCTCTCCCCGAGCCTGCACTCGGCACTGGAAAGGTCGATCTAGCAACACCACCCTGAGACTGCTGAGGGTTAGCACCCCTCTGTCTCCTGCCATCACCCTGACCATCCTGGCTCCTCTTGGAGCCCTCTGTCCCTCCTCCTCCTGCATCATGATCTCCATATGGGCTGCAGCATCAACCAAGCGCCCATAGTCTCGGATCATAGAACCACCAACTCTCATCTTGAGGCCGCGCCTCAACCTCTTCTCAAACTCGATACAGCGGCGTTCCTCGGACGCCACAAGTTCAGGTGCGAACCTGGACAAGCTAGTAAAAGCAGCCTCATACTCGGGCACTGAAGAACTCAACTGCAAAAGCTGACAAAACTGATCTCTCAGCTTTTCTCTGACTGCTAGAGATAAGAACTTCTCTTGGAAAGCATCCACAAAAGCCTCCCAAGTGCCATCCAAACAACCCTTCACGAATTTTCACCACTGATCCGCATCCCCCTTCAACTGGAAGGATGCCAAGGTCACTTTCAATACTCCGTCCTCGATGCCAAGCATCTCGAACGTCTTACTCATCTGCTCCAACCACTCATCCGCCTTAAGTGGCTCCTTCGGATCCCCAACAAACTCATCCGGATTAGACCGGAAGAACTCCCTCTTCAAGAAGGAAGGCCCTGCCTCAGCAACCTGGGCCTGCACTGGAGCCTGAACTGGATTCTCAGCTCTGAGAATACCCATAGACTCCCTCAAAGCATCGGCTATCCCTCGGGCCAAAGCGCCCATAGCCTCCTGACCTGCTGGCTCTGCCACATTGGCCTGGCCAACCCCTTCCTGTTGCACCGGAATATCATCCGGTAAAGGCATCTCCTGCCTCCTAGGCCTACCTCGCCTACCACCTCGTCCTGACATCCTAATAAAGGTAACGGAGAACGTTAGCACATTCACAAATGTGCCGAAGCTATAGCACTCGCGTCCTAATGCATGGACAACTGTAATTCACTCCACGTAAGCACATAAACACATAAGCACTTACGAATTTCATTTCCAGATAATGATAGTCCCGAGGCGTTACCAGAGTTCCGGTTAGAAACAACATTGATCAAGTGCTTTTCCAACAAGACTCACAGAAACCCAAGGATCCAATCAACATCCTAGAAACTAAATCCCATACCCAAATAGTCACATAAACATGTTATCACATAAACACATATACATTACACTTAAGTCTCTAACAAGCGAGACAAACCCATTGTGATACTAATCACTTCCCACGTACCCAAAGTATTCGAACCCGGTACGCTCTGATACCAAGTTGTAACGCCCTCAAAATAATACATTAAAACCCATCATTTAGACATGCATTGATATAAGAGAAATCAACCATTTCTATTCATCAGAGTAGTTCTTACAACAGTATTACATGTTAACAACAAAAGCAAATGCCCTACGGGCTTACAGCTTTCCAAGTTAACACTTGGTTACACAAAAGAAGAGTACTAACTCTATACAAAATAAGCCCTTGGCTTGATAAACATGTAATAAAATCAATAAACAAAAAGAGTCTTCAACTCTCATCATCATCCAAGCTATGTCCTTGGAGGTGGCATGCTACCTGTACCTGAAAATAATGTCCCATATAGGGTGAGCCACAGCCCAGTAGAAATACACTAAACCAGCATGAACAATGACTAAAAGATTAGCAGTTGATAGATGGTCAACACAGATACATCCACATATATCACATTCCGGTTTCATGACATTAAGTCCATGTTACATTTCATTTCCCATTTCTTTTCAACTTTGAGTTTGAAAACAAGGCTCAATACCTAGCCAAATAACTTAATGAGTTAAGACTCATCTTTAAAACACTTTCGAAATTCATGATGGATACACATTTTAATGCTGTATCGATAACACATAAACCAAAACCAAAATGCTCCAAACTCCAAACTTTTCGGATCAAAACGACGCCCTCGACAATCAAACACAACTTTACAAAGGCCGAAGGAAGGGAGAACACTCTAACTAGATCAAACTCTAGAGAGAAGGAGTTTCTAGAGAGAGAAGCTCTCAAAATCGATTTTGGAAAGTTAGAGAGAGAGAAGGAAAGTGAAAAGTGATTAAAAAATGCCCAACTGCTATCTGATATACGACAGGTTCGCTCGAGCGTAAAACACAACGCTCGAGCGTCAAGAACGAAAAGCTGGGTCCGCTCGAGCGCAATAACGCCCGCTCGAGCTCCAAGACACAAGGGTGAAACACATCTGCTTGAGCGCGAAAAACCAGTCCGCTCGAGCGTGGATTATCCCATCCCAGAACTTTCACCAAAATGTACTACCCGCTCGAGCGCCAACAAGCCCGCTTGAGCGCAACCCGCTCGAGCGTAGGAAAACCGCTCGAGCGTAGAAATCACACCTACAGAAGTTTTGCAGGCCACAAAAATACTGGGAGCGTGCAATCTCCGATCGAGCGCTCCAAGACCCGCTCGAGCGGAATGACCAAAAACCAGATAACAAGATTTTAGACCTAGGTTCAACCCACTTGCTCGAAACATACTCAACACATCCTAAAATTCAAAGAAGTGGAATCAAAGGACGACAATAAGATAGATACAACTACCAACTCCACGGAACCAAAGTCCGGAACACAACAAATACAGCAAGGGAATACCGGGATCGCTATAAACTTCCTTTTTTATTTAATTTCTAGATAGATCGTTACGGTATAGGGGTTTCTTCAATGAACTTTTATTGTTAATTTTATGTAACTTTCATTTTTATTTTTATTGAACATCAATTTTTATTCATTGTCCTTTTCCATTCAACTTCCATTTTTATTTTTATTCAACTTCCATTTTTACTCAATTTCCTTTTCTAGTCAACTTTCTTTTTTATTTACTTTCCCAATAGATCGTTATGGTATAGTGTTTTCTTGAATGAACTTCCATTTTTATTTTTATGCAACTTCCATTTTTATTTTTATTCAACTTCCATTTTTATTTAATTTTCTTTTCTATTCAACTTCTTTTTTTATTTAATTTCCAAATAGATCGTTAAGGTGTAGTGGTTTTTTGAATGAACTTTCACTTTCAATTTTGATCCAACTTCCATTTTTATTTTTATTCAACTTTCATTTTTATTCAATTTCCTTTTCTATTCAACTTCCTTTTTTATTTAATTTCCTAATAGATCGTTAAGGTATTGTGGTTTTTTGAATGAACTTCCATTTTTTTATTTATGCAACTTCTATTTTTATTTTTATTCAACTTCAATTTTTATTCAATTTTCTTTTCGATTCAACTTCTTTTTTTATTTAATTTCCCAATAGATCGTTAAGGTATAGTGGTTTCTTGAATGAACTTCTATTTTCAATTTTGATGCAACTTCCATTTTTTATTCTTATTCAACTTCTATGTTTATTCAATTTCCTTTTCTATTCTACTTCCTTTTTCATTTAATTTCCAAATAGATCGTTAAGGTGTAGTGGTTTCTTGAATGAACTTCCATTCTATTTTTATTCAACTTCCGTTTATATTGAATTTCTTTTTCTATTCAACTTCATTTTTTACTTAATTTTCAGATAGATCGTTAAGGTATTGTGGTTTCTTGAATGAACCTTTATTGTTAATTTTATGCAACTTCGATTTTTATTTTTATTGAACATTAGTTTTTATTCAATTTCTTTTTCCGTTCAACTTCCATTTTTCTTTAATTTCCAAATAGATCGTTAAGGTATAGTTGTTTCTCGAATGAACTTCCATTTTAATTTTATGTAAATTCCATTTTTATTCAATTTCCTTTTCTACTCAACTTCATTCTTTATTTAATTTCCAAATAGATCGTTAAGGTATAGTGGTTTCTTGAATGAATTTCTCTTTTTAATTTTGATACAACTTCCATTTTTATTTTTATTAACTTCCATTTGTACTCAATTTCCTTTTCTATTCAACTTCCTTTTTTACTTAATTTCCTGATAAATCGTTAAGGTATACTGGTTTCTTGAATCAACTTTTATTGTTAATTTTATGCAACTTCGATTTTTATTTAATTTCCAAATAGGTCGTTAAGGTATAGTCGTTTCTTGAATGAACTTCCATTTTAATTTTATGCAGCTTCCATTTTTTTTTATTCAACTTCTGTTTTTATTCAATTTCCTTTTATATTCACCTTCCTTTTTTATTTAATTTCCAAATAGGTCGTTAAGGTATAGTGGTTTCTTGAATAAATTTCCATTTTCAATTTTGATGTTCTTCCATTTTTATTTTTATTCAACTTCCATTTTTATTTAATTTCCTTTTCTATTCAACTTCCTTTTTTATTTAATTTCCAATAGATCGTTAAGGTAAAATGCTTTCATGAATGAACTTCCATTGTTAATTTTATGCAACTCCCATTTTTTTTTATTCAACTTTCATTTTTATTCAATTTCCTTTTCTATTCAACTTCCTTTTTTTAATTTAATTTCCAAATAGATCATGAAGGTATAGTGGTTTCTAGAATGAACTTTCATTTTTATTTTTATTCAGCTTCCATTTGTAATCAATTTCCTTTTCTATTCAACTACATTTGTTATTTAATTTCCAGCTATATCGTTAAGGTGTAGTAATTTCTTCAATGAACTTTTATTTTTAATTTTATGCAACTTCATTTTTATTTTTATTGAGCATCAATTTTTATTCAACGTCCTTTTCCATTCAACTTCCATTTTTATTTAATTTCCAAATAGATCGTTAAGGTATAGTGGTTTCTTGAATGAACTTCCATTGTTAATTTTATTCAACTTCCATTTTTATTTTTATTCAACTTCCACTTTTATTCAATTTCCTTTTCTATTCAACTTCCTTTTTTTATACAATTTCCAAATAGATCATTAAGGTATAGGGGTTTCTTGAATGAACTTCCATTTTTATTTGTATTCAATTTCCTTTTCTATTCGCCTCACTTTTTATTTAATTTTCAAATAAATCGTTAAGGTATAGTGGTTTCTTGAATGGACTTTTTTTGTTAATTTTATGTAACTTCGATTTTTATTTTTATTGAACGTCAATTTTCATTCAATTTGTTTTTCCATTCAACTTCCGTTTCTATTTAATTTCCAGTTAGACCGTTAAGTTATAGTCGTTTCTTGAATGAACTTCCATTTTAATTTTTTGCAACTTTCATTTTTATTTTTATTCAACTTCCATTTTTATTCAATTTCCTTTGCTATACAACTTCCTTTTTTTATTTAATTTCCAAATACATCGTTAAGGTATAGTGGTTTCTTGAATGAACTTCCATTTTTATTTTTATTCATCTTCCATTTGTATTCAATTTCCTTTTCTATTCAACTTCCGTTTTTATTTAATTTCCAGATAGATCGTTAAGGTATAGTGGTTTCTTGAATGAACTTTCATTGTTAATTTTATGCAACTTCCATTTTTATTTTTATTGAACGTTAATTTTTATTCAGTTTCCTTTTCCATTCAACTTCCAATTTTATTTAATTTTCAATTAGATCGTTATGGTATAATCGTTTCTTGAATGAACTTCCACTTTAAATTTATGCAACTTCCTATTTTATTTTTATTCAACTTCCATTTTTATTTAATTTTTTTTCTATTCAACTTCCTTGTTTTATTTAATTTCCAAATAGATCGTTAAGGTATAGTGGTTTCTTGAATGAACTTCCATTTTTAATTTTATTCAACTTCCATTTGTTCTCAATTTCATTTTTTATTCCACTTCCTTTTTTTATTAAATTTCCAAATAGATCGTTAAGGTACAATGGTTTCTTGAATGAACTTCCATTGTTAATTTTATACAACTTTCATTTTTATTTTTATTCAACTTCCATTTGTATTCAATTTCCCTTTGTATTCAGTTTCCTTTTTTTTTTTTTAATTTCAAGATAGATTGTTAAGGTGTAGTGGTTTTTTGAATGAACTTTTATTGTTAATTTTATGCAACTTTCATTTTTATTTTTATTGAACATCAAATTTTATTCAATTTCCTTTCCTGTTCAACTTCCATTTTTAATTTTATGCAACTTCCATTTTTATTTTTATTCAATTTCCTTTCCTCTTTAACTTCCTTTTTTATTTAATTTCAAAATAGATCGTTAAGGTATAATGGTTTCTTGAATAAACTTCCATTGTCAATTTTATGTAACTTCCATTTTTATTTTTAATCAACTTCCATTTTTATTCAATTTCATTTTTTATTCAACTTGCTTTTTTATTTAATTTCCAAATAGATCATTAAGGTATAGTGGTTTCTTGAATGAACTTGCATATTTATTGTATCCAACTTCCATTTGTATTCAATTTCATTTTCTATTCAACCTCATTTTTTACTTAATTTTGAGATAGATCGTTAAGGTATAGTGGTTTCTTGAATGAACTTCCATTTTTAATTTTATGCAACTTTCATTTTCATTTTTCTTCAACTTCCATTTTAATTCAATTTCCCTAGCTATACAACTTCCTTTTTTTATTTAATTTCCAAATAGATCGTTAAGGTATAGTGGTTTCTTGAATGAACTTCCATTTTTATTTTTATTCATCTTCCATTTGTATTCAATTTCCTTTTCCATTCAACTTCCTTTTTTATTTAATTTCCAGATAGATCATTAAGGTATAGTCGTTTCTTCAATGAACTTTTATTGTTAATTTTATGCAACTTCCATTTTTATTTTTATTGAACAAAAATTTTTATTCAATTTCCATTTCCATTCAACTTCTATTTTTATTTAATTTTCAAATCGATCGTTAAGGTATAGTCGTTTCTTGAATGAACTTCCACTTTAAATTTATGCAACTTCCATTTTTATTTTTATTCAACTTCCATTTTTATTCAATTTTATTTTCTATTCAACTTCCTTGTTTTATTTAATTTCGAAATAGATCGTTACGGTATAGTGGTTTCTGGAATGAACTTCCATTTTTATTTTTATTCAACTTCCATTTGTATTCAATTTCTCTTTCTATTCCACTTCCTTTTTTTATTTAATTTCTAGATAGATCATTACGGTATAGTGGTTTCTTGAATGAACTTCCATTTTTATATTTATGTAACTTCCATTTTTATTTTTATTGAACATCAATTTTTATTCAGTGTCTTTTTCCATTCAACTTCCATTTTTATTTAATTTCCGAATAGATCGTTAAGTTATAGTCGTTTCTTGAATGAACTTCCATATTAATTTTATACAACTTTCATTTTTATTTTTATTCAACTTCCATTTTTATTAAATTTTCTTTTCTATTCAACTTCCTTTTTTTATTTAATTTTCAAATAGATCGTTAAGGTGTATTGGTTTGTTTTCAATTTTGATGCAACTTCCATTTCTATTTTTATTCAACGTCCATTTTTACTCAATTTCCTTTTCTAGTCAACTTTCTTTTTTATTTACTTTCCCAATAGATCGTTAAGGTATAGTGGTTTCCTGAATGAACTTCCATTTTTATATTTATGCAACTTCCATTTTTATTTTTATTCAACTTCCATTTTTGTTCAATTTCCTTTTCTATTCAACTTTCTTTTTTATTTAATTTCCAAATAGATCGTTAAGGTGTAGCGGTTTCTTGAATGAACTTCCATTTTCAATTTTGATGCAACTACCATTGTTATTTTTATTCAACTTCCATTTTAATTTAATTTCCTTTTCTATACAACTTCTTTTTTTGTTTAATTTCCCAACAGATCGTTAAGGTATAGTGGTTTCTTTAATGAACTTCGTTTTTCATATTTATGCAACTTCTATTTTTATTTTTATTCAACTTCAATTTTTATTCAATTTCCTTTTCGATTCAACTTCCTTTTTTATTTAATTTCCAAATAGATCGTTAAGGTATAGTGGTTTCTTGAATGAACTTCCATTTTCAATTTTGAGGCAATTTCCATTTTTTATTTTTATTCAACTTCCATTTGTATTCAATTTTCTTTTCTATTCTACTTCCTTTTTTATTTAATTTCCAAATAGATCGTTAAGGTATAATGGTTTTTTCAATGAACTTCCATTGTGAATTTTAGGCAACTTCCATTTTTATTTTTATTCAACTTCCATTTTTATTCAATTTCCTTTTCTATTCAACTTCCTTTTTTATTTAATTTCCAAATAGATCGTTGAGGTGTAGTGGTTTCTTGAATGAACTTCCATTCTATTTTTATTCAACTTCCGTTTGTATTTAATTTCTTTTTCTATTCAACTTCCTTTTTTACTTAATTACAGATAGATCGTCGAGGTATATTGGTTTCTTGAATGAACTTTTATTGTTAATTTCATGCAACTTCGATTTTTATTTTTTTCGAACATTAATATTTATTCAATTTCTTTTTCCATTCAACTTCCATTTTTCTTTAATTTCCAAATAGATCGTTAAGATATAGTCGTTTCTTGAATGAGCTTCCATTTTAATTTTATGCAAATTCCATTTTTATTCAATTTCGTTTTCTATTCAACTTCCTTTTTTATTTAATTTCCAAACAGATCGTTCAGGTATAGTGGTTTCTAGAATGAACTTCTATTTTCAATTTTGATACAACTTCCATTTTTGTTTTTATTCAACTTCCATTTGTGCTCAATTTCCTTTTCTATTCAACTTCTTTTTTTACTTAATTTCCAGATAGATTGTTAAGGTATAGTGGTTTCTTGAATCAACTTTTATTGTTAATTTTATGCAACTTCGATTTTTATTTAATTTCCAAATAGATCGTTAAGGTATAGTCGTTTCTTGAATGAACTTCCATTTTAATTTTATGCAACTTCCATTTTTATTTTTATTCAACTTCCAATTTTTATTCAATTTCCTTTTCTATTCAGCTTCTTTTTTATTTAATTTCCAAATAGATCGTTAAGGTATAGTGGTTTCTTGAATGAACTTCCATTTTCAATTTTGAGGCAACTTCCATTTTTTATTTTTATTCAACTTCCATTTGTATTCAATTTTCTTTTCTATTCTACTTCCTTTTTTATTTAATTTCCAAATAGATCGTTAAGGTATAATGGTTTTTTCAATGAACTTCCATTGTTAATTTTAGGCAACTTCCATTTTTATTTTTATTCAACTTCCATTTTTATTCAATTTCCTTTTCTATTCAACTTCCTTTTTTATTTAATTTCCAAATAGATCGTTGAGGTGTAGTGGTTTCTTGAATGAACTTCCATTCTATTTTTATTCAACTTCCGTTTGTATTCAATTTCTTTTTCTATTCAACTTCCTTTTTTACTTAATTTCCAGATAGATCGTTAAGGTAAAATGGTTTCTTGAATGAACTTTTATTGTTAATTTCATGCAACTTCGAGTTTTTATTTTTATTGAACATTAATATTTATTCAATTTCTTTTTCCATTCAACTTCCATTTTTCTTTAATTTCCAAATAGATCGTTAAGATATAGTCGTTTCTTGAATGAGCTTCCATTTTAATTTTATGCAAATTCCATTTTTATTCAATTTCCTTTTCTATTCAACTTCCTTTTTTATTTAATTTCCAAACAGATCGTTAAGGTATAGTGGTTTCTAGAATGAACTTCTATTTTCAATTTTGATACAACTTCCATTTTTGTTTTTATTCAACTTCCATTTGTACTCAATTTCCTTTTCTATTCAACTTCCTTTTTTACTTAATTTCCAGATAGATTGTTAAGGTATAGTGGGTTCTTGAATCAGCTTTTATTGTTAATTTTATGCAACTTTGATTTTTGTTTAATTTCCAAATAGATCGTTAAGGTATAGTCGTTTCTTGAATGAACTTCCATTTTAATTTTATGCAACTTCCATTTTTATTTTTATTCAACTTCCATTTTTATTCAATTTCCTTTTCTATTCAGCTTCCTTTTTTTATTTAATTTCCAAATAGATCGTTCAGGTATAGTGGTTTCTTGAATGAACTTCCATTTTCAATTTTGAGGCAACTTCCATTTTTTATTTTTATTCAACTTCCATTTGTATTCAATTTTCTTTTCTATTCTACTTCCTTTTTTTATTTAATTTCCAAATAGATCGTTAAGGTATAATGGTTTTTTCAATGAACTTCCATTGTTAATTTTATGCAACTTCCATTTTTATTTTTATTCAACTTCCATTTTTATTCAATTTCCTTTTCTATTCAACTTCCTTTTTCATTTAATTTCCAAATAGATCGTTAAGGTGTAGTGGTTTCTTGGATGAACTTCCATTCTATTTTTATTCAACTTCCGTTTGTATTGAATTTCTTTTTCTATTCAACTTTCTTTTTTACTTAATTTCCAGATAGATCGTTAAGGTATAGTGGTTTCTTGAATGAATTTTTATTGTTAATTTCATACAACTTTGATTTTTTATTTTTATTGAACATTAATATTTATTCAATTTCTTTTTACATTCAACTTCCATTTTTCTTTAATTTCCAAATAGATCGTTACGATATAGTCGTTTCTTGAATGAGCTTCCATTTTAATTTTATGCAAATTCCATTTTTATTCAATTTCCTTTTCTATTCAACTTCATTTTTGATTTAATTTCCAAACAGATCGTTAAGGTATAGTGGTTTCTTGAATGTGCTTCTATTTTCAATTTTGATACAACTTCCATTTTTGTTTTTATTCAACTTCCATTTGTACGCAATTTCCTTTTCTATTCAACTTCCTTTTTTACTTAATTTCTAGATAGATTGTTAAGGTATAGTGGTTTCTTGAATCAACTTTTATTGTTAATTTTATGCAACTTCGATTTTTGTTTAATTTCCAAATATATCGTTAAGGTCTAGTCGTTTCTTGAATGAACTTCCATTTTAATTTTATGCAACTTCCATTTTTATTTTTATTCAACTTCCATTTTTATTCAATTTCCTTTTCTGTTCAACTTCTTTTTTTATTTAATTTCCAAATAGATCGTTAAGGTATAATGGTTTCATGAATGAACTTCCATTGTTAATTTTATGCAACTTCCGTTTTTATTTTTATTCAACTTTCATTTTTATTCAATTTCTTTTTCTATTCAACTTCCTTCTTTTATTTAATTTCCAAATAGATCGTGAATGTATAGTGGTTTCTGGAAAGAACTTTCATTTTTATTTTTAATCAGCTTCCATTTGTATTTAATTTCCAGATACATCGTTAAGGTGTAGTGATTTCTTCAATGAACTTTTATTTTTAATTTTATGCAACTTTTATTTTTATTTTTATTGAACATTAATTTTTAATCAATGTCCTTTTCCATTCAACTTCCATTTTTATTTAATTTCCAAATAGATCATTAAGGTATAGTGTTTTCTTGAATGAACTTCCATTTTTATATTTATGCAACTTCCATTTTTATTTTTATTCAACTTCCATTTTTATTCAATTTTGTTTTCTATTGAACTTCCTTTTTTATTTAATTTCCAAATAGATCGTCAAGGTGTAGTGGTTTCTTAAATGAATTTCCATTTTCAATTTTCATCGAACTTTCATTTTTATTTTTATTCAACTTCCATTTTTATTCAATTTCCTTTTCTATTCAAATTTTTTTTTCATATTTAAATTCCCAATAGATTGTTAAGGTATTGTAGTTTCTTGAATGAACTTCTATTTTTATATTTATGCAACTTCTATTTTTATTTTTATTCAACTTTAATTTTTATTCAATTTCTTTTCCATTCAACTTCCTTTTTTATTTAATTTCCCAATAGATCGTTGAGGTATAGTGGTTTCTTGAATGAACTTTCATTTTCAATTTTGATGCAACTTCCATTTTTTTTTTATTCAACTTCCATTTGTATTCAATTTCATTTTCTATTCTACTTCCTTTTTTCTTTAATTTTCAAATAGATCGTTAAGGTATAGTGGTTTCTTCAATGAACTTCCATTGTTAATTTTATGCAACTTCCATTTTTATTTTTATTCAACTTCCATTTTTATTTTTATTCAACTTCCATTTTTATTCAATTTCATTTTCTATTCAACTTCCTTTTTTGTTTAATTTCCAAATAGATCGTTAAGGTATAGTGGTTTTTTGAATGAACTTCCATTCTATTTGTATTCAACTTCCATTTGTATTCAATTTCATTTTCTATTCAACTTCCTTTCACTACAACAGAAAAGGGTTTTTACGGCACGCAATGCATACCATAAAAACCCTTCTACGACGTGCAAACGCGCGTCATATTATGACCAGTCATGGAAAGTCATTCACTTTCAACGACATGTTTTGTATGCTGTTAAAAACTATTTAACGATAGATTTTGTGCGTCGTCGTTACTTTTTCTACGACATGCTAGAATACGCCGTTAAAAACTATTTAACGACAAATTTTGTGTGTCGTTATTACTTTTTCTACGACTACTTTTGCACACCGTTAATTAGTGAGACAAATAACGACACTGATTGCGTGCCATAAAATATGTAATACAACGACTTATTATGCCTGCCGTAGAATATACAACTTTTTTTTTTTTTTTAAATTCAGCAAATTCTATTTGACCAATTTTATACAATCTAATAAATATTACAAACAAGCATCACAAAATATCAATCAACCACCAAAATATTGTTTGAAACGTCAAAAAGAAACTATATCCATAAATTATAAACATTCAACAATTGTCTATACATTCCAAACATTCGAAAACTATATCCTTAAGTTCTAAACTGTCCAAAAAGTTTAAACCATCCAAAACTATGCATATGTAAGTTTCTATACATATCCAAACTATTAAGAGATTATTTAAAACTACTGGCAACAATTCCTATAGCAGTTGCAGTTTGTATCGTACTTCCCAGTTGCCCAGGTCTCAGATCCCTGCCTGCTGCAAATTGAACCTACACCCACCAAACAATTAAATTAAGTACCAATTACATGACTTGTATTAAAATACATGCCAAAATTTTAAATAAAAATCAATTGGGGACAATGTGTTCAAACCTCAAAGCATCTTCGCAACTGATCTAACTTCCCCTGACTATGCCCTAAAAAAAAATTCAAAAGTCAGCACATTTTTACTTCAATTTATAATTTAAACAAAAACCAAAATAAAATAATTTCAAATATTATGGAAAACAAAAGGAAAATATACATGAATTAAGTGTTTTAAACAAGTAAATAATTTCTTTTCATGTCACAATTAAATAGCCCCAAAATACAAGACAGTAAAAGGAAGGAGGTATTGGCAATCAAGCAAATTTTCTGATGAGGAAGCAGAGATAGGATGCCTACCACATACATGCACTCATTGATAAGAAAATCTTCAAGTTCACGTACATTTGTAATATCCAACTCCTGCATCAGTACATCATAGGGCAAAATCTGGGAAAGGACTTAAAAATTAGAGCCCTAGAATCTCAAGCAAACGCCAAAAGAAAAGCTGACTGGAAAACAAAGCAAGTGATAGTAAAACAAAATCTTATGAATTGAATGCTACCATATTTAAATATATATATTTATATATATATTATACGTGGGTGTAAAGATGACAAACAAAATATAACCACACAAGGAAATCATAACAAAAATATCACATACATTTGTAATTTATATTGGCAGGGTAGTAGAATACTTCATTCTTAATTTCTAATAATATATATTGGCACTGTTTGGGAACCCAAGTTTGAGGCTAAAATAGCCTTAAACACTAAAAAAGCCAAATAGCCTCAAATAGTACCCTAAACCAATGATTTATATATTTTTTTTTAAAAAAATACAAAAATTAAAAAAGAAAAGCAGCTCGGCAATGGGCAGCCTACACTGTCATGTTGACTTTGTGGTGACAGCCTAGTCCACAGATAGTGAAGGACAATTTTGCCCCTTTAGATTAATTTTGGAAAAAGTGAGATTAGGGACAAATTTGTCATTTCAACTTCAAACATCGTTTCAAACACATTTTTCAATACAACAACTCAAATAAAAATTCATCCCATCTTCCCAAATACAAACTAAAATAGCCTACTATAACAACTAAAAAAGCCTAAAAAATAGCCAATTCCCAAACACCCACATTGTATAGAAATGTAAAGTGAATATACATACACACTTGAGTAAAAGAATTCCATCACTAAGTCAGGGATCACCAAGTCCAACAAACATCTGGATCAGCTAAGTAAGGAAATTCTTATATTTATGTTTGACAACGTCAAATCCCATACATGTTTTCACTGTTTTAACAAAACAATTGAATTTTAACAAACAAGTTAAAAATGTATGAATGTTTTAAAAATAAGAATACCTTGTCTGTCTCGGCCAGTGTGAGCACAGTAAGTTGCTTAAGCTTCAGAATTTGATCAGGCACCAATTGCAGAAGATGACTAGCATTACCTAAAAAATCATGAACATTTCCAGAACAAAATTTCAGTCACAAAAAGTTTCTCAAGCACATCTCCATAACGCCACTTTTAGTTTAAAAAAATCAAAAAAGAATCTACTAAATCAATTTCCAGTTTCTATTTTAAGTCTAATAAATTCAACCTTCTAAATGCCAATTAATAAGCAATAAAACCTTCTGTATAAATAGAACTCAGGTTGCAGCAACCATTCATGAACAATCAAATTCATAAATGGTGCAGCTTCTGCATCACATCACATGCTTCTAAACTTCAAAATTCATAGATTCTTAATGCCACATGACATGTGAGATAACAAGAGAAAACTGACAAGGAAAAATGTCCATCACTAAACTTAGCACGGGCTTCATGGGCTTCCCCTCTTGCAAAGGATATAGGAGAAAAAGGTCTCTAATGCAATATATATATACATTTTTTATTTTTTGTGGATAAATGAAAAAGGCCTCTACTGCAACTTATCACACATAATCTGAAATCATCCTTGTGGATTTTATTACTTCCCAACCAGAAACACATAATCAGGATTCATTGACAAGACAGAATCACCATTACATATAGTTTGGAATTGAAGCTCGGACAAGAATTAGGTGGCTGACAACCATAAGCAATTTAAATAATGCTCATAAATAGAAAATTAGCTTACCTTAAATATAAAACAGTATTTAGATGCATACCCAACACAACAACAAATGGAGGGAAAAGTATAATTGTCCAACAACAAATTGGGATAGCTCAAAATTAATTCTTTTAACAATAATTAAATGGAATGCTTACTCTTGTAGTCACTCCACGTGCCATGGGCAAACAAACGAAGCAGATCAAGGTATACAGAGTGCTCTCAGTTCCTTGGAGCTGCATTCAAGTTCATTAGGTAAATTTTGAATTAGCCAGAGATTTCAAACTGTTTCTGAAATAGAATTTTCTGTAAAAAACTGTTCTGACACTCAACCAACAAACGATCAACCAACAATAAATGAAAACTGAAAGATGCACTTAACTAGTACACAGTCAGCGATGAGCAACAACTTGAAAGAACAATAGCAAACTTAGTAACATCAAAATTTGAATGTGACGCATGGACACACAAAAATACACGCAGAAAAAAAGAAGATAACAAGGGCATGGGCACAAAGAAACATCATCCAACAATAAAGCATAAAAGCATAAAAGGTAAGTTAATGTTGTGCATGCTCATGCGTTTGTGTCAAGCAATGGCAAACAAGAACCTCATTGGCAGGGTATAGACTAACATATTAAGTTCACCACTCAATTTTGACTCTCGTTAGAGCACTCATATCAAGTAAAACAAGTAAAAATAATAATAACAATATGACAAGTAAAATGCCAACAGGGAAAGTAACCACGTAAAACAAGGTGGAGACCTCCTTTCCTCTGGGCAATATGCCAACAGGGAAAGCTAGCAAAAAGCATGCCATATTTTTTGAAACACTTGACATAAAAATAATAACAATAGAAGTAGCTGAAGATAGGGGATGGACCTCTTAACCGTATTTTTGTTTGGGAGGAGATAGGGGATGGACTCCATTAGCATCACTATTATGTGTGCTTATTGATATTGAAGTGTTTTTGCATATTATTGATACAACACTAAAATGTGTATCATATTGGAAGTATGGAAGTGTTTGATATGAGCCTATGTCTCATTTGTGTTGTGATATTGGACGTAATGTGAATATGCTATATAGATCACAGTTGTAAGTTTGGTCAGGTTCTGAACTATATTGAGAATAATGGAAATAGACATTAGTGTCTTAAGACTGTATGTTGATATAATTGATTATCATGCTTAACCAACTATTGAATGCTAGGACTTTATTCAATGCTTATATTTGGTTTAGTATTTTCCTGCTGGGCTGTGGCTCACCCTTTATGGGAACATCATTTTCAGGTTCAGGTGATAAGATACCTCCAAGGACTTAGCTTGGAAGCACTTGGATTTGGAGATTAGATTAGTTTTCTGTTTTTATTTGAATTACATGTAAACATTCAAGCCTAGGGCTTTATTTGTATTTGAGTTAGAACTCATATTTATGTGTCCAAGTGTTTGCTTGGCAAGATGTAAGCCTGTAGGGCATTTATTATGATGTTACATGTAATGTTTTCTGTTCATAATACTCTGATGATTGAGATAATGCAATGTTTTCTTTTAATAATGCAAGTCATTGTTATATGTATATTGGGTTAATTTTTAGGGCGTTACAACTTGGTATCAGAGCGTACCGGGTTTGAATACTTTGGGTACGTGGGAAGTGATTAGTATCACAATGGGTTCGTCTCGTTTGATAGAGACTTAGTGTAACGTTATATGTTTATTTGATAACATGTTTATGTGATTATGTGGGTATGGAACGTAGTTTCTAGGATGTTGATTGGACCCTTGAGTTTCTAGTAGTCTTGTTGGAAAGGCACTTGATCACTGCTGCTTCCAACCGGAACTATAGTAACACTTGGGGACCATTATCATCCAGGAATGAAATTCGTAGGTGCTTATGTGATTATGTGCTTACGTGGAATGAATTATTGTTGTCCAATGCATTAGGACGCGAGTGTTTAGCTTCGGCACATTATTAATGTGATAACGTCTTTGTTTCTTGTATTAGGATGTCAGGACGAGGACGAGGTCGCGGTAGGCGTGGTAGGCAGGGTAGGCAGG
The DNA here is from genome assembly GCA_030407325.1 of Camellia japonica. NCBI lineage: Eukaryota > Viridiplantae > Streptophyta > Magnoliopsida > Ericales > Theaceae > Camellia > Camellia japonica. The sequence goes on from JAPPVO010000003.1 coordinate 5,450,653, forward strand.
AAGTGCCTATGCCAGAGGAGGTTCCAGTAGTACAGGAGATTCCGGCAGTTCAGATTCCGGCAGTGCAGGAGGGTGTAGCCAGGCCAATGTGGCCGAGCCGGTAGGCCAGCAGGCTATGGGCGCTTTAGCCCGAGAGATATCAAGGGCATTCAGGGAGTCTGTAGGCATTCTCAGAGCTGAGAATCAGGCTCAGGTTCATGTTGCAGATACGGGTCCTTCTTTTCTGAAGAGGGAGTTCTTTCGGTCCAACCCGGACGAATTTTTAGGTGATCCTAAAGAGCCGCTTAAGGCAGATGAATGGCTCGAACAGACAACGAAGACGTTTGAGATGCTAGGCATCGAAGACGGGGCACTGAAGGTGACCTTGGCATCTTTCCATCTTAAGGGGGATGCGGGTCAGTGGTGGAAGTTCACTAAGGGCCGTATAGGAGGGACTTGGGAGGCTTTCGTAGATGCTTTCCAGGAGAAGTTCCTGTCTTCAGCAGTTAAGGAGAGGTTGAGGGAGCAGTTTTGCCAGCTTAAGCAGAACAGTTCTTCAGTGGCGGAGTTTGAGGCATCGTTTACTAGCTTGTCCAGGTTTGCACCTGAGTTGGTGGCGTCTGAGGAACGCCGTTGCATTGAGTTTGAGAAGAGGTTGAGGCGTGGCCTCAAGTTGAAAGTAGTAGGGTCTTTGATTCGGGATTATGGGCGTCTGGTTGATGCTGCAGCCCATACTGAGATTATGATGCAGGAAGAGGAGGAAGGGCAGAAAGGCTCCAAGAGGAGTTAGGATGGTCAAAGTGATGGTAGGAGACAGAGAGGTTTCACTCCTCAGCAGTCTCAGGGTAGTTTTTCTAGATCGACTTTTCCAGTACCGAGTGCTAGTTCTGGGAAAGGCAGCCAGGGAGACATCACCTGTTTCAAGTGTGGCCAGCTGGGCCACAAGTCTCCAGTTTGTCCTCAGAGGGAGGAGTATAGAGAGCAGCATCTTCTTCGGCTCGATCTCAGAGCCAGAGTCAGGGTAGAGGCCAGCCACTCTCGTGCTATCAGTGTGGTCAGCCAGGGCACATGAAGAGGTATTGCCCACAGTTGAGTGGCACACCTGGTGCATCTGGTTTGAGGCAGACTCAGGGTCAGCAGCTAGCTCAATCGGGTCAGGCCTCGAGGGCCAATCAGGGGGCTTCTTCGTCCCAGTCTGTGCAGCAGTCTAGAGGTGAGCAGGTTGATCAGAGGCCATCTGGGCGCGTGTACGCTGTTACCGCGCAGGATCTTGTACCGGCTCCATCTGTCGTGAGAGGTACCTTCTTGTTTTGCAATTCAGTTGCTAGTGTTTTGATCGATACGGTGCATCTCATTCCTTTGTGTCTGCTGCATTTGCATCTGTTTTGGAGTTGGAGTTAGCTCAGTTAGCATCTCCTATTTGTGTAGTGTCACCTCTTGGGGGTGAATTGATCTTGAAACAAGGTGTTAGGGGTTGTGATATAGAGGTCGATGATCATAGAATCCCATTTTCCTTTGTAGTTATGCCTATGAAAGGCTTCGATGTTATTTTGGGTATGGACTGGTTATCGTCATACCGGGCAGTTATTGATTGCTATCGCCAGAGGGTCACTTGTTGTACCGTGGGCGGAGAGTGTTTTCATTTTCTGGGGGACCAGGTTGGTAGTGTTTTACCACCAGGGTATAGTTCGCGAGGGCAGAGTGAGCTTAGTGGGCTACTTGCTAATCTGTCGATTAGTGAGGTGGATGAAACCCAGATTGTGTTGCCAAGGGTGGTTTGTGAGTACTCGGATGTCTTTCCCGAGGATCTTGTTGGGTTGCCACCGCAGCGAGAGATTGAGTTCTCTATTGACCTAGTGCCCGGCACGGCGCCAATTTCTATGGCACCTTATTGTTTTACCCCAGCTGAGTTAGTTGAGTTGAAGATTCAGCTTCAGGAGTTGCTAGATAAGGGCTATATCCGTCCTAGTGTTTCACCGTGGGGAGCACCGGCCCTCTTTGTTAAAAAGAAAGGTGGTGCTTTGAGACTATGTATAGATTACGGAAATTGAATCGGGCTACAGTTAAGAATAAGTACCCTATGCCTCGTATAGATGATCTGTTCGACCAGTTGAAGGGTTCCCGTTGTTTCTCTAAGATAGATTTGAGATCGGGTTACCACCAGTTGAGGGTCAGGGAGGAGGATATTCCGAAGACGGCATTCCGTACGCGGTATGGCCACTATGAGTTTCTGGTGATGCCATTCGGGCTCACCAATGCACCGACAGTGCTTATGGATTTGATGAACCGGATCTTCCGGGAATTCTTAGATCGTTTTGTAGTTGTCTTCATGGACGACATTCTGATTTATTCACCTTCGGAGGAGGAGCACAAGGAACACTTGAGAGTGGTGCTTGAGTTACTTAGAGCCATAAGCTTTATGCTAAGTTTGGGAAGTGTGAGTTTTGGCTAAAAGAGGTGAAATTCTTAGGCCATGTGGTTTCGGGGAAGGGGTGTCTGTTGATACATCCAAGACAGAGGCAGTGCAAGATTGGGCACAGCCTAAGAGTGTATTTGAGATCCACAGTTTTCTGGGATTAGCTGGGTATTATCGTCGATTTGTGAAGGATTTTCTCCAGGTTAGCTTCACCTTTGACTAGATTGACTCGGAAGGGAGTCAATTTGTATGGGGTGAGACTTGTGAAAAGTCATTTCAGGAATTGAAAGTTAGACTGACCACCGCTCCAGTCTTGATTATTCCGGAGAGAGGGTTGGGTTATGCAGTCTATTGTGACGCCTCACGAGAGGGTCTGGGTTGTGTGTTGATGCAAGAGGGGAAAGTGGTTGCCTACGGTTCACGTCAGTTGAAAATTCATGAGAAGAATTATCCTACGCACGATTTAGAGTTAGCAGCTGTGATATTTGCCTTGAAGATTTGGAGGCATTATCTTTATGGTGAGAAGTTCGAGGTATTCTCAGATCATAAGAGTCTGAAATATCTGTTTACACAGAAAGACTTGAATTTGAGGCAGAGGAGGTGGATGGAGTTCATTGAGGATTATGACTTTGAGTTGCATTATCATCCGGGGAAGGCCAATGTGGTGGCCGACGCCCTTAGCAGGAAACCTGTTGGTGACATAGCTAGTATAGCCATTCGGAGTGGGAGATGTTGGGTGCACTTGGGGAGTTTGATTTGCTTCTGGGCGAATCCGTTGAGGCTGCAGCCTTGTTTTCTGTTGTTGCGCAGCCTACACTCGTGACTCTGGTGTTAGAGCTCAGAGGGTGACCTTGAGGTAGAATCCCTTCGAGAGAAGATCTCCAGTGGGAAGGTTGAGAAGGGTTTCACGGTGTATCCGACCTGAGTATGAGAGATACCGAGACCGTCTATTTGTGCCTGAGTCTTGCCGAGAGGAGGTACTCCGAGAGTTTCATCATTCACGCCTTGCGGTGCATCCGGAGGCACTAAGATGTTATCGGGATTTGGGTCGCCAGTTTTGGTGGCGGGGTATGAAGAGAGATGTGGCAGCATTCGTGTCTAAGTGCCTTACTTGTCAGCAAGTGAAGGCCGAACATCAGAGGCCAGCGGGTTTGTTGCAACCCTTGCCTATTGCCGAGTGGAAGTGGGAGCATGTCACTATGGACTTCATTGTGGGTCTTCCGAGGACTCAGCGGGGTAGTGACGCTATTTGGGTGGTTGTAGACCGGTTGACGAAGTCAGCGCACTTCATTCCTATGCGTGTTAGAGATTCGGTAGATCATCTTGCCGACTTATATATCCGGGACATAGTGAGGTTTGCACGGGTTCCGTGACGATCGTCTCAGATAGAGATCCTCGTTTAACTGCTAGGTTGTGGCAGAGTTTGCAGAGTGCCTTAGGCACTAAGTTGACCTTTAGCACGGCTTATCTCCTCAGAACTGACGGGCAGTCCGAGCGTACTATTCAGATCCTTGAGGATATGCTTCGGGGTTTTGTGTTCTTGATTTTAGTGGGTCGTGGAGAGGCACTTGCCTTTGGTGGATTTGCCTACAACAACAGTTTTTCCAGTCTAGTATTGGTATGGCACCGTTTGAGGCCTTGTATGGCCGACCGTGTAGATCTCCAGTTTGTTGGGCTGAGGTGGGTGATGCACCTCTATTGGGTTCCGGAGTTAGTGAGGGAAACGACGGAAAGTTGAGCTTATCCGTAGAGACTTTTTACAGCCCAGAGTCGTCAGAAATCTTATGCCTACCGTAGGAGGAGACCTTTAGAGTTTGAGGTGGGTGATCATGTCTTCTGAAGATATCACCTAGACGGGGATTGATGAGTTTGGAAGAGCGGGAAGTTGTCCCCTCGGTTCATAGGTCCTTTTGAGATTCTTGACAGGATTGGTGAGGCTGCTTATCGTTTAGCTTTGCCACCGCAGTTGTCTGGAGTACATGACATGTTTCATGTGAGTATGCTTCGGAAGTATGAGCCGGATCCATCGCATGTGTTGGATTGGACTGATTTAGTGGTTGAAGAGGATGTCTCATATGAGAGACCGGTTCGGGTTTGGATAGGCGGGATCAAGTTTTTGCGAGGCAAAACCATCCCTTTGGTGAAGGTTCTGTGGAACATCACGGGGTGGAAGAAGCCACTTGGGAACGTGAGTTGGAAGTCCGCGAGAAATATCCGGACATATTTGTTGATTTGTAATCTTGTATTTAGATTTTGTAATATTGTTGAACTTAAGAGCTTTACTTATGTCTTAAGTTGGAAAACATTGAGAATGTTTTGGTTTAATATTAGTAGTTTGAAACTTGCTTCATAATGGAAGTGGAATGTCACATTTATAGATTGAATGTGTTTTATATATCATGGAATTTAATATCATATGGAAATGGAAATCACGTATATTGAAATCATTAAGATTGAAAGGAAAAATACATAATATTGACGCAGGTTGTAATATATGTTATTGTATATACATATTGTGAGATGCCTCTTGATAAGAGATGAGATGACCAGTATTGGGTCAAGTTGTTCATTATTATAATGTCATATTGATAGAATTTGAGAAAAACTTGTTTTCAAAAACTTATGCTTAATTTCGAGGACGAAATTCTTTTAAGGGGGGGAGGTTATAGCGACCCTGTCTTTTCCTTTAGATTGTTGTATCCGGACTTAAGTTCCGTTGATCCAGGCATTGTGTATTGTTGTTGTTGTCCTTTAATTCTTTATTTTTTGAGTTATGGTTGAGTGGCAGGTTTGTTACAGGTTTGAGTTGGAAACCAAGTGTTTGCTGTCCAGATTTTTGGACCTTCGCTCGAGCGAGGAGTTAGTCGCTCGAGCGAGCTGTTGTTTTTGTTCTTCTTCGCTCAAGCCAGGGTTTGGTCGCTCGAGCGAGAGTCTGCGTCTGGGCTTAGGACCTGAGAGATGTGTTTCTTGGCTCGAGCGAGCATTTCTTTCTTCGCTCGAGCGAGCGAGGTGTATGTTTTCGAGTTCTTCGCTCGAGCGAGCATTTCGTCTCTCGAGCGAGCTTCTGGGTTGCATACCTGAAGCATCGAGTTTTTTGGCTCGAGCGAGCTTTTCTTCGCTCGAGCGTGGATTTTTGTGTCTGGTCGCTCGAGCGACCATGTCTTCGCTCGAGCGAAGCCTGTTTCAGTAATAGGCAGCAGTGAGTTTTTTAATCAGTTTTTTATCTCTTTTTGTTTCCAAACCCCTAGGTCCGACCCTTCTCTCTCCCTACACACCTTCTACCCTAGGTTTCATCTAGTATTAGGGTGTTTCTACCCTAGAGCCTTTATTAAAATTAGAGGGGGTTGAGGGCTTCAGTTTAATCTGAATAATTTGAGTTTTGGAGCACTTTGGAGTTTGGGTCAGCATCTTCTCTTCTCTTTTGGATTATTTCTTCGAGGTAGGGATCTCCTACTCCAATGTATATTGTTTTGTTCTAAGATTTAGCATTTTAATATGTTGGGGGGTAGTTTGGTAATTTTGGGAAAAACCCTAGTTGTTGTATTAAATTGAATTGTATGTTTAATTTAAGGAAAATTGGGGAAATTAGTTGAATTCACGAGATATGTGGAATTATTGATTAAATGGGATAGTTGGTTAATTTTAATCATATGCCTATTGAATTGTTGATCTAGTTATTTTCTGTTTAGAGATAACTGTTTTGGGCTATCGGTGGAGGATAGTCATGATTGTTGTAGACATTGCATGTGGATTAGGGATAACTGGAACTAATCACATTGGTTTAGTCATTAGCTTTGACTGTTGAAAATACAGACATTATGTGTATTGATTGTGAATGTATATTGTTATGTGTTTACATACATGTATTAGTTGAGCATGCATATGCAATTGTGTGGGAGGAGATAGGGGATGTACTCCACGGTTAGAGGAAGATAGGGGATGGACCTCTTAACCGTATTTTGTTTGGGAGGAGATAGGGGATGAACTCCATTAGCATCACTATTATGTGTGCTTATTGATAATTGAAGTGTTTTTGCATATTATTTGATACAACACTAAAATGTATATCATTGGAAGTATGGAAGTGTTTGATATGAGCCTATGTCTCATTTGTGTTGTGATATTGGACGTAATGTGAATATGCTATAAGATCACAGTTGTAAGTTTGGTCAGGTTCTGAACTATATTGAGAATAATGGAAATAGACATTAGTGTCTTAAGACTGTATGTTGATATAATTGATTATCATGCTTAACCACTATTGAATGCTAGGACTTTATTCAATGCTTATATTTGGTTTAGTATTTTCCTGCTGGGCTGTGGCTCACCCTTTATGGGAGCATCATTTTTAGGTTCAGGTGATAAGATACCTCCAAGGACTTAGCTTGGAAGGACTTGGATTTGGAGATTAGATTAGTTTTCTGTTTTTATTTGAATTACATGTAAACATTCAAGCCTAGGCTTTATTTGTATTTTAGTTAGAACTCATTTTATGTGTCCAAGTGTTTGCTTGGCAAGATGTAAGCCTGTAGGGCATTTATATGATGTTACATGTAATGTTTTCTGTTCATAATACTCTGATGATTGAGATAATGCAATGTTTTCTTTTAATAATGCAAGTCATTGTTATATTATATTGGGTTAATTTTTAGGGCGTTACATGCACTAACCTGAAGGTGAGAAAGACGACATTGTAAACTTGAAAGAAGAATTTTGACTTGTAGTAAACCTATAGGAACATGTCTAAACTTCAATGAACAACTTAGCTAGACAAAGAAAGATGCTCAAAGAATGGTAAGCATGGAATGACATCTATAGCAAGCTAGTCAATGGAAACAATCCAAAAAAAGAAAGGTATTCAAAGATAAAAAAATTCAACATATTATCAGACTAAAGAGTGAAAAGTCAGTGATGTGAGTAAAGTGCTCTGTCCATATAGAAAGAAGGATTGTTTGGACTAAAATAAATTTATTTGCATAAATCCCTACACATGGAAAATTAGTTTTGATTTGAAGCAAACAAGATTCAAAAGATATTGGATATAAATGAAATTTGTCCTAGTCTGATGAGACAGCCAACTAGAAAATTCATGGGCAAGGAAGCAAAAATCGTTAGTGCATTGATTCTGTCCAACACAAATTAGGCACTTATTGAATACTACTAAGCACCTAAGGAAAGTTATCAATGAAGTGATGTGAGAGTAGTAATATCGAAACAAACATTTTGTAGAAAGTCTATCCATTGAAGTACGTCCTTTTCTTCAAGGATATTTTATGTTTTACAAACTACATATGCAACCAAAAAAAAAAAAAAAGACATCAGCAGATTTTCATCATACATGGTTGTTTCATTTAAATTTGCACATTACCTTCTAAGAAGACGAAAGCAAACATAGATATCTTCAATATCTGTTTCTATTTGTAGCTTAATATACTGCTTGAGAAGATCGCACAAGCAACCAATAGCATCATCCCATCCATCATTACTTGCATCACTATGAAGTTCAGATTCTAAAAGATGCATTGCAAAATAGACGACAGACGACCCCTCGAACCTGATCTATAATACATGTCAACAAGAAATTTCAAGATCGAGCAATTGCTATCTTTCAACTTCTCAACCCACTCTGCTGGATTTCCAACCCAAAGTTCATTCCTTGAAACAGAATTCATTGACCCAGGCCGTTTCTCAGGACATTTCAGACATGGTGATTCTTCGGATTTAGATGTAGGACCCAAAGCAGCGTCTGATGTACATTCTGGCCTCCTATGTGCAGGAAACACCTCAAATATCTCAACTCTTAATTCCTTAGGCAGTTGATGTAACACTGAGATATCTACTTGACTTAGAGATGAAGGCATTAAATCAATTTTATTAGGAACTGAAGTGAAAAAGACCGAATTTGAGGTCCCGCTTCAGAAGTAGGCTCTCCCTGATTGTTCTCAACTGGACAATTCTCTTCCTAAAATAAACACCAGTACTAATCAATACAAACACAACAAGATAATGACCAAGCAATTAAAGACATCTTCCTAACTTTTCTGCATTAATGTGCAAATAAAACAGATTTCTTACAAACTATAGAACATGCAGCCTCATGAAATGTAACTTGTTAATTAATTAAGATAAAGGCCCACATACATGAACTAACATTATTATTAGAAATCATAATTAATCAAAGACTGGTGAATATTGAAAAGTGTCGTGTAATATATTCTCATCTGATTTTGATCAAAGCCACAAGTGGAATTTGGAAAATCTAATAATCCGAAGGAAGAGAGAAAACAGAAACCTATTGTTCAAGCAAGCTATTTAAGCAAATGAGAATGATACCTTATCCTCCACAGGGCTTTCATTTACACAAGCTGGATCCAGCCAAAAGGGTCCCTTACACTCATTTATTGCAACTAAATTGACAAATCAACATGTCTATTAGGTACTGGACAAAGAGAAAAAGCTGCTCTTGAATAAGCAGGTCAGAAAAGGTTACCTTGTACTCTCTCCTGTCACATACTGCACAGAGAATTGCTGGCATCCACATTTTTGCCCTTCTTTTTTTAAATCAAATTAATCAACTTCCCATCATACATATCATTAATTTCTGAAAACAGATCTGGAGGAAGACCTTCTATAACTCCCAAATCAAGATCACCTAAAGGTGGTAGAGCTAAATCCTGGTTTACGGGAGCTTCAGCATTCGATGGATTAGTCCCAATTTGAATTGAAGGTGAATCGGTGCACATCTGACCTGGATTTACATCAATGCTTTGTTTCTCAGTATCTGTAACGTGAAACAGTAAGGAGAGAAATGCTACTTTGGTTGATCTAAAACTAATTCAACAATGACACATACAAATATTATAAAAAATAAAAAACTATCTATAACTTCTCCAATTATGAACGGAACACTCTTCTACAAATATACAACATTGAGAAATAGAGACTAAACCAAATCTGAACATGTAGATCTTTGTAGAAACCATTGTATTTCCTAGAAAATTATAATATACACTACAATTTTGCTTTCCTTCTTGTCTTTTTGGTGGACTGTTTTGTGCTCCTTGATCTTTGTTATACTCATTCTCCTATCATTACAACTAACACATAACTACAATGTATATTTTATATATAAGTGAAACTGCTCAAATTTATACTTGTGCTAAACAAACAACAGAGAACCTCAAGAAATTAATTACTAAAACAAACAAAATACTAGAGCAATAAAATGAAACAATCAACAATTTCAAAATCTGAGTAGAGTAAATTAAAACAACCCCATTAAATCTCAAAAGCAATCCGTCAAATTCAAAGCACAAAAAAGCAAACCCATATCAAAACAGGGTAAAAACAATACATTGAACAGACCCAGATGCGAAAACAGGACCTGTTAGAAGAAATTGATATATAAAAAATAAAAAGAAATAAAAAAGAAAAACTAGAATCATAAACAGTAGCATCACCCTTTGTAGGCACAAACAATAGATTGGAGGCGATGACAGAACAGTGCTGCAGAGAAGAAGAGATCTTTTCAAGAATAGGAACCAAAAACATAATAAAATGAGTTCTGAAATAGAACTTCACATCGCAGTCACCATTACTGTGTTCATCTGATTAGAGCAATTTTTCAATCAATGTATCAGAAACAGAGATATGAAATAGATTTTTAGGGCAATGGTTGGAATGATTGTGTCAATGGGGGTTGGTTTTAGGGAATTTTTTTAGGATTGTGATCTGATTGTGAAGATCATGCGATATATATATATATATTGCCGAGAAAATCAAATCAAAATCTTTATATTTTACAAATAAGAAAATCAAATAGATAATATAATAAACAATAAAAGGGTTTCGATTGAACTTAGAAGAAGGGACAAACAGATCAGATATACATGTATGGACATATGTAGAGAGAGATATAGAGAAAGAAAGGGAAAACCTGGTTATCAAAGAGAGGCATGGTGGATAATCCCAAGGTTCGAATATAGAGAGAAAAAAGGGATTTGTAGAGAGAGAGAGAGAGAGGAAGAAGAAGCAACCTAGTAGTCGCTTGGTTCGGTAACCCTAGCAACCGAAGCGAAGAGAAGAGAAGAGCAGAGATGATCCACCCTAGCAAGATTCGGCCTTCATCACCATCAGATAGAGAAATAGATTGAAACCCTTATGATTTTGTAGCCCCAAATTTGTTATTTTGGGAAAAAAGTATTGGCGCCCCAAATTTCATATTGGCGCTTTTTTTTCATTTTTTTTTTTAATCATGTAATTTACGACATGTATTGTGCGTCATGAAAAGATAATACTTTTAACAGCAGACGATGTGTGTTGTAAAAAATGTAATATTTTTAATGATGGGCATTGTGTGCGTCATGAAAAGTATTCACTTTTCACGGCTAGCATATGTGCGTCGTGTATAATTAATGTATTAACGGCATGCCATGTGCACGTCGTAGAAAGTTTTATTATTTACGGCGTGCATTGCAAGCCGTAAATAAAGCATCATTATTAACATTCACGGCTTACGCAATAGACATGCCGTGATTGGAAAAGTATTTATGACGTGCAAAAAAAGCAAGTCGTAAAAGTGAGAAACTACGGCGTGTATTTATTGTATGTCGTTGATGTGGTGCCGTAAAAAGTCAATTTTGTTGTAGTGTTTTTTACTTAATTTCCAGATAGATCGTTAAGGTATAGTGGTTTCTTGAATGAACTTTTATTGTTAATTTCATGCAACCTCGATTTTTATTTTTATTGAACATTAATTTTTCTTCAATTTCTTTTTCCATTCAACTTCATTCCATTTTTCCTTACTTTCCAAATAGATCGTTAGGGTATAGTCGTTTTTGAATGAACTTCCATTTTAATTTTATGCAAATTCCATTTTTATTCAATTTCCTTTTCTACTAAACTTCATTTTTTTATTTAATTTCCAAATATCGTTAAGGTATCGTGGTTTCTTGAATGAACTTCTATTTTCAATTTTGATACAACTTCCATTTTTATTTTTATTCAACTTCCATTTGTACTCAATTTCCTTTTCTATTCAACTTCTTTTTTTACTTAATTTCCAGATAGGTCGTTAAGGTATACTGGTTTCTTGAATCACCTTTTATTTTTAATTTTATGTAACTTCGATTTTTATTTAATTTCCAAATAGGTCGTTAAGGTAAACCCGTTTCTTGAATGAACTTCCATTTTAATTTTATGCAACTTCCATTTTTATTTTTATTCAACTTCCATTTTTATTCAATTTCCGTTTCTATTCACCTTCCTTTTTATTAATTTCCAAATAGGTCGTTAAGGTATAGTGGTTTCTTGAATGAATTTGCATTTTCAATTTTGATGTTCTTCCATTTTGATTTTTATTCAACTTCCATTTTTATTCAATTTCCTTTTCTATTCAACTTCCTTTTTTATTTAATTTCCAAATAGATCGTTAAGGTATAATGGTTTCATGAATGAACTTCCATTGTTAATTTTATGCAACTTCCATTTTCATTTTTATTCAACTTCCATTATTATTCAATTTCTTTTTCTATTCAACTTCCTTTTTTTATTTAATTTCCAAATAGATCGTGAAGGTATAGTGGTTTCTAGAATGAACTTCCATTTTTATGTTTATTCAGCATCCAGTTGTATTCAATTTACTTTTCTATTCAACTACATTTTTTATTTAATTTCCAGATACATCGTTAAGGTGCAGTGATTTCTTCAATGAACTTTTCTTTTTAATTTTATGCAACTTCCATTTTTATTTTTATTGAACATCAATTTTTATTCAATGTCCTTTTCCATTCAACTCTTCCATTTTTATTTAATTTTCAATAGATCGTTAAGGTATAGTGTTTTCTTGAATGAACTTCCATTTTTATATTTATGAAATTTCCTTTTTTATTTTTATTCAACTTCCTTTTTTATTTAATTTCCCGATTGATCGTTAAGGTATAGTGGTTTTCTTTAATGAACTTCCATTTTTATATTTGTGCAACGTCAATTTTTATTTTTATTCCAACTTCAATTTTTATTCAATTTCCTTTTCTATTCAACTTCATTTTTTTATTTAATTTCCCAATAGATCATTAAGGTATAGTGGTTTCTTGAATGAACTTCCATTTTTAAATTCGATGCAACTTCCATTTTTATTTTTATTCAACTTCCATTTGTATTCAATTTCCTTTTCTATTCCACTTCCTTTTTTATTTAATTTCTAGGTAGATCGTTACGGTATAGGGGTTTCTTGAATTAACTTTTACTGTTAATTTTATGCAACTTTCATTTTTATTTTTATTGAGCATCGGTTTTTATTCAGTGTCCTTTTCCATTCAACTTCCATTTTTATTTAATTTTCGAGTAGATCGTTAAGTTATAGTCGTTTCTAGAATGAACTTCCATATTAATTTTCTGCAACTTCCATTTTTATTTTTATTCAACTTCCATTTTTATTCAATTTCTTTTCTATTCAACTTCCTTTTTTGATTTAATTTCCAAATAGATCGTTACGGTGTATGTTTTTGCTTGAATGACTTCCATTTTCAATTTTGATGCAACTTCCATTTTTATTTTTATTCAACTTTCATTTTATTCAATTTACTTTCTATTCAACTGCCTTTTTTATTTATTTCCCAATAGATGGGTTAAGGTATAGTGGTTCTTGAATGAACTTCCATTTTTATATTTATGCAACTTCCAATTTTATTTTTATTCAACTGAATTTTTATTTAATTTCCTTTTCGATCCAAACTACCTTTTTTTATTTAATTTCCCAATAGATCGTTAAGGTATAGTGGTTTCTTGAACGAACTTCCATTTTCAATTTGATGCAGCAACTTCCATTTTTTATTTTTATTCAACTTCCATTTGTATTCAATTTCCTTTTCAATTCAACTTCCTTTTTTATTTAATTTCCAAATAGATCGTTAAGGTACAATGGTTTCTTCAATGAACTTCCATTGTTAATTTTATGCAACTTCCAGTTTTATTTTTATTCAACTTCCATTTTTATTCAATTTCCTTTTCTATTCAACTTCCTTTTTTTATTTAATTTCTGAATAGATCGTTAAGGTATAGTGGTTTCTTGAATGAATTTCTATTTTTATTTTTATTCAGCTTCCATCTTGTATTCAATTTCTTTTTCTATTCAACTTCATATTTTATTTAATTTCCAGATATATTGTTAAGGTGTAGTGATTTCTTCAATAAACTTTTATTTTTAATTTTACGCAACTTCCATTTTTATTTTTATTGAACATCAATTTTTATTCAATGTCCTTTTCCATTCAACTTCCATTTTTATTTAATTTCCAAATAGATCGTTAAGGTGTAGTGGTTTCTTGAATGAACTTCCATTTTTCTATTTAAGCAATTTCCATTTTTATTTTTATTCAACTTCAATTTTTATTCAATTTCTTTTTCTCTTCAACTTCGTTTTTTATTTAATTTCCCGATACAACATTAAGGTATAGTGGTTTCTAGAATTAACTTCCATTTTCAATTTCGATGCAACTTCCATATTTTATTTTTATTCAACTTTCATTTGTATTCAATTTTCTTTTCGATTCAACATCCTTTTTTACTTAATTTCCATATTGATCGTTAAGGTATACTGGTTTCTTTAATGAACATTTATTGTTAATTTTATGCAACTTCGATTTTTATTTTTATTGAACACTAATTTTTATTCAATTTCCTTTTCCATTCAACTTCCATTTTTATTTAATTTCCAAATAGATCGTTAAGGTATAGTCGTTTCTTGAATGAACATCCATTTTAATTTTATGCAACTTCCATTTTTATTTTTATTAAACTTCCATTTTTATTCAATTTCCTTTTCTATTCAATTTCCTTTTTTATTTAATTTCCAAATAGATCGTTAAGGTATAGTTGTTTCTAGAATGAACTTCTTTTTTCAATTTTGATGCAACTTCCATTTTTATTTTTATTCAACTTCCATTTGTATTCAATTTCCTTTTCTATTCAACTTCCTTTTTTATTTAATTTCCAGACAGATCATTAAGGTATAGTGGTTTCTTCAATGAACTTTTAATGCTAATTTTGTGCAACATCCATTTTTATTTTTATTGAACATCAATTTTTATTCAATTTCCATTTCCATTCAACTTTCATTTTTATTTCATTTTGAAATAGCTCGTTAAGGTATAGTCGTTTCTTGAATAAACTTCCACTTTAAATTTATGCAACTTCCATTTTTATTTTAATTCAACTTCCATTTTTATTCAATTTTCCTTTCTATTCAACTGCCTTGTTTTTTTTAATTTCCAAATAAATCGTTAAGGTATAGTTGTTTTTGAAATGAAGTTCCATTTTTATTTTTATTCAACTTCCATTTTTATACAATTTCCTTTTCTATTCAACTTCCTTTTTTATTTAATTTCTAGATAGATCGTTATGGTATAGGGGTTTCTTCAAGGAACTTTTATTGTTAATTTTATGCAACTTTCATTTTTATTTTTATTGAACATCAATTTTTTATTCAGTGTCCTTTTCCATTCAACTTCTATATTAATTTTATTCAACTTCCATTTTTATTTTTATTCAACTTCCATTTTTATTCAATTTCTTTTTCTATTCAGCTTCCTTTTTTATTTAATTTCCAAATAGATCATTAAGGTGTAGTGGTTTCCTGATTGAACTTCCATTTTCAATTTTGATGCAACTTCCATTTTTGTTTTTATTCAACTTCCATTTTTATTCAATTTCCTTTTCTATTCAACTTCTTTTTTTATTTAATTTCCAAATAGATCGTTAAGGTATAGTGGTTTCTTGATTGAACTTCCATTCTATTTGTATTCCACTTCCATTTGTATTCAATTTCTTTTTTTATTCAACATCCTTTTTTACTTAATTTACAGATAGATCGTTAAGGTATAGTGGTTTCTTAAATGAACTTTTATTGTTAATTTCATGCAACTTCGATTTTTATTTTTATCGAACATTAATTTTTATTCAATTTCTTTTTCCATTCAACTTCCATTTTTCTTTAATTTCCAAATAGATCGTGAAGGTATAGTCGTTTCTTGAATGAACTTCCATTTTAATTTTATGCAACTTCCATTTTTATTTTTATTCAACTTCTGTTTTTATTCAATTTCGTTTTCTATTCAACTTCCTTTCTTATTTAATTTCCGAATAGATCGTTAAGTTATAGTGGTTTCTCGAATGAACTTCTATTTTCAATTTTGATACAACTTCCACTTTTATTTTTATTCAACTTCCATTTTTATTAAATTTCCTTTTCTATTCCACTTCCTTTTTCACTTAATTTCCAGATAGATCGTTATGGTATAGTGGTTTTTTGAATAAACTTTTATTTTTAATTTATTGCAACTTCGATTTTTATTTTTATTGAACATTAGTTTTTATTCAATTTCCTTTTCCATTCACCTTCCATTTGTTTAATTTCCAAATAGATCGTTAAGGTATAGTCATTTCTTGAATGAACTTCCATTTTAATTTTATGCAACTTCCATTTTTAGTTTTATTCAACTTCTATTTTTATTCAATTTCCTTTTCTATTGAACTTCCTTTTTTATTTAATTTCCAAATAGATCGTTAAGGTATAGTGGTTTCTTCAATGAACTTTCATTTTCAATTTTGATGCAACTTCCATTTTTATTTTTATTCAACTTCCATTTTTATTCAATTTCCTTTTCTATTCAACTTCCTTTTTTATTTAATTTCCAAATAGATCGTTAAGGTATAATGGTTTCATGAATGAACTTCCATTGTTAATTTTATGCAATTTCCATTTTTATTTTTTTTCAACTTCCTTTTTTATTCAATTTCCTTTTCTATTCAACTTCCTTTTTTTATTTAATTTCCGAATAGATCGTTAAGGTATAGTGGTTTCTGGAATGAACTTCAATTTTTATGTTTATTCAGCCTCCATTTGTATTCAATTTCCTTTTTTATTCAACTTCATTTTTTATTTAATTTCCAGATACATCGTTAAGGTGTAGTGATTTCTTCAATGAAATTTTATTTTTAATTTTATACAACTTCCATTTTTATTTTTATTGAACATCATTTTTTATTCAATGTTCTTTTCCATTCAATTTTAAAAAAAAAATTAATTTCCAAATAGATCGTTAAGGTATAGTGGATTCTTGAATGAACTTCCATTTTTATATTTATGCAACTTCCACTTTTATTTTTATTCAACTTCAATTTTTATTCAATTTCCTTTATAGCGATCCCGGGTTTTACCCCTTGTTGTACAGTGATCCGGACTTGGTTCCGTGGATGTAGCAGTCGTTTATATCTTGTTTACATTCTTTCATACTCCATATTGAGGTATAGGATGTGATGGGCAGGTTTATTACAGGTTGGTTTGTATTTGGGAGCAAATGGTTGCTGCCCAGAATTTTGGTCCTTCGCTCGAGCGAGAAGTTTGTCGCTCAGGCGAGCTCTGTGGTTTAGATCCTTCGCTCGAGCGAGAGTTGAGTTTTGTGTCTGGTGGCTCGAGCGAGAAGTCTTGCGCTCGGGCGTGCGTCTGCGTCTCATTTTGACCTGAGAGCTGTGTGTCTTGGCTCGAGCGAGCTTTCCTTCGCTCGAGCGAGCGAGGTGTATGTTTTGAGTTTCCTCGCTCGAGCGAGCATTCTGTCGCTCGAGCGTGCTTTCGGGTTGCAGACCTGAAGCTTCAAGTTGTTGGCTCGAGCGAGACTTTCTTCACTCGAGCGAGTATTCTTTGTGTCTGGTCGCTTGAGCGACCAATCCTTCGCTCGAGCGAGACTGTTATATATCAGTAGGCAGCAGCTGGGAAAACATCACTTTTTCATCTTCTTTCTTTTTGTAAACCCTAGATCCGACTCTCTCTCTCTTTCTCTATACTTGTCTTCTCTCTAAGGTTTGATCTATCTAGGGTGAGATTCTACCCTTAGTCCTTTGTTAAAAAGATAGAGTGGGTTGAGGGCTTCGTTTTAATCTGAAAAACTTGGGATTTGGAGCACGTTGGTTTTTGATCTTCATCTCCGTTTGAGCTCAAACTTCGAGGTAGGGATATCCTACTCCTCTTTATGAGCCTTGTCTTTAAATTTTAGCATTTTGAGACGTTGGGGGTTGTTGGGTAATTTTGAGAATGTTTGGGTCTTTTGTGTAATTTTACGAAAGATGGGGTTTTATTTATAATAAACCAATATGCATGTTTGGCATAGAGAAATGAGTTAAATGATGGATTATGGATGAAAATGGAACCTTAGGGTTGTTATGTAACTTATGGGAAAAATGCCCTAATTACATTGTTAAATTAATTTGTATAATTAATTTGGAGAAATGAAGAATTGAATTGAGAATGTTGAAATTGGAATTGTTTGGGATTAAAGGGTGTAGATGGATTTCTTTATCGCTCACCTAGTTGGAATGTTGATAATATATTCATTTGATGCATTTATTTTCTATTTAGAAATAACTGCTTTAGGCTATCGGTGGAGGATAGTCTTGATTGTTGTAGACAATGCATGATGATTAGGCAAACCAAAACTAATCGATTGAGTATGCTATCGAATATAGCGACTGGAATAATACATTAACTTTATGTATTGATTGATTGTATATGATCTATGTTTATATACATGTGTTGTGTGGAGGAGATAGGGGATGTACTCCACGGTTTAGGGAAGATAGGGGATGGACCTCTAAACCGGATTTTGTGTGACATTGATACAACACTACAATGTGTATCAAGTGTTGATTATGGAAGTGTTCGAATTGATTTGATATAGCACTAAAATGTATATCGTTATCAATTGTGAAGTATAGAAGTGATTCTATGTTATGTTGATACAGCACCGAAATGTGTATCTTTCGTAAAGTGTGGAAATGGTTTATGTGTTATCGATATAGCATTAAAATGTGTATCCATCATGAATTTCGAAAGTGTTTTAAAGATGAGTCTTAATCTCATTAAGTTATTTGGCTACGTGTTGAGCCTTGTTTTCAAACTCAAAGTTGAAAAAGAAATGGGGAATGAAATGTAACATGGACTTAATGTCATGAAACCGGAATGTGATATATGTGGATGTATCTGTGTTGACCATCTATCAACTGCTAATCTTTTAGTCATTGTTCATAGCTGGTTTAGTGTATTTCTACTGGGCTGTGGCTCACCCTTTATGGGACATCATTTTTAGGTACAGGTAGCATGCCACCTCCAAGGACATAGCTTGGGAGGCTAGAAGCAGACAGACTTTTGTCGTTTTGTTATCTTTTGAATGTATTACATGTAAATTCAAGCCAAGGGCTTAATGTGTATTTGAGTTAGTACTTTCCTTTTTGTAACCAAGTGTTAACTTGGAAAGCTGTAAGCCCGTAGGGCATTTGCTTTTGTTGTTAAATGTAATACTCATTGTAATGAACTACTCTGATGAATAGAATATTTATCTTTTATATCAATGCATGTCTAAATTGGTGGGTTTTTAATGTTATTATTTTGAGGGCGTTACAACTTGGTATCAGAGCGTACCGGGTTCGAATACTTTGGGTACGTGGGAAGTGATTAGTATCACAATGGGTTTGTCTCGCTTGGTAGAGACGTATGTGTGACATTATGTGTTTATTGATAACATGTTTTGTGACTGTGGGTATGGGATTTAGTTTCTAGGATGTTGATGGAATCCTTGGGTTTCTGGGAGTCCTATTGGAAAGCACTTGATCAATGCTGTTTCTAACTGGAACTCTAGCAACCCTCGGGACTATCATTATCCGAAATGAAATTCGTAAGTGCTTATGTGATTATGTGCTTACATGGAGTGAATTATTGTTGTCCATTGCATTAGGATGCGAGTGTTATAGCTTCGGCACATTTGTGAATGTGCTAATGTTCTTCGTTACCTTTATTAGGATGTCAGGACGAGGACGTGGTGGTAGGCGAGGTAGGCCTAGGAGGCAGGAGTGCCTATACCGGATGATATTCCGGCGCAGCAGGAGGGTGTTGGCCAGGCCAATGTGGCCGAGCCAGCAGGTCAGCAGGCCATGGGCGCCTTAGCCCGCGAGATGGCAGGAGCATTGAGAGCATCCATGGACATTCTCAGGCTGAGAATTAAGTCCAGGCCCAGGTTGTTGATGCAGGGCCTTCTTTTCTGAAGAGGGAGTTCTTCCGGTCAAATCGGATGAGTTTTTGGGGATCCGAAAGAGCCACTTAAGGCTTGAGTGGCTGGAGCAGATGAGTAAGACGTTTGAGATGCTTGGCATCGAAGACGGGACTTTGAAAGTGACCTTGGCATCTTTCCAGCTCAAGGGGGATGCGGGTCAGTGGTGGAAGTTCATGAAGGGTCGTATTGGTGGCACTTGGAAGGCTTTTGTGGGAGCTTTCCAGGAGAAGTTCTTATCTCCAGCAGTCAGGGAGAAGCTGAGAGACCAGTTCTGCCAGCTTTTGCAGTTGAGTTCTTCAGTGGCCGAGTATGAGGCTGCTTTTACTAGCTTGTCCAGGTTCGCACCTGAACTTGTGGCGTCCGAGGAACGCCGCTGTATCGAGTTTGAGAAGAGGTTAGGCGTGGCCTCAAGATGAGAGTTGGTGGTTCTATGATCTGAGAGAATGGGCTTGGTTGATGCGGCAGCCCATATGGAGATCATGATGCAGGAGGAGGAAGCCGGATGGTCAGGGATGGTAGGAGACAGAGGGGTGCTAACCCTCAGCAGTCTCAGGGTGGTGTTGCTAGATCGACCTTTCCAGTGCCGAGTGCAGGCTCGGGGAGAGGCAATCAGGGAGATTTCACCTGTTACAAGTGTGGTCAGCTGGGCCACAAGGCTTCGGTTTGCCCACAGAGGGGAGGAGGTCAGGAGCTGCTTCTTCTTCGCTAGACCGCAGAGCCAGAGTCAGGGCAGGGGTCAGCCCTGTCTTGTTATCAGTGTGGTCAGGGGGCACCTGAAGAGGTTTTGCCCACAGTTGAGTGCACATCTGGTGCATCTGGCAGAGGCAGAGTCTTCAGCCAGCTCAGTCAGTGCAGGCCTCGAGGGCCAATCAGGGGGCTTCATCGTCCCAGTCTGTGCAGCAGTCGTATGCTCCGAGGGTGAGCAGGTAGATCAGGGGCCTTCAGGGCGCTTGTATGCTGTTACCGCGCAGGACCTGGTACCGGTTCCATCAGTTGTGAGAGGTACCTTTCTATTTTGCAACTCGGTTGCTAGTGTATTGATTGATACGGGTGCGTCTCATTCCTTTGTATCTGCTGCATTTGCATCTGTTTTGGAATTGGAGTTGGCACAATTAGCATCTCCTATATGTGTTGTATCACCTTTGGGGGTGAATTGATTTTGAAGCACGGATGTAGAGGTTGTGATATAGAGGTCGCCGATCATCGGCTTCCGTTCCCTTTTGTAGTTATGCCCATGAAGGGTTTTGATGTTATTTTGGGTATGGACTGGCTATCGTCATACCGGGCTGTTATCGATTGCTACCAGAGGGTCACAGTATGTACCTTGAGCGGGGAGTGTTTTCATTTCTTGGGGATCGGGTTGGTAGTGTGTTGCCACCGGTGTATGATCCGCGAGGGCGGAGTGAGCTTAGTGGTCTTCTTGCTAGCCTTTTGAGTAGTGAGTGTGATGAGACCCAGATTGTATTACAGAGTGGTTTGTGAGTATTCGGATGTTTTTCCCGAGGATCTCGTTGGTTTGCCACCTCACCGTGAGATTGAGTTCTCCATTGATTTAGTGCCCGGCACGGCGCCGATTTCTATGGCACCTTACCGTTTTGCCCCAGCCGAGTTGAGTGAGTTGAAGATTCAGCTCCAGGAGTTGCTGGATAAGGGCTTTGTTCGCCCTAGTGTTTCGCCGTGGGGAGCACCGGCCCTCTTTGCTAAAAAGAAAGATGGTGCCTTGAGACTTTGTATCGACTACCGAAGTTGAATCGGGCTACGGTCAAGAATAAGTACCCTATGCCCCGTATAGATGATCTATTTGACCAGTTGAAGGGTTCCCGTTGTTTCTCTAAGATAGACTTGAGATCGGGTTACCACCAGTTGAGGGTCAGGGAGGAGGATATTCCGAAGACGGCATTCCGTACGCGGTATGGCCATTATGAGTTTCTGGTGATGCCATTTGGGCTCACCAATGCACCGGCAGTCTTTATGGATTTGATGAACCGGATCTTCCGGAATTCTTAGATCGCTTTTGGTCGTTTTTGTGGACGACATTCTCATCTATTCACCTTCAGAGGAGGAGCACGAGGAACACTTGAGAGTGGTGCTCGAGTTACTTAGAACCCATAGGCTGTATGCCAAGTTTGGGAAGTGTGAGTTCTGGCTAGGAGAAGTCAAGTTCTTAGGCCATGTGGTTTCTGGAGAAGGGGTGTCTGTTGATACATCCAAGATTGAGGCAGTGCAAGATTGGGCACAGCCTAAGAGTGTGTTTGAGATCCGCAGTTTTCTGGGATTAGCTGGGTATTACCGCCGGTTTGTGAAGGATTTCTCCAGGTTAGCTTCGCCGTTGACTAGACTGACTCGGAAGGGAGTCAAATTTGTATGGAGTGAGACTTGTGAAAAGTCGTTCCAAGAGCTAAAAGTTAGATTGACCACCGCTCCGGTCTTGATTATTCCGAGAGAGGGTTGGGTTATGCAGTCTATTGTGATGCCTCACGAGAGGTTTGGGTTGTGTGTTGATGCAAGAGGGGAAAGTGGTTGCCTATGGCTCACGTCAGTTGAAAATACACGAGAAGAATTACCCTACACATGACCTAGAGCTAGCAGCAGTGATCTTTGCCTTGAAAATCTGGAGGCACTACCTTTATGGTGAGAGATTCAGGTGTTCTCGGATCAAGAGTCTGAAATATCTGTTTACACAGAAAGACTTGAACTTGAGGCAGAGGAGGTGGATGGAGTTTATTGAGGATTACGACTTCGAGTTGCATATCATCCGGGGAAGGCCAATGTTGTGGCCGATGCCCTTAGCAGGAAATCCATAGGTGATGTAGCTTGTATAGCCATCCGGGAGTGGGAGATGTTGGGTGCACTTGGCGAGTTTGATTTGCTTCTGGGCGAATCCGTTGAGGCTGCGGCCTTGTTTTCTGTTGTTGCCAGCCTACACTTGTGACTAGTGTTAGAGGCACAGAGAGGTGACCTTGAGGTAGAATCCCTTCGAGAGAAGATCTCCAGCGGAAGGTTGAGAAGGGTTTGTCTGTATCCCGACCAGAGTGTGAGATACCGAGACCGATTGTTTGTGCCGGAGTCCTTGCCGAGAGGAGGTACTCCGAGAGTTTCATCATTCACTTGCGGTGCATCCAGGAGGCACTAAGATGTATCGGATTTGGTCGCCAGTTTTGGTGGCGGGGTATGAAGAGAGATGTGGCAGTCTTTCGTGTCTAAGTGCCTTACTTGCCAGCAGGTGAAGGCCGAACATCAGAGGCCAGCGGGTTTGTTACAACCCTTGCCTATTGCTGAGTGGAAGTGGAAGCATGTCACTATAGACTTCGTTGTAGGTCTTCCGAGGACTCAGCGGGGTAGTGATGCTATTTGGGTGGTTGTAGACCGGTTGACTAAGTCGGTGCACTTCATCCCTATGCGCGTAAGAGATTCGGTAGATCATCTTGCCGACTTTTACATTCGAGACATAGTGAGGTTGCACGGGGTCCCAGTGACGATCGTCTCAGATAGAGATCCTCGTTTTACTGCTAGGTTGTGGCAGAGTTTGTAGAGTGCCTTGGGCATAAAGTTGATCTTTAGTACGGCTTATCATCCTCAGACTGACGGGTAGTCCGAGCGTACTATTCAGATCCTTGAGGATATGCTTCGAGGTTGTGTCCTTGACTTTAGTGGGACGTGGGAGAGGCACTTGCCCTTGGTAGAGTTTGCCTACAACAATAGTTTCCAGTCTAGTATCGGTATGGCACCGTTTGAGGCCTTGTATGGCCGACCGTGTAGGTCTCCAATTTGTTGGGCCGAGGTGGGTAATGCACCTTTGTTGGGTCCGGAGTTGGTGAGGGAAACGATGGAGAAAGTTGAGCTTATCCGTAGGAGGCTTGTCACAGCTCAGAGTCGTCAGAAATCATATGTTGACCGTAGGAGGAGACCTTTGGTGTTCGAGGTGGGTGATCATGTCTTTCTGAAGATATCACCTAGGCGGGGATTGATGAGGTTTGGGAAGAGTGGGAAGTTGTCCCCTCGGTTTATTGGCCCTTTTGAGATCCTTGAGAGGATTGGCGAGGTTGCCTATCGTTTAGCTTTGCCGCCGCAGTTGTCCGGAGTTCATGACGTGTTTCATGTGAGTATGCTTCGGAAGTATGAGCCGGATCCATCACATGTATTGGATTGGACCGACTTAGAGGTTGATGAGGATGCCTCGTATGAGGAGAGACCGGTTCGGGTCTTGGATAGGCGGGAGCAAGTCTTGCGAGGCAAGACCATTCCCTTAGTGAAGGTTTCGTGGAAACATCACGGAGTGGAGGAAGCCACTTGGGAATGTGAGTTGGAGGTCCGAGAGAAATATCCAGATCTATTTGTGGATGTTTGAGCATGTATTGTATATTTTGTTGTATTATTGAACCTTAAGAGTATTGAATATATGTTAGGTTGTAAAACATGGTTTATGTTTTGGTTCAATGAAAGTGTTTTGAAACTTGCTTCAAAATGGAAGTTTGATATAACATTGCATATGTTGAGTATTGTAGAATTGGAAATGTATCATGAACATTAGTTATGATATGAAATTGTTGAAATTGGAAAGGAAATGCATGTTGAAATGTATATGTGTGAAATGCCTCTTGACAAGAGATGGAATGACCGATGGGTCGAGTTATTGAATGTTGAATGTAACATTGTTTAAAATGGAGAAAAAATTGTTCTTTTAAAACTTGCACTTAATTTCGGGGACGAAATTCTTTAAGGGGGGAGGTTATAGCGATCCCGGGTTTTACCCCTTGTTGTACAGTGATCCGGACTTGTTCCGTGGATGTTAGCAGTTGTTTATATCTTGTTTACATCCTTTCATACTTTATTTGAGTTATAGGATGTGTGGGCAGGTTTGTTACAGGTTGGTTGTGTTTGGGAGCAAATGGTTGCTGCCCAGAATTTTGGTTCTTCGCTCGAGCGAGAAGTTTGTCGCTCGAGCGAGCTCTTTGTTTTGGATCCTTCGCTCGAGCCAGGGTTTGGTCGCTCGAGCGAGAGTCGAGTTTTGTATCTGGTGGATCGAGCGAGAAGTCTTGCGCTCGAGCATACGTCTGCGTCTCACTTTGACCTGAGAGCTGTGTTTCTTGGCTCGAGCGAGCTTTCCTTCGCTCGAGCGAGCATTCTGTCGCTCGAGCGTGCTTCTGGGTTGCAGACCTGAAGCTTCAAGTTGTTGGCTCGAGCGAGACTTTCTTCGCTCGAGCGAGTATTCTTTGTGTCTGGTCGCTCAAGCGACCAATCCTTCGCTCGAGCGAGCCTGTTATATATCAGTAGCAACAGCGAAAACATCACTTTTTCATCTTCTTTTTCTTTTTAAACCCTAGATCCGACTCTCTCTCTCTCTCTATACTTGTCTTCTCTCTAAGGTTTGATCTATCTAGAGTGAGTTTCTACCCTTAGTCCTTTGTTAAAAAGATAGAGTGGGTTGAGGGCTTCGTTTTAATCTGAAAAACTTGGGATTTGGAGCACGTTGGTTTTTGATCTTCATCTCCGTTTGAGCTCAAACTTCGAGGTAGGGATATCCTACTCCTCTTTATGAGCTTTGTCTTTGAATTTTAGCGTTTTGATACGTTGGGGTTGTTGGGTAATTTGAGAAAGTTTGGGTCTTTTGTGTAATTTTACAAAGTGGGGTTTTGTTTATAATAAACCATATGCATGTTTGGCATAGAGAAATGAGTTAATGATTGGATTATGATGAAAATGGAACCTTAGGGTTGTTATGTAATTATGGGAAAATGCCCTAATTACATTTAAATTAATTGTATAATTAATTTGAGAGAAAAAGAATTGAATTGAGAATGTTGAATTGGAATTGTTGGGATTAAAGGGTGTAGATGGATTTCTTTATCGCTCACCTAGTTGAATGTTGATATATATTCATTTGATACATTTATTTTCTGTTTAGAAATAACTGCTTTGGGCTATCGGTGGAGGATAGTCTTGATTGTTGTAGACAATGCATGATGGTTAGGCAAACCAAAACTAATCGATTGAGTATGCTATCGAATATAGCGACTGGAATAATACATTAACTTTATGTATTGATTGATTGTATATGATCTATGTTTATATACATGTGTTGTGTAGGAGGAGATAGGGGATGTACTCCATGGTTTAGGGGAAGATAGGGGATGGACCTCTAAACCGGATTTTGTGTGACGTTGATACAGCACTACAATGTGTATCAAGTGTTGATTATGGAAGTGTTCGAATTGATTTGATATAGCACTAAAATGTATATTGTTATCAATTGTGAAGTATAGAAGTGATTCTATGTTATGTTGATACAGCACCGAAATGTGTATCTTTCGTAAAGTGTGGAAATGGTTTATGTATTATCGATATAGCATTAAAATGTGTATCCATCATGAATTTCGAAAGTGTTTTAAAGATGAGTCTTAATCTCATTAAGTTATTTGGCTACGTGTTGAGCCTTGTTTTCAAACTCAAAGTTGAAAAAGAAATGGGAATGAAATAACATGGATTAATGTCATGAAACCGGAATGTGATATATGTAGATGTATCTGTGTTGACCATCTATCAACTGCTAATCTTTTAGTCATTGTTCATAGCTGGTTTAGTGTATTTCTACTGGGCTGTGGCTCACCCTTTATGGGACATCATTTTCAGGTACAGGTAGCATGCCACCTCCAAGGACATAGCTTGGGAGGTTAGAGGCAGACAGACTTTTGTCGTTTTGTTATCTTTTGGATGTATTACATGTAAATTCAAGCCAAGGGCTTAATGTGTATTTGAGTTAATACTCTCCTTTTTGTAACCAAGTGTTAACTTGGAAAGCTGTAAGCCCGTAGGGCATTTGCTTTTGTTGTTAACATGTAATACTCATTGTAATGAACTACTCTGATGAATAGAAGAATATTTATCTTTTATATCAATGCATGTCTAAATTGGTGAGTTTTAATGTTATTATTTTGAGGGCGTTACATCGTTTTCTATTCAAATAGATCGTTAAGGTGTAGTGGTTTATTGAATGAACTTTCATTTTCAATTTTGAAGCAACTTCCATTTTTATTTTTATTCAATTTCCTTTTCTATTCAACTTCCTTTTTTATTTAATTTCCAAATAGATCGTTTAGGTGTAGTGGTTTCTTGAATGAACTTTCATTTTCAATTTTGATGCAACTTCCATTTTTATTTTTATTAAACTTCCATTTTTATTCAATTTCTTTTTCTATTCAATTTCCTTTGTTATTCAATTTCCCAATAGATCGTTAAGGTATAGTAGTTTCTTGAATGAACTTCCATTTTCATATTTAAGCAACTTCCACTTTTATTTTTATTCAACTTCAATTTTTATTCAATTTTCTTTTCGATTCAACTTCCTTTTTTATTTAATTTCCCAATAGATCGTTAAGGTATAGTGGTTTCTAGAATGAACTTTCATTTTCAATTTTGATGCAACTTCCATTTTTTATTTTTATTCAACTTCCATTTGTATTCAATTTCCTTTTCTGTTCAACTTCCTTTTTTTTATTGAATTTCCAAATAGATCGTTAAGGTATTGTGGTTTCTTGAATGAACTTCCATTCTATTTTTATTCAACGTCCACTTCTTTTCAATTTCTTTTTCTATTTAACTTCCTTTTTTACTTTATTTCCAGATAGATCGTTAAGGCATAGTGGTTTCTTGAATGAACTATTATTGTTAATTTCATGCAACTTCGATTTTTATTTTTATTGAACATTAATTTTTATTCAATTTCTTTTTCCATTCAACTTCCATTTTTCTTTAATTTCAAAGTAGATCGTTAAGGTATAGTGGTTTCTGGAATGAACATCCATTTTAATTTTATGCAACTTCCATTCCTATTCAATTTCCTTTTCTATTCAACTTCATTTTTTATTTAATTTCCAAATAGATCGTTAAGGTATAGTGGTTTCTTGATTGAACTTATATTTTCAATTTTGATACAACTTCCATTTTAATTTTTATTCAACTTCCATTTGTACTCAATTTCCTTTTCTATTCAACTTCTTTTTTTTACTTAATTTCCAGATAGATAGTTAAGGTATAGTCGTTTCTTGAATGAACTTTTATTGTAAATTTTAGGCAACTTCGATTTTTATTTAGTTACCAAATAGATCGTTAAAGTATAGTCGTTTCTTGAATGAACTTCCATTTTAATTTTATGCAACTTCCATTTTATTTTTATTAAACTTCAATTTTTATTCAATTTCCTTTTTTATTTAGATTCCAAATAGATCGTTAAGGTATAGTGGTTTCTTGAATGAATTTCTATTTTCAATTTTGATGCAACCTCCATTTTTATGTTTATTCAATTTCCATTTTTGTTCAATTTACTTTTCCATTCGATTTCCTTTTTTATTTAATTTACAAATAGATCCTTAAGATATAGTGGTTTCCTGAATGACTTCCATTGTTAATTTTAGGCAACTTCCATTTTTATTCAATTTCCTTTTCTATTCAACTACTTTTTTTTTATTTAATTTCCAAATAGATCGTTAAGGTATAGTGGTTTCTTGAACGAACTTCTATTTTTATTTTTATTCAACTTTCTTTTTTATTTAATTTCCAGATAGATCATAGAGGTATAGTGGTTTCTTCAATGAACTTTTAATGCTAATTTTGTACAACTTCCATTTTTATTTTTATTGTACATCAATTTTTATTCAATTTCCATTCCCATTCAACTTCCATTTTTATTTAATTTTCAAATCGATCGTTGAGGTATAGTCGTTTCTTGAATGAATTCCACTTTAAATTTATGCAACTTCCATTTTTATTTTTTTCAACTTCCATTTTTATTCAATTTTCTTTTCTATTCAACTTGTTTGTTTTATTTAATTTCTAAATAGATCGTTAAGGTATAGTGGTTTCTGGAATGAACTTCCATTTTTATTTTTATTCAACTTCCATTTGTATTCAATTTCCTTTTCTATTCAACTTCCTTTTTTATTTGATTTCTAGATAGATCGTTAAGGTATAGGGTTTCTTCAATGAACTTTTATTTTTAATTTTATGCAACTTTCATTTTTATTTTTATTGAACATCAATTTTTAGTCCGTGTCCTTTTCCATTCACCTTCCATTTTTATTTAATTTCCAAATAGATCGTTAAGTTATAATCATTTCTTGAATGAACTTCCATATTAATTTTATGCAACTTCCATTTTTATACAATTTCCTTTTCTATTCAACTTCCATTTTTATTTAATTTCCAAATAGATATTTAAGGTGTAGTGGTTTCTTGAATGAACTTCTATTTTTAATTTTGATGCAACTTCCATTTTTGTTTTTATTCAACTTCCATTTTTATTGAATTTCCTTTTCCTTTCAACTTCCATTTTTATTTAATTTCCAAATAGATTGTTAAATTATAGTCGTTTCTTGAATGAACTTCAATATTAATTTTTTGCAACTTTCATTTTTATTTTTCTCCAACTTCCATTTTATTCAATTTCCTTTGCTATACAACTTCCTTTTTTTTTTATTTAATTTCCAAATAGATCGTTAAGGTATAGTGGTTTCTTGAATGAACTTCCATTTTTATTTTTATTCATCTTCCATTTGTGTTCAATTTCCTTTTCTATTCAAGTTCATTTTTTATTTAAATTGCAGATAAATCGTTAAGGTATAGTGGTTTCTTCAATGAACTTTTATTGTTAATTTTATGCAACTTCCATTTTTATTTTTATTGAACATTAATTTTTATTCAATTTCATTCTCCATTCAACTTCCATTTTTATTTAATTTTCAAATAGATCGTTATGGTATAGTCGTTTCTTCAATGAACTTCCACTATAAATTTATGCAACTTCCATTTTTATTTTTATTTAACTTCTATTTTTATTCAATTTTCTTTTTTATTCAACTTCCTTGTTTTATTTAATTTGCAAATAGATCGTTAAGGTATAGTCGTTTCTTGAATGAACTTCCATTTTTATTTTTATTCAACTTCCGCTTGTTCTCAATTTCCTTTTCTATTCAACTTCCTTTTTTATTTAATTTCCAAATAGATCATTAAGGTACAATGGTTTCTTGAATAAACTTCCATTGTTAATTTTATGCAACTTCCATTTTTATTTTTATTCAACTTCCATTTGTATTCAATTTTCCTTTCTATTCAACTTCCTTTTTTATTTAATTTCAAGATAGATCGTTAAGGTATAGTGTTTTGTTGAATGAACTTCCATTGTTAATTTTATTTAACTTCCATTTTTATTTTTATGCAACTTCCATTTTTATTAAATTTCTTTTTCTATTCAACTTTCTTTTTTTATTTAATTTCCAAATAGATCGTTAAGGTATAGTGGTTTCTGGAATGAACTTCCACTTTTATTTTTATTCAATTTCCTTTTCTATTAGCCATCACTTTTTATTTAATTTCCAGATAGATCGTTAAGGTATAGTGGTTTCTTGAATGAACTTTTTTTGTTAATTTAATGCAACTTCGATTTTTATTTTTATTGAATATCAATTTTTATTCAATTTTCTTTTCCATTCAACTTCCATTTCTATTTAATTTCCAATTAGATCATTAAGTTATAGTCGTTTTCTTGAATGAACTTCCATTTTAATTTTATGCAACTTCCATATTTTTTTTTTTTATTCAACTTCCTTTTTTATTCAATTTCCTTTGCTCTACAACTTCCTTTTTTTTTTATATTTAATTTCCAAATAGATCATTAAGGTATAGTGGTTTCTTGAATGAACTTCCATTTTTATTTTTATTCATCTTCCATTTGTATTCAATTTCATTTTCTAGTCAACTTCCTTTTTTATTTAATTTCCAGATAGATCGTTCAGGTATAGTGGTTTCTTCATTGAACTTTTGTTATTAATTTTATGCAGCTTCCATTTTTTTTTTATTGAACATCAATTTTTATTCAATTCCTTTTCCGTCAACTTCCATTTTTATTTAATTTTCAAATAGATCGTTAACGTATAGTCGTTTCTTGAATGAACTTTCACTTTAAATTTATGCAACTTCCATTTTTATTCAATTTTCTTTTCTATTCAACTTCCTTATTTTATTTAATTTCCAAATAGATAGTTAAGGTATAGTGGTTTCTGGAATGAACTTCCATTTTTATTTTTATTCAACTTCCACTTGTATTCAATTTCCTTTTCTATTCAACTTCCTTTTTTATTTAATTTCCAGATCGATCGTTACGGTATAGGGGTTTTCTTCAATGAACATTTAGTGTTAATTTTATGCAACTTTCATTTTTATTTTTATTGAACATCAATTTTTATTCAATGTCCTTTTCCATTCAACTTCCGTTTTTATTTAATTTCCAAATAGGTCGTTAAGTTATAGTCGTTTCTTGAATGAACTTCCATATTAATTTCATGCAACTTCCATTTTTATTTTTATTCAACTTCCATTTTTATTCAATTTCCTTTTCTATTCAACTTCCTTTTTTATTTAATTTCCAAATCGATCATTAAGGTATAATGGTTTCTTCAATGAACTTCCATTGTTAATTTTTCGCAACTTCCATTTTTATTTTTATTCAATTGCCATTTTTATTCAATTTCCTTTTTCTATTCAACTTCTTTTTTATTTAATTTCCAAATAGATCGTTAAGGTATAGTGGTTTCTTGAATGAACTTCCATTCTATTTGTATTCAACTTCCATTTGTATTCAATTTCTTTTTCTATTCAACTTCATTTTTTACTTAATTTCCAGATAGATCGTTAAGGTATAGTAGTTTCTTGAATGAACTTTTATTGTTAATTTCATACAACTTCGATTTTTATTTTTATTGATCATTAATTTTTATTCAATTTCCTTTTCCATTCAACTTCCATTTTTCTTTAATTTCCAAGTAGATCGTTAAGGTATAGTCGTTTCTTGAATGAACTTCCATTTTAATTTTATGTAACTTCCATTTTTATTTTTATTCAACTTCCATTTTTATTAAATTTCATTTTCTATTCAACTTCCTTTTTTATTTAATTTCCAAATAGATCGTTAAGATATAGTGGTTTCTTGAATGAACTTCTATTTTCAATTTTCAGGCAACTTCCATTTTTATTTTTATTTTCAACTTCCATTTTTATTCATTTTCCTTTTCTGTTCCACTTCCTTTTTATTTAATTTCAAATAGATCCTGAAGTATAGTGGTTTATTGAATGGACTTCGATTTTTAATTTTATGCAACTTCCATTTTGATTCAATTTCCTTTTCTATTCAACTTTCTTTTTTTATTTAATTTCCAAATAGATCATTATGGTATAGTGGTTTCTTGAATGACCTTCTATTTTTATTTTTATTCAACTTCCATTTGTATTCAATTTCCTTTTCTATTCAACTTTCTTTTTTATTTAATTTCCAAATAGATCGTTGAAGTTTAGGGATTTCTTGAATGAACTTCATTTTTTATATTTATGCAACTTCCGTTTTTATTTCTATTCCACTTCAATTTTTACTCAATTTCCTTTTCAATTCAACTTCATTTTTTATTTAATTTCCAAATAGATCGTTAAGGTATAGCGGTTTCTTGAATGAACTTCCATTTTCAATTTTGATGCAACTTCCATTTTTATTTTTATTCAACTTCCATTTTTATTCAATTTCCTTTTCTATTCACCTTCCTTTTTTATTTAATTTCCAAATAGATCGTTAAGGTATAGTGGTTTCCTGAATGAACTTCCATTTTTAATTTTATGCAACATCGATTTTTATTTTTATTCAACTTCCATTTTTATTCAATTTCTTTGTCTATTCAACTTATTTTTTTATATTATTTCCAAATAGATTGTTAAGGTATAATGGTTTCTTGAATAAACTTCTATTTTTAATTTTATGCAACTTTTATTTTTATTTTTATTCAACTTCCATTTTTATTCAATTTCTTTTTCTATTCAACTTATTTTTTTATATAATTACAATAGATCGTTAAGATATAGGGTGTCTTGAATGAACTTCCTTTTTTAATTTTATGCAACTTCCATTTTTATTTTTTATTCACTTCCATTTATATTCAATTTCTTTTTCTATTCAACTTCCTTTTTTATTTAATTTTCAAATAGATCGTTAAGTATAGTGGTTTCTTGAATGAACTTCTATTTTTAATTTTATACAACTTCCTTTTTATTTTTATTCAACTTCCTTTTTTGTTTAATTTCCAAATAGATCATTAAGGTATAGTGGTTTCTTGAATGAACTTCCATTTTCAATTTTATGCAACTTCCATTTAATTTTTATTCAACTTCCTTTTGTAGTCAATTTCCATTTCTATTCAACTTCCTTTTTTATTTAATTTCCAAATAGATCGTTAAGGTGTAGCGGTTTTTTGACTGAACTCCCATTGTTAATTTTATTCAACTTCCATTTTTATTTTTGTTCAACTTCCATTTTTATTCAATTTTCTTTTCTATTCAACTTCCTTTTTTATTCAATTTCCGTATAATCTTTAAGGTATATGGTTTCTTGAATGATAGCGATCCCGGTTTTTCCCCTTTTCTGTTTAATGGTATCCCAGACTCGGTTCTGTGGTTGAGGGTTGTTGCCTGCTGTGTTTGCATTTCCATCCTTTAACTCTTGGTAATTGAGTTAGAAATGTTTTGGGCGTGTTTCAAACAGGTTGGGTTGAGTTTTGGTCTCTAGTGTTGTTGCCCAGGTTTTAGGTGATCCGCTCGAGCGGGTCCCTTTGCGCTCGAGCGGAGTCTCCATACTTTATGTATCTTGTGCGTCTGCAAAACTACTACAGATGTGTTTTTCACGCTCGAGCAGATTTCCTTACGCTTGAGCGGGTCGCGCTCGAGCGGGTATCTTGGCGCTCGAGCGGGTGTTCAAACTCTGTAAAAATACTGGATGAGTGTAATATACGCTCGAGCGGGTTTCCTCTTTCCGCTCGAATGGGTGTGTTTTGCAGTTGTGTCTTGGCGCTCGAGCAGGTCTAGTTTTTGTGCTTGACGCTCGAGCGTCCTATTCTCCGCTCAAGTGGACTAGTCGTATATCAGATGGCAGCTGGGTGATTTTAAATCACTTTTCACACTTTCTTTCTCTCTCTTACTTTTCAAAACCTCCATCGGAGAGCACCTCACTCAAAAACTCCAACTTCTCTCTAGGGTTTGATCTAGTAGGAGTGATCTTCTATCCTTGGGCCTTTGTAAAAAGTGTGGAGCTTGTTGAGGGCTTCGTTTTGATCCGAAAAACTTTGGGATTGGAGCACTTCCGAATTTGGCTCTTCTTCCCCTTGGGTTCTCCATTTGAGGTAGGGATTCTCCTTGTTCTTTTTCAATACTCCGTCTATAGATAGACATGTGGTAGTTTTGTATTGCATGAAAATCATATCATGTTGAATTTCTTTGAAAACCATGTGAGGGAACCTAGGGTTGGTTGTTGGGGAATGATTATTTTGTCATTGATAGTTCTTTAGGCTAATTGGAGTGTAAATTAGCATGTTATTGTGGAAAGAAGAAAAAACCCTAAATTATGTTTTGATTTGGTAAATTAAAATGGAGGGTAGTTGATCAATATTTGTAAGTCTCTATTGTTAATAGGAATTGGGTGAAGGTGTTAATGCCTGAGGGATTAACTATGGCTTTGGGGTTGTTTTGGAAATGAATGTATTGAATCGAGTCAGGTTATGGTCTTATCATGAATGGAATTGGTTTTGTGAAATGAACAAGGGGTTTTGGAATTGGAAGATCCTGGAAGTTGATCTTGGAAATGGGAAATGAAATGTTAACTCTATGTGAGTTTCAGAAAAATAAATATGAGAATTGAATTATTGTATCTTGAGTGTTGAATACACACATTTGGGGGTTTTACCCTTATCTATCATACTAGTGTCGTTGATGGGTTTAAGATCTCATGAGAGTTGAGTCCTTATAATAGGTGTATTACAATCATGCATCTAGAGGTTTTGTCCTTGGTCATCGGCGGAGGATGACATGGTTGTGTTGAATTGTCGTGTATGCATTACACCTGTGTTGATTGATCAGTGTATGTAATGAAGTGCTATGATACATTATATATGTATAATTGTTAGGAAGGAGATAAGTGATGTACTCCAGTGTGTGGGAGGAGATAGGGGATGTACTCCACACACCTATGTGTTCATATACTTTAATACATTGCTTATGTATCTTGAATGGTTTATGTGTACATATTACACCTGTTGGTTATGTTCTGTGTATTGTGATTATTGGTGTTGTACACCGCGCTTATAATCAGAGGTACCGTTACCTTCCAGCTAGCGCTTGGAGAACTAACTGCGCTGAGAATCTAAGGTACCACACCCTTCCAGCTAGTGCCTGGTAAAATGGCATACCGTTGTGAGAGTTGTATCCTTGGCTTACTGTGCATATAGCCGGTAGAGCAGAGTTTTATTGTTTTTGTCTCAGTATATCTGAGTATATCATGGATTGCGAATGTTACAGTTTTGGAGAGCCGAGTTGCCTCATTTGTTGATTATATACATGTTGATGATTTGTTATCTCCTTTCTAAAAGGCATGCATGTATAGATATGAATGTATTGGGAAAGAACCAAAATGCCATTTCAAGATTTTGGAAAGTGTGAAGGAAATCGAGTATTTTGAAAATATGTTTTGAAAAGGGCACATCTGTTGTAAGTATGGAAAATGGGAAAAAGTAATGGGCTTAGAGAAATTGTTTTCTAAGAAGTTGTTATTGTAAGTTTGGGAACAAGGGGTAATGAAATGAAAAGAAAGGTGAATCGCTTATAGCGTTGAATGAAATGGCTATTTACGAGAAAAGTTCATACTTATGTATATTTTGTATAAACTGCCACATTACTATTCTAGTATGAGATTGAGCATTCATCATCATAGCTATCTGTAAGTTGTTACTGTTGAGGGCCATGTTGAGATCCCTACTGGACTATATGTTCATCCCACGTTGTTGAATCTTTTTCAGGTGTTAAGCAGGATGTGCTACAAGATTTGGGTCTTTTTACTTGTTGGCCACGAGGCCTCTTTTGTGTTGGCGGAATGCCATATATGAAAAAGGGTTACACCCTTCTTCTTGATTCTTTAATGATGTAAGCCTTAGGGCATTTTATTCAGTATGCTCATGTTGTAATTAATTTGCATACGGATGAGAGAATTGTTATTTATCTCTACTCATTGGACTAAAAAGTTTATTTCCGCATGTTATCTCTGAACTTGGATTAAGTTAATGAATTTGGTAACGGCTTCGAGTAATAAAAAGTGTATAGTGGTGTCTTGAATAAACTTCCATTTTTAATTTTATGCAACTTTCATTTTTATTTTTATTCAATTTCATTTTCTATTCAACTTCCTTTTTTATTTAATTTTCAAATAGATCTTTAAGTATAGTGGTTTCTTGAATGAACTTCTATTTTTAATTTAAAACAACTTCCTTTTTATTTTTATTCAATTTCGTTTTTTATTTAATTTCCAAATAGATCGTTAAGGTATAGTTGTTTCTTGAATGAACTTCTATTTTCAATTTTATGCAACTTCCATTTTTATTTTTATTCAACTTCCTTTTGTATTCAATTTCTATTTCTATTCAACTTCCTTTTTTATTTAATTTCCAAATAGATCGTTAAGGTATAGCGGTTTCTTGAATGAACTTCCATTGTTAATTTTATTCAACTTCTATTTTTATTTTTATTCAACTTCAATTTTTATTCAATTTCCTTTTCTATTCAACTTCCTTTTTTTATTCAATTTCCAAATAGATCTTTAAGGTATATGGTTTCTTGAATGAACTTTCATTTTTATTTTTATTCAATTTCCATTTGTATTCAATTTCCTTTTCTATTCACTTTCACTTTTTATTCAATTTCCAGATAGATCGTTAAGGTATAGTAGTTTCTTGAATGAACTTTTTTTGTTAATTTTATTCAACTTCGATTTTTATTTTTATTAAATATCAATTTTTATTCAATTTCCTTTTCCATTCAACTTCCAATTCTATTTAATTTCAAATTAGATCGTTAAGTTATAGTCGTTTCTTGAATGAATTTCTATTTTAATTTTTTGCAACTTCCATTTTTATTTTTATTCAACTTCCATTTTTATTCAATTTCCTTTGCTATACTACTTCCTTTTTTTATTTAATTTCCAAATAGATCGTTAAGGTATAGTGGTTTCTTGAATGAACTTCTACTTTAATTTTTATTCATCTTCCATTTGTATTCAATTTCCTTTTCTATTCAACTTCCTTTTTTATTTAATTTCCAGATAGATCGTTAAGGTATAATGGTTTCTTCAATGAACTTTTATTGTTAATTTTATGCAACTTCCATTTTTATTTTTATTGAACATTAATTTTTATTCAATTTCCTTCACCATTCAACTTTCATTTTTATTTGATTTTCAAATAGATCGTTATGGTATAATCGTTTTTTGAATGAACTTCCATTTTAAATTTATGCAACTTCCGTTTTTATTTTTATTCAACTTCCATTTTTATTCAATTTTCTTTTCTATTCAACTTCTTTTTTTTTATTTAGTTTCCAAATAGATCGTTAAGGTATAGTGGTTTCTTGAATGAACTTCCATTTTTATTTTTATTCAACTTCCATTTGTTCTCACATTCCTTTTCTATTCAACTTCCTTTTTTATTTAATTTCCAAATAGATCGTTAAGGTACAATGGTTTGTTGAATGAACTTCAATTGTTAATTTTATGCAAATTCCATTTTTATTTTTATTCAACTTCCATTTGTATTCAATTTCCCTTTCTATTCAACTTTTTTTTTTTTTTAATTTCAGATAGTAGATCGTTAAGGTATAGGTTTTTTGAATGAGCTTTTATTGTTAATTTTATGCAACTTGCATTTTTATTTTTATTGAACATCAAATTTTTATTCAATTTCATTTTCTATTCAACTTCCATTTTAATTTTATGCAACTTCCATTTTTATTTTTATTCAATTTCCTTTTCTATTTAACTTCCTTTTTTATTTAATTTCGAAATAGATCGTTAAGGTATAGTGGTTTCTTGAATGAACTTCCATTGTTAATTTTATGCAACTTCCATTTTTATTTTTATTCAACATCCTTCTTTATTCAATTTCCTTTTCTATTTAACTTCCTTTTTTATTTAATTTCCAAATAGATCATTAAGGTATAGTGGTTTCTTGAATGAACTTCCATTTTTATTTCTATTCAACTTCCATTTGTATTCAATTTCATTTTCTATTCAACTTCCTTTTGCACTTAATTTCCAGATAGATCGTTAAGGTATAGTGGTTTCTTGAATGAACTTCCACTTTCAATTTTATGCAACTTCCATTTTTATTTTTATTCAACTTCCTTTTTTATTATATTTTCATTTCTATTCAACTTCGTTTTTTATTTAATTTCCAAATAGATCGTTAAGGTATAGTGGTGTCTTGAATGAACTTTCATTGTTAATTTCATTCAACTTCCATTTTTATTTTTAATCAACTTCCATTTTTATTCAATTTCCTTTTCAATTCAACTTCCTTTTTTTATTTAAGTTCCAAATAAATCGTTAAGGTATAGTGGTTTCTTGAATGAACTTCCATTTTTATTTTTATTCAATTTCCATTTGTATTCAATTTCCTTTTCTATTCACCTCTACTTTTTATTTAGTTTCCAGATAGATCGTTAAGGTATAGTGGTTTCTTGAATGATTTTTTTTGTTAATTTTACGCAACTTCGATTTTTATTTTTATTGAACATCAATTTTTATTCAATTTCCTTTTCCATTCAACTTCCGTTTCTATTTAATTTCCAATTAGATCGTTAAGTTGTAGTCGTTTCTTGAATGAACTTCCATTTTAATTTTATGCAACTTCCATTTTTATTTTTATTCAACTTCCATTTTTATTCAAATTCCTTTGCTATACAACTTCGTTTGTTTATTTAATTTCCAAATAGATCGTTAAGGTATAGTGGTTTCTTGAATGAACTTCCATTTTTATTTTTATTCAACTTCCATTTGTTTTCAATTTCCTTTTCTATTCAACTTCCTTTTTTATTTAATTTCCAAATAGATCGTTAAGGTACAATGGTTTCTTGAATGAACTTCCATTGTTAATTTTATGCAACTTCCATTTTTATTTTTATTCAACTTCCATTTGTATTCAATTTCCCTTTCTATTCAACTTCCTTTTTTATTTAATTTCAAGATAGATCGTTAAGGTATAGTGGTTTTTTCAATGAGCTTTTATTGTTAATTTTATGCAACTTCCATTTTTATTTTTATTGACCATCAAATTTTATTCAATTTCCTTTTCTGTTCAACTTCCATTTTAATTTTATGCAACTTCATTTTTATTCAATTTCCTTTTCTATTCAACTTCTTTTTTTATTTAATTTCCAAATAGATCGTTAAGGTATAATGGTTTTTTGAATGAACTTCTATTGTTATTTATGCAACTTCCATTTTTATTTTATTTAACTTCCATTTTTATTCAATTTCCTTTTCTATTCAACTTCATTTTTTATTTAATTTCCAGATAAATCATTGAGGTATAGTGGTTGTAACGCCCTCAAAATAAACCCATAGATCATACATTCAAGACATCCATAAACTTAAGGGAATAAAGCAGAATTCTATTTATGAGAGTATTCATTACAAAAGTATTACTTGTTTACATCAAAAGTAAATGCCCTATGGGCTTACAACTTTCCAAGCCAACACTTGGTTACAAAAAAAGAGAGTGCTAACTCAAAACACAAAATAAGCCCTTGGCTTGATTTACATGTAATACACAAAATAATCACAAAAGGGAAGCCTTCAGCTTCTACAACCTCCCAAGCTACATCCTTGGAGGCGGCATATCACCTGTACCTGAAAATGATATCCCATATAGGGTGAGCCAACGCCCAGTAGAGATATGCTAAACATAACATGAGCAATAACTAAAACATTAGTGTAGACACCCCATTTTTGACCGTCCTCAAGACTTGGACGTCACCGTTGGAACACTCGGTGATTATCCATGTTTGTGTTCGTTTGGAGTTCCCGGAGTTCTCGGCCCGCGCGCCTTGCCTCAGGACCTCCAAACTCGACCGTTTTGTGTTTGGTTTTGCACCCAACACTTGTGTTTTGCCTTGGAAGGGCAGGGAATGCTTTGTGAGGCATCCCTACACACCACCGGCTGGGGCTAGAGGCCACCGGCTGGCTAGAGTTTCCATCGGCACTATATTGTGCCGGTCGGCACTATTTTGTGCCGGTCGGCACTGTTTTTGGCAAAATGACCATTTTGCCCTGCCGACTACTTTACAGCTACTTTCTGAGATATTTTTAGACAGCTGTTTAGCTCTTGTTTCCCCTCCATACACGTGTATGGAGGGATGAGCCCTTGGATGACTTAGTTTGTAAGTCTTTGTTGCCTATAAGGAGAAGGCTCTTCTCTTGGCTCAAAGGTTAGCAAAATTTAGAGAGTTAGAGGGGAAAAGAGAGAGAGAAGCTCTGGTTTTTCTAGGGTTTGAGTTGCATACACCTTCTATCTCTATTCTTCTCTTGTGTGTCTAGGTGTTTTGTGCCTTACTATTGCACACAAACACCTAGTGTCTCACCTTTCCTTGCAACTGAGGTTCTAAGGGCTGGTTTTCAGTGTTCTTGACTGGTTTGGAGCTCAAGGAGCCAACAACTCCAACCTTTGTGAAGAAAAGCTTCAAGGGTAAGAAACTTACTTTATTTACACCTTTTTTGCACTCCATTTTTGCCTAGTTTAAAATAGTTTTTGAGCTTAGTGTTTGGCACAAAAAAGTTCTGTTTTTTAACCCTCTTCATTGTTATTAAGGGTGTTTTGTGGTTGGGGAAGTTTGACCCCCTTTAGGCCTTGAAAAGGGCTCATTTTTGTGCTATTTTGGAGAGATCCGGGACTTGTGTGCTTGGACCTCTCCACCACTGAAATCTTGAGGGATTTCAATGGTGGAGATGGTGCCTTAAAGTCCTAGAAAGGGGAGGGCCACCCCCTCTCCTTGATGTCCTTGGAAAAGGCAAGTTTTGGCTTCCAAAGGAGCACCATGTTTGAGTGTGTGTTGAGCATGCCTTGGTTGTTTTCCATGCTTATATTGCCATGATATAACATGCCTCCAAGTTGGTTTTGGCCTCCTATGCATGCTTAGTATAGTTGCCTTGTAATGCCTCCTTATGCCTTAACATGTCTAGGTAGCGTGCCTCCATTTCTAGCATGTTTTAGACTTGTGTTTGTGAAGACTTTGTGCTCATATTACCATGTTTTAGCTCTGTCCATAAGTATCTTGGTCAATCTTAGCATGTTTAGTATGGCTCCCTTGTATTTGGCTTGTTGGCCTTAAGAGCATGAGTGTGTAGCATGCTTTGTTTGCATGATTTTGATGGTTTGGAACCATTTCTTGTGTTATTTCAGTCCCCTAGAAGTGCTTGTATGTTTACATTGCATGCCTCTTTGTGACTTCTTAGGAGCATGTGTTAAATGCTCCATGTGTTGGTCATGTTGCATGCCTTTGATTTCAAGCTTCTTAGATGCCATCTAAGTGGTCCTTTGGGCCTATTTTGACATGCTAAAAATCTGTTTTAGGTTGATTAGCGCATGCCATGAATGTTTGTGCAAAGTGTGGTTCAATGCCCAATTAGCTTGCCTTAAGCCTAGGCTATTCTCATGCTTTGTTTGATTTGATTTGTTGCATGATTTGGCATCATGTTTGAAATGGATTTCAGAGCTTTTCAATGCATGCCATTAGTCCATGTTTGGCTTCTTTAAGTATGCTTGAATGTTGCTTGTTTATGCCTTGGGTTTGGCACCTTAACATGTGCATGTGTGTGTGTGTGTTGAGTCCCCAATTGTAGGCATTTTGGCTACTGATTTTAGGCCTTTTTGAGTTGCCTAATTCATGTCTAAGTCCATCATTTCATTGGTTTGCATGTTTGCCTTACATGCTTGTTTGTATGCTTGCATGAGCACCTTGCATTGTCCATGTTGCATACTAGTTTGCCATGCTTAGGGCTTCGTCATATTAACATGCATGCCAAGCTTCTTGACCAAGTCATGATAGAGGTTTGAGCACCCTTGTTTGTTTGTTTGCATTGCATGCATTTGAAATCAAAGTTGCATTCTTGGTTCTTAGGGCCATCATGCATGAAAATGCGCGATTGGTGGTTCGAGGATCGAGGCATATACCCCATTGAGTCATTAACATGATGTGGGGTGTGTATAGTGCATAAATACCTTGAATTACATTGCCATGCAATTTGTTGCCCTCTGCTGCTGTGAGTTGCAGGTTTTGCAGGCATTTTGTGCCGACCGGCACTTTTTAGTGCCGACCGGCAGTGAATTGGCAGCCGATAGCTTCACTCAGTGCCGGTGGCCACATCCTTAAGCCGGTGGTGTTGTACCTCAGCCGGTGGTACTCCCCAGTGCCCTGAGAGGCACTCTTGGGACTTTGGCAATTTTCAGAGGAGGGTAGCAGGGAAAACAGAGGCACACTTGCATGACAGTGCGATTCCGAGCCAATTCCGAGCGCGCGCTGCATTTGGACCCTCCTCCCGAGGCATTTACTGTTTTAATTAGATTAATTATTTGTCTAATTAATTTAGTGAATTTGTAATAATTAATTAGCTTGCGTAGTTAATTATTTGTATTATTATTTTGGTCCCTCCGAGCGAGGGCAAAATTGTAATAAGTGTGTGTGAGTGGGTGTATGTCTTCCAATCTCCATTTCTTTCCATCCCTTTTATTTACCTGCTTATGATGGTAGATTAGGGCACGTCTATTTTCAGCATACCTTATGCAATGCATGTGTGCATCCATGCATTTGTTTACATGCATCGGGCTCGGTACATCATACAAACTGCATCGTGCTTTCAATTCCAAATTGAATACGTGATAGTTGTTGCATTTCATGTGCCATGCTTAGGATAGCCGAGCCTGTCTAGATTACATTCCGCATGCGATGCATTAGCCACTTAACATAAACTAGGTCATGCATGTTGGCTAACCAGGTTATTTGTTTTTGGCACAGAATACGATGTAAGTATTTTATGCTTTAGCACTTCGCATGCGTGTGAATGCTAACATGACAGTATGCTTACCATGCGGCTAACTATGTGTTATAAACTGTTTGAATGCCTGTGGGTGGAGGTTGGATTGCTTGAGTTGGGAATACTCATTGAAATCCGTGTTTTAGCCTGCTCGCGAGTAGCAATTTCAAACTGTTTTCCTAAAAAGACGGATGTGCAATGCTTATTTCCAAATTAGGCGATCTAGTCTATACTTGTTCGCTGCGCGCATAACATAGTAATTCTAGGCTAATAATTGGAATAAGAACACATAATGTTTTCAAAAAAGGATATCACGGTTAGTAGAGGCCGGTCTTCGGACCGGGCGAAAGGGGGTGCTCATAGCTGACCTTCCCCGATCGTACCCAAGCTCCCGAGCCAAGTCACTTTGGTGATGACGGACACGTGGCCTTCGGCACCGAGTCAGGGTTTCCTAAATTCCCCCATTAAAAAATATTTAGGTGGCGACTCTGTAATCTGGCAAAGCAGTCCATGTTTGGCACTACTTTTTCAAAAATCTGTTTTTCTTCAAAACGATTTGCCAGAGTTGGACTCTTTGGTTCAGATTTAGAACCGCGACACAAAAGGGAGTCCGAACTGTAGAGCGAAGACCACGGGCGCGTCTACAATTAGCATTTGATAAATGTTTAACTCATATAAACCAACGTGCAACACAATCCAATTCCATGACAGATATGTCCATATTTCATTCCACTTTCCTTTACTTATCAAATTTTCAATTCATAACATGGCTCAGAACCTGGTCAACAATTTATTGAGACTACGACTCATATTAAAGCACTTCCTTTTTAAATGAGATAACAACTCATATCAAAACACTTCTATACTTCACAATAGATGCACATGTTTGCTGTATCAATGTCACATTAAAACACTTCCATACTTCACAATAGATACACATGTTTGCTGTATCAATGGAGTCCATCCCCTATCTCCTCCCAAATAATATCAGGTTTAGGAGTCCATCCCCTATCTCCTCCCAAACCGTGGAGTACATCCCCTATCTCCTCCCACACAATACAATGCATATAAACACTTATCATATACAATGATCAATCAACACATATATTCGATGTATTATTCCAACCGTCATATTCAATGACATATTCAACGTGATTAGTGTCAGTTTTCCCTAATCAACATACAGTGTCTACAACAATCAAGACTATCCTCCACCGATAGCCTAAAGCAATTATTTCTAAACAGATAATAAATGCATCAACAGATAAATTATCAATATTTCCAAAGGTGAGTGATTAACTTATCCAACTCCACCATTCATTCTCATAACTCCTCAATTTCATTATTTCCAACTCAATTTCATATTTTCATGACTTTCCAATTAATTGTACAAATTAATTCATAACAACAAATTAGGGCTTTCCTCCCCCTTTTCTCAACATTGACCCAAAGGCTCAAATATTTTCATTAAACATCAATAACCTCATCTTAAGACCCAAAATATACATGTGTGAGTCAAAAGAACAAAACCCCTCTATATATATTTTGAAACCCTAACCCCCAAAATTACCCAACTACAACATTACATCAAAATAACTACAATTTTATGTCAAAGACCATAAATATGAGTAGTTATCCCTACCTCGAAATGAAGAGACCAAATGGAGAAGATGGAGAAAACTCAAGATGCTCCAAACCAAAAGATTTTCGGATCAAAGTGAAGCCCACACCAAACTCTACCTTTTATACAAAGGAACCAAGGTAGAAACACTCTAGAACTAGATGGATTCTTAGAGAGAGAGTGTGTGTAGAGAGAGAGGCTGCCGAAATTAGGGTTTTGAAAAGTTAGAGAGAGAGAGAAAGTTGAAAAAGTGATTTAAAATGACCCATCTGCGATCTGATATACGTATGACCCGCTCGAGCGGAGAATAGGACGCTCGAGCGTCAGACACAAAAAACTTAACCCGCTCAAGCGCAAAAGACCCGCTCGAGCATAGATTACACTCCTCCAGTACTTTTACAGACTTCGAACACCCGCTCGAGCATCAGATACCCGCTTGAGCGCGACCCGCTCGAACGTAAGTAAATCCGCTCAAGTGTGAAAAACACACCTGCAGTATTTTTGCAGACGCACAAAATGTTGAAAGGATGTAAACACCGCTCGAGCGCAAAGGGACCCGCTCAAGCGGATCATCAAAAATCTGGGCAACAAGAATAGAGACCAAAGCTCACCCAACCTGATACAAACCTGCCCAACACATCCTAAAATTCAAATATAAGGAATTAAATGACGAAAATGAAACAAATGCAACAATACTCAACCGCAGAACCTAAGTCCAGAATACTGTACATAAAGGGGAAAACCCGGGATCGCTATAACCTCCCCCCTTTAAAGAATTTCGTTCCCGAAATTATATATAAGTTTCAAAAAAAACAAGACTTCTCAATTCTCAACAATATTACAATTCGATATT
This sequence comes from Camellia japonica, assembly GCA_030407325.1. Lineage (NCBI taxonomy): Eukaryota > Viridiplantae > Streptophyta > Magnoliopsida > Ericales > Theaceae > Camellia > Camellia japonica. The sequence continues at coordinate 5,495,554 of JAPPVO010000003.1, forward strand.
CCACATCCTAACCCATTACCGGTCATCCCATCTCTATTCAAGAGGCCATTTACAATATAATTCAATATGCATTAACAACATGCCTTTCTTTGAAATTCAAAAATTTCCAATATCATATGCCACCATTTCATAACATATTCAATGTTAAAGATATATTTGCATTGCCATAGTACATTCAACATATACAATGCTACATTAACTTTCATTTTTAACGCATTTACCAAAACATTCCCATAAACTGAAACATATACAATGTTTTACAACTTAAGACTTGTTCAATGCTCTTAAGGTTCATCAATACAACAAAATATTCAACATATGATCATACATCCACAAATAGATCCGGATACTTCTCTCGGACCTCCAACTCGCGTTCCCAAGTGGCTTCCTCAACCCCGTGATGTTTCCACAAAACTTTCACCAAGGGTATCATCTTGCCTCGCAAGACTTGATCCCGCCTATCCAAGACCTGAACCGGTCTCTCCTCATACGAGGCATCCTCATTTACCTCTATGTCGGTCCAATCCAATACATGCGATGGATCCGGCTCTTATTTCTGAAGCATACTAACATGAAACACGTCATGCAATCCGGACAACTGCGGCGGCAAAACTAAGCGGTAAGCAACCTCGCCAATCCTCTCAAGGATCTCAAAAGGGCCAATAAATCGAGGGGACAACTTCTCACTCTTACCAAACCTAATCAATCCTCGCCTAGGTGATATTTTCAAGATAACATGATCACCCACCCCAAATACCAAAGGCCTCCTCCTACGGTCGGCATAACACTTTTGACGACTCTGGGCTATAACAAGTCTCTTACGGATAAGCTCAACTTTCTCCGTCGTCTCCCGAACCAATTCNATAATTAATACACAAATGTTCTGTATTAACTCAACAGTCAAACAATTGACTCAATTCCAGTTATACCTAAGCCGCATGCAAGGTCTACAACAATCAATGGCTATCCTCCACCGATAGCCCAAAACAGTTATTTCTAAACAAGAAATAAATACATCAATGAATGTAAATTTAACATTCCCAATTCTACAATATGAATTAAACCAAATTCCACATTATTCCTTTAAATTAATTATACAAATTAATCTAAACCAAAACCCTAAGGTTTCTTCCAAAATTACCAAACTACCTACCAAAATCCACTACCACATACCAAAATTACCAAACTACCCCCACATACCAAAATACCAACACTTAGATTAAAGCGTATAAATGGAGTAGGAAATCCCTACCTCGAAGATATAACTCAGAAAGAAGAAGATGAAGATGATGCCCAAACTTCAAAGTGCTCCAAACAAGAATTTCTCAGATTAAATGGAAGCCCTCACTCCCCTCTATCTTATTTGTAAAGCAACTAGGGCAAAAACCCACCCTAACTAGATCAAACCTAGGAGAGAAGGTGTTTAGAGAAGAGAGAACTCGGACTTAGGGTTTTGGATCAAAAGGGGCTGAAAAACTGTTTTAAAATACGCTGCTGCGTATTTATACCTGATAGGCTCGCTCGAGCGAAGACCTGGTCGCTCGAGCGACCAGACACAAAAAGCCTCGCTCGAGCGAAGAAATGCTCGCTCGAGCGAATAACAAACAGCTCGCTCGAGCGAAGAAAGCTCGCTCGAGCCACAAACACTGCTCAGGTCTAAGTACTGGACGCAAGCTCGCTCGAGCGAAGGGACCCTGGCTCGAGCGAAGGACCAAAATCAAAGACCTCGCTCGAGCGAAGAAGAGCTCGCTCGAGCGACCAACCCAAAAACTGAACATGAACTCTTGGTTTCAAACCCAACCAACCTGTAAAACCTGCCCAACAATCCTATAACTCAAACTGAAGAATTAAAGGACAACAACAACAATAAATAATATCTACGGAACATAAGTCCGGATACAAATCAAATGGGAAAACCGGGGTCGCTATATCAACTTTGGCCCAAAGGCACAAATATCAACAACCAACAACAAATACCATCATTTTAAGACCCAAATTACATATTTATGAGTCAAAATAATAAAACCCCTTTTTCATACCTTTGAAACCTAACACCCAAATTACCCAATCAAACCATTTATACAAAAGCTCAACATCTATGTTAAAGCACATAAGAATGAGTAGGAATCCCTACCTCAAGAGATGAAACTCAATGGAGATGATGGAGAAATCTCAAAGTGCTCCAAACCAAGAAAATTTTCGGATCAAAATGAAGCCCAAACCAAGCTCTACACTTTTTGTAAAGACACTAAGGGAGTAGATCACTCAAGATAGATCAATCCCTAGAGAAAAGGTATTTTCTAGAGAGAGGAGCTCTCAGAAGATGGTTTAGAAAAGTAAGAGAGAGAAAGGAAATGAGAAAAGTGATTCAAAATCACCCAACTAATATCTGATATACGTATGACCTGCTCGAGCGGCGAATAGGATGCTCGAGTGTCAAGCACAAAAAATGGACCCGCTCGAGCGCAAGGGTACCCGCTCGAGCGCCAAGACACAATTGCAAAACACACCCGCTCGAGCGCAAAGGGAAAGCTGCTCAAGCGTAGATTTCCCCCTTCCAGTACTTTTATAGACAATGAACTACCCGCTTGAGCGCCAAGATACCCGTTCGAGCGTAATAAAATCCGCTCGAGCGTGAAAAACACACCTGCAGAAGTTTTGCAGAGGCACGAAATGCTGAGAGTGTGTAAACCCCGCTCGAGCGCAAGAAGACCCGCTCGAGCGGATCACTTGAAAACTGGGCAACAAGGTTTGAAACTCAAACTCAAGCAATCTGTAACAACCCTGCCCAACACATCCTAAAACTCAAATATATGGAATTAAAGGATGACAACACGGCATACACAACAACCAACTCCACGGAACCGAGTCCGGAATACAATAACTAAAGAAAGGGAAAACCGGGATCGCTATAAATGAACATCCATTTTAATTTTATACAACTTCCATTTTTATTTTTGTTCAACTTCCATTTTTATTCAACTTCCTTTTCTATTCAACTGCCTTTTTTATTTAATTTCCAAATAAGTCGTTAAGGTATAGTGGTTTCTTAAATAAACTTCCACTTTCAATTTTGATGCAACTTCCATTTTTATTTTTATTTAACTTCCACTTTTATTCAACTTTCTTTTCTATTCAACTTCCTTTTTTTATTTAATTTCCAAATAGATCGTTAAGGTATAGTGGTTTCTTGAATGAACTTCCAATTTTATATTTATGAGACTTTCACTTTTATTTTTATTCAATTTCAATTTTTATTCAATTTCATTTTCTATTCAACTTCATTTTTTATTTAATTTCCAAATAGATCGTTAAGATATAGAGGTTTTTTGAATGAACTTCCATTTTTATATTTATGCAACTTTCATTTTTATTTTTTATTCAACTTCAATTTTCATTCAATTTCCTTTTCTATTCAACTTCCTTTTTTTATTTAATTTCCAAATAGATCGTTAAGTTATAGTGGTTTCTTGAATGAAATTTCATTTTTATTTTTATTCAACTTCCATTCGTATTCAATTTCCTTTTCTATTCAACTTCCTTTTTTATTTAATTTTCAGATAGATCGTTAAGGTATAGTGGTTTCTTCAATGAACTTTTCTTGCCAATTTTATGCAACTTCCTTTTTTATTTTTATTGAACATCAATTTTTATTCAATTTCCTTTTCCATTCCACTTCCATTTTTATTTCATTTCTAAATAGATCGTTAAGGTATAGTCGTTTCTTGAATTAACTTCCATTTTAATTTTATGCAACTTTCATTTTTATTTTTATTCAATTTCTCTTTCTATTCAACTTCCTTTGTTATTTAATTTCCAAATAGATCATTAAGGTATAGTGGTTTCTTGAATGAACTCCCATTTTCAATTTTGATGCAACTTTCATTTTTATGTTTATTCGACTTCCATTTTTATTCAATTTCATTTTCTATTCAACATCCTTTTTTACTTAATTTCCAAATAGATCGTTAAGGTATATTGGTTTCTTGAATAAACTTCCATTTTTATTTTTATTCAACTTCCATTTCTTTCAATTTCCTTTTCTATTCAATTTCTTTTTTATTTAATTTGCAGATAGATCGTTAAGGTATAGTGATTTATTCGATGAAGTTTTATTTCTAATTTTATGCAATTCCCATTTTTATTTTTTTTGAACATTAATTTTTATTCAATTTCCTTTTCCATTCCACTTCCATTTTTATTTCATTTCCAAATAGATCGTTAGGGTATAGTCGTTCCTCGAATGAACTTCCATTTTAATTTTATGCAACTTCCATTTTTATTTTTATTCAACTTCCATTTATATTCAATTTCCTTTTCTATTCAACTTCCTTTTCTGTTTAATTTCCAAATAGGTAGTGAAGGTATAATGGTTCTTGAATTAAATTCTATTGTTAATTTTATGCAACTTCCATTTTTATTTTTATTCAACTTCCATTTTTGTTTAGTTTCCTTTTCTATTCAACTTCCTTTTTTATTTAATTTCCAAATAGGTCGTTACGGTATAGTGGTTTCTTGAATAAACTTCCATTTTCAATTTTGATGCAACTTCCATTTTTATTTTTATTCAAGTTCTAATTTTATTCAATTTCCTTTTCTATTCAACTTCCTATTTTGTTTAATTTCCAAATAGATCGTTAAGGTATAATGGTTTCTTCAATGAACTTCCATTGTTAATTTTATGCAACTTCCATTTTTATTTTTATTCAACTTCCATTTTTATTCAATTTCATTTTCTATTCAACTTCCTTTTTTTGTTTAATTTCCAAATAGATTGTTAAGGTATAGTGGTTTCTTGAATGAACTTCCGTTTTTATTTTTATTCAACTTCCATTCGTATTCAATTTCCTTTTCTATTCAACTTCTTTTTTTAATTTAATTTCCAAATAAATCGTTAAGGTATAGTGGTTTCTCAATGAACTTTTCTTGCTAATTTCATGCAACTTCCATTTTTATTTCTATTGAACATCAATTTTTATTCAATTTCCTTTTCCATTCCACATCCGTTTTTATTTCATTTCCAAACATATCGTTAAGGTATAGTCGTTTCTTGAATGAACTTCCATTTTAATTTTTTGCGACTTCCATTTTTATTTTTATTCAACTTCTATTTTTCTTCAATTTCCTTTTCTATTTAACTTCCTTTTTTATTTAATTTCCAAATAGATCATTAAGGTATAGTGGTTTCTTGAATAAACTTCCATTTTCAATTTTGATGCAACTTCCATTTTTATTTTTATTCAACTTCCATTTTTATTTAATTTCCTTTTCTATTCAACTTCCTTTTCAATTTAATTTCCAAATAGATCATTAAGGTATAGTAGTTTCTTAAATTAACTTCCATTGTTAATTTTTTACAACTTCCATTTTTATTTTTTTTCAACTTCCGTTTTAATTCAAATTACTATTATATTCAACTTCCTTTTTTTATTTAATTTCGAAATAGATTGTTAAGGTATAGTGGTTTCTTGAATGAACTTCCATTTTTATTTTTATTCATCTTCCATTTGTTTTCAATTTCCTTTTCTATTCAACTTCCTTTTTTATTTAATTTCCAGAAAGATCGTTAAGGTATAGTGGTTTTTTCCATGAACTTTCCTTGCTAATTATATGCAACTTCCATTTTTATTTTTATTGAACATCAATTTGTGTTCAATTTCCGTTGCCATTCAACTTCCATTTTTATTTAATTTCCAAATAGGTCGTTAAGGTAAAGTGGTTTCTTGAATAAACTTCCATTGTTAATTTTATACAACTTCCATTTTTATTTTTATTCAACTTCCATTTTAATTCAATTTCCTTTTCTATTAAACTTCCTTTTTTTATTTAATTTCCAAATATATCGTTAAGGTATAGTGGTCTCTTGAATGAACTTCCATTTTTATTTTTATTCAACTTCCATTTGTATTCAATTTCTTTTTCTATTCAACTTCCTTTCTTATTTAATGGCCAGATAGATCGTTAAGGTATAGTGGTTTGTTTACTGAACTTTTATTTTTAATTTTATGCAACTTCCATTTTTATTTTTATTGAACATTAATTTTTATTCAATTTCCTTTTCCATTCCACTTCCATTTTTATTTTATTTCCAAATAGACCGTTAAGGCATAGTCGTTTTTTGAATGAACTTCCATTCTAATTTCATGCAACTTCCATTTTTCTTTTTATTCAACTTCCATTTTTATTCAATTTTCATTTCCCTTCAACTTTCTTTTTTATCTAATTTCCAAATAGATCATTAAGGTATAGCGGTTTTTCAATGAACTTCCATTTTCAATTTTGATGCAACTTTCATTTTTATTTTTATTCAACTTCCATTTTTATTCGATTTCCATTTCTATTCAACATCCTTTTTTATTTAATTTCCAAATAGATCGTTAAGGTATAGTGGTTTGTTGAATAAACTTCCATTTTTATTTTTATTCAATTTCCTTTTCTATTCAATTTCCTTTTTTATTTAATTTCTAGATAGATCGTTAAGGTATAGTGGTTTATTCAATGTACTTTTATTGCTAATTATATGCAACTTCCATTTTTATTTTTATTCAACATCAATTTTTATTCAATTTCCTTTTCCATTCCACTTGCATTTTTATTTAATTTCCAAATAGATCGTTAAGGTATAGTCGTTTCTTGAATGAACTTCCATTTTAATTTTATGCAACTTCCATTTTTATTTTTATTCAACTTCCATTTTTATTCAATTTACTTTTCTATTCAACTTCATTTTTTATTTAATTTCCAAATAGAACATTAAGGTATAGTGGTTTCTTGAATGAATTCCATTTTCAATTTTGATTTTGCTTTCATTTTTATTTTTATTCAACTTCTATTTTTATTCAATTTCCTTTTCTATTCAACTTATTTTTTATTTAATTTCCAAATAGATCGTTAAGGTATAGTGGTTTCTTGCATGAACTTCCATTTTTATTTTTATTCAACTTCCATTTGTATTCAAATTCTATTCTATTCAACTTCCTTTTTTATTTGATTTACAGATAGATCGTTATGGTATAGTGGTTTCTTCAATGAACTTTTATTGTTAATTTTATGGAACTTCCATTTTTATTTTTATTCAACTTCCATTTTAATTCAATTTCCTTTTCTATTCTACTTCCTTTTTATATTTAATTTCGAAATAGATTGTTAAGGTATAGTGGTTTCTTGAATGAACTTCCATTTTTATTTTTATTCAACTTCTGTTTGTATTCAATTTTTTGTTCTATTCAACTTCTTTTTTTATTTTATTTCCAGATAGATCGTTAAGATATAGTGGTTTCTTCCATGAACTTTTCTTGATAATTTTATGCAACTTCCATTTTTTTTTATTGAACATCAATTTTTATTCAATTTCTTTTTCCATTCCACTTCCATTTTTATTTCATTTCCAAATAGATCGTTAAGATATAGTCGTTTCTTGAATAAACTTCCATTTTAATTTTATGCAACAGAAATTTTTATTTTTATTCGACTTCCATTTTTATTCAATTTGCTTTTCTATTCGACTTGCATTTTTATTTAATTTCCAAATAGATCATTAAGGTATAGTGGTTTCTTGCATGAATTCAATTTTCAATTTTGATGCAACTTTCATTTTTATTTTTATTCAACTTCTATTTTTATTCAATTTCCTTTTCTATTCAACTTGTTTTTTGTTTAATTTCCAAATAAATCGTTAAGGTATAGTGGTTTCTTGAATGAACTTCCATTTTTATTTTTATTCAACTTCCATTTGTATTCAAATTCTGTTCTATTCAACTTCCTTTTTTACTTAATTTACAGATACATCGTTATGGTATAGTGCTTTCTTCAATGAACTTTTATTGCTAATTTTATGCAACTTCCATTTTTATTCTTATTGAACATCAATTTTTATTCATTGTTCTTTTCCATTCCACTTCCACTTTTATTTCATTTCCAAATAGATCGTTAAGGTATACTGGTTTCTTGAATAAACTTCCATTTTCAATTTTGATGCAACTTCCATTTTTATTTTTATTCAACTTCCATTTTTATTCAATTTCCTTTTCTATTCAACTTCATTTTTTATTTAATTTCCAAATAAATCGTTAAGGTATAGTGGTTTCTTCAATGAACTTCCATTGTTAATTTTATGCAACTTCCTTTTTATTTTTATTCAACTTCCATTTAAATTCAATTTCCTTTTCTATTCAACTTCTTTTTTATATTTAATTTCGAAATAGATTGTTAAGGTATAGTGGTTTCTTGAATAAACTTCCATTTTTATTTTTATTCAGCTTCCATTTGTATTCAATTTCTTTTTCTATTCAACTTATTTTTTTTATTTTATTTCCAAATAGATCGTTAAGGTATAGTGGTTTCTTCAATTAACTTTTCTCTGCTAATTTTATGCAACTTCCATTTTTATTTTTATTGAACATCAATTTTTATTCAATTTCCTTTTCTATTCCACTTCCATTTTTATTTCATTTCCAAATAGATCGTTAAGGTATAGTCGTTTCTTGAATGAACTTCCATTTTTATTTTATGAAACTTCCATTTTTATTTTTATTCAGTTTCCATTTTTATTGAATTTCCTTTTCTATTCAGCTTCCTTTTTTTATTTTATTTCCAAATAGATCGTTAAGGTATGGTGGTTTCTTGAATGAATTTTCATTTTTATTTTTATTCAACTTTCATTTGTATTCAATTTCCTTTTCTATTCAACTTCTTCTTTTATTTAATTTCCAGATAGAACGTTAAGGTATAGTGGTTTCTTCTATGAACTTTTCTTGCTAATTTTATGCAACTTCTATTTTTATTTTTATTCAACTTCTATTTTTATTAAATTTCCTTTTCTATTCAACTTCCTTTTTTATTTAATTTCCAAATAGATCATTAAGGTATTGTGGTTTCTTGAATGAACTTCCATTTTCAATTTTGATGCAACTTTCATTGTTATTTTTATTCAACTTTCATTTTTATTCAATTTCCTTTTCTATTCAACTTCTTATTTTATTTAATTTCCAGATAGATCGTTAAGGTATAGTGGTTTCTTCAATAAACTTTTCTTACTAATTTTATGCAACTTTCATTTTTATTTCTATTGAACATCAATTTTTATTCAATTTCCTTTTCCATTCCACATCCATTTTTATTTCATTTCCAAATAGATCGTTAAGGTATAGTCGTTTCTTGAATGAACTTCCATTTTAATTTTATGCGACTTCCATTTTTATTTTTATTCAACTTCCATTTTTATCCAATTTCCTTTTCTATTTAACTTTCTTTTTTATTTAATTTGCAAATAGATCGTTAAGGTATAGTGGTTTCTTGAATAAACTTCCATTTTCAATTTTGATGCAACTTCCATTTTTATTTTTCTTCAACTTCCATTTTTATTTATTTTCTTTTTTTATAGTGGTTTCTTCAATGAACTTTTATTGTTAATTTTATGGAACTTCCATTTTTATTTTTATTCAACTTCCATTTTAATTCAATTTCCTTTTCTATTCTACTTCCATTTTATATTTAATTTCGAAATAGATTGTTAAGGTATAGTTGTTTCTTGAATGAATTTCCATTTTTATTTTTATTCAACTTCCGTTTGTATTCAATTTTTTTTTTCTATCCAACTTCTTTTTTTATTTTATTTCCAGATAGATCGTTAAGATATAGTGGTTTCTTCAATGAACTTTTCTTGATAATTTTATGCAACTTCCATTTTTATTTTTATTGAACATCAACTTTTATTCAATTTCTTTTCGCATTCCACTTCCATTTTTATTTCATTTCCAAATAGATCGTTAAGGTATAGTCGTTTCCTGAATGAACTTCCATTTTAATTTTTTGTAACTTCCATTTTTATTTTTATTCGAATCCATTTTAATTCAATTTACTTTTCTATTCAACTTCCTTTTTTATTTAATTTCCAAATAGATCATTAAGGTATAGTGGTTTCTTGAATAAATTCCATTTTAAATTTTGATGCAACTTTCATTTTTATTTTTATTCAACTTACATTTTTATTCAATTTCCTTTTCTATTCAACTTTTTTTTTTATATTTAATTTCCAAATAGATCGTTAAGATATAGTGGTTTCTTGAATGAACTTCCATTTTTATTTTTATTCAACTTCCATTTGTATTCGAATTCTGTTCTATTCGACTTCCTTTTTTATTTAATTTACAGATAGATCGTTATGGTATAGTGGTTTCTTCAACGAACTTTTATTGTTAATTTTATGCAACTTCCATTTTTATTTTTATTCAACTTCCATTTTAATTCATTTTCCTTTTCTATTCTACTACCTTTTTATATTTAATTTCGAAATAGATTGTTAAAGTATAGTGGTTTCTTGAATGAACTTCCATTTTTATTTTTATTCAACTTCCGTTTATATTCAATTTTTTTTTTCTATTCAACTTCTTATTTTATTTTATTTCCAGATACATCGTTAAGATATAGTGGTTTCTTCATTGAACTTCTCTTGGTAATTTTATGCAACTTCCATTTTTATTTTTATTGAACATCAATTTTTATTCAATTTCCTTTTCCATTCCACTTCCATTTTTATTTCATTTCCAAATAGATCGTTAAGGTATAGTCGTTTCTTGAATGAACTTCCATTTTAATTTTATGCAACTTCCATTTTTATTCAATTTTCCTTTTCTATTCAACTTCCTTTTTATTTAATTTCCAAATAGATCATTAAGGTATAGTTGTTTCTTGCATGAATTCCATTTTCAATTTTGATGCAACTTTCATTTTTATTTTTATTCAAGTTCCATTTTTATTCAATTTCCTTTTCTATTCAACTTGTTTTTTGTTGAATTTCCAAATAAATCGTTAAGGTATAGTGGTTTCTTGAATGAACTTCCATTTTTATTTTTATTCAACTTCCATTTGCATTCAAATTCTGTTCTATTCAACTTCTTTTTTTATTTAATTTACAGATAGATCGTTATGGTATAGTGGTTTCTTCAATAAACTTTTATTGCTAATTTTATGCAATTTCCATTTTTTTTTTATTGAACATCAATTTTTATTCAATGTCCTTTTACATTCCACTTCCATTTTTATTTCATTTCCAAATAGATCGTTAAGGTATACTGGTTTCTTGAATAAACTTCCATTTTCAATTTTGATGCAACTTCCATTTTTATTTTTATTCAACTTCCATTTTTATTCAATTTCATTTTTTATTCAACTTCATTTTTTATTTAATTTCCAAATAAATTGTTAAGGTATCGTGGTTTCTTTAATGAACTTCCATTGTTAAATTTTATGCAACTTTCATTTTTATTTTTATTGAATTTCCATTTTTTCGAATTTCCTTTTCTATTCAGCTTCTTTTCTTTATTTTATTTCCAAATAGATCGTTAAGGTATGGTGGTTTCTTGATTGAATTTTCATTTTTATTTTTATCCAACTTCTATTTGTATTCAATTTCCTTTTCTATTCAACTTCTTCTTTTATTTAATTTCCAGATAGATCGTTAAGGTATAGTGGTTTCTTCATTGAACTTTTCTTGCTAATGTTATGCAACTTCCAGTTTTATTTTTATTCAACATAAATTTTTATTCAATTTCCTTTTCCATTCCACTTCCATTTTTATTTCATTTCCAAATAGATCGTTAAGGTATAGTCGTTTCTTGAATGAACTTCCATTTTAATTTTATGCAACTTCCATTTTTATTTTTATTCAACTTCCATTTTTATTTAATTTACTTTTCTATTCAACTTCCTTTGTTATTTAATTTCCAAATAGATCATTAAGGTATAGGGGTTTCTTGAATTAATTCCATTTTAAATTTTGATGCAACTTTCATTTTTATTTTTATTGAACTTCCATTTTTATTCAATTTCCTTTTCTATTCAACTTTTTGTTATTTAATTTCCAAATAGATCGTGAAGATATAGTGGTTTTTTGAATGAACTTCCATTTTTATTTTTATTCAACTTGCATTTGTATTCATATTCTGTTCTATTCGACTTCCTTTTTTATTTAATTTACAGATAGATTGTTATGGTATAGTGGTTTCTTCAATGAACTTTTATTGTTAATTTTATGCAACTTCCATTTTTATTTTTATTCAACTTCCATTTTAATTCAATTCCCTTTTCTATTCTACTTCCTTTTTATATTTAATTTTGAAATAGATTGTTAAGGTATAGTGGTTTCGTGAATGAACTTCCATTTTTATTTTTATTCGACTTCTGTTTGTATTCAAATTTTTTTTCTATTCAACTTCTTTTTTTATTGTATTTCGAGATAGATCGTTAAGATATTGTGGTTTCTTCAATAAACTTTTCGTGGCAATTTTATGCAACTTCCATTTTTATTTTCATTGAACATCAATTTTTATTCAATTTCCTTTTCCATTCCACTTCCATTTTTACTTCATTTCCAAATAGATCGTTAAGGTGTATTCGTTTCTTGAATGACCTTCAATTTTAATTTTATGCAACTTCCATTTTTATTTTTATTCAACTTCCATTTTTATTCAATTTATTTTTCTATTCAACTTCATTTTTTATTTAATTTCCAAATAGATCATTAAGGTATAGTGGTTTCTTGCATGAATTCCATTTTTAATTTTGATGCAACTTTCATTTTTATTTTTATTCAATTTCCTTTTCTATTCAACTTGTCTTTTGTTTAATTTCCAAATAAATCGTTAAGGTATAGTGGTTTCTTGAATGAACTTCCATTTTTATTTTTATTCAACTTCCGTTTATATTTAATTTTTTTTTTTCCATTCAACTTCTTTTTTTATTTTATTTCCAGATACATCGTTAAGATATAGTGGTTTCTTCAATGAACTTCTCTTGGTCATTTTACGCAACTTCCATTTTTATTTTTATTGAACATCAATTTTTATTCTATTTCCTTTTCCATTCCACTTCCATTTTTACTTCATTTCCAAATAGATCGTTAAGGTATAGTCGTTTCTTGAATGAACTTCCATTTTAATTTTATGCAACTTCCATTTTTATTTTTATTAAACTTCCATTTTTATTCAATTTTCCTTATCTATTCAACTTCCTTTTTATTTAATTTCCAAATAGATCATTAAGGTATAGTGGTTTCTTGCATGAATTCCATTTCAATTTTGATGCAACTTTCATTTTTATTTTTATTCAAACTTTCCATTTTTATTCAATTTCCTTTTCTATTCAACTTGTTTTTTGTTTAATTTCCAAATAAATCGTTAAGGTATAGTGGTTTCTTGACTGAACTTCCATTTTTATTTTTATTTAACTTCCATTTGTATTCAAATTCTGTTCAATTCAACTTCCTTTTTTATTTAATTTACAGATAGATCGTTATGGTATAGTGGTTTCTTCAATGAACTTTTATTGCTAATTTTATGCAACTTCCATTTTTTTTTTTTTATTGAACATCAATTTTTATTCAATGTCCTTTTCCATTCCACTTCCATTTTTATTTCATTTCCAAGTAGATCGTTAAGGTATTGTCACGACCCCAAACCGCCCCTAGTAGGATGGTGCCGTGATGGCCGGTAATCCGTGATTACCGAAGGCCAACTTACAATGATCACACACAATCAGAGTATAATATACATATGGGGCTCACAAATGCGGAAGCAATAGATCAACATACAAGTGGTCCATAAGAGCCGTGCATAAATCAAATGGAATCGCATACAAGATATAGCTTTACAACCAGTTGAAATGGCAAAAATACAAGTTACATCTTGATCAAAAGGCTTCTCAAGCCGACATGTACAAAATACAATGAATACAAATCAAGAAGCATGATTTTCAAGACTGGCCGACGTAATTACAACATTGCCGACATGAACACAAAACAATGCCGACATAATCATGAATCCAAAACAAGCTGTGCAAAGTACATCTAGGCGTCGCCGCCGTCCTGCTCATCACCTACATATATATAGAGAGGGTGAGCTTGGATACTCAGTGAATGGTACAAATAATAAAGGTGTTGCATGAATATAGCCGAAGTCTTTTCAAAACAAAGCATGCCAAAACCATACGAATATTAGCCGAGATTCTTTCGAAACAAAACACATCAAACCTTATCAAATCAGGGGATGAACCGTATTCATCTATCAAATCTTACAAGTCTCAAGGGGTGCTTACTGACATCGGCGAAACACAAACCAAGCTTTCCGAACAAACAAATCCACGCGGTAAACGTCAGTGGCAAACAAGACTGTGCGATCCGTAATCGATTAGTCAAAGGTACTGCGAAAGTTTGTAGTCCTGCAGCAAAGGGACTTGTGTTGTAAGCCCTTAGCTCTTTTTAACACGATGGTCTTGTGTTACTTAGGCCCGTAGCCTGCTTTAACACTATATCTTTCCAAGGAAAGGACCGTATCCTTTTTATACTTAGTACTGCGAAAGTTTAGAGTCCTCCAGCACAAGGACTTTCATACATAGTACTGCGAAAGTTTAGAGTCCTCCAGCACAAGGGATTCAAAGAAACATCAAAACAGAACTTATACTTGATACATCAAAATAGAGCTAATCATTCATGCTTAACAAATACTTTCATCGAAACAAAGCAAAACAAGATTGATCAAAACGGCCTATATAACATAGCTTTATTAGAATACCACTCACATAGTTCTTCTCGGTGTAGGCTCAATGCAAAGATCAAGGTCCTACAATCACATGGCAAATACATTCTCAAAACAAGCTTTACATGCATGCAATGATCCCGGCATTCTCCAGATCCAAGTCAAAACAAAGCAAAACATTGGGGGGTGTAAACACATTTTTTCGTCCTATGAAAACACACTGGGGTACCAAACCAGGCCTTTGCCGAGGTCCACACTCCCTCGCCCGAGGTGTGGTCCCGAAGGCCACATTCAAAAGCAAAGTCGGGAAAACCTGGGTTCCCTTTGAAGAACATGAAGAGACATGATCATCAAGAACATGCATGCTAAAATCATAACTCGTTTATTCCAAAAAACTGAGATTTCATGCTATGAATTCAAAAACATGGACCTGGGTACCCATACAAGAGGTCATGCAAGAACAAACACAAAAACATGATTCTAGTTTCAAACTTTCGGTCAAACGAGACTTTTTCTTCAAAAACTCAAGAACACCATTTCTCTTCAAGAACCAACTTCAAACTGATGCATGACATGCAAAACGAAATCAATCATGCAATGTAGCTTAACAGTCAATAAGATTAACTAGAGTAGAGCAAGAATCTAACCTCAAAACTCAAATCTAACGGTTCGATCCTCGAAGATCAAGCTCGGAACTCTACTCTCTCACTCTAAAACTCCTTCCTTCTTCCTCTAGAGCTTCTCTCTCTAAAGACAAAGATTTGAGACAAAATGATTTGTTTCTAGGTCTGCCGGCTGTCTTAACACACAGTTCGGACACGTGGCATTATCGGGTTGGTTCAACTCAAAAGGTGACTGATTGATAAGACAAGTCTATGACAAAGCGTATACAACTAGCTAACAGGCAGACACATCGGCAAGCAATGATGTCGGCTAAAGTCAAAGCTTGGCAACAGGTTATCAAACATCGGCTAGGGAGGACGACACTTGACTAAGCTGTGCTACACCTTGGCCTGGGTGTGCCACACTCGGTCTGGGTCATACCTGCCCAAGGACAAGATTACAAGTGCAAAACATCTCGGCCTAGATGATACACTCCTCGGCCTTGGTTCCGAAACCTCGGCCCAGATAGTGACATCTCGGCAAACATGCCCAGGGTGAAGGTGGAGGTCAACCGAGTGGTTTCCAAAATAATTCTAAGTACAAAGGTTCAAAGGTGACTAAGCTCAAGATGACTCGGCTACACGCCAAGCAAGCAACAAATTCATGCAAGCAACATTTCAAACAAGCAAGACAAAACAAGAACAAACAAGATTGCAACATCATAAGACATCATCAGGTATGTATGCAAACATGGTCAAGTCACAATGAGGGTGTTACATCCTACCCCCCTTAAAGAAGTTGGTCCCAAACTTAGATTACCTTGCTCCAAGAATAATTCTGGATGTCGAGTTCTCATTTCCTCTTCCATTTCCCATGTGGCATCCTTGCCGTAATGCTGTTTCCATTCGATCTTTACCATCGGTATCGACTTGTTTCTCAACTGCTTGACTTGTCTATCGACAATACACATCGGCTTCTCATCATAGCCTAAATTCTCATTAACTTCAATCCCAAAATAATCAATCACATGCAATGGATCCCGAATATACTTTCTTAACATCGACACATGAAACACATTATGGACTAGGCTTAATTCGGGTGGCAAAGCAAGTCTGTAAGCAACGTGGTAAACCTTGTCAAGAATTTCAAATGGCCCAATATAACGAGGTGCTAACTTACCTTTCTTCCCAAATCTGGAAACTCCTTTCATTGGCGAAACTTTCAGGAATACATGATCCCCAACTTCGAATTCTATCTCATTCCTTCTCTGGTCGGCGTAGCTCTTTTGTCGGCCTGGGCAGTCTTAATCCTCTGTTGAATAAGTTTAATCTTCTCTGTTGTTACTTGAATCAATTCGGGACCAAGCAGAGCTCTGTCTCCAACTTCGGTCCAACATATCGGCGACCTACACTTTCTTCCGTACAAGGCTTCATATGGCGCCATGCCAATGCTAGCTTGATAGCTGTTGTTGTAAGCGAATTCTACTAAGGGTAAATGCACTCCCCAACTTCCTTGGAAGTCCAAAACACATAGTCTAAGCATATCTTCAAGTGTCTGAATAGTCCTCTCCGTTTGCCCATCTGTCTGTGGGTGAAAAGCTGTACTAAATCTCAGTTCGGCTCCAAAAGCCCTCTGTAGACTCTGCCAAAATCTGGAAACAAACTTCGGATCTCGGTCTGACACAATTGACATCGGCACTCCATGAAGTCTAATAATCTCGTTCACATACAATGAGGCAAGTTGATCGGCGTTGAAGGTAGTTTTAACAGGTAGAAAGTGTGCTGACTTCGTTAACCTGTCAACAACAACCCAAATCGAATCCATACCTTTCTGTGTCTTCGGCAAACCAATCACAAAATCCATGGAGATGTGTTCCCATTTCCACTCCGGAATCGGCAAAGGTTGAAGAAGTCCTGCTGGCCTTTGATGCTCGCTTTCACTTGTTGACAATGCAAACACTGAGACGAATTCTGCTATTTCTCCTTTCATATTCGGCCACCAAAATGTCTGCTTCACGTCTTGATACATCTTAGTGTTCCCTGGATGAATGGCAAACTTAGAACTATGAGCTTTCTGCAAAATTCTCTTCTTCAACTCTGGGATGTCGGCCACACATAACCTTCCTTCAAACTTGAGCACTTGGTTTTCAATGGTGTACCCTGATCTCGGCTTCGTAACAATCTCATCGGCTACCCTTCTGAAGAATCCATCCTCCATTTGTCTCGCCTTAACTTCCTCAACAATAGTCGGTTCTGCTGAAATCATGGTTAGACATGCCAAACTTCCTGTTACCTTTCTGCTCAAAGCGTCGGCCACGGTGTTAGCTTTACAGGGGTGATATTGGATTTGCATGTCGTAGTCCTTCAACAATTCGAGCCATCTTCTCTGCCTCATATTCAATTCCTTCTGAGTGAACAGGTACTTTAAGCTCTTATGATCTGTAAAAACTTGACAAGAGGCTCCATACAAGTAGTGACGCCAAATCTTCAAAGCAAATACTACGGCTGCTAGTTCTAAATCGTGGGTAGGATAGTTCTTTTCATGTGGCTTCAACTGACGGGATGCATACGCTATGACTTTGCCCCCTTGCATCAATACGCAACCCAAACCCTTATGCGATGCATCACTATAGATGTGAAACTCTTCATTACCTGATGGAAGTACAAGAACTGGTGCTGTGACTAACCTCGTCTTCAACTCCTGGAAGGCTGATTCCCGATCTTCGTCCATTCAAACGCTGTCCCTTTTGGTCAATTGCGTCAACGGAATTGCAGTCCTGGAGAAATCCTTCACAAACTTCCTGTAATAACCTGCCAAACCCAGAAAACTCCGAACCTCGGACACATTAGTCGGCCTCGGCCAATTCACAACAGCTTCAATTTTACTAGGATCAACTGAAATACCCTCTTCATTAATCACATGACCCAAGAATGAATAGTAGAAAGCCAAAACTCACACTTGTTAAACTTAGCATACAATTTCCGGTCTCTCAAAATCTGTAAGGCAAGTCTCAAATGATTCTCATGCTCAGCTTTACTCTTAGAATAGATCAATATATCATCAATGAAGACAACTACAAACTCATCCAAATATGGTTTGAAGACTCTGTTCATTAAATCCATGAATGCAGCAGGGGCATTGGTCACTCCAAAAGGCATCACTAAAAATTCATAGTGGCCATATCTTGTCCGGAAAGCGGTCTTCTCAACATCCTCGGCTTTAACCTTAAGCTGATGGTAACCCGACCTGAGATCAATTTTGGAAAAGACTCGTGCTCCTTGCAACTGATCAAACAAATCATCTATCCTAGGTAATGGGTACTTGTTCTTAATGGTGACCTTATTAAGTTCTCTGTAGTCAATGCAAAGACGGAGTGTGCCATCCTTTTTCTTAACAAATAAAACGGGTGCTCCCCATGGTGAAGTGCTCGGCCTAATAAACCCTTATCCAACAATTCTTGTAGTTGCAGTTTCAATTCCCTAAGTTCAGCTGGGGCCATTCTATAGGGTGTTTTGGAGATCGGTTGTGTTCCCGATATGATATCAACAGTAAACTCTATTCCTCTATCAATTAAGTGGCCAGGCAAATCATTTGGAAAGACGTCGGCAATTCATTGACAACTGGAATGTCGGCTAAACTAGTATTTCCATTCTGATCATTCAGTATGCTACACAAGAAACCTTGACATCCTTTCCGAATTAACTTATAGGCTCTAACGGACGAAATCAAATAAGGTGGGGGCACTACCCCTGTACCCTGAAATGTAACCTCGGCTAGATTTGGGGGTTTCAATGTGACACTTTTTGAAGTACAATTAATAGATGCATGATTCGCGACTAACCAATCCATTCCCAGTATGACATCGAAATGAGTTATGTCCAAAGGCATCAAATCTACTAACAACTCAACATTCTCAATCTTAACAATGCATGCTCTATAAACGGATGCAACAATTATAGATCTCCCAGATGGAGTAGACACAGATAATATATAATCAAGGGGTTCTAGTTCTCTATTAATCTTCTCGGCAAACTTAGCAGATACGAATGAATGCGTAGAGCACGAATCAATCAATACATATGCATCATGAGAGCAAATTGGAAGTATACTTGACACCACTGTCTCAGCATTCTGAGTGTCTCCTGGTACCAGTGCAAAAACTCTGCCATGTCTCATCTGCCCTTTCCCAACGTTGCCCTTCTGAACGGAACCCGAGGCATCCTCATCCTTCTTGCCATCAACAGTCTTTGCCTTGGGACAATCCCTCACATAGTGTCCCATTTCACCACATTCATAACAAGCTCCAGACGCTCGACGACAAACCCCGAAATGTGACTTCCCACAACTCGAACACGTCGGCTTCGCACCACTTTCCTGTCTTGGGTAGGCTGGGCTGCTAACATTCGCTTTCTTCTTGGTAGTAAACTGTGTTCGGCGACTGTCAAAATTCTGTATTTTCCTCTGGTTCTCTCCTGAACTCTGGTATCTGTTCAAGTTAGCTTCAGCCAGGATGGCTTTATCCAATACTCCGGTGTAAGTTGGCATGTTGTGCAAGTTAACCCGGTCTTGTATCGGTCCACTGAGCCCACTCTCAAACTTCCTAGCCTTCATATACTCATCCAGCGTGAATGTTGCCAGTGCTACTTTCTGAGCGTCGGTGCTGGGAAAGATCTCGAACAATTTTTCCATTTCTAGAACCCACGCTTCGGCTTTCATCGGCTCTATGCCCCCTTGGAATCTCGGTGGCTTCATTTTCTTGAACTCCCTGATCAAAGCTATCGTGCCATCCCCATATAAGGCTGGCTGCGGAGGAACCTGCGGCACTGGAGGAGGTGGAGGCGGAATTACATTTCGGCCGTTGGTCTGCTCGGCCTGAGTCGACGTGGCACTAGCATACTGCTGTCTTGTTTGCCTCAACTCGCGGGCCAAACCTTCAACTACCCTTTCCAGTCTGTCCATCCTGTCTTCGGGCTGGTCTCTGCCAATTGGAGGTCTACCTCTCCTCATGATGCTATGAGTATGCAAAGTGTGACTTTTAAACAAAATAAGCAAATAACCACGTAGGCAAGTAACAAACAAGCATACCAAGTTGATGCGCACATTGTTCAAATAGCAAGCAATATGATGCAATCTTAACATCCTTCTAAGGGAAATCCTTGCTCTTTAGGACTCAAAGTGTGTGATAACGTATACTAAGGAACTTGTGCTCTGATACCATTCTGTCACGACCCCAAACGCCCCTAGTAGGATGGTGCCCGTGATGCCGGTAATCCGTGATTACCGAAGGCCAACTTACAATGATCACAACAATCAGAGTATAATATACATATGGGGCTCACAAAGCGGAAGCAATAGATCAACATACATGTCCATAAGAGCCGTGCATAAATCAAATGGAATCGCATACAAGATATAGCTTTACAAACCAGTTGAAATGGCAAAATACAAGTTACATCTTGATCAAAAGGCTTCTCGACGCCGACATGTACAAAATACATGAATACAAATCAAGAAGCATGATTTTCAAGACTGGCCGACGTAATTAAACATGCCGACATGAACACAAAACAATGCCGACATAACATGAATCCAAAACAAGCGTGCAAAGTACATCTAGGCGTCGCCGCCGTCCTGCTCATCACCTACATATATAGAGAGGGTGAGCTTGGATACTCAGTGAATGGTACAAATAATAAAGGTTTTGCATGAATATAGCCGAAGTCTTTTCAAAACAAAGCATGCCAAAACCATACGAATATTAGCCGAGATTCTTTCGAAACAAAACACATCAAACCTTATCAAATCAGGGGATGAACCGTATTCATCTATCAAATCTTACAAGTCTCAAGGGGTGCTTACTGACATCGGCGAAACACAAACCAAGCTTTCCGAACAAACAAATCCACGCGGTAAACCGTCAGTGGCAAAACAAGACTGTGCGATCCGTAATCAATTAGTCAAAGGTACTGCGAAAGTATGTAGTCCTCCAGCACAAGGGACTTGTGTTACTTAAGCCCTTAGCTCCTTTTAACAAGATGGTCTTGTGTTACTTAGGCCCGTAGCCTGCTTTAACACTATATCTTTCCAAGGAAAGGACCGTATCCTTTTTATACTTAGTACTGCGAAAGTTTAGAGTCCTCCAGCACAAGGGACTTTCATACATAGTACTGCGAAAGTTTAGAGTCCTCCAGCACAAGGGACTTTTAAAGATAACATCAAAACAGAAC
Organism: Camellia japonica; assembly: GCA_030407325.1. Taxonomy (NCBI): domain Eukaryota; kingdom Viridiplantae; phylum Streptophyta; class Magnoliopsida; order Ericales; family Theaceae; genus Camellia; species Camellia japonica. The sequence goes on from JAPPVO010000003.1 coordinate 5,516,915, forward strand.
TTATACTTGATACATCAAAATAAAGCTAATCATTCATGCTTAACAAATACTTTCATCGAAACAAAGCAAAACAAGATTTATCAAAACGGTATAACATAGCTTTATTAGAAATACCACTCACATAGTTCTTCTCGGGTGTAGGCTCAATGCAAAGATCAAGGTCCTACAATCACATGGCAAATACATTCTCAAAACAAGCTTTACATGCATGCAATGATCCCGGCATTCTCACCAGATCCAAGTCAAAACAAAGCAAAACATGCTGGGGGTGTAAACACTATTTTTCGTCCTATGAAAACACACTGGGTACCAACCAGGCCTTTGCCGAGGTCCCACACTCCCTCGCCGAGGTGTGGTCCCGAAGGCCACATTCAAAAGCAAAGTCGGGAAAACCTGGGTTTCCCTTTGAAGAACATGAAGAACATGATCATCAAGAACATGCATGCTAAAATCATAACTCGTTTATTCCAAAAACTGAGATTTCATGCTATGAATTCAAAAACATGGACCTGGGTACCCATACAAGAAGGTCATGCAAGAACAAACACAAAAACATGATTCTAGTTTCAAACTTTCGGATCAAAACGAGACTTTTTCTTCAAAAACTCAAGAACACCATTTTCTCTTCAAGAACCAACTTCAAACCGATGCATGACATGCAAAACGAAATCAATCATGCAATGTAGCTTAACAGCCAATAAGATTAACTAGAGTAGAGCAAGAATCTAACCTCAAAACTCAAATCTAACGGTTCGATCCTCGAAGATCAAGCTCGGAACTCTACTCTCTCACTCTAAAACTCCTTCCTTCTTCCTCTAGAGCTTCTCTCTCTAAAGACAAAGATTTGAGACAAAATGATTTGTTTCTAGGTCTGCCGGCTGTCTTAACACACAGCTCGGACACGTGGCATTATCGGGTTGGTTCAACTCAAAAGGTGATTGATTGATAAGACAAGTCTATGACAAAGCGTATACAACTAGCTAACAGGTAGACACATCGGCAAGCAATGATGTCGGCTAAAGTCAAAGCTTGGCAACAGGTTATCAAAACATCGGCTAGGGAGGACGACACTTGACTAAGCTGTGCTACACCTTGGCCTGGGTGTGCCACACCTCGGTCTGGGTCATACCTGCCCAAGGACAAGATTACAAGTGCAAAACATCTCGGCCTAGATGATACACTCCTCGGCCTTGGTTCCAAAAACCTCGGCCCAGATAGTGACATCTCGGCAAACATGCCCGGGGTGAAGGTGGAGGTCAACCGAGTGGTTCCAAAATAATTCTAAGTACAAAGGTTCAAAGGTGACTAAGCTCAAGATGACCTCGGCTACACACCAAGCAAGCAACAAATTCATGCAAGCAACATTTCAAACAAGCAAGACAAAACAAGACAAACAAGATTGCAACATCATAAGACAAGATCATACAGGTATGTATGTAAACATGGTCAAGTCACAATGAGGGTTGTTACAGGTATACTGGTTTCTTGAATAAACTTTCATTTTCAATTTTGATGCAACTTCCATTTTTATTTTTATTCTACTTCCATTTTATTCAATTTCCTTTTCTATTCAACTTCATTTTTTATTTAATTTCCAAATAAATCGTTAAGGTATAGTGGTTTCTTCAATGAACTTCCATTGTTAATTTTATGCAACTTCCTTTTTATTTTTATTCAACTTCTATTTAAATTCAATTTCCTTTTCTATTCAACTTTTTTTTTATATTTAATTTCGAAATAGATTGTTAAGGTATAGTGGTTTCTTGAATGAACTTCCATTTTTATTTTTATTCAACCTCCGTTTGTATTCAATTTCTTTTACTATTCAACTTCTTCTTTTATTTTATTTCCAAATAGATCGTTAAGGTATATTGGTTTCTTCAATGAACTTTTTTTGCTAATTTTATGCAACTTCCGTTTTTATTTTTATTGAACATGAATTTTTATTCAATTTCCTTTTCCATTCCACTTCCATTTTTATTTAATTTCCAAATAGATCGTTAAGGTATAGTCGTTTCTTGAATGAACTTCCATTTTTACTTTATGCAACTTCCATTTTTATTTTTATTCAATTTTAATTTTTATTGAATTTTCTTTTCTATTCAGCTTCCTTTTTTTATTTTATTTCCAAGTAGATCGTTAAGGTAGGGTGGTTTCTTGAAAGAATTTTCATTTTTATTTTTATTCAACTTCCATTTGTATTTAATTTCCTTTTCTATTCAACTTCTTCTTTTATTTAATTTCCAGATAGATCGTTAAGGTATAGTGGTTTGTTCAATAAACTTTTCCTGCTAATTTTATGGAACTTCCATTTTTATTCAATTTCCTTTTCTATTCAACTTTCTTTTTTATTTAATTTCCAAATAGATCATTAAGGTATCGTGGTTTCTTAAATGAACTTCCATTTTCAATTTTGGTGCAACTTTCATTTTTATTTAATTTCCTTTTCTATTCAACTTCCTTTTTTATTTAATTTCCACATAGATCGTTAAAGTATAGTGGTTTCTTGAATGAAGTTCCATTTTTATTTTTATTCAACTTCCATTTGTACTCAATTTCCTTTTCTATTCAACTTCCTTTTTTATTTAATTTCCAGATAGATCGTTAAGGTATATTGGTTTCTTCACTGTACTTTTATTGCTAATTTCATGCAACTTCCATTTTCATTTTTATTGAACATCGATTTTTATTCAATTTCCTTTTCCATTCCACTTCCATTTTTATTTCATTTCAAAATAGATCGTTAAGGTATAGTCATTTCTCTAATGAACTTCCATTTTTATTTTATGCAACTTCCATTTTTATTTTTATTCAACTTCCATTTTTATTCAATTTCCTTTTTTATTCAACTTCCATTTTTATTCAATTTCCTTTTCCATTCAACTTCCTTTTTTATTTAATTTCCAAATAGATCGTTATGGTATAGTGGTTTCTTCAATGAACTGCCATTTTTATATTTATGCGACTTTCATTTTTATTTTTATTCTACTTCAATTTTTATTCAATTTACTTTTCTATTCAACTTCCCTTTTTATTTAATTTCCAAATAGATCATTAAGGTATAGTGGTTTCTTGAATAAATTTCCATTTTCATTTTTATTCAACTTCCATTTGTATTCATTTTCCTTTTCTATTAAACTTCCTTTTTTATTTAATTTCCAGACATATCGTTAAGATATAGTGGTTTCTTCAATGAACATTTCTTGCTAATTTTTTGCAACTTTCATTTTTATTTTTATTAAACATCAATTTTTATTGAATTTCCTTCTCCATTCCACATCCATTTTTATTTCATTTCCAAATAGATCGTTAAGGTATAGTCGTTTCTTGAATGAATTTCCATTTTAATTTTATGCAACTTCCATTTTTATTTTTATTGAACATCAATTTTTATTTAATTTCGTTTTCCATTCCACTTCCATTTTTATTTCATTTCCAAATAGATCGTTAAGATATAGTCGTTTCTTGAATGAACTTCCATTTTAATTTTTTGCAACTTCCATTTTTATTTCTGTTCAACTTCCATTTTTATTCAATTTCCTTTTCTATTCAACTTCCTTTTTTATTTAATTTCCAGATAGATCGTTAAGGTATGGAGGTTTTTTCAATGAACTTTTATTTCTAATTTTATGCAACTTCCATTTTCATTTTTATTGAACATCAATTTTTATTCAATTTCCTTTTCCCTTCCACTTTCCATTTTTATTTCATTTCCAAATAGATCGTTAAGGTATAGTTGTTTCTTGAATGAACTTACATTTTAATTTGATGCAACTTCCATTTTTATTCAATTTTCTTTTCTATTCAACTTCTTTTTTTTATTTAATTTCCAAATAGATCGTTAAGGTATAGTGGTTTCTTGAATAAACTTCCATTTTCCATTTTGATGCAAACTTCCATTTTTATTTTTATTCAACTTTCATTTTTATTCAATTTCCTTTTCTATTCAACTTCCTTTTTTATTTAATTTCCACATAGATTGTTAAAGTATAGTGGTTTCTTGAATGAACTTACATTTTTATTTTTATTCAACTTCCATTTGTATTCAATTTCTTTTTCTATTCAACTTCATTTTTTATTTAATTTCCAGATAGATCGTTAAGGTATATTGGTTTCTTCACTGAACTTTTATTGCTAATTTCATGCAACTTCCATTTTCATTTTTATTGAACATCGATTTTTATTCAATTTCCTTTTCCATTCCACTTCCATTTTTATTTCATTTCAAAATAGATCATTAAGGTATAGTTGTTTCTCTAATGAACTTACATTTTTATTTTTATTCAACTTCCATTTTTATTCAATTTCCTTTTTTATTCAACTTCCATTTTTATTCAATTTCCTTTTCCATTCAACTTCCTTTTTTATTTAATTTCTAAATAGATCGTTATGGTATAGTGGTTTCTTCAATGAACTGCCATTTTTATATTTATGCGACTTTCATTTTTATTTATTCAACTTCAATTTTTATTCAATTTACTTTTCTATTCAACTTCCCTTTTTATTTAATTTCCAAATAGATCATTAAGGTATAGTGGTTTCTTGAATAAATTCCCATTTCATTTTTATTCAACTTCCATTTGTATTCATTTTCCTTTTCTATTAAACTTCCTTTTTTATTTAATTTCCAGACATATCGTTAAGGTATAGTGGTTTCTTCAATGAACTTTTCTTGCTAATTTTTTGCAACTTCCATTTTTATTTTTATTAAACATCAATTTTTATTGAATTTCCTTCTCCATTCCACATCCATTTTTATTTCATTTCCAAATAGATCGTTAAGGTATAGTCGTTTCTTGAATGAATTTCCATTTTAATTTTATGCAACTTCTATTTTTATTTTTATTGAACATCAATTTTTATTAATTTCGTTTTCCATTCCACTTCCATTTTTATTTCATTTCCAAATAGATCGTTAAGATATAGTCGTTTCTTGAATGAACTTCCATTTTAATTTTTGCAACTTCCATTTTTATTTCTGTTCAACTTCCATTTTATTCAATTTCCTTTTCTATTCAACTTCCTTTTTTATTTAATTTCCAAATAGATCTTTAAGGTATAGTGGTTTCTTGAATTAACTTCCATTTTTATTTTTATTCATATAGCGACCCCGGTCTTTTCCTATTTGATTATTGTACCCGGACTTATGTTCCGTGGATTCCGTTGTCATATTATTGTTGTTGTTGTCCTTTAATTCATTATTCTTGGGTTATAGGAGGTTTTGGGCAGGTTGATTTCAGGTTGGTTGGGTTTAGAAACCCAATGTTGATGTCCAGTTTTCTGCTTGGTCGCTCGAGCGAGCTTCTCTTCGCTCGAGCGAGGTCCTTGTCTTTGGTTATTCGCTCGAGCGAGAACTTCTTGGCTCGAGCGAGCGTTGCGTCTAGTACCAGACCTGAGAGCAGGGTATCTTGGCTCGAGCGAGCTTTCCTTCGCTCGAGCGAGCTGGTTTTTCTTTGGCTCGAGCGAGCTTCTCTTCGCTCGAGCGAGGTTAGTTTTTTTGTGTCTGGTCGCTCGAGCGACCAGGTCTTCGCTCGAGCGAGCCTGTCCAGTATATAAACACAGCAGCGGGATTTTAAGCAGTTTTTTCATCTTTTTCTGATCCCAAACCCTAGGTCCGTCTTCTCTTCTTCTCTAAACACCTTCTCTCCTAGGATTGATCTAGTTAGGGTGTGTTTTTACCCTAGTTGCTTTACAAATAAGGTAGAGGAGAGTGAGGGCTTTCATTTAATCTGAACAAACTTGGATTTGGAGCACTTTGGAGTTTGGGCTATCATCTTCGTCTTCTTCTTTTGGGTTCTTTGCTTCGAGGTAGGGATTTCCTACTCCATTTATACGTTTTAATCCTAAGTATTGGTATTTTGGTATGTGGGGGTAGTTTGGTAAATTTGGGAGAAACCCTAGGGTTTGACATAGATTAATTTGTATAATTAATTTGGGAAAAATGTGGAATTGGGTTTAATTCATGAAATTGGGGGATTATGAGACTGAATGATGTAGTTGGATAATTTAACCACCCATTGAAATTACATGTGTTGTGTATTTATTTCTTGCTTAGAAATAACTGTTTTGGGCTATCGGTGGAGGATAGTCATGATTGTTGTAGACATTGCATGTGGATTAGGCAAAATTGAAATTAATCACTTGATTAAGTTGTTGAGTATAAAGGTTGGAATAATATGTTAAAAGTTATGTATTGATGGATTGTGTATATGACTTTATGTTTATATGCCTTACTTGTGTATGGGAGGAGATAGGTGATGTACTCCACGGTTTAGGGGAAGATGGGGGATGTACCTCTAAACCGGTTAATGATTATGGGAAGATAGGTGATGAACCCAGGGTTGCTGCTTATATGCGCGCCTATAGCAGAGATACAGCTCATATGCTTATCTATTTGATATGATACATCACCAAAATGTGTATCAGTTGGGAAGTATGGAAGTGAATTTGATTGTGATTGATGCAGTACCAACTTGTGTATTTGTTATGCTATATGAGAGGTTTAACTTGATTTGTTATCCCTGTTGAATTGGAAAGATTGTTAATAAGAGATGAAATCCCCGCTGAGTTATTTGGGTCAGGTTCTGAGCCATAATCGGAAGGTGAATTATGCCATAGACAAAGTGTCATAGGCAATGTAGACATTTGTGTCATGAAATTGTAAATGGATTATTTTGTGTTAACCATGTATCAGCTGCTACTGCTTTAGTTAATTCTTATGCTTGGTTTAGTATTTCTTTACTGGGCTGTGGCTCACCCTATATGGGAACTTCATTTTCAGGTTCAGGTGGTTCACTACCTCCAAGGACTTAGCTTGTGAGGATTTGGACTCGAAGACTTGTTTTATTTTATTTGATTTATTTGAACTTTATGTAAACATTCAAGCCTAGGGCTTTATTTGTATTTGAGTTAGAACTCATGGAATTGTGTCCAAGTGTTGGCTTGGCAAGATGTAAGCCCGTAGGGCATTTATTATGATGTTTTATTTCGTAATACTCTGATGATTGAAATAATATAATGTTTTCTTTTAATAATGCATGTCATGTTTTATATTTAATGGGTTGAATTTTTAGGGCGTTACAATTCAAGTTCCATTTGTATTCAATTTCTTTTTCTATTCAACTTCTTTTTTTATTTAATTTCCAGATAGATCGTTAAGGTATAGAGGTTTTTTCAATGAACTTTTATTTCTAATTTTATGCAACTTCCATTTTCATTTTTATTGAACATCAATTTTTATTCAATTTCCTTTTCCCTTCCACTTTCCATTTTTATTTCATTTCCAAATAGATCGTTAAGGTATAGTTGTTTCTTGAATGAACTTACATTTTAATTTGATGCAACTTCCATTTTTATTCAATTTTCTTTTCTATTCAATTTCTTTTTTTATTTAATTTCCAAATAGATCGTTAAGGTATAGTGGTTTCTTGAATAAACTTCCATTTTCCATTTTGATGCAAACTTCCATTTTTATTTTTATTCAACTTTCATTTTTATTCAATTTCCTTTTCTATTCAACTTCCTTTTTTATTTAATTTCCACATAGATTGTTAAAGTATAGTGGTTTCTTGAATGAACTTACATTTTTATTTTTATTCAACTTCCATTTGTATTCAATTTCTTTTTCTATTCAACTTCATTTTTTATTTAATTTCCAGATAGATCGTTAAGGTATATTGGTTTCTTCACTGAACTTTTATTGCTAATTTCATGCAACTTCCATTTTCATTTTTATTGAGCATCGATTTTTATTCAATTTCCTTTTCCATTCCACTTCCATTTTTATTTCATTTCAAAATAGATCGTTAAGGTATAGTTGTTTCTCTAATGAACTTCCATTTTTATTTTTATTCAACTTCCATTTTTATTCAATTTCCTTTTTTATTCAACTTCCATTTTTATTCAATTTCCTTTTCCATTCAACTTCCTTTTTTATTTAATTTCCAAATAGATCGTTATGGTATAGTGGTTTCTTCAATGAACTGCCATTTTTATATTTATGCGACTTTCATTTTTATTTTTATTCAACTTCAATTTTTATTCAATTTACTTTTCTATTCAACTTCCCTTTTTATTTAATTTCCAAATAGATCATTAAGGTATAGTGGTTTCTTGAATAAATTTCCATTTTCATTTTTATTCAACTTCCATTTGTATTCATTTTCCTTTTCTATTAAACTTCCTTTTTTATTTAATTTCCAGACATATCGTTAAGGTATAGTGGATTCTTCAATGAACTTTTCTTGCTAATTTTTTGCAACTTCCATTTTTATTTTTATTAAACATCAATTTTTATTGAATTTCCTTCTCCATTCCACATCCATTTTTATTTCATTTCCAAATAGATCGTTAAGGTATAGTCGTTTCTTGAATGAATTTCCATTTTAATTTTATGCAACTTCCATTTTTATTTTTATTGAACATCAATTTTTATTTAATTTCGTTTTCCATTCCACTTCCATTTTTATTTCATTTCCAAATAGATCGTTAAGATATAGTCGTTTCTTGAATGAACTTCCATTTTAATTTTTTGCAACTTCCATTTTTATTTCTGTTCAACTTCCATTTTTATTCAATTTCCTTTTCTATTCAACTTCCTTTTTTATTTAATTTCCAAATAGATCTTTAAGGTATAGTGGTTTCTTGAATTAACTTCCATTTTTATTTTTATTCAAGTTCCATTTGTATTCAATTTCTTTTTCTATTCAACTTCTTTTTTTATTTAATTTCCAGATAGATCGTTAAGGTATAGAGGTTTTTTCAATGAACTTTTATTTCTAATTTTATGCAACTTCCATTTTTATTTGTATTGAACATCAATTTTTATTCAATTTCCTTTTCCCTTCCACTTTCCATTTTTATTTCATTTCCAAATAGATCGTTAAGGTATAGTCGTTTCTTGGATGAACTTACATTTTAATTTGATGCAACTTGCATTTTTATTCAATTTCCTTTTCTATTCAACTTCCTTTTTTATTTAATTTCGAAATAGATCGTTAAGGTATAGTGGTTTCTTGAATAAACTTCCATTTTCCATTTTGATGCAAACTTCCATTTTTATTTTTATTCAACTTCCATTTTCATTCAATTTCCTTTTCTATTCAGCTTCGTTAAGTTGTAGTGGTTTCTTGAATGAACTTCCAATGTTAATTTTATGCAACTTCCTTTTTTATTTAATTGTTAAATAGATCGTTAAGGTATAGTGGTTTTTTGAATAAACTTCTATTTTTATTTTTATTCAACTTCCATTTGTATTCAATTTCGTTTTCTATTCAACTTCCTTTTTTATTTAATTCCAAGATAGATCGTTAGGGTATAGTGGTTTCCTCAATGAGCTTTTCTTTTTCATTTTATGCAACTTCCATTTTTATTTTTATTGAACATCAATTTTTATTCAATTTCCTTTTCCATTCCACTTCCATTTTTATTTAATTTCCAAATAGATCGTTAAGGTACAGTCGTTTCTTGAATGAACTTCCATTTTAATTTTATGGAACTTTCATTTTTATTTTTATTCAACTTCCATTTTTATTCAATTTCCTTTTCTATTCAACTTCTTTTTTTATTCAATTTCCAAATAGATCATTAAGGTATAGTTTTTTCTTGAATAAACTTCCATTTTCAATTTTGATGCAACTTTCATTTTTATTTTTATTCAACTTCTATTTTTATTCAATTTCTTTTTTTATTCAACTTCTTTTTTTATTTAATTTCTTAAGAAATCGTTAAGGTGTAGTAGTTTGTTGAATGAACTTCCATTGTTAATTTAATGCAACTTCCATTTTTATTTTTATTCAACTTCCATTTGTATTCAATTTCCTTTTCTATTTATTTTCCAGATAGATCGTTAAGGTGTAGTGGTTTCTTCAATGTACTTTTGTTGCTAATTTTATGCAACTTCCATTTTTATTTTTATTGAACATCAATTTTTATTCAATTTCCTTTTCCATTCCACTTTCATTTTTATTTCATTTCAAAATAGATCCTTAAGGTACAGTGGTTTCTTGAATAAACTTCCATTTTTATTTTTATTCAACTTCCATTTGTATTCAATTTCCTTTTCTATTCAATTTCCGTTTTTATTTAATTTATAGATAGATCGTTAAGGTATAGTGATTTCTTTAATAAACTTTTATTGCTAATTTTATGCAACTTCCATTTTATTCAATTTCTTTTTCTATTCAACTTCCTTTTTTATTTAATTTGCAAATAGATCGTTATGGTATAGTGGTTTGTTGAATGCACTTCCATTTGTATTCAACTTCCTTTTTTATTTAATTTCCGGATAGATCGTTAAGGTATAGGGGTTTCTTCAATGAACTTTTATTGCTAATTTTATGCAACTTGCATTTTTATTTTTATTGAACATTAATTTTTATTCAATTTCCTTTCTCATTCCACTTCCATTTTTATTTCATTTCCAAATAGATCGTTAAGGTATAGTCATTTCTTGAATGAACTTTCATTTTAATTTGATGCAACTTTCATTTTTATTCAATTTCCTTTTCTATTCAACTTCCATTTTTATTCAATTTCCTTTTCTATTCAACTTCCTTTTTTATTTAATTTCCTAATAGATCGTTAAGGTATAGTTGTTTCTTGAATGAACTACCATTGTTAATTTCATGCAACTTCCATTTTTTTTTTCTTCAATTTCCATTTCCATTCAATTTCCTTTTCTATTCAACTTCATTTTTTATTTAATTTCCAGATAGATCGTTAAGGTACAGTGCTTTCTTCAATGAACTTTTATTGCTAATTTTATGCAACTTGCATTTTTATTTTTATTGAACATTAATTTTTATTCAATTTCCTTTCCCATTCCACTTCCATTTTTATTTCATTTCCAAATAGATCGTTAAGGTATAGTCATTTCTTGAATGAACTTTCATTTTAATTTGATGCAACTTTCATTTTTATTTTTATTTAACTTCCATTTTTATTCAATTTCCTTTTCTATTCAACTTCCTTTTTTATTTAATTTCCTAATAGATCGTTAAGGTATAGTTGTTTCTTGAATGAACTACCATTGTTAATTCATGCAACTTCCATTTTTTTTTCTTCAATTTCCATTTCCATTCAATTTCCTTTTCTATTCAACTTCATTTTTATTTATTTCCAGATAGATCGTTAAGGTATAATGCTTTCTTCAATGAACTTTTATTGCTAATTTTATGCAACTTCCATTTTTTTTTTTTTGAACATCAATTTTTATTCAATTTCATTTTCCATTTCACTTCCATTTTTTTTTTTCATTTCCAAATAGATCGTGAAGGTATAGTCGTTTTTCTTGAATGAACTTCCATTTTAATTTTATGCAACTTCCATTTTTATTTTTATTCAACTTCCTTTTTTATTTAATTTCCAAATAGATCATTAAGGTATAGTGGTTTCTTGAATGAACTTCCATGTTCAATTTTGATGCAACTTTCATTTTTATTCAATTTCCTTTTCTATTCAATTTCCTTTTTTATTTAATTTCCACATAGATCGTTAAAGTATAGTGGTTTCTTGAATGAACTTCAATTTTTATTTTTATTCAACTTCCGTTTGTATTCAATTTCCTTTTCCATTCCACTTCCCTTTTTGTTTCATTTCCAAATAGATCGTTAAGGTATAGTCGTTTCTTGAATGAACTTCCATTTTAATTTTATGCAACTTCCATTTTTATGTTTATTCAACTTCTATTTTTATTCAATTTCCTTTTCTATTCAACTTCCATTTTTATTCAATTTCCTTTTCCATTCAACTTCCTTTTTTATTTAATTTCCAAATAGATCATTAAGATATATTGGTTTCTTCAATGAACTGCCATTTTTATATTTATGCGACTTCCATTTTTATTTTTATTCAGCTTCAATTTTTATTTAATTTACTTTTCTATTCAACTTCTCTTTTTATTTAATTTCCAAATAGATCGTTAAGTTATAGTGGTTTCTTGAATGAACTTCCATTTTCATTTTTATTCAACTTCCATTTGTATTCAATTTCCTTTTCTATTAAACTTCCTTTTTTATTTAATTTCCAGACAGATCGTTAAGGTATAGTGGTTTCTTCAATGAACTTTTCTTGCTAATTTTATGCAACTTCCATTTTTATTTTTATTGAACATCAATTTTTATTCAATTTCCTTTTCCATTCCACATCCATTTTTATTTCATTTCCAAATAGATCGTTACGGCATAGTCGTTTCTTGAATGAACTTCCATTTTAATTTTATGCAACTTCCATTTTTTATTTTTATTGAACATCAATTTTTATTTAATTTCGTTTCCATTCCACTTCCATTTTTATTTCATTTCCAAATAGATCGTTAAGATATAGTCGTTTCTTGAATGAACTTCCATTTTAATTTTTTGCAACTTCCATTTTTATTCAATTTCCTTTTCTATTCAACTTCATTTTTTTATTTAATTTCCAAATAGATCGTTAAGGTATAGTGGTTTCTTGAATGAACTTTCATTTTTATTTTTATTCAACTTCCAATTACCTTTTCTATTCAACTTCTTTTTTTATTTAATTTCCAGATAGATCGTTAAGGTATAGTGGTTTTTTCAATTAACTTTTATTTCTGATTTTATGCAACTTCCATTTTTATTTTTATTGTACATCAATTTTTATTCAATTTCCTGTTCCATTCCACTTTCCATTTTTATTTCATTTCCAAGTAGATCGTTAAGGTATAGCCGTTTCTTGAATGAACTTACATTTTAATTTGATGCAACTTCCATTTTTATTTTTTTTCAACTTCCATTTTGATTCAATTTCCTTTTCTATTCAACTTCCTTTTTTATTTAATTTCCAAATAGACCGTTAAGGTATAGTGGTTTCTTGAATAAACTTCCATTTTCAATTTTGATGCAACTTCCATTTTTATTTTTATTCAACCTCCATTTTCATTCAATTTCCTTTTCTATTCAACTTTCTTTTTTATTTAATTTCCAAATAGATCGTTAAGTTATAGTGGTTTCTTGAATGAACTTCCATTGTTAATTTTATACAACTTGCAGTTTTATTTTTATTCAACTTCCATTTTAATTCAATTCCCTTTTCTGTTCAACTTCCTTTTTTATTTAATTGTTAAATAGATCGTTAAGGTATAGTGGTTTCTTGAATGAACTTCCATTTTTATTTTTATTCAACTTCCATTTGTATTCAATTTCCTTTTCAATTCAACTTCCTTTTTTATTTAATTTCCAAATAGATCGTTAAGGTATAGTGGTTTCCTCAATAAGCTTTTCTTTTTCATTTTATGCAACTTCCATTTTTATTTTTATTAAATATCAATTTTTATTCAATTTTCTTTTCCATTCCACTTCCATTTTTATTTCATTTCCAAATAGATCGTTAAGGTACAGTCGTTTCTGGAATGAACTTCCATTTTAATTTTATGCAACTTCCATTTTTATTTTTATTCAACTTCCATTTTTATTCAATTTCCTTTTCTATTCAACTTCTTTTTTTATTTAAATTCCAAATAGATCGTTAAGGTATAGTCGTTTCTTGAATAAACTTCCATTTTCAATTTTGATGCGACTTTCATTTTTATTTTTATTCAACTTCCATTTTTATTCAATTTCCTTTTCTATTCAACTTCCTTTTTTTATTTAATTTCCAAATAAATCGTTAAGGTATAGTAGTTTCTTGAATGAACTTCCATTGTTAATTTAATGCAACTTCCATTTTTATTTTTATTCAACTTCCATTTGTATTCAATTTCCTTTTCTATGCAATTTCATTTTCTATTTAATTTCCAGATAGATCGTTAAGGTATAGTGGTTTTTTCAATGCACTTTTGTTGCTAATTTTATGCAACTTCCATTTTTATTTTTATTGAACATCAATTTTTATTCAATTTCCTTTTCCATTCCACTTCCATTTTTATTTCATTTCAAAATAGATCGTTAAGGTATAGTGGTTTCTAAAATAAACTTCCATTTTTATTTTTATTCAACTTCCATTTTTATTCAATTTCGTTTTCTATTCAATTTCCGTTTTTATTTAATTTCTAGATAGATTGTTAAGGTATAGTGGTTTCTTCAATGAACTTTTATTACTAATTTTATGAAACTTCCATTTTTATTTTTATTGAACATCAATTTTTATTCAATTTCCTTTTCCATTCTCCTCCATTTTTATTTCATTTCCAAATAGATCGTTAGGATATAGTCATTTCTTGATTGAACTTCCATTTTAATGTTATGCAACTTCCATTTTTATTCAATTTCCTTTTCTATTCAACTTCCTTTTTTATTTAATTTCCAAATGGATCGTTATGGTATAGTGGTTTCCTGAATGCACTTCCATTTGTATTCAATTTCCTTTTCTATTCAACTTCCTTTTTTATTTAATTTCCAGATAGATCGTTAAGGTACATTGGTTTCTTCAATGAACTTTTATTGCTAATTTTATGCAACTTCCATTTTTATTTTTATTGAACATCAATTTTTATTCAATTTCCTTTTCCATTCGACTTCCATTTTTATTTCATTTCCAAGTAGATCGTTAAGGTATAGTCGTTTCTTGAATGAACTTCCATTTTAATTTGATGCAACTTTCATTTTTATTTTTATTCAACTTCCATTTTTATTCAATTTCCTTTTCTATTCAACTTCCTTTTTTATTTAATTTCCAAATAGATCGTTAAGGTATAGAGGTTTCTTGAATGAACTTCCATTGTTAATTTTATGAAACTTCAATTTTTATTTTTATTCAACTTCAATTTTTATTAAATTTCTTTTTCTATTCAACTTCCTTTTTTTATTTGATTTCCAAGTAGATCGTTAAGGTATAGTGGTTTCTTGAATGAACTTCCATTTTTATTTTTGTTCAACTTCCGTTTTTATTCAATTTCCTTTTCTATTCAACTTCCTTTTTTATTTAATTTCCAAATAGATCGTTAAGGTATAGTGGTTTCTTGAATAAACTTTTATTTTCAATTTTGATGCAACTTCCATTTTTACTTTTATTCAACTTCCATTTTCATTCAATTTCCTTTTCTATTCAGCTTCCTTTTTTATTTAATTTCCAAATAGATCGTTAAGGTATAGTGGTTTCTTGAATGAACTTTCATTTTTATATTTCTGCGACTTTCATTTTTATTTTTATTTAACTTCAATTTTCATTCAATTTCCTTTTCTATTCAACTTCGATTTTTATTTAATTTCCAAATAGATCGTTAAGTTATAGTGTATAGCGATCCCGGGTTTTATCCCTTGTTGTACAGTGATCCGGACTTATTTCCGTAGATGTTAGTAGTTGTTTATATCTTGTTTGCATCCTTTCGTACTTTGTATTTGAGTTATAGGATGTGTTGGGCAGGTTTGTTACTGGTTGGTTGAACTTAGAAACCAAAAGTAGTTGTCCAGATTTTTGCCTTCACGCTCGAGCGGTGATTTTGACGCTCGAGCGTGATTTTCCATCTCCCAGTATTTCCTCTGCAGTGTTGGATGCTCGAGCGTGAGTTTGGACGCTCGAGCGGGAGTTTGTGTGTGACGCTCGAGCGGGGAGTTTTACACTCGAGCGGGGACTTGGTTCAGTAAAAGTTCTGGGAGTGTGTATCCGCCGCTCGAGCAGGGAGTCTGTGAGTGACGCTCGAGCGGGGTTTTCCACGCTCGAGCGGCGCGATTTTTATATCAACTTCGGGATTCCATTTTTGAATCACTTTTCAACATCCTTTCTCTCTCTTACTTTTCCGAAAAAGCCATTTGAGAGCTTCTCTCACTAAAACTCAACTTCTCTCTAAGTATTGATCTAGTAGGGGTGATTTCCTCACCTTGGGCCTTTACAAAAGTCGTGTTGATCGTCGAGGGCTACATTTTGATCCGAACATATTGAGTTTTGGAGCACTTTGAGTTTCGTCATCTTCTTCCTTGAGCTCCGAATTTGAGGTAGGGATATCCTACTCCTTCTCATGAGCTTTGTCTTTGAATTTTAGCATTTCGATGAGTTGGGGATTGTTGGGTAATTATGAGAAAGTTTGGGTTTTTTGTGTAATTTTACAAAAGTTGGGGTTTTGTTTATAATAAACCTATATGCATGTTTGGCATAGAGAAATGAGTTAAATGATGGATTATGGATGAAAATGGAACCTTAGGGTTGTTATGTAACTTATGGAAAAAATTCCCTAATTACATAGTTAAATTAATTGGTATAATTAATTTGAAGAAAAGAAGAATTGAATTGAGAATGTTGGAATTGAATGTGTATGGGGTTAAAGGGTGTAGTTAGATTCATTCATCACTCACCTAGTTGAAATGTTGATTATATATCCATTTGGTGCATTTATTTTCGGTATAGAAATAACTGCTTTGGGCTATCGGTGGAGGATAGTCTTGATTGTTGTAGACAATGCATGATGATTAGGCAAACTAAAACTAATCGATTGAGCATGCTATCGAATATAGTGACTGGAATAATACATTAACTTTATGTATTGATTGATTGTATATGATCTTTGTTTATATACATGTGTTGTGTGGGAGGAGATAAGGGATGTACTCCACGGTTTAGGGGAAGATAGGGGATGGACCTCTAAATCGGATTTTGTGTGACATTGATACAGCACTACAATATGTATCAAATGTTGATTATCGAAGTGTTCGAATTGATTTGATATAGCACCAAAATGTATATCGTTATCAATTGGGGAGTATAGAAGTGATTCTATGTTATGTTGATACAGCACCGAAATGTGTATCTTTCGTAAAGTGTGGAAGTGGTTTATGTGTTATCGATACAGCATTAAAATGTGTATCCATCATGAATTTCGAAAGTGTTTTAAAGATGAGTCTTAATCTCATTAAGTTATTTGGCTAGGTGTTGAGCCTTGTTTTCAAACTCAAAGTTGAAATAGAAATAGAAAATGAAATATAACATGGACTTAATGTCATGGAACCGGAATGTGATATATGTGGATGTATCTGTGTTGACCATCTATCAACTGCTAATCTTTTAGTCATTGTTCATACCTGGTTTAGTGTATTTCTGCTGGGCTGTGGCTCACCCTTTATGGGACATCATTTTCAGGTACAGGTAGCATGCCATCTCCAAGGACATAGCTTGGGTGGCTAGAGGTAGACAGATTTTTGTCGTTTTGTTATCTTTTGGATGTATTACATGTAAATTCAAGCCAAGGGCTTAATGTGTATTTGAGTTAGTACTCTCCTTTTTGTAACCAAGTGTTAACTTGGAAAGCTGTAAGCCCGTAGGGCATTTGCTTTTGTTGTTAACATGTAATACTCATTGTAATGAACTACTCTGATGAATAGAAGAATATTTCCCTTTTATATCAATGCATGTCAATATTGATGGGTTTAATGTTATTTTTTTGAGGGCGTTACATAGTGGTTTCTTGAATGAACTTTCATTTTTATTTTTATTCAACTTCCATTTGTATTCAATTTTTGTTTCTATAGCGATCCCATGTTTTACCCCTTGTTGTACAGTGGTTCCGTAGATGTTTCCAGTTGTTTAAATCTTGTTTACAACCCTTACTCCTTGTATTTGAGTCTTGGGTTGTGTTGGGCAGGTTTGAAACAGGTTGGTTGAGCTTAAAAACCTAAACTAGTTGCCCAGATTTTTGCCTGTCCGCGGAGCTTTTGGCGCTCGAGCGGGGCCTTTGTTGTTGCTTCTCTGCTTGAGCGGGGGTTCTGGCGCTCGAGCGGGATTATCACTCTCCCAGTATTTCTTCTGCAGTGTTGGACGCTCGAGCGGGCGTTTTGACGCTCGAGCGTGAGTTTGTGTGTGACGCTGGAGCGGGGACCTGGTTCAGTGTAAAGTTCTGGAAGTGTGTATCCGCCGCTCGAGCAAGATTTTTGACGCTCGAGCGGGAGTCTGTGAGTGACGCTCGAGCGGGGGCTTCCACACTCGAGCGGGGTGACTGGTTTAAGACTCTGTGTTTTGACTTTTAAAATCACTTTTTCACATCTCTTCTCTCTCTTACTTTTCCAAAAAACTCCATTGTTGAGCCTCTCTCTCTAGAACCTTGCCTTCTTTCTAGGTATTGATCTAGTAGGAGTTGGTTGCTCACCTTTGGCCTTTACAAAAAAGTTGTTGATCGTCGAGGGCTATCTTTTGATCCAGGAAACTTGTGATTTGGAGCATTTTCGTTTTCATCTCCTTCTTCGTTGGGTGTCAACTCTTGAGGTAGGGATTCCTACTCACTCTTATGGTCTTTGACATAGATTTTTGGTTGTTTTGATAAGGTGTTGAAGTGGGGTGATTTTGGGACTTAGGGTTTCAAAATGTAAAAAGGGGGTTTTGTTATTTTGACTCTAAAATGTGTAATTTGGGTTTCAAAATAATGAGATTGTTGTTGGTTGTTGATATATAGACCATTGGGTCAATATTGGGAAATGGGGTAGAAAACCCTAATTTGTTGTATAAATTAATTGGTATAATTAATTTGGGAAAAGTGTTGTTATATGGAATTGAGTTGGAAATAATGGAATTGACTCATTGTATGTTAGAATGGTAGAGTTGGATTTATGAATCGCTCACTTTGAAAACGTTGATATTTTATCTATTGGAGCTATTATTGTCTGTTTAGAAATAATTGCTTGGGCTACCGGTGGAGGGTAGTTTTGATTGTTGTAGACAATGCATGATGATTAGGCAAACTAAAACTAATCAATTGGACATGTCATAGAATATGACGGTTGGCAGAATACATTAACGTTACGTATTGATTGATTGTGTATATGACTTGTATGTATATACCTTGTGTGTGGAGGAGGAGATAGGGGATGTACTCCACGATTTCCGGGAAGATAGGGGATAGACCTCTAAATCAGTTGTTGATTGGGAGGAGATAGGGGATGGACTCCACTGATACAGCTCATATGCTTGTCAGTTAAAGTGTTGATATAGCTAATATGCTTATCTAAGGAAGTGTTGATACAACTCATATGTTTATCATTGGAAGTGTTGATAGAGCTAATATGCCTATCTGTTGAAAAGTGGATACAACTTGTATGCTTATCCGTTGAGATGTTGATACAATTATTATGTTTATCTATTGTAAAATGGGAAACGTTTAATATGAGTCACTGTCTCATATAAGTGGTTAGCCAGGTTCTGAGCCGTTGATGTAAATTGTGAAGTTGATAAGAAATGGAAAATGAAACGAAACATGAACATAGTGGTCATGTAAGTGGAAATGGGTTATAAATTGAGTTATGGGAATTGAACATTTATCAATTGCTAATGTCTTAGTCATTGCTCATACTGTGTTTAGCATATCTCTACTGGGTGTTGGCTCACCCTATATGGGACACCATTTTCAGGTACAGATAGCATGCCACCTCCAAGGACATAGCTTGGATGAGGAGGATGAGAGTTGAAGACTCTTTTGTTTATTTTGTTTGTATTACATGTATATCAAGCCAAGGGCTTCTTTTGTATAGAGTTAGCACTCTTCTTGTGTGTAACCAAGTGTTAACTTGTAAAACTGTAAACCCGTAGGGCATTTGCTTTTGTTGTTAACATGTAATACTTTTGTAAGAACTACTTTGATAAATAGAAATAGTGGATTTCTCTTGTATCAATTCATATCTTTCGTGATGGGTTTTACGTATTATTTTGAGGGCGTTACAACTTGGTATCAAAACGTACCGGGTTCGAATACTTTGGGTACGTGGGAAGTGATTAGTATCACAATGGGTTTGTCTCGCTTGGTTAGAGACTTAGATGTAGTGTTATGTGTTTAAATTGATAGCATGCTTATGTGACTATTTGGGTATGGGATTTGATTTCTAGGTTATTGATTGGATCCTTGGGTTTCTGTGAGTCTTGTTGGAAAAGCACTTGATCAATGCTGTTTCTAACCGGAACTCTAGTAACGCCTTGGGACTGTCATTATCCGGGAATGAAATTCGTAAGTGCTTATGTGTTTATGTGCTTGCGTGGAGTGAATTACAGTTGTCCATGCATTAGGACGCGAGTGTTTAGTTTCAGCACATTTATGAATGTGCTAACGTCTTTGTTATCTTTAATAGGATGTCAGGACGAGGTGGTAGGCGTGGTAGGCCTAGGAGGCAGGAGGTGCCTTTACCGGATGACGTTCCGACAGTGCAAGAGGGAGTTGGTCAGGCCAATGTGGCCGAGCCAGTGGGTCAGCAGGCTATGGGTGCCTTGGCCCAAGAGATAGCTGGAGCTTTAGGTATTCTTAGAGCTGAGCATCAGGTTGTAGAGGCAGGGCCTTCTTTCTTGAAGAGGGAATTTTTCCGGTCTAACCCGGACGAATTTATTGGAGATCCGAAAGAGCCACTTAAGGCTGACGAGTGGTTGGAACAGATGGAGAAGACGTTCGAGATGCTTGGCATCGAGGACGGGGGTTTAAAAGTGACCTTGGCATCCTTCCAACTGAAGGGAGATGCGGGTCAATGGTGGAAGTACGAGAAGGGCCGTGTTGGTGGTGCATGGGAGGCTTTTGTGAATGCCTTCCAAGAGAAATTCTTATCTTCAGCTGCTAGAGAGAAGCTGAGGGAACAGTTTTGCCAGCTTAAACAGCAGGGTTTGTCAGTGGCCGAGTTTGAGGCTACTTTTACCAGTCTGTCTAGGTTTGCACCTGAACTGGTGGCGTCCAAGGAGCGCCGTTGCTTTGAGTTTGAGCGGAAGTTGAGGCGTGGGCTCAAGTTGAGGGTTGGAGGGTCGTTTATCCGAGAGTATAGACGCCTGGTAGATGCTGCAGCTCATATGGAGCTTATGATGCAGGAGGAGGATGATGAGAAACATAGACGCTCCAAGAGGAGCCAAAATGGCCAGAGTGATGGCAGGAGACATAGGGGTTTTAACCTTCAGCAGTCTCAGGGCGGTTTGGCTAGATCGACCTTCCCAGTGCCGAGTGCAGGCTTCGGGAGAGGTAGTCAGGGAGGCTTGACTTGTTATACATGTGGCCAGCTGGGTCACAAGTCTTCGGTGTGCCCGCAGAAGGGAGGGGGTCAGCGAGCTGCTTCGTCTTCAGCTAGACCTCAGGGTCAGAGTTTGGGCAGGGGCCAGCCCTTGTCTTGTTACCAGTGTGGACAGCCTGGGCATTTGAAGAGGTTCTGCCCACAGTTGAGTGCCACTTCAGGAGCGTCTGGTTCTAGGCAGACGCAGAGTTATCAACCAGCTCAGTCTGTGCAGGCCTCAAGGGCTAATCCGGGAGCTTCGTCATCCCAGTCAGTGCAACAATCTTTGCTCCTAGAGGTGAGCAGGTGGATCAGGGCACAGGGCGCGTGTATGCTGTTACCGTGCAGGACCTGGTACCGGTTCCGTCTGTTGTGAGAGGTACCTTTCTGTTTTGCAACTCGGTTGCTAGTGTTTTGATTGATACGGGTGCATCTCATTCCTTTGTGTATGCTGCATTTGCATCTGTATTGGAGTTGGAGTTGGCACTATTAGCATCTCCTATTTGTGTTGTGTCGCCTATCGGGGGCGAATTGATTTTGAAACACGGATGTAGAGGTTGTGATATAGAGGTTGCCGACCATAGGCTTCCTTTTCCCTTTGTTGTTATGCCCATGAAGGGTTTTGATGTTATTTTGGGTATGGACTGGCTATCGTCATACCGGGCAGTTATTAATTGCTACCGCCATAGGGTCACTTGTTGTACCGTGAGCGGGGAGTGTTTCCATTTCTTGGGGGACCGGGTTGGTAGTGTTTTGCCACCGGGTTATGATCCGCGAGGGTGGGGTGAGCTTAGTGGTCTACTTGCTAGCTTTATGAGTGGTGAGTGTGATGAGACCCAATTGTGTTGCCGATGGTGGTTTGTGAGTATTCGGATGTTTTTCCCGAGGATCTCGTTGGTTTACCACCTCACCGTGAGATAGAGTTCTCCATTGATTTAGTGCCCGGCACGGCGCCGATTTCTATGGCACTTACCGTTTTGGCCCCAGCCGAGTTGAGTGAGTTGAAGATTCAGCTCCAGGAGTTGCTGGATAAGGGCTTTGTTGCCCTAGTGTTTCGCCGTGGGGACCCGGCTCTTTGCTAAAAAGAAAGATGGTGCCTTGAGACTATGCTCGACTATCGGAAGTTGAATCGGGCTACAGTCAGAATAAGTACCCTATGCCCGTATAGATGATTTGTTTGACCAGTTGAAGGGTTCCCGTTGTTTCTCTAAAATAGACTTGAGATCGGTTACCACCAGTTGAGGGTCAGGGAGGAGACATTCCGAAGACGGCATTCCGTACGCGTATGGCCATTATGAGTTTCTGGTGATGCCATTTGGGCTCACCAATGCACCGGCAGTCTTTTATGGACTTGATGAAACCGGATCTTCCGGGAATTCTTAGATCGTTTTGTAGTCGTTTTTGTAGACGACATTCTTATCTATTTGCCTTCTGAGGAGGAGCACGAGGAACACTTGAGAGTGGTGCTTGAATTGCTTAGGACCCATAAGCTGTATGCCAAGTTCAGGAAGTGTGAATTCTGGCTAGGAGAAGTCAAGTTCTTAGGCCATGTAGTTTCTGGGAAAGGGGTGTCTGTTGATACATCCAAGATAGAGGCAGTGCAAGACTGGGCACAACCGAAGAGTGTGTTTGAGATCTGCAGTTTTCTGGGATTAGCTGGGTATTACCGCCGATTTGTGAAGGATTTCTCTAGGCTAGCTTCACCGTTGACTAGGTTGACTCGGAAGGGAGTCAAATTCATGTGGAGTGAGACTTGCGAAAAGTCGTTCCAAGAGCTGAAAGTTAGATTGACCACCGCTCCGGTTTGATTATTTCCGGAGAGAGGGCTGGGTTATGCGGTTTATTGTGATGCCTCACGAGAGGGTTTGGGTTGTGTGTTAATGCAAGAGGGGAAAGTGGGTAAGCTTATGGTTCAAGTCAATTGAAAATACACCGGAAGAATTACCCTACACATGCCTATCGAGCTAGCAGCAGTGATCTTTGCCTTGAAAATCTGGAGGCACTACCTTTATGGGAGAGATTCGAGGTGTTTCGGATCACAAGAAGTTGAAGTATTGTTTAACAAAAGACTTGAACTTGAGGCAGAGGAGATGGATGGAGTTTATTGAGGATTACGACTTCGAGTTGCACTATCATCCGGGGAAGGCAATGTTGTGGCGATGCCTTTAGTAGGAAATCCATAGGTGATGTAGCTTTGTGTAGCCATCCGGGAATGGGAGATGTTGGGGGCACTTGGCGAGTTTGATTTGCTTCTAGGCGAGTCTGTTGAGGCTGCGGCCTTATTTTTAGTTGTTGCGCAGCCTACCCTTGTGACTAGAGTGTTAGAGGCACAGAGAAATGACCTTGAGGTAGAATCCCTCCGAGAGAAGATCTCTGGTGGGGAAGGTTGAAAGGGTTTGACGGTGTATCCGACCTGAGTGTGAGATAAGAGACGTCTGTTTGTGCCGGAGTCTTGCTGAGGGAGAGTACTCGAGAGTTTCCCATTCACGCCTTGCGTGCATCTGCGAGGCACTAAATGTATCGGGATTTGAGCCGCCAGTTTGGTGGCGAGGAATGAAGAGGGATGTGGCAGTTTTCGGTCTAAGTGCCTTACTTGTCAGCAAGTGAAGGCCGAGCATCAGAGGGCCCGGCGGGTTTGTTGCAACCCTTGCCTATTGCCAGAGTGGAAGTGGGCGCATGTCACTATGGACTCGTTGTAGGTCTTCGAGGACTCAGCGGGGTAGTGATGCTATTTGGTGGTTGTAGACCGGTTGACTAAGTCGGCACTTTATCCCTATGCGCGTGAGATTCGGTAGATCAATCTTTGCGATTTGTATATTCGGGCATAGTGAGGTTGTTACAGGGTCCCAGTGACGATGTCTCCAGGTCCAGTGACGATCGCTCAGATAGAGATCTCGTTTTACTGCTAGGTTGTGGCAGACTTTGTAGAGTGCCTTGGGCACGAGGTTGACCTTTAGTACGGCTTATCATCCTCAGACCGACGGACAGTCCGAGTGTACTATTCAGATCCTTGAGGATATGCTTCGAGGGTGTGTCTTGGACTTTAGTGGGATGTGGGAGGGCACTTGCCATTGGTGGAGTTTGTACAGTACAACAGCTTTCAGTCTAGGTATCGGTATGGCACCGTTTGAGGCTTGTATATGGCCGACCGTGTAGGTTCAGTGTGTTGGGCCGGGGTGGGGTGATGCGCCTTTGTTGGGCGCCGGAGTTGTTAGGGAGACGACGGAGAAAGTTGAGCTTATCCGTAGGAGGCTTGTACAAGTCCAGAGTCGTCAGAAATCTTATGGCCCGACCGTAGAAGGCGACCTTTGGTGTTAAGGTGGGTGATCATGTTTTCTGAAGATATCACCTAGACGAGGTTTGATGAGGTTTGGAAGAGTGGGAAGTTATCCCCTCGGTTTATCGTCCTTGAGATCCTTGAGAGGATTGGGGAAGGTTGCTTATCGCTTGGTTTGCCGCCGTTAGTTGTCCGGAGTGCATGACGTGTTTCATGTGAGTATGCTGGAAGTATGAGCCGGATCCGTCCACGTGTTGGATGGACGATTTAGAGGTAATGAGGATGCCTCGTATGAGGAGAGACCGGTTCGGGTCTTGGATAGGCGGGATCAATCCTGGCGTGGCAGACATTCCTTTGGTGAAGGTTTTGTGGAAGCATCACGGAGTGGAGGAAGCCACTTGGGAATGTGAGTTGGAAGTCGCGAGAATATCCGGACTTGTTTTGTTGAGCGTAGTCATGTATTGAGAATTTTGTAATATTGAACTTTAAGAACATTTAATGTGTCTTAAGTTTGTAAAACATTGTAATGTTTTGGTAAATGGAAGTTGATTATAATATTGCATATGTTGGCTATATTATAGAAATGGAGTTATATCATGAGAAATATATGAGTGGAAATTGTGAACCTTGTATGTTGGAAATGGTTTGGAAAATGGAAGAGAAATGCATGTTAATGATGCACTTGTAATATATGTGTTGTTCTTACATATTGTGATATGCCTCTTGATAAGAGATGGGATGACCGGTAATGGGTCGAGTTGTGGAATGTTGTAATATAACATTGTTTAAAAAGGGAAAACTTGCTTTCCAAAAATTTGCACTTAATTTCGGGGAAAAATTCTTTAAGGGGGGGAGGTTATAGCGATCCCATGTTTTACCCCTTGTTGTACAGTTGTTCCGTAGATGTTACAGTTGTTTAAATCTTGTTTACAACCTTTACTCATTGTATTTGAGTCTTGGGTTGTGTTGGCAGTTGTGAAACAGGTTGGTTGAGCTTAGAAACCTAAACTAGTTGCCCAGATTTTTGCCTGTCCGCTGCTCGAGCGGAGCTTTTGGCGCTCGAGCGGGGCCTTTGTTGTTGTTGCTTCTCCCGCTCGAGCGGGGTTTCTGGCTCGAGCGGGATTATCACTCTCCCAGTATTTCTTCTGTAGTGTTGGACGCTTCGAGCGGGCGTTTTGACGCTCGAGCGTGAGTTTGTGTGTGACGCTCAAGCGGGGAGTTGGACGCTGGAGCGGGGACCTGGTTCAGTGTAAAGTTCTGGAAGTGTGTATCCGCCGCTCGAGCGGGATTTTTTGACGCTCGAGCGGGAGTCTGTGAGTGACGCTCGAGCGGGGGTTTCGCACGCTCGAGTGGGGCGACTGGTTTAAGACTCCGTGTTTTGACTTTTAAAATCACTTTTTTTCACATCTCTTCTCTCTCTTACTTTTTCCAAAAAACTCCATTGTTGAGCTCTCTCTCTAGAACCTTGCCTTCTCTTCTAGGTATTGATCTAGTAGGAGTTGTTGCTCACTTTGGCCTTTACAAAAAAAGGTGTGTTGACGTCAAGGGCTATCTTTTGATCCGGGAAAACTTGTGATTTGGAGCATTTTCGTTTCATCTCCTTCTTCGTTGGGTGTCAACTCTTGAGGTAGGGATTCTACTCACTCTTATGGTCTTGACATAGATTTTTTGGTTGTTTTGATAAAGTGTTGAAGTGGGGTGATTTTGGACTTAGGGTTTCAAAATGTAAAAAGGGGTTTTGTTATTTTGACTCTAAAATGTGTAATTTGGGTTTCAAAATAATGAGATTGTTGTTGGTTTGTTGATATATAGACCATTGGGTCAATATTGGGAAATGGGGTAGAAAACCCTAATTGTTGTATAAATTAATTGGTATAATTAATTTGGGAAAGTGTTGTTATAATGGAATTGAGTTGGAATAATGGAATTGACTCATTGTATGTTAGAATGGTAGAGTTGGATTTATGAATCGCTCACTTTGAAAACGTTGATATTTTATAATATTGGAGCTCTTATTGTCTGTTTAAGAAATAATTGCTTGGGCTAACCGGTGGAGGGTAGTTTTTGATTGTTGTAACAATGCATGATGATTAGGCAAGCTAAAACTAATAAATTGGATATGTCATAGAATATGACGGTTGCAGAAAATACATTAACGTTATGTATTGATTGATTGTGTAATATGACTTGTATGTATATACCTTGTGTGTGTAGAAGGAGAATAGGGGATGTACTCTACGGTTTCCGGGAAGATAGGGGATGGACTCTAAATTGGTTTTGATTGGGAGGAGATAGGGGATGGACTCCACTGATACAGCTCATATGCTTGTCAGTTAAAGTGTTGATATAGCTAATATGCTTATCTAAGGAAGTGTTGATACAACTCATATGTTTATCATTGGAAGTGTTGATAGAGCTAATATGCCTATCTGTTGAAAAGTAGATACAGCTTGTATGCTTATCCGTTGAGATGTTGATACAACTATTATGTTTATCTATTGTAAAATGGGAAACGTTTAATATGAGTCATTGTCTCATATAAGTGGTTGGCCAGGTTCTGAGCCGTTGATGTAAATTGTGAAGTTGATAAGAAATGGAAAATGAAACGAAACATGAACATAGTGGTCATGTAAGTGGAAATGGGTTATAAATTGAGTTATGGGAATTGAACATTTATCAATTGCTAATGTCTTAGTCATTGCTCATACTGTGTTTAGCATATCTCTACTGGGCGTTGGCTCACCCTATATGGGACACTATTTTCAGGTACAGGTAGCATGCCACCTCCAAGGACATAGCTTGGATGAGGAGGATGAGAGTTGAAGACTCTTTTGTTTATTTTGTTTGTATTACATGTATATCAAGCCAAGAGCTTCTTTTGTATAGAGTTAGCACTCTTCTTGTGTGTAACCAAGTGTTAACTTGGAAAGCTGTTAGCCCGTAGGGCATTTGCTTTTGTTGTTAACATGTAATACTTTTGTAAGAACTACTTTGATAAATAGAAATAGTAGATTTCTCTTGTATCAATTCATATCTTTCGTGATGGGTTTTACGTATTATTTTGAGGGCGTTACAGTTTCTATTCAACTTTCCTTTTTATTTAATTTACAGATAGATCGTTAAGGTATAATGGTTTCTTCAATGAACTTTTCTTGCTAATTTTACGCAACTTCGATTTTTATTTTTATTGAACATCAATTTTTATTCAATTTCCTTTTCCATTCAACTTCCATTTTTATTTAATTTCCAAACAGATCGTTAAGGCATAGTGGTTTCTTGAATGAACTTCCATTGTTAATTTTATGCAACTTCCATTTTTATTTTTATTCAACTTCCATTTTAATTCAATTTCCTTTTCCATTAAACTTCCTTTTTTTATTTAATTTCGAAATAGATCGTTAAGGTATAGTGGTTTCTTGAATGAACTTCCATTTTTGTTTTTATTCAACTTCCATTTGTATTCAATTTCCTTTTCTATTCAACTTCTTTTTTTGTTTAATTTCTAGATAGGTCGTTAAGGTATAGTGGTTTCTTCAATGAACTTTTCTTGCCAATTTTATGCAACTTCCATTTTTATTTTTATTGAACATCAATTTTTATTCAATTTCCTTTTCCATTCAACTTCAATTTTTATTCAATTTCCATTTCCATTCAACTTCAATTTTTATTTAATTTCCAAATAGATCGTAAAGGCATAGTTGTTTCTTGAATGAACTTCTATTGTTAATTTTATGCAACCTCCTTTTTTATTTTTATTCGACTTCCATTTTCATTCAATTTTCTTTTCTATTCAACTTCCTTTTTTTATTTAATTTCCAAATAGATCGTTAAGGTATAGTGGTTTTCTTGAACGAACTTCCATTGTTAATTTTATGAAACTTCAATTTTTATTTTTATTCAACTTCCATTTTTATTAAATTTCTTTTTCTATTCAACTTCCTTTTTTTATTTGATTTCCAAGTAGATCGTTAAGGTATAGTGGTTTTCTTCAATGAAATTCCATTTTTATTTTTGTTCAACTTCCATTTGTATTCAATTGCCCTTTCTATTCAACTTCCATTTTTATTTAACTTAAAAATAGATCATTAAGGTATAGTGGTTTCTTAAAAAAACTTTTATTTCTAATTTTATGCAACTTCCATTTTTATTTTCATTGAACATCAATTTTTATTCGATTACCTTTTCCATTCAACTTGCATTTCTTTTTAATTTCCAAATAGATCGTTAAGGTATGGTCGTTTCTTGAATGAATTTCCATTTTAATTTTATGCAACTTCCATTTTTATTTTTATTCAGCTTCCATTTTTATTCAATTTCTTTTTCTAGTCAACTTCCTTTTTTATTTAATTTCCAGATAGATCGTTAAGGTATAGTGGTTTCTTCAATGAACTGCCATTTTTATATTTATGCGACTTTCATTTTTATTTTTATTCAACTTCAATTTTTATTCAATTTCCATTTCTATTCAACTTCCCTTTTTATTTAATTTCCAAATAGATCGATAAAGTATAGTGGTTTCTTGAATAAAATTCCATTTTCATTTTTATTCAACTTCCATTTGCATTCAATTTCCTTTTCTATTAAACTTCCTTTTTTATTTAATTTCCAGATAGATCGTTAAGGTATAGTGGTTTCCTGAATGAACTTTCATTGTTAATTTTTTGCAACTTCCATTTTTATTTTTATTCAACTACCATTTTTATTCAATTTCTTTTTCTATTCAACTTCCTTTTTTATTTAATTTCCAAATAGATCGTTAAGGTATATTGGTTTCTTCAATGAACTTCCATTTTTATTTTTATTCAACCTCCATTTGTATTCAATTTCTTTTTCTATTCAACTTCCTTTTTTATTTAATTTCCAGATAGATCGCTAAGGCATAGTGGTTTCTTCAATGAACTTTTATTGCTAATTTTATGCAACTTCCATTTTTATTTTTATTGAACATCAATTTTTATTCAATTTTCTTTTCCATTCCACTTCCATTTTTATTTCATTTGCAAATAGATCGTTAACGTATAGTCGTTTCTTGAATGAACTTCCATTTTAATTTTATGCAACTTCCATTTTTATTTTTATTCAACTTCCATTTTTATTCAATTTCCTTTTCTATTCAACTTCCTTTTTTTATTTAATTTCCAAATAGATCGTTAAGGTATAGTGGTTTCTTAAATAGACTTCCATTTTCAGTTTTGACGTAACTTCCATTTTTATTTTTATTCAATTTCCATTTTTATTCAATTTTCTTTTATATTCAACTTCCTTTTTTATTTAATTTTCAAATAGATCGTTAAGGTGTAATAGTTTCTTGAATGAACTTCCATTGTTAATTTAACACAACTTCCATTTTTATTTTTATTAAACTTCCATTTGTATTCATTTTCCTTTTCTATTCAATTTCCTTTTTTATTTAATTTCCAGATAGATCGTTAAGGTATAGTGGTTTTTCAATGTACTTTTGTTGCTAATTTTATGCAACTTCCATTTTTATTTTTATTGAGCATCAATTTTTATTCAATTTCCTTTTCCATTCCACTTCCATTTTTATTTTATTTCAAAATAGACCGGTAAGGTATAGTGGTTTCTTGAATAAAATTCCATTTTTCTTTTTATTCAACTTCCATTTGTATTCAATTTCCTTTTCTATTCAATTTCCGTTTTTATTTGATTTCTAGATAGATCGTTAACGTATAGTGGTTTCTTCAATAAGCTTGTATTGCTAATTTTATGAAACTTCTGTTTTTATTTTTATTGAACATCAATTTTTATTCAATTTCCTTTTCGATTCCACTTCCGTTATTATTTCATTTCCAAATAGATCATTAAGGTTGTAACGCCCTCAAAATAAACCCATAATATAAAACATTAACATGCATTAATAAAATAAAACAAATCATCAAATTATCTATCAGAGTACTTTTATTGAAAGGTATCACATGTAACATCAAAAGTCAATGCCCTAAGGGCTTACATCTTTCCAAGCCAACACTTGGACACAAAAGAATGAGTACTAACTCAATTACAAATTAAGCCCTTGGCTTGAATGTTTACATGTAATCTCAAATAAAATAAAATAAAAACAACTAACTAAAGACAATTCTTCAAAGTCCAAATCCTTCCAAGCTAAGTCCTTGGAGGTAGCATATCACCTGGACCTGAAAATGATGTTCCCGTATAGGGTGAGCCACAGCCCAATAGAAATATACTAAACCAAATATAAGCATTGAATAAGGCAATAGCATTCAATAGATGGTTAACACAACTATTCTTTTCACCAACATACAGTTTCATGACCTTAATGTCTATGACACGTTTCACTTTTCATTATTTATTCAACTTTCCATTTATATCAACATGGCTCAGAACCTGGCCAAACTATAACAGTGAACTAAATATCACATTAACATTTCTTCCAATATCAAAAACAAATGAGACTAAGACTCATACCAAAACACTTCCATACTTCCCGATTGATACACATTTTAGTGCTGTATCAACAACATGTAAAAACACTTCAAATCAATAAGCACACATATAGTGATGCTAATGGAGTCCATCCCCTATCTCCTCCCAAACAAAATCCGGTTTAGAGTTCTATCCCTATCTTCTCCTAAACCGTGGAGTACATCCCCTATCTCCTCCCAAACAAAATGCATATGCAACACACAATCAATACACGTAATTTCTGTATTAATTCAACAGTCAAAATCAATGACTTAACCAATGTGATTAGTTTCAGTTTTGCCTAATCCACATGCAATGTCTACAACAATCACGACTATCCTCCACCGATAGCCCAAAACAGTTATTTCTAGACAGGAAATAAATGTATCAACAAATGTAAATTTAACATTTTCATAGGTGAGTAATTAAACTAACCAACTACACCATTAAATCACTAAATTCCCCAATTCCATGAATTAAACTCAATTACACATTTTTCCCTAAATTAATTATACAAATTAATTTATTTCAACCACTAGGGTTTTTCCCAAAATTACAAAACAACTCCCAACATATCAAAATACTAGAACTTAGAACAAAACCTATAATATGGAGTAGGAAATCCCTACCTCGAAGTAAATAACCCGAATGAAGAAGATGGAGATGACGATCCAAAATCCAAAGTGCTCCAAACCGCCAAACTCTCAGATTAAAACGAAGCTCTCGACTCACTCTATCTTTTTAATAAAGAACCTAGGGTAGAAACACCCTAAAAGGAGATGATACCTAAGAGAGAAGGTGAGTGGAGGGAGAGAAAACTCGAAACTAGGGTTTTAAGATAAAAAAGAATGTGAAAAAACGTTTTAAAAACCGCTGCTGCATATTTATACCCGACAGGCTCGCTCGAGCGAAGGATTGGTCGTTCGAGCGACCAGACACAAAAATGACTCGCTCGAGCGAAGAAAGTCTCGCTCGAGCCAAGAATGCAATGCTTCAGGTCTGCAACCCAGAAGCACGCTCGAGCGACAGAATGCTCGCTCGAGCGAAGAACTCGAAACTCGCTCGAGCGAAGGAAAGCTCGCTCGAGCCAACAAATGCAGCTCTCAGGTCTATACTAGACGCAATCGCTCGCTCGAGCGAAGAAACCCTGGCTCGAGCGAAGGACCAAAATCAAGAGCTCGCTCGAGCGACCAACTCCTCGCTCGAGCGAAGGTCCAAAAATCTGGACAGCAACACTTGGTTTCTAAACCCAACCCACCTGTAACAAACCTGCCCAAAACATCCTATAACTCAAGAATAAGGAATTTAAAAGGACAGCAACAACAATAATATAACAACGGAATCTACGGAACATAAGTCCGGATACAACAATCGAATGGGAAAAGACGGGGTCGCTATAACCTCCCCCCCCCCCCCTTAAAGAATTTCGTCCCCGAAATTAAGCATAAGTTTTTCAAAAATAGGTTTTTCTCAAATTCCAACAATATGACAATTCAATAATAAACAACTTGACCAATATCGGTCATTCATCTCTTATCAAGAGGTTTCACAATATATATATAATATATATATATCAACCTGCATTATCAATATGCAATTTCCTTCCAATTCAATAATTACCAATCTATAAGATTCGCCATTTCGTGTCATATTCAATGTGCATAATACATTTCTAATTACACAATATATTCAACATATGCAATGTTCCATTAAACTTCCATTTTGAGGCAAGTTTCAAAATTTTTCCATTAAACCAAAACATTCACAATGTTTTACAACTTAAGACATATATATAATGTTCTTAAAGTTCATTAAAATTACAAAATCTCAATAGATGACTACACATCAACAAACAAGTCCGGATATTTCTCGCGGACTTCCAACTCACGCTCCTAAGTGGCTTCCTCCACTCCGTGATGTTTCCACAAAACTTTTACCAAAAGGATGGTCTTGCCTCGCAAAACTTGATCCCACATATCCAAGACCCGAACCGGTCTCTCCTCATACGAGACATCTTCGTCAACCTCTAAGTCGGTTGAATCCAACACATGTGATGGATCCGGCTCATACTTCCGAAGCATACTCACATGAAACACGTCATGAACTCCGGATAACTGCGGTGGCAAAGCTAAACGATAGGCAGCCTCGCCAATCCTCTCAAGGATCTCAAAAGGACCAATAAACCGAGGGGACAACTTCCCGCTCTTCCCAAACCTCATTAATCCCCGTCTAGGTGATATCTTCAGAAAGACATGATCACCCACCTCAAATACCAAAGGTCTCCTCCTACGGTCGTCATAAGATTTCTAACGACTCTGGGCTGTAACAAGCCTCTTACGGATAAGCTCAACTTTCTCCGTCGTTTCCCTCACCAACTCTGGACCCAACAAAGGTGCATCACCCACCTCGGCCCAACAAACAGGAGATCTACACGGTCGGCCATACAAGGCCTCAAACGATGCCATACCGATACTAGACTGGAAACTGTTGTTGTAGGCAAACTCTACCAAAGGCAAGTGCCTCTCCCACGACCCACTGAAATCAAGAACACAACCCCGAAGCATATCCTCAAGGATCTGAATAGTACGCTCGGACTGCCCGTCAGTCTGAGGATGATAAGCCGTGCTAAAGGTTAACTTAGTGCCTAAGGCACTCTGCAGACTCTGCCACACCTGACAGTAAAACGAGGATCTCTATCTGAGACGATCGTCACTGGGACCCCGTGCAACCTCACTATGTCCCGAATATACAAGTCGGCAAGATGATCTACTGAATCTCTTACGCGCATAGGAATGAAGTGCGCCGACTTAGTCAACCGGTCTACAACCACCCAAATAGCATCACTACCTCGCTGAGTCCTCGGAAGACCCACAACGAAGTCCATAGTGACATGCTCCCACTTCCACTCGGCAATAGGCAAGGGTTGTAACAAACCCGCTGGCCTCTGATGCTCGGCCTTCACTTGCTGACAAGTAAGGCACTTGGACACGAAAGCTGCCACATCTCTCTTCATACCCCGCCACCAAAACTGACGACCCAAATCCCGATACATCTTAGTACCTCCCGGATGCACCGCAAGGCGTGAATGATTAAACTCTCTGAGTACCTCCTCTCGACAAGACTCCGGCACAAACAAACGGTCGCGGTATCTCACACTGAGGTCGGAATACACCGTCAAACCCTTCTCAACCTTCCCATTGGAGATCTTCTCTCGGAGTGATTCCACCTCAAGGTCACCTCTCTGTGCCTCTAACACTCGAGTCACAAGTGTAGGCTGTGTAACAACCGAAAACAAGGCCGCAGCCTCAACGGATTCGCCCAGAAGCAAATCAAACTCCCCAAGTGCACCCAACATCTCCCATTCCTGGATGGCTATACTAGCTACGTCACCAACAGATTTCCTGCTAAGGGCATCAGCCACCACATTGGCCTTCCCCGGATGATAATGCAACTCGAAGTCATAATCCTCAATAAACTCCATCCACCTCCTCTGCCTCAAATTCAAGTCTTTCTGTGTAAACAGATATTTCAGACTCTTATGATCGAGAATAACCTCAAATCTCTCACCATAAGGTAATGCCTCCAAATCTTCAAGGCAAAGATCACAGCTGCTAATTCTAGGTCATGGGTAGGGTAATTCTTCTTGTGTATTTTCAACTGACGTGAGCCATAGGCTACCACTTTTCCCTCTTGCATCAACACACAACCCAAACCCTCTCGTGAGGCATCACAATAGACTGCATAACCTAGCCCTCTCTCCGGAATAATCAAGACCGGAGCGGTGGTCAGTCTAACTTTCAGCTCTTGGAACGACTTTTCACAAGTCTCACTCCATACGAATTTGACTCCCTTCCGAGTCAATCTAGTCAACGGCGAAGCTAACCTGGAGAAATCTTTCACAAACCGTCGGTAGTACCCAGCTAATCCCAGAAAACTGCGGATCTCAAACACACTCTTAGGCTGTGCCCAATCTTGCACTGCCTCAATTTTGGATGTATCAACGGACACTCCTTCCCCCGAAACCACATGGCCTAAGAACTTCACCTCCTCTAGCCAGAACTCACATTTCCCAAACTTAGCATAAAGCTTATGTGCTCTAAGCAACTCAAGCACCACTCTCAAGTGTTCCTCATGCTCCTCCTCCGAGGGTGAATAAATCAGAATATCGTCTACAAAGACAACTACAAAACGATCCAAGAATTCCCGGAATATTCGGTTCATCAAGTCCATAAAGATTGCAGGTGCATTGGTGAGCCCAAATGGCATCACCAGAAACTCATAGTGGCCATACCGCGTACGGAATGCCGTCTTCGGAATATCCTCCTCCCTGACTCTCAACTGGTGGTAACCCGATCTCAAATCTATCTTAGAGAAACAACGGGAACCCTTCAACTGATCGAACAGATCATCTATACGAGGCATAGGGTACTTATTCTTGACCGTAGCCCGATTCAACTTCCGGTAATCGATACACAGTCTCAAAGCACCACCTTTCTTCTTAGCAAAGAGTGCTGGTGCTCCCCACGGCGAAACACTTGGACGTATATAGCCCTTATCTAGCAACTCCTGGAGTTGGATCTTCAACTCAACTAACTCAGCTGGGGCAAAACGATATGGTGCCATAGAAATCGGCGCCGTGCCGGGCACTAGATCAATAGAGAACTCAATCTCTCTGTGAGGTGGCAAACTAACAAGGTCCTCGGGAAAGACGTCCGAGTACTCACAAACCACTCTTGGCAACACAGTCTGGGTCTCATCACACTCACCACTCTCGAAGCTAGCAAGTAGACTACTAAGCTCACTCCGTCCTCGCGGATCATACCCCGGTGGCAGAATACTACCAACCCGGTCCCCCAAGAAATGGAAACATTCCCCGCTCACGGTACAACAAGTGACCCTCTGGCGGTAGCAATCAATAACTGCCCGGTATGACGATAACCAGTCCATACCCAAAATAACATCAAAGCCCTTCATGGGCATAACTACAAAAGGAAACGGAAGCCTATGATCGGCGACCTCTATATCACAACCCCTAACACCTTGTTTCAAGATCAATTCACCCCCAAGGGTGACACTACACAAATAGGAGATGCTAACTGTGCTAACTCCAACTCCAAAACGATGCAAATGCAGCAGACAAAAGGAATGAGATGCACCCGTATCAATCAAAACACTAGCAACCGAATTGCAAAACAAGAAGGTACCTCTCACAACGATGGAGCCGGTACAAGATCCTGCGCGGTAACAGCATACACGCGCCCAGATGGTCTCTGATCAACCTGCTCACCCCTAGGAGCATAAGACTGCTGCACAGACTGGGACGATGAAGCCCCCTGATTGGCCCTCGAGGCCTGAACTGACTGAGCTGGCTGATGACTCTGAGTCTGCCTCAAACCAGATGCACCAGATGTGCCACTCAACTGCGGGCAATACCTCTTCATGTGCCCTGCCTGACCGCACTGAAAACAAGAGAGCGGCTGACCTCTACCCTGACTCTGGCTCTGAGATCGAGCCGAAGAAGATGCTGCTCTCTGCACTCCTCCCCTCTGCGGGCAAACTGGAGACTTGTGGCCCAGCTGACCACACTTGAAACAGGTAATGTCTCCCTAACTGCCTTTCCCAGACCCTGCACTCGGCACTGGAAAAGTCGATCTAGAAAAGCTACTCTGAGACTGTTGAGGAGTGAAACCTCTCTGTCTCCTGCCATCACTCTGGCCATCCTGACTCCTCTTAGAGCCCTTCTGCCCTTCCTCCTCCCCTGCATCATGATCTCCATATGGGCTGCAGCATCAACCATACGCCCATAGTCCCGAATCATAGTTCCCCCAACTCTCAGCTTGAGGCCACGCCTCAACTTCTTCTCGAACTCAATACAACGGCGTTCCTCAAACGCCGCCAACTCAGGTGCAAACCTAGACAAGCTGGTAAATGCAGCCTCAAACTCGGCCACTGAAGAACTCAACTGCTTCAGCTGACAGAACTGGTCTCTCAGCTTTTCCCCGACAGTTGGGGATAGGAACCTCTCCTGGAAAGCATTCACAAAAGCTTCCCATGTACCTCCTATACGACCCTTTGTAAACTTCCACCACTGACCCGCATCCCCTTCAGCTGGAACGATGCCAAGGTCACTTTCAACCCCTCGTCTTCGATGCCAAGCATCTCAAACGTCTTCGTTGTCTGTTCGAGCCATTCATCTGCCTTAAGTGGCTCTTTAGGATCACCCACAAATTCGTGGGTTGGACCGGAAGAACTCCCTCTTCAGAAAAGAAGGTCCTGCATCCGCAACAACAACCTAGGCTTGATTCTCAGCCCTAAGAATGCCAACTGACTCCCTGAATGCCCCTGCTATCTCTCGGGCTAAAGCGCCCATAGCCTGCTGGCCTATTGGCTCGGCCACATTGGCCTGACCAACCCCTTCCTGCTGCTCCGGAATCTCCTCCGGCACAGGCACTTCCTGCCTACCCGGCCTACCACGCCTACCGCGTCCTCGTCCTCGTCCTGACATCCTAATACAGGAAACAAAGACGTTAGCACATTCATAAATATGCTGAAGCTATAACACTCGCGTCCTAATGCATTGGACAACAATAATTCATTCCACGTAAGCACATACGAATTTCATTCCTGGATAATGATAGTCCCAAAGCGTTACTATAGTTTCGGTTGGAAGCAGCATTGATTAAGTGCCTTTCCAACAAGACTACTAGAAACTCAAGGGTCCAATCAACATCCTAGAAACTACGTTCCATACCCACATAGTCACATAAACATGTTATCATATAAGCATATAACAGTACACTAAGTCTCTATCAAGAGACGAACCCATTGTGATACTAATCACTTCCCACGTACCCAAAGTATTCGAACCCGGTACGCTCTGATACCAAGTTGTAACGCCCTCAAAATAAACCCATAATATATACATAACATGCATTATAAAAAAAACAAATCATTATTATCCATCAGAGTACTTTTATTGAAAGACAATGTAACATCAAAAGTAATGCCCTAAGGGCTTACATCTTTCCAAGCCAACACTTGGACACAAAATGATGAGTACTAACTCACAAATTAAGCCCTTGGCTTGAATGTTTACATGTAATCTCAAATAAAAAAAACAACTAACTAAAGACAATCTTCAATCCAAATCCTTCCAAGCTAAGTCCTTGGAGGTAGCATATCACCTGGACCTGAAAATGATGTTCCCGTATAGGGTGAGCCACAGCCCAGTAGAAATATACTAAACCAAATATAAGCATTGAATAAAGCAATAGCATTCAATAGATGGTTAACACAACTATTCTTTCATCAAACATACAGTTTCATGACCTTAATGTCTATGACACGTTTCACTCCTTATTATTCATTTCATTTATATCAAATGGCTCAGAACCTGGCCAAACTATAACAGTGAACTAAATATCACATTAACATTTCTTCCAATATCAACAAAACAAATGAGACTAAGGCTCATACCAAAACACTTCCATACTTCCCGATTGATACACATTTTAGTGCTGTATCAACAACATGTAAAAACACTTCAAATCAATAAGCACACATATAGTGATGCTAATGGAGTCCATCCCCTATCTCCTCCCAAACAAAATCCGGTTTAGAGGTCCATCCCCTATCTTCCCCTAAACCGTGGAGTACATCCCCTATCTCCTCCCAAACAAAATGCATATGCAACACACAATCAATACACGTAATTTCTGTATTAATTCAACAGTCAAAATCAATGACTTAACCAATGCGATTAGTTTCAGTTTTCCCTAATCCACATGCAATGTCTACAACAATCACGACTATCCTCCACCGATAGCCCAAAACAGTTATTTCTAGACAGGAAATAAATGTATCAACAAATGTGAATTTAACATTTTCATAGGTGAGTAATTAAACTAACCAACTACACCATTAACAACAAATGTAAATTTAATATTTTCATAGGTGAGTAATTAAACTAACCAACTACACCATTAAATCACTAAATTCCCCAATTCCATGAATTAAACTCAATTACACATTTTCCCTAAATTAATTATACAAATTAATTTATTTCAACCACTAGGGTTTTTTCCAAATTACCAAACAACTCCCAACATATCAAAATACTAGAACTTAGAACAAAAACCTATAATGTGGGTAGGAAATCCCTACCTCGAAGTAAATAACCCGAATGGAGAAGATGGAGATGACGACCCAAAATCCAAAGTGCTCCAAACCGCCAAACTCTCAGATTAAAACGAAGCTCTCGACTCACTCTATCTTTTTAATAAAGAACCTAGGGTAGAAACACCCTAAAAGGAGATGATACCTAAGAGAGAAGGTGATGGAGGGAGAGAAAACTCGGAACTAGGGTTTTAAGATAAAAAGAATTGAAAAAACGTTTTAAAAATCGCTGCTGCGTATTTATACCCGACAAGCTCGTCGAGCGAAGGATTGGTCGCTCGATCGACCAGACACAAGAATGACTTGCTCGAGCGAAGAAAGTCTCGCCGAGCCAAGAATGCAATGCTTCAGGTCTGCAACCCAGAAGCACGCTCGAGCGACAGATGCTCGCTCGAGCGAAGAACTCGAAACTCGCTCGAGCGAAGGAAAGCTCGCTCGAGCCAACAAATACAGCTCTCAGGTCTATACTAGACCAATCGCTCGCTCGAGCGAAGAAACCCTGGCTCGAGCGAAGGACCAAAATCAAGAGCTCGCTCGAGCGACCAACTCCTCGCTCGAGCGAAGGTCCAAAAATCTGATAGCAACACTTGGTTTCTAAACCCAACCCACCTGTAACAAACCTGCCCAAAACATCCTATAACTCAAGAATAAGGAATTTAAACGACAGCAACAACAATAATATAACAACGGAATCTACGGAACATAAGTTCGGATACAACAACCGAATGGGAAAAGACCGGGGTCGCTATAGAATACAAAAGAAGTTGAATATAAAAGGAAATTGAATAAAAATGGAAATTGAATAAAAATAAAAATGGAAGTTGCATAAAATTAACAATGGAAGTTAATTCAAGAAACCACTATACGTTAACGATATATTTGGAAGTTAAATAAAAAATGAAGTTTGAATAGAAAAGGAAATTGAATCAAAATGGAAGTTGAATAAAATAAGAATGGAATTGCATCAAAATTGAAAATGGAAGTTCATTCCAGAAAATCACTATACCTTAAAGATCTATTTGAAGATTAAAGAAAAAAGGAAGTTGAATAGAAAAGGAAATTGAATAAAAATTGAAGTTGAATGAAAATAAAAATGGATGCTGCATAAAATTAAAAATGGAAGTTCATTTAAGAAACCACTGTACCTTAACGATCTATTTGGAAATTAAAGAAAAAAGGAAGTTGAATAAAAAGGAAATTGAATAAAAATTGAAGTTGAATAAAAATAAAAATTGAAGTTGCATAAAATTAATAATGAAAGTTCATTAAAAAAACCACTATACCTTAACGATATATTTGGAAATTAAATAAAAATGGAACTTGAATACAAAGGGAAATTGATTAAAAATTGATGTTCAATAAAAATAAAAATGGTAGTTGCATAAAATTAACAATAAATGTTCATTCAAGAAACCACTATACCTTCACGATATATTTGGAAATTAAATAAAAAAGGTAGTTGAATAGAAAAAGGTAATTGGATAAAAATGGAAGTTGAATAAAAATAAAAATGGAAGTTGCACAAAATTAACAATGCAAGTTAATTCAAGAAACCACTATACCTTAACGATCTATTTGCAAATTACATAAAAAAGGAAGTTGAATAAAAATAAAAATGGAAGTTGCATAAAATTAAAAACGGAAGTTCACTGAAGAAACCACAATACCATAACGATCTATTTGGAAATTAAATAAAAAAAGAAAGTTGAATAGAAAAGGAAATTGAATAAAAGTTGAAGTTGAATAAAAATAAAAATTGAAGTTGCATAAAATTAAAAATGAAAGTTAATTCTAGAAACCACTATACCTTGAAAATCTATTTGGAAATTAAATAAAGAAGGAAGTTGAATAGAAAATGAAATTGAATAAAAATGGAAGTTGAATAAGAATAGAAATGGAAGTTGCACAAAAATGAAAATGGAAGTTTATTGAAGAAACCACTCTACCTTAACGATCTATTGCAAATTAAAGAAAAAAAGAAGTCGAACAGAAAAGGGAATTGAATAAAAATGGAAGTTGATTAAAAATAAAAATGGAAGTTGCATCAAAATTGAAAATGGAAGTTAATTCATCAAACTACTATACCTTAACGATCTATTTGCAAAATTGGATACAAAATAAGTTGAATAGAAAAGGAAATTGATTAAAAATGGAAGTTGCATAAAATTGACAATGGAAGTTCATTCAAGAAACCACTATACGTTAACGATATATTTGGAAGTTAAATAAAAGAGGAAGTTGAATAGAAAAGGAAATTGAATCAAAATGGAAGTTGAATAAACATAAAAATGGAAGTCGCATAAAATTAACATTGGAAGTTCATTCAAGAAACCACTATACGTTAACGATATATTTGGAAGTGAAATAAAAAAGGAAGTTGAATAGAAAGAAAATTGAAACAAAATGGAAGTTGAATAAAAATAAAAATAGAAGTTGCATCAAAATTGAAAATGGAAGTTCATTCCAGAAAGCACTATACCTTAAATATCTGTTTGGAAATTAAAGAGAAAAGGAAGTTGAATAGAAAAGGAAATTGAATAAAAGTTGTAGTTGAATGAAAATAAAAATTGAAGTTGCATAAAATTAAAAATAGAAGTTCATTCAAGAAACCACTGTACCTTAATGAATTATTTGGAAATTAAAGAAAAAGGAGTTGAATAGAAAACGAAATTGAATAACAATTGAAGTTGAATAAAAATAAAAATTGAAGTTGCATAAAATTAATAATGGAAGTTCATTAAAGAAACCACTATACCTTAACGATCTATTTGGAAATTAAATAAAAATGGAAGTTGAATACAAAGGGAAATTGAATAAAAATTGATGTTCAATAAAAATAAATATGGATGTTGCATAAAATTAACAATAAAAGTTCATTCAAGAAACCACTATACCTTAACGATCTATTTGGAAATTAAATAAAAATGGAAGTTGAATACAAAAGGAAATTGAATAAAAATCGATGTTCAATAAAATAAAAATGGAAGTTGAATAAAATTAACAATAAAAGTTCATTCAAGAAACCACTATACCTTAAAGATCTATTTAGAAATTAAATAAAAATGAAAGTTGAATACAAAAGGAAATTGAATTGATGTTCAATAAAAATAAAAACGGAAGTTGCATAAAATTAACAATAAAAGTTCATTCAAGAAACCACTATACCTTAACGATCTATTTGAAATTAAATAAAAATGGAAGTTGAATACACAAGAAAATTGAATAAAACTTGATGTTCAATAAAAATAAACGTGGAAGTTGCATAAAATTAAGAATAAAAGTTCATTCCAGAAACCACTACACCTTAACGATCTATTTGCAAATTACAGAAAAAATGAAGTTGAATACAAAAAGAAATTGAATAAAAATGGTAGTTGAATAAAAATAAAAATGGAAGTTGAATAAAATTAAAAACGGAAGTTCACTGAAGAAACCACAATACCATAAGGATCTATTTGGAAATTAAATAAAAAAGAGCGTTGAATAGAAAACGAAGTTGAATAAATATAAAAATTGAAGTTGCATAAAAATTAAAAATGGAAGTTAATTCGACAAACCACTATACCTTAAAAATCTATTTTGAAATTAAATAAAGAAGGAAGTTGAATAGAAAAGGAAATTGAATTAAAATGGAAGTTGAATAAGAATAAAAATGGAAGTTGCATAAAATTAAAAATGGAAATTCATTGAAGAAGCCCCTTACCTTAACGATCTATTGGAAATTAAACAAAAAAAGAAGTTGAACAGAAAAGGAAGTTGAATAAAAATGGAAGTTGATTAAAAATAAAAATGGAAGTTGCATCAAATTGACAATGGAAGTTCATTCCAGAAACCACTATACGTTAACGATATATTTGGAAGTTAAATAAAAAAGGAAGTTCAATAGAAAAGGAAATTGAATCAAAATGGAAGTTGAATAAAAATAAAAATGGAAGTTGCATAAAATTAACAGTGGAAGTTCATTCAAGAAACCACTAGACGTTAACAATATATTTGGCCCTCGAGGCCTGAACAGACTGAGCTGGCTGATGACTCTGAGTCTGCCTCAAACTAGATGCACCAGATGTGCCACTCAACTGCGGGCAAAACCTCATCGTGTGCCCTGCCTGACCGCACTGATAACACGAGAGCGGCTGGCCTCTACCCTGACTCTGGCCCTGCGATCTAGCTGAAGATGAAGCAGCTCTCTGACCTCCTCCCTTCTGCGGGCAAGCTGGAGACTTGTGGCCCAGCTGACCACATTTGAAACAGGTAATGTCTCCCTGGCTGCCTTTCCCAGAAACTGCACTCGGCACTGGAAAAGTCGATCTAGTAAAGTTACCCTGAGACTGCTGAGGGTTAAAACCCCTCTGTCTCCTGCCATCACTCTGGCTATCCTGACTCCTCTTGGAGCCCCTCTGCCTCTCCTCCTCCTCCTGCATCATGATCTCCATATGGGCTGCAGCATCCACTAGACGCCCATACTCTCGGGTCATGAACCCCCAACTCTC
This sequence comes from Camellia japonica, assembly GCA_030407325.1. NCBI lineage: Eukaryota > Viridiplantae > Streptophyta > Magnoliopsida > Ericales > Theaceae > Camellia > Camellia japonica. The sequence continues at coordinate 5,560,192 of JAPPVO010000003.1, forward strand.
ATCTTGAGGCCATGCCTCAACTTCTTCTCGAACTCAAGACAACGGCGTTCCTCAGACGCCACCAACTCAGGTGCAAACCTGGACAAACTAGTAAATGCGGCCTCAAACTTGGCCACTGAAGAGCTCAGCTGCTTAAGCTGGCAAAACTGCTCCTCTCAACCTTTCCCTGACAGCTGGAGACAGGAACTTCTCCTGGAAAGCAGCTACGAAGGCCTCCCAAGTCCCTCCTATATGGCCTCTGGTGAATTTCCACCACTGACCCGCATCCCCCTTAAGCTGGAAAGATGCCAAGGTCACCTTCAGAACCCTGTCCTCGATGCCAAGCATCTCAAACGTCTTCGTTGTCTGTTCGAGCCATTCATCTGCCTTAAGTGGCTCTTTTGGATCGCCCAAAAACTCGTCCGGATTAGACTGGAAGAACTCTCTCTTCAGAAATGCAGGCCCTGCATCTGCAACATGAACCTGGGCCTGATTCTCAGCTCTGAGAATGCCTACAGACTCCTTGAATGCCCCTGCTATCTCTCGGGCCAAAGCGCCCATAGCCTGCTGACCCGCTGGTTCGGCCACATTGGCCTGACCAATACCCTCCTGCTGCTCTGGAATCTCATTCGGTATGGGCATCTCCTGCCTACCACGCCTACCACGCCCTCGTCCTCGTCCTGACATCCTAATAAAGGCAACAAAGACAATTAATACTTTTGCACATTAATAAATGTGTCGAAGCTATAACACTCGCGTTCTAATGCATTGGACAACAGTAATTCACTCCACATAAGCACATAATCACATAAGCACCTACGAATTTCATTCCCGGATAATGACAGTCCCGAGGCGTTGCTAGAGTTCCGGTTGGAAACAGCATTGATCAAGTGCTTTTCCAACAAGACTCATAGAAACTCGGATCCAATCAACATCCTAGAAATTAAATCCCATACCCACATAATCACATAAACATTTATCATATAAGCATATAACAGTACATCTAAGTCTCTATCAAGCGAGACGAACCCATTGTGATACTAATCACTTCCCACATACCCAAAGTATTCGAACCCGGTACGCTCTGATACCAAGTTGTAACGCCCTCAAAATAAACCCATAATATATACAATATTAACATGCATTGTTAAAAAAAAAACAAAGCATTATTCCATTCATCAAAGTATTCTTATTAAAGACATTACATGTAACATCGAAAATAAATGCCCTACGGCTTACAGCTTTCCAAGCCAACACTTGGACACAAAAGTTTAAGTACTAAACTCAGTTACACATTAGCCCCTTGGCTTGAGTTTACATATAATATCAAACTAAAACAAATAACAACTAATCTAAACAGAGTCTTCAACTCCAATCCTTCCAAGCTAAGTCCTTGGAGATAACATATCACCTGAACCTGAAAATGATGTTCCCGTAGAGGGTGAGCCACAGCCAGCAGAATATACTAAACCAAATATAGAAATTGACTAAAGCAATAGCATTCGATAGATGGTTACCACTTAAAATCAATTATAACACAATTCAGTTTCATGACAATAATGTCCATGACATGTTTCACTTTCCATTATTATTCAACTTTCCATTTATACAAACGTGGCTCAGAACCTGGCCAAACAATATAATGAGACTACATCTCAAATTAACAATCCTTCCAATATCAACAATTTAAGTGAAACTAAAGTTCAAACCAAAACACTTCCATAAATCGATAAGTACACATATATGCTGTACTAATACACTTCCATACATCAATAAGTACACAGATTTGCTGTACTAATGGAGTCCATCCCCTTCTCCTCCTAAACCAGTTTGAGAGTCCATCCCTATCTTCCCTCAAACCATGGAGTACATCCCCTATCTCCCCCAAACAATATGCATATACAATTATTAAACACTTGTCATACACAATATTCAATCAATACACAGATTTGCTGTATTAATTCAACTGTCATATCTAATGACTCAATCAATGTGATTAGTTTCAAGTTTTCCTAATCAACATGCAAAGTCTACAACAATCACAACTATTCTCCACCGATAGTCCAAAACAGTTATTTCTAAACAAAATAAATGTATCAACAAATATAATCTCATAACTTCTCAATTTCATGAATTAAACCAAATTCCACATTTTCCCAAAATTAATTATACGAATTAATTTTATTACAACAACGATTAGGGCTTTTTCCCTTTTTCTCAAATCAACCCTAAGGTTCAGTTATCTCAATTTACCAACACAAACATATTTGTTTAATAGATGGAAAACCCCCTTTTCAAATTAAAGTTCAAACCCTAATTTTTCCAAAATTACCAAACAACACCAACATATCAAAAATACCAAAACTTAGGACAAAACCTATAATAATGGAGTAGGAAATCCCTACCTCGAAGTGAAGAACTCAAATGGAGAAGATGGCGAAAACCCAATGTGCTCCAAATCCAAGATTGTTCAGATTAATTTGAAGCCCTCGACCCACTCTATCTTTTTAACAAAGGACCTAGGGTAGAAATACACTCTAAGTAGATCAAACCTAAGAGAGAAGTGTGTAGAGAGAAGGAGAACACAGACCTAGGGTTTTGAGATCAAAGAGGCTAAAAAAAATGTTTAAAACTGCTGCTGCGTATTTAAATAAAATAGCTCGCTCGAGCGAAGACTTGGTCGCTCGAGCGACCAGACACAGAAAACCCTCGCTCGAGCCAAGAAGGTCTCGCTCGAGCTAACAACCCAGAAGCTCGCTCGAGCCAAAAACTCAAATCCTCTGGTCTGCAACCAGACGCACGCTCGAGCGACGGAACGCTCGCTCGAGCGAAGAACAAACCAGCTCGCTCGAGCGAAGAAAAGCTCGCTCGAGCCAAGAACTGCAACTCTCAGGTCCAGAACCAGATGCAATCGCTCGCTCGAGCGAAGCTACTCTGGCTCGATCCACTAGACACAAGACTCCACTCTCGCTCGAGCGACCAAACCCTCGCTCGAGCGAAGTACCAAAACGAAGAGCTCGCTCGAGCGACAAACTTCTCGCTCGAGCGAAGGACCAAAATTCTGGGCAGCAACCATTTGCTCCCAAACCCAACCAACCTGTAACAAACCTGCCCAACACATCCTATAGCTCAAAGATGAGTAAATAAAGGATGACAACAACATAAATATAACAATAGGATCTACGGAACCTAAGTCCGGATACAACAACCAAATGGGGAAAGATCGGGGTCGCTATAATTGAATACAAAATAAGTTGAATAGAAAAGGAAATTGAATAAAAATGGAAGTTGAATAAAAATAAAAATGGAAGTTGCATAAAATTGACAATGGAAGTTCATTCCAGAAACCACTGTACGTTAACGATATATTTGGAAGTTAATAAAAAAGGAAGTTCAATAGAAAAGGAAATTGAATAAAATGGAAGTTGAATAAAAATAAAAATGGAAGTTGCATAAAATTGACAATGGAAGTTCATTCCAGAAACCACTGTACGTTAACGATATATTTGGAAGTTAAATAAAAAAGGAAGTTCAATAGAAAAGGAAATTGAATCAAAATGGAAGTTGAATAAAAATAAAAATGGAAGTTGCATAAAATTAACAATGGAAGTTCATTCAAGAAACCACTAGACGTTAACGATATATTTGGAAGTGAAATAAAAAAGGAAGTTGAATAGAAAAAGAAATTGAATCAAAATGGAACTGAATAAAAATAAAACTAGAAGTTGCATCAAAATTGAAAATGAAGTTCATTCCAGAAAGCACTGTACCTTAAAATCTGTTTGGACATTAAAGAAAAAAGGAGTTGAATAGAAAAGAAATTGAATAAAATTGAAGTTGAATGAAAATAAAAATTGAAGTTACATAAAATTTAAAATGGAAGTTCATTCAAGAAACCACTGTACCTTAACGAATTATTTGGAAATTAAAGAAAAAGGAAGTTGAACAGAAAAAAGGAAATTGAAAACAATTGAAGTTGAATAAAATAAAAATTGAAGTTGCATAAAATTAATAATGGAAGTTCATTAAAGAAACCACTATACCTTAACGATCTATTTGGAAATTAAATAAAAATGGATCTTGAATACAAAGTGAAATTGAATAAAAATTGATGTTCAATAAAAATAAAAATGGAAGTTGCATAAAATTAACAATAAAAGTTCATTCAAGAAACCACTATACCTTAACGATATATTTGGAAATTAAATAAAAAAGGTAGTTGAATAGAAAAGGTAATTGGATAAAAATGGAAGTTGAATAAAAATAAAAATGGAAGTTGCACAAAATTAACAATGCAAGTTCATTCAAGAAACCACTATACCTTAACGATCTATTTGCAAATTACATAAAAAAGGAAGTTGAATACAAAAAGAAATTGAATAAAAATGGTAGTTGAATAAAAATAAAAATGGAAGTTGCATAAAATTAAAAACGGAAGTTCACTGAAGAAACCACAATACCATAACGATCTATTTGGAAATTAAATAAAAAAGAAAGTTGAATACAAAAGGAAATTGAATAAAAGTGGAAGTTGAATAAGAATAAAAATTGAAGTTGCATAAAATTAAAAATGAAAGTTAATTCTAGAAACCACTACACCTTGAAAATCTATTTGGAAATTAAATAAAGAAGGAAGTTGAATAGAAAATGAAATTGAATAAAAATGGAAATTGAATAAGAATAAAAATGGAAGTTGCACAAATTTAAAAATGGAAGTTTATTGAAGAAACCACTCTACTTTAACGATCTATTGCAATTAAAGAAAAAAAGAAGTCGAACAGAAAAGGAAATTGAATAAAATGGAAGTTGATTAAAATAAAAATGGAAGCTGCATCAAAATTGAAAATGGAAGTTAATTCATGAAACCACTATACCTTAACGATCTATTCGTTCGGAAATTGAATACAAAATAAGTTGAATAGAAAAGGAAATTGAATAAAATGGAAGTTGAATAAAAATAAAAATGGAAGTTGCATAAAATTGACAATGGAAGTTCATTCCAGAAACCACTATACGTTAACGATATATTTGGAAGTTAAATAAAAAAAAGTTGAATAGAAAAGAAATTGAATCAAAATGGAACTTGAATAAAAATAAAAATAGAGTTGCATCAAAATTGAAAATGGAAGTTCATTCCAAAAAGCACTATACCTTAAAGATCTGTTTGGAAATTAAAGAAAAAAGGAAGTTGAATAGAAAAGGAAATTGAATAAAAATTGAAGTTGAATGAAAATAAAAATTGAAATTGCATAAATTTAAAATGGAAGTTCATTCAAGAAACCACTGTACCTTAACGAATTATTTGGAAATTAAAGAAAAAAGGAGGTGAATAGAAAAGGAAATTGAATAAAATTGAAGTTGATGAAAATAAAAATTGAAGTTGCATAAAATTTAAAATGGAAGTTCATTCAAGAAACCACTGTACCTTAACGAATTATTTGGAAATTAAAGAAAAAGGAAGTTGAATAGAAAAAGGAAATTGAATAACAATTGAAGTTGAATAAAAATTAAAGTTGCATAAAATTAATAATGAAATTCATTAAGAAACCACTATACCTTAACTCTATTTGGAAATTAAATAAAAATGGAAGTTGAATATAAAGGGAAATTGAATAAAAATTGATGTTCAATAAAAATAAAAGGAAGTTGCATAAAATTAACAATAAAAATTTATTCAAGAAACCACTATACCTTAACGATTTATTTGGAAATTAAATAAAAATGGAAGTTGAATACAAAAGGAAATTGAATAAAAATTGATGTTCAATAAAATAAAAATGGAAGTTGAATAAAATTAACAATAAAAGTTCATTCAAGAAACCAGTATACCTTAAAGATCTATTTGGAAATTAAATAAAAATGGAAGTTGAATACAAAAGGAAATTGAATTGATGTTCAATAAAAATAAAAATGGAAGTTGTATAAAATTAACAATAAAAGTTCATTCAAGAAACCAATATACCTTAACGATCTATTTGGAAATTAAATAAAAATGGAAGTTGGATACACAAGAAAATTGAATAAAAATTGATGTTCAATAAAAATAAACATGGAAGTTGCATAAAATTGAGAATAAAAGTTAATTCCAGAAACCACTATACCTTAACGATCTATTTGCAAATTACAGAAAAAAGGAAGTTGAATCTAAAAAGAAATTGAATAAAAATGGTAGTTAAATAAAAAGAAAAATGGAAGTTGAATAAAATTAAAACGGAAGTTCACTGAAGAAACCACAATACCATAACGATCTATGAACTGAAAAAAAAAAAGAAAGTTGAATAGAAAAGAAATTGAATAAAAATGGAAGTTGAATAAATAAAAAAATGAAGTTGCATAAAATTAAAAATGAAAGTTAATTCGAGAAACCACTATACCTTAAAAATCTATTTGGAAATTAAATAAAGAAGGAAGTTGAATAGAAAAAGAAATTGAATAAAAATGGAAGTTGAATAAGAATAAAAATGGAAGTTGCATAAAATTAAAAATGGAAATTCATTGAAGAAGCCACTTACCTTAACGATCTATTGGAAATTAAAGAAAAAAAGAAGTTGAACAGAAAAGGAAGTTGAATAAAAATGGAAGTTGATTAAAAACAAAAATGGAAGTTGGATGAAAATTGAAAATGGAAGTTAATTGAAAAAACGACTATACCTTAACGATCTACTTGGAAATTGAATACAAAAGAAGTTGAATATAAAAGGAAACTGAATAAAAATGGAAATTGAATAAAAAAAAAAAATGGAAGTTGAATAAAATTAACAATGGAAGTTCTTTCAAGAAAAACCACTATACGTTAACGATATATTTGGAAGTTAAATAAAAAATAAAGTTGAATAGAAAAGGAAATTGAATCAAAATGGAAGTTGAATAAAAATAAAAATGGAAGTTGCATGAAAATTGAAAATGGAAGTTCATTCCAGAAAGTACTATACCTTAAAGATCTGTTTGGAAATTAAAGAAAAAAGGAAGTTGAATAGAAAAAGAAATTGAATAAAAATTGAAGTTGAATGAAAATAAAAATTGAAGTTGCATAAAATTAAAAATGGAAGTTCAATGAAGAAACCACTGTACCTTAACGAATTATTTGGAAATTAAAGAAAAAAGGAAGTTGAATAGAAACGGAAATTGAATAAAAGTTGAAGTTGAATAAAAATAAAAATTGAAGTTACATAAAATTAATAATGGAAGTTCATTAAAGAAACCACTATACCTTAACGATCTATTTGGAAATTAAATAAAAATGGAAGTTGAATACAAAGGGAAATTGAATAAAAATTGATGTTCAATAAAAATAAATAGGGATGTTGCATAAAATTAACAATAAAAGTTCATTCAAGAAACCACTATACCTTAACGATATATTTGAAAATTAAATAAAAAAGGTAGTTGAATAGAAAAGGTAATTGGATAAAAATGGAAATTGGATAAAAATAAAAATGAAAGTTGCACAAAATTAACAATGCAAGTTCAGTCAAGAAACCACTATACTTTGACGATCTATTTGCAAATTACATAAAAAAAGGAAGTTGAATACAAGAAGAAATTGAATAAAAATGGTAGTTGAATAAAAATAAAAATGGAAGTTGCATAAAATTAAAAACGGAAGTTCACTGAAGAAACCACAACACCATAACGATCTATTTGGAAATTAAATAAAAAAAGAAAGTTGAATAGAAAAGGAAATTGCATAAAAATGGAAGTTGAATAAAATTAAAAATTAAAGTTGCATAAAATTAAAAATGAAAGTTAATTCAAGAAACCACTATACCTTGAAAATCTATTTGGAAATTAAATAAAGAAGGAAGTTGAATAGAAAATGAAATTGAATAAAAATGGAAGTTGAATAAGAATAAAAATGGAAGTTGCACAAAATTAAAAATGGAAGTTTATTAAAGAAACCACTCTACCTTAACGATCTATTGGAAATTAAAGAAAAAAACAAGTCGAACAGAAAAGGAAATTGAATAAAAATGGAAGTTGATTAAAAATTAAAATGAAAGTTGCATCAAAATTGAAAGTGAAAGTTCATTCATGAAACCACTATACCTTAACGATCTACTTGGAAACTGAATACAAATTAGTTAAATAGAAAAGTAAATTGAATAAAAATGGAAGTTGAATAAAAATAAAAATGGAAGTTGCATAAAATTGACAATGGAAGTTCATTCAAGAAACCACTATACGTAAACGATATTTTGGAAGTTAAATAAAAAAGGAAGTTGAATAGAAATAGAAATTGAATCAAAATGGAAGTTGAATAAAAATAAAAATGGAAGTTACATAAAATTAACAATGGAAATTCATTCAAGAAATCACTATACGTTAACGATATATTTGGAAGTTAAATAAAAAAGGAAGTTGAATAGAAAAGGAAATTGAATCAAAATGGAAGTTGAACAAAAATAAAAATGGAAGTTGCATCAAAATTGAAAATGGAAATTCATTCAAGAAAGCACTATACCCTAAACATCTATTTGGAAATTAAAGAAAAAAGGAAGTTGAATAGAAAAGGAAATTGAATAAAAATTGAAGTTGAATAAAAACAAAAATGGAAGTTGCATAAAATTAAAAATGGAAGTTCATTCAAGAAACCACTATAGCTTAATGATCTATTTGGAAATTAAATAAAAAGGAAGTTGAATAGAAAAGGAAATTGAATAAAAATTGAAGTTGAATAAAAATAAAAATTGATGTTGCTTAAAATTAACAATGGAAGTCATTCAAGAAACCACTATCTCTTGACGATCTATTTGGAAATTAAATAAAAATGGAACCTGAATAGAAAAGGAAATTGAATAAAAATTGATGTTCCAGTAAAATAAATATGGAAGTTGCATAAAATTAACAATAAAAGTTCATTCAAGAAACCACTATACCTTAAGGATCTACTTGCAAATTAAATAAAAACGGAAATTGAATACAAAAGCAAATTGAATAAAAATTGATGTTCAATAAAAATAAAAATGGAAATTGCATAAAATTAACAATAAAAATTAATTCGAGAAACCACTATACCTTAAAAATCTGTTTGGAAATTAAATAAAAATGGAAGTTGAATACAAAAGGAAATTGAATTGATGTTCAATAAAAATAGAAATGGAAGTCGGATAAAATTAACAATAAAAGTTTATTCAAGAAAACACTATACCTTAACGATCTATTTGGAAATTAAATAAAAATGGTAGTTGAATACACATGGAAATTGAATAAAAATTGATGTTCAATAAAAATAAAAATGGAAGTTGCATAAAATTTAGAATAAAAGTTCATTCCAGAAAGTACTATACCTTAACAATCTATTTGCAAATTACAGAAAAAAGGAAGTTGAATACAAAAAGAAATTGAATAAAAATGGTAGTTGAATAAAAATAAAATTGGAAGTTGCATAAAATTAAAAACGGAAGTTTACTGAAGAAACCACAATACCATAACGATCTATTTGGAAATTAAATAAAAAAAGAAACTTGAATAGAAAAGGAAATTGCATCAAAATGGAAGTTGAATAAAAATAAAAATTGAAGTTGCATAAAATTAAAAATGAAAGTTAATTCAAGAAACCACTATACTTTAAATCTATTTGGAAATTAAATAAAGAAGGAAGTTGAATAGAAAATGAAATTAAGTAAAAATGGAAGTTGAATAAGAATAAAAATGGAAGTGGCACAAAAATTAAATAAGTTCAATGAAGAAACCACTCTACCTTAACGATCTATTGGAAATTAAAGAAAAAAAGAAGTCGAACAGAAATGGAAATTGAATAAAAATGGAAGTTGATTAAAAATAAAAATGGAAGTTGCATCAAAATTGAAAATGGAAGTTAATTGAAAAAACCACTATACCTTAACGATCTGTTTGCAAATTGAATACAAAAAAGTTGAATATAAAAGGAAATTGAATAAAAATGGAAATTGAATAAAAATAAAAATGGAAGTTGAATAAAATTAACAATGGAAGTTCATTCAAGAAACCACTATACGTTAACGATATATTTGGAAGTTAAATAAAAAAGGAAGTTGAATAGAAAAGAAAATTGAATAAAAATGGAAGTTGAATAAAAATAAAATGGAAGTTGTATCAAAATTGAAAATGGAAGTTCATTCCAGAAAGCACTATACCTTAAAGATCTGTTTGGAAAATTAAGAAAAAAGGAAGTTGAATAGAAAATGAAATTGAATAAAAATGGAAGTTGAATAAGAATAAAAATGGAAGTTGCACAAAATTAAAAATGGAAGTTTATTGAAGAAACCACTCTACCTACTAACGATCTATTGGAAATTAAAGAAAAAAAGAATCGAACAGAAAAGGAAATTGAATAAAAATTGAAGTTGATTAAAAATAAAAATGGAAGTAGCATCAAATTGAAAATGGAAGTTAATTCATGAAACCACTATATCTTAACATCTATTTGAATTGAATACAAAATAAGTTGAATAGAAAAAAGAAATTGAATAAAATGGAAGTTGAATAAAAATAAAATGGAAGTTGCATCAAAATGAAAATGGAAGTTCATTCCAGAAAGCACTATACCTTACGATTATTTGGAATTAAAGAACCAAAGGAAGTTGAATAGAAAAGGAAATGAATAACATTAAGTTGAATAAAATAAAATTGAAGTTGTTATAAAATTAATAATGGAAGTTCATTAAAGAGACCACTATACCTTAACGATCTATTTGGAAATTAATAAAAATGGAACTTGAATACAGACGGAAATTGAATAAAATTGATGTTCAATAAAAATAAAATGGAAGTTGCATAAAATTAACTAAAAGTTCATTGAAGAAACCACTATACCTTAACGATATATTTGGAAATTAAATAAAAAAAGGTAATTGGATAAAAATGGAAGTTGAATAAAAATAAAATGGAAGTTGCATGAAATTAACAATGCAAGTTCATTCAAGAAACCACTATACCTTAACGATCTATTTGCAAATTACATAAAAAAGAAGTTGAATAGAAAAAAGAAATTGAATAAAAATGGTAGTTGAATAAAAATTAAAAATGGAAGTTGCATAAAATTAAACACGGAAGTTCACTAAAGAAGCCACAATACCATAACGATCTATTTGAAATTAAATAAAAAAAGAAGTTGAATAGAAAAGTAAAATTGAATAAAAAATGGAAGTTGAATAAAAAAAAATTAAAGTTGCGTAAACTTAAAATGAAATTAATTCAAGAAACCACTACACCTTAAAATCTATTGGAAATTAAAATAAAGAAGGAAGTTGAATAGAAAATGAAATTGAATAAAAATGGAAGTTGCACAAAAATTAAAAATGGAAGTTTATTGAAGAAACCACTCTACCTTAACGATCTATTGGAAATTAAAGAAAAAAAGAAGTCGAACAGAAAAGGAAATTGAATAAAAATTGAAGTTGATTAAAAATAAAAATGGAAGTTGCATCAAAATTGAAAATGGAAGTTAATTCATGAAACCACTATATCTTAACGATCTATTTGGAAATTGAATAGAAAATAAGTTGAATAGAAAAAAGAAATTGAATAAAAATGGAAGTTGAATAAAAATAAAATGGAAGTTGCATCAAAATTGAAAATGGAAGTTCATTCCAGAAAGCACTATACCTTAAAGATCTGTTTGGAAATTAAAGAAAAAAGGAAGTTGAATAGAAAAGAAATTGAATAAAAATTGAAGTTGAATGAAAATAAAAATTGAAGTTGCATAAAATTAAAAATGGAAGTTCATTCAAGAAACCACTGTACCTTAACGAATTATTTGGAATTAAAGAAAAAAGGAAGTTGAATAGAAAAGGAAATTGAATAACAATTGAAGTTGAATAAAATAAAAATTGAAGTTGTATAAATTAATAATGGAAGTTCATTAAGAGACTACTATACCTTAACGATCTATTTGGAAATTAAATAAAAATGAACTTGAATACAAACGGAAATTGAATAAAAATTGATGTTCAATAAATAAAAATGGAAGTTCATAAAATTAACAAAAAAGTTCATTGAAGAACCACTATACCTTAACGATATATTTGGAAATTAAATAAAAAAAGGTAATTGGATAAAAATGGCGTTGAATAAAAATAAAAATGGAAGTTGCATGAAATTAACAATGCAAGTTCATTCAAGAACCACTATACCTTAACGATCTATTTGCAAATACATAAAAAATGAAGTTGAATACAAAAAAGAATTGAATAAAAATGGTAGTTGAATAACAATTAAAATGGAAGTTGCATAAAATTAAACACGGAAGTTCACTAAAGAAGCCACAATACCATAACGATCTATTTGAAATTAAATAAAAAAAAAAGTTGAATAGAAAAGTAAATTGAATAAAAATGAAAGTTGAATAAAAATAAAATTAAAGTTGCGTAAACTTAAAATGAAGTTAATTCAAGAAACCACTACACCTTGAAAATCTATTTGGAAATTAATAAAGAAGGAAGTTGAATAGAAATGAAATTGAATAAAAATGGAAGTTGAATAAGAATAAAAATGGAAGTTGCACAAAATTAAAAATGGAAGTTTATTGAAGAAACCACTCTACCTTAACGATCTATTGGAAATTAAAGAAAAAAAGAAGTCGAACAGAAAAGGAAATTGAATAAAAATTGAAGTTGATTAAAAATAAAAATGGAAGTTGCATCAAAATTGAAAATGGAAGTTAATTCATGAAACCACTATATCTTAACGATCTATTTGGAAATTGAATACAAAATAAGTTGAATAGAAAAAGGAAATTAAATAAAAATGGAAGTTGAATAAAAATAAAATGGAAGTTGCATCAAAATTGAAAATGGAAGTTCATTCCAGAAAGCACTATACCTTAAAGATCTGTTTGAAATTAAGAAAAAAGGAAGTTGAATAGAAAAGAAATTGAATAAAAATTGAAGTTGAATGAAATAAAATTGAAGTTGCATAAAATTAAAATGGAAGTTCATTCAAGAAACCACTGTACCTTAACGAATTATTTGGAAATTAAAGAAAAAAAGGAAGTTGAATAGAAAGGAAATTGAATAACATCGAAGTTTGAATAAAAATAAAAATTGAAGTTGTATAAAATTAATAATGGAAGTTCATTAAAGAAACCACTATACCTTAACGATCTATTTGGAAATTAAATAAAAATGGAACTTGAATACAAATGGAAATTGAATAAAAATTGATGTTCAATAAAAATAAAAATGGAAGTTGCATAAAATTAACAATAAAAGTTCATTGAAGAAACCACTATACCTTAACGATATATTTGGAAATTAAATAAAAAAAGGTAATTGGATAAAAATGGAAGTTGAATAAAAATAAAAATGGAAGTTGCATGAAATTAACAATGCAAGTTCATTCAAGAAACCACTATACCTTAACGATCTATTTGCAAATTACATAAAAAATGAAGTTGAATAGAAAAAAGAAATTGAATAAAAATGGTAGTTGAATAAAAATTAAAATGGAAGTTGCATAAAATTAAACACGGAAGTTCACTAAAGAAGCCACAATACCATAACGATCTATTTGGAAATTAAATAAAAAAAAAAAGTTGAATAGAAAAGTAAATTGAATAAAAATGGAAGTTGAATAAAAATAAAAATTAAAGTTGCGTAAACTTAAAAATGAAAGTTAATTCAAGAAACCACTACACCTTGAAAATCTATTTGGAAATTAAATAAAGAAGGAAGTTGAATAGAAAATGAAATTTAATAAAAATGGAAGTTGAATAAGAATAAAAATGGAAGTTGCACAAAATTAAAAATGGAAGCTTATTGAAGAAACCACTCTACCCTTAACGACCTGTTGGAAATTAAAGAAAAAAGAAGTCGAAACAGAAAAGGAAATTGAATAAAAATTGAAGTTGATTAAAAATAAAAATGGAAGTTGCATCAAAATTGAATGAATGGATTAATTCATGAAACCACATATATCTTAACGATCTATTTGGAAATAATACAAAATAAGTTGAATAGAAAAAGGAAATTGAATAAAAATGGAAGTTGAATAAAATAAAATGGAAGTTGCATCAAAATTGAAAATGGAAGTTCATTCCAAAAGCACTATACCTTAAAGATCTGTTTGGAAATTAAAGAAAAAGGAAGTTGAATAGAAAAGAAATTGAATAAAAATTGAAGTTGAATGAAAATAAAATTGAAGTTGCATAAAATTAAAATGGAAGTTCATTCAAGAAACCACTGTACCTTAACGAATTATTTGGAAATTAAAGAAAAAAAGGAAGTTGAATAGAAAAGGAAATTGAATAACAATTGAAGTTAAATAAAATAAAAATTGAAGTTGTATAAAATTAATAATGGAAGTTCATTAAAGAAACCACTATACCTTAACGATCTATTTGGAAATTAAATAAAATGGAACTTGAATACAAATGGAAATTGAATAAAAATTGATGTTCAATAAAATAAAAATGGAAGTTGCATAAAATTAACAATAAAAGTTCATTGAAGAAACCACTATACCTTAACGATATATTTGGAAATTAAATAAAAAAAGGTAATTGGATAAAAATGGAAGTTGAATAAATAAAAATGGAAGTTGCATGAAATTAACAATGCAGTTCATTCAAAAACCACTATACCTTAACGATCTATTTGCAAATTACATAAAAAATGAAGTTGAATAGAAAAAAGAAATTGAATAAAAATGGTAGTAATAAAAATTAAAATGGAAGTTGCATAAAATTAAACACGGAAGTTCACTAAAGAAGCCACAATACCATAACGATCTATTTGGAAATTAAATAAAAAAGAAATTAAATAGAAAAGTAAATTGAATAAAAATGGAAGTTGAATAAAAATAAAATTAAAGTTGCGTAAACTTAAAAATGAAAGTTAATTCAAGAAACCACTACACCTTGAAAATCTATTTGGAAATTAAATAAAGAAGGAAGTTGAATAGAAAATGAAATTGAATAAAAATGGAAGTCGAATAAGAATAAAAATGAAAGTTGCACAAAATTAAAAATGGAAGTTTATTGAAGAAACCACTCTACCTTAACGATCTATTGGAAATTAAAGAAAAAAAGAAGTCGAACAGAAAAGGAAATTGAATAAAAATTGAAGTTGATTAAAAATAAAAATGGAAGTTGCATCAAAATTGAAAATGGAAGTTAATTCATGAAACCACTATATCTTAACGATCTATTTGGAAATTGAATACAAAATAAGTTGAATAGAAAAAGGAAATTGAATAAAAATGGAAGTTGAATAAAAATAAAAATGGAAATTGCATAAAATTGACAGTGGAAGTTCATTCAAGAAGCCACTATACGTTAACGATATATTTGGAAGTTAAATAAAAAAGGAAGTTGATTAGAAAAGGAAATTGAATCAAAATGGAAGTCGAATAAAAATAAAAATGAAAGTTGCATAAAATTAACAATGGAAGTTTTTTCAAGAAACCACTATACGTTAACGATATATTTGGAAGTTAAATAAAATGGAAGTTGAATAGAAAAGGAAATTGAATCAAAATGGAAGTTGAATAAAAATAAAATGGAAGTTGCATCAAAATTGAAAATGGAAGTTCATTGAAGAAAGCACTATACCCTAAAGATCTATTTGGAAATTAAAGAAAAAAGGAAGTTGAATAGAAAAGGAAATTGAATAAAAATTGACGTTGAATAAAAATAAAAATGGAAGTTGCATAAAATTAAAAATGGAAGTTCATTTAAGAAACCACTATAACTTAACGATCTATTTGGAAATTAAATAAAAAAGAAGTTGAATAGAAAAGGAAATTGAATAAAAATTGAAGTTGAATAAAAAAAAAAAATTGAAGTTGCTTAAAATTAACAATGGAAAGTCATTCAAGAAACCACTATACCTTAACGATCTATTTGGAAATTAAATAAAAATGGAACTTGAATACAAAAGGAAATTGAATAAAAATTGATGTTCAATAAAAATAAAAATGGAAGTTGCATAAAATTAACAATAAAAGTTCATTCAAGAAACCACTATACCTTAACGATCTATTTGGAAATTAAATAAAAATGGAAGTTGAATACAAAAGGAAATTGAATAAAAATTGATGTTCAATAAAAATAAAAATGGAAGTTGCATAAAATTAACAATAAAAGTTCATTCAAGAAACCACTATACCTTAACGATCTATTTGGAAATTAAATAAAAATAGAAGTTGAATACAAAAGGAAATTGAATTGATGTTCAATAAAAATAAAAATGGAAATTGTATAAAATTAACAATAAAAGTTCATTCAAGAAAGCACTATACTTTAACGATCTATTTGGAAATTAAGTAAAAATGGAAGTTGAATACACAAGGAAATTGAATAAAAATTGTTGTTCAATAAAAATAAAAATGGAAGTTGCATAAAATTAAGAATAAAAGTTCATTTCAGAAACCACTATACCTTAACGATCTATTTTCAAATTACAGAAAAAAGGAAGTTGAATACAAAAAGAAATTGAATAAAAATTGTAGTTGAATAGAAATAAAAATGAAGTTGCATAAAATTAAAAACGGAAGTTCACTGAAGAAACCACAATACCATAACGATCTATTTGGAAATTAAATAAAAAAATAAAGTTGAATAGAAAAGGAAATTGAATAAAATGGATGTTCAATAAATATAAAAATTGAAGTTGCATAAAATTAAAAATGGAAGTTAATTCAAGAAACCACTATACCTTAAAAATCTATTTGGAAATTAAATAAAGAAGGAAGTTAAATAGAAAAGGAAATTGAATAAAAGTGGAAGTTGAATAAGAATAAAAATGGAAGTTGCATAAAATTAAAAATGGAAGTTCATTGAAGAAACCACTCTACCTTAACGATCTATTGGAAATTAAAGAAAAAAAGAAGTTGAACAGAAAAGGAAGTTGAATAAAAATGGAAGTTGATTAAAAATAAAAATGGAAGTTGCATCAAAATTGAAAATGGAAGTTAATTGAAAAAACCACTATACCTTAACGATCTGTTTGGAAATTGAATACAAAAGAAGTTGAATATAAAAGGAAATTGAATAAAAATAAAAATGGAAGTTCATTCAAGAAACCGCTATACGTTAACGATATATTTTGAAGTTAAATAAAAAGGAAGTTGAATAGAAAAGGAAATTGAATCAAAATGGAAGTTGAATAAAAATAAAAACGGAAGTTGCATCAAAATTGAAAATGGAAGTTCATTCCAGAAAGTACAATACCTTAAAGATCTGTTTGGAAATTAATGAAAAAAGGAAGTTGAATAGAAAATAAAATTGAATAAAAATTGAAGTTGAATGAAAATAAAAATTGAAGTTGCATAAAATTAAAAATTGAAGTTCATTCAAGAAACCACTGTACCTTAACGATCTATTTGGAAATTAAAGAAAAAAGGAAGTTGAATAGAAAAGGAAATTGAATAAAAATTGAAGTTGAATAAAAATAAAAATTGGAGTTGCATAAAATTAATAATGAAAGTTCATTAGAGAAACCACTATACCATAACGATCTATTTGAAAATTAAATAAAAATGGAACCTGAATACAAAGGGAAATTGAATAAAAATTGATGTTCAATAAAAATAAAAATAGAAGTTGCATAAAATTAACAATACAAGTTCATTCAAGAAACCACTATACTTTAACGATATATTTGGAAATTAAATAAAAAAGGTAGTTGAATAGAAAAAGTAATTGGATAAAAATGGAAGTTGAATAAAAATAAAAATGGAAGTTGTACAAAATTAACAATGCAAGTTCATTCAAGAAACCACGATACCTTAACGATCTATTTGCAAATTACATAAAAAAGGAAGTTGAATACACGAGAAATTGAATAAAAATGGTAGTTGAATAAAAATAAAAGTGGAAGTTGCATAAAATTAACAATGGAAGTTCATTCAAGAAACCACTATACCACTACTAGAAAAAGGAGCATTTGACATGGAACAATTTGCGACGGTTTAAGTGTCGTCGCAAAAGCTTGTTTTTTGCGACGGTTTAAGTGCCGTCACGGAATTTATAGTTTTTTGGGACGGAAAAAGTTTGACCGTGGCAAAAAATAAGGTTATATGCGACGGTAAGTTAAACGTGGCAAATTTTTTCTGATTTTAATTTTTTTTTTCCTGTTTTGCGACGTTCTTTTGCCAATCCGTCGCAAAATTTTACTTTTTTCTCTTTCATTTGTGACGGCCTTAATATCGTCGCAAATAATAATTCCTAATTTCGCACCAAAGCCCCCTCTCCCACTCTCCCTCTTTCCCGATATTCCCTTATCTCTTCAGATAAAAAAAAAAAAGCCCTAATCTCACTGCTCTCTCCCTCCCTCTCACCCAGTCGTCACTCTATCTCTCTTGCACCGGCAACAGCAGCGTCTAGGTAACCAACCCTCTTCTTTCCTCTCGCTCTTGCTCATGCATACCCTCCCTCTCACCCAGTCGTCGTTCTGTCTCTCTTGCAGCGGCAACAACAGCGTCTGTAGCAGCGGCACCAACTGCGTCTGTAGCTGAGGCAACACTGTCTCTCTTGCAGCGGCAACAACAGCGTCTCTCTGGTTCTCCCTCCGGCATCCAGGTTGTCACGCCCACAAAATAAACCCATAATATATAACAGTAACATGCATTGATAAAAGAAAACCAATCATTATCTCATTCATCAGAGTATCATTATTAAAAGAAAACATTACATGTAACATCAAAAGTAAATGCCCGACGGCTTACATCTTCCAAGCCAACACTTGGATACAAAACGTGAGTACTAACTCAACTACAAATTAAGCCCTTGGCTTGAATGTTTCATGTAATATCAAATAAACAAATAACTAAGACAAATCTTCAAAGTCCAAATCCTTCCAAGCTAAGTCCTTGGAGGCAACATATCACCCTGGACCTGAAAATGATGTTCCCGTATGGGTGAGCCACAGCCCAGTAGAAATATACTAAACCAAATATAAGCATTGAATAAAGCAATAGCATTCAATAGATGGTTAACACAAAATACCGATTTCATTATCATGCAGTTTCATTTATACCAATATGGCTCAGAACCTGACCAAACTATAACAGTGAACTCTATATCACATTAATGTTTCTTCCAATATCAACAAAATAAATGAGACAAAGGCTCATATCAAAACACTTCCATACTTCCCGATTGATACACATTTTAGTGCTGTATCAACAACATGTAAAAAAAAACACTTCAAATCAATAAGCACACCTATAGTGATGCTAATGGAGTCCATCCCCTATCTCCTCCCAAACAAAATTCCGGTTTAGAGGTCCATCCCCTATCTCCTCCCAAACAAAATGCATATGCAACACACAATCAATACACGTATATTCTGTATTAATTCGACAGTCAAAATCAATGATTTAACCAATGTGATTAGTTTCAGTTTTCCCTAACCACATGCAATGTCTACAACAATCACACCACGACCACCTCCACCGATAGCCCAAACAGTTATTTCTAAACAGGAAATAAATGTATCAACAAATGTAAATTTAACATTTTCATAGGTGAGTAATTAAACTAACCAACTACACACATTAAATCACTAATTTCCCCCAATTCCATGATTTCAACTAAATTCCCCAATTTTCTTAAATTAATTACACAAATTAATTTATTAAACAACTAGGGTTTTTCCCAAAATTACCAAATAACCCCCAACATATCACACTACCAAAGCTTAAAACAAAACTTACAATATGGAGTAGGAAATCCCTACCTTGAAGCGAAGAACTCGAATGGAGAAGATCACGAAAATCCAAAGTGCTCCAAACCCAAGATTGTTCAGATTAAAAGGAAGCCCTCGACTCAGTTTATCTTTTTAATAAAGAGCCTAGGGTAGAAACACCCTAAAAATAGATGAAACCTAAGAGAGAAGGTGAGTGGAGGAGAGAAAACTCGGAACTAGGGTTTTAAGATAAAAAAGAATGTGAAAAAACGTTTTAAAACCGCTGCGGCGTATTTATACCCGACAGGCTTCGCTCGAGCGAAGGATTGGTCCTCGAGCGACCAGACACAAGAAATCCTAGCTCGAGCCAAGAATTCCTCGCTCGAGCCAACAACTCAGAATCTCGCTCGAGCGACAAACTGCTCGCTCGAGCCAAAAACTCAAACCCTCAGGTTTGCAACCAAACGCACGCTCGAGCGAAGAACAAACCAGTTCGCTCGAGCCAAGAAACACAGCTCTCAGGTCTATACTAGACGCAATCGCTCGCTCGAGCGAATATACCCTGGCTCGAGCCACCAGACACAAAATACTACTCTCGATCGAGCGACCAAACCCTCGCTCGAGCGCAGGACCAAAAACAAAAGCTTGCTCGAGCGACCAACTCCTCGGTCGAGCGAAGGTCCAAAATTCTGGACAGCAACACTTGGTTTCCAAACCCAACCAACCTATAACAAACCTGTCCAATACATCCTATAACTCAAGAATAAGGAATTTAAAGGACAGTAACAACAATAATATAACAACGGGATCTACGGAACATAAGTCCGGATACAACAACCGAATAGGAAAAGACCGGGGTCGTTATAACCTCCCCCCCTTAAGGAATTTCGTCCCCAAAATTAAGCATAAGTTTTTTTTTTTTCAAAAACAGGTTTTTCTCAATTTTCAATGGTATTACATTACAATAATAAACAACTTGACCCAATACCGGTCATCCCATCTCTTATCAAGAGGCATTTCACAATATATATTTTAACCTGCATTAACAATATGCAATTTTCCTTTCAATTTCAACAGTTTGCAGTATACATGATTCCCATTTCCATTTCATATTCAATTTCATGATATAACGCCAATTGTACTACACATTCAACATATGCAATGTTACCATAAACTTCCATTATGAGGCAAGTTTCAAATTACTTCCATTAAACCAAAACATTCACAATGTTTTACAACTTAAGACATATATATAATGTTCTTAAAGTTCATTAAAATTACAAAATTTCAATACATGATTACACATCAACAAACAAGTCCGGATATTTCTCGCGAACTTCCAACTCACGTTCCCAAGTGGCTTCCTCCACCTCGTGATGTTTCCACAAAACCTTTACCAAAGGGATGGTCTTGCCTCGCAAAACTTGATCCCACCTATCCAAGACCCGAACCGGTCTCTCCTCATACGAGACATCCTCGTCAACCACTAAATCGGTCCAATCCAACACATGTGATGGATCCGACTCATACTTCCGAAGCATACTCACATGAAACACGTCATGAACTCTGCAAAGCTGAACGATAGACAGCCTCGCCAATCCTCTCAAGGATCTCAAAAGGACCAATAAACCGAGGGGATAACTTCCCGCTCTTCCCAAACCTCATTAATCCCCGTCTAGGTGATATCTTCAGAAAGACATGGTCACCCACCTCAAACACCAAAGGTCTCCTCCTACGGTCGGCATAAGATTTCTGGCGACTCTAGGCTGTAACAAGCCTCCTACAGATAAGCTCAACTTTCTCCGTCGTTTCCCTCACCAACTCCGGACCCAACAAAGGTGCATCACCCACCTCGGCCCAACAAACTGGAGACCTACACGGTCGGCCATATAAGGCCTCAAACTGTGTCATACCGATACTAGACTGGAAACTGTTGTTGTAGGCAAACTCCACCAAAGGCAAGTGCCTCTCCCACGACCCACTAAAATCAAGAACACAACCCCGAAGCATATCCTCAAGGATCTGAATAGTACGCTCGGACTGCCCGTCAGTCTGAGGATGATAAGCCGTGCTAAAGGTCAACTTAGTGCCTAAGGCACTCTACAAACTCTGCCACAACCTAGCAGTAAAACGAGGATCTCTATCTGAGACGATCATCACTGGGACCCCGTGCAACCTCACTATGTCCAGAATGTACAAGTCGGCAAGATGATCCACCGAATCTCTCACGCGCATAGGAATGAAGTGCGCCGACTTAGTTAACCGGTCTACAACCACCCAAATAGCATCACTACCCCGCTGAGTCCTCGGAAGACCCACAACGAAGTCCATAGTGACATGCTCCCACTTCCACTCGGCAATAGGCAAGGGTTGCAACAAACCCGTTGGCCTCTGATGTTCGGCCTTCACTTGCTGACAAGTAAGGCACTTAGACACGAAAGCTGCCACATCTCTCTTCATACCCCGCCACCAAAACTGGCGACCCAAATCCCGATACATCTTAGTGCCTCCCGGATGTACCGCAAGACGTGAATGATGAAACTCTCAGAGTACCTCCTCTCGGCAAGACTCCGGCACAAATAGACGGTCTCGGTATCTCACACTCTGGTCGGGATACACCGCCAAACCCTTCTCAACCTTCCCATTGGAGATGTTCTCTCGGAGAGAGTCCACCTCAAGGTCACCTCTCTGTGCCTCTAACACTCTAGTCACAAGTGTAGGCTGAACAACAATAGAAAACAAGGCCGCAGCCTCAACGGATTCGCCCAGAAGCAAATCAAATTCCCCAAGTGCACCCAACATTTCCCATTCCCGGATGGCTATACTAGCTATGTCACCAACAGATTTCCTGCTAAGGGCATCGGCCACCACATTGGCCTTCCCCGATAATGAAATGCAACTCGAAGTCATAATCCTCAATGAACTCCATCCACATCCTCTGCCTCAAGTTCAAGTCTTTCTGTGTAAACAGATATTTCAGACTCTTATGATCCGAGAATACCTCGAACCTCTCACTGTAAAGATAATGCCTCCAATCTTCAAGGCAAATATCACAGCTGCTAACTCTAGATCATGCGTAGGGTAATTCTTCTCGTGTATTTTCAACTGATGTGAGCCATAGGCAACCACTTTCCCCTCTTGCATCAACACACAACCCAGACCCTCTCGTGAGGTGTCACAATAGACTGCATAACCCAACCCTCTCTCCGGAATAATCAAGACTGGAGCGGTGGTCAGTCTAACTTTCAACTCCTGGAACGACTTTTCACAAGTCTCACTCCATACAAATTTGACTCTCCCTTCCGAGTCAATCTAGTCAAAGGTGAAGCTAACCTGGAGAAATCCTTCACAAACCGTCGTAGTACCCAGCTAATCCCAGAAAGCTGCGGATCTCAAACACACTCTTAGGCTGTGCCCAATCTTGCACTGCCTCAATTTTGGATGTATCAACAGACACCCTTTCCCCGGAAACCACATGGCCTAAGAACTTGACTTCCCCTAGCCAGAACTCACACTTCCCAAACTTAGCATAAAGCTTATGTGTTCTAAGCAACTCAAGCACTACTCTCAAGTGTTCCTCGTGCTCCTCCTCTAAAGGTGAATAGATAAGAATATCGTCTACAAAGACTACTACAAAACGGTCCAAGAATTCCCGGAATATCCGGTTCATCAAATCCATAAACACTGCCGGTGCATTGGTGAGCCCAAATGGCATCACCAGAAACTCATAGTGGCCATACCGCGTACGGAATGCCGTCTTCAGAATATCCTCCTCCCTGACTCTCAACTGGTGGTAACCCGATCTCAAGTCTTTCTTAGAGAAACAATGGGAACCCTTCAACTGATCGAACAGATCATCTATACGAGGCATAGGGTACTTATCCTTAACCGTAGCCCGATTCAATTTCCGGTAATCGATACACAGTCTCAAGGCACCACCTTTCTTTTTAGCAAAGAGGGTCGGTGCTCCCACGGAAACACTAGGACGAATATAGCCCTTATCTAGCAACTCCTGGAGCTGAATCTTTAACTCAACTAACTCGGCTGGGCAAAACGATATGGTGCCATAAAATCGGCGCCGTGCCGGGCATTAAGTCAATAGAGAACTCAATCTCTCTGTGAGGTGGCAAACTAACAAGGTCCTCAGGAAAAACATCCGAGTACTCACAAACCACTCTTGGCAACACAGTCTGGGTCTCATTACACTCACCACTCTCAAAGCTAGCAAGTAGACCACTAAGCTCACTCCGCCGTCGCGGATCATACCCGGTGGCAAAACACTACCAACCCGATCCCCAGAAAATGAAAACACTCCCCGCTCACGGTACAACAAGTGACCCTCTGGCGGTAGCAATCGATAACTGCCCGGTATGACGATAACCAGTCCATACCCAAAATAACATCAAAGCCTTTCATGGGCATAACTACAAAAGGAAACGGAAGCCTATGGTCGGCGTCCTCTATATCACAACCCCTAACACCTTGTTTCAAGATCAATTCACCCCCAAGAGGTGACACTACACAAATAGGAGATGCTAACTGTGCTAACTCCAACTCCAAAACAGATGCAAATGCAGCAGACACAAAGGAATGAGATGCACCCATATCAATCAAAACACTAGCAACCGAATTGCAAAACAAGAAGGTATCTCTCACAACCGATGGAGCCGGTACAAGATCCTGCGCGGTAACAGCATACACGCGCCCAGATGGTCTCTGATCAACCTGCTCACCCCTAGGAGCGTAAGACTGCTACACAGACTGGGACGATGAAGCCCCCTGATTTGCCCTCGAAGCCTGAACCGACTGAGCTGGCTGATGACTCTGAGTCTGCCTCAAACCAGATACACCAGATGTGCCACTCAACTGCGGGCAATACCTCTTCATGTGCCCTGCCTGACCACACTGATAACACGAGAGCGACTGGCCTCTACCCTGACTCTGGCTCTGAGATCGAACCGAAGATGACACTGCTCTCTGTACTCCTCCCCTCTGCGGGCAAACTGGAGACTTGTGGCCCAGCTGGCCACACTTGAAACAGGTAATGTCTCCCTGGCTGCCTTTCCCAGAACCTGCACTCGGCACTGGAAAAGTCGATCCAGAAAGCTACTCTGAGACTGCTGAGGATTGAAACCTCTCTGTCTCCTGCCATCACTCTGGCCATCCTGACTCCTCTTGGAGCCTTTCTGCCCTTCCTCCTCCTCCTGCATCATGATCTCCATATGGGCTGCAGCATCAACCATACGCCCATAGTCCCGAATCATAGTTCCCCCAACTCTCAGCTTGAGGCCACGCCTCAACTTCTTCTCAAACTCGATACAACGGCGTTCCTCAGACGCCACCAACTCAGGTGCAAACCTAGACAAGCTGGTAAATGCAGCCTCAAACTCGGCCACCGAAGAACTCGACTGCTTCAGCTGACAGAACTGGTCTCTCAGCTTCTCCCTGACTGCTGGAGATAAGAACCTCTCCTGGAAAGCATTCACAAAAGCCTCCCACGTACCTCCTATACGACCCTTTGTGAACTTCCACCACTGACCCGCATCTCCCTTCAGCTGGAAAGATGCCAAGGTCACTTTCAACCCCTCGTCTTCGATGCCAAGCATCTCAAACGTCTTCGTTGTCTGTTCGAGCCATTCATCTGCCTTAAGTGGCTCTTTAGGATCACCCACAAATTCGTCCGGGTTGGACCGGAAAAACTCCCTCTTCAGAAAAGAAGGTCCTGCATCCGCAACGACAACGTGGGCTTGATTCTCAGCCCTAAGAATGCCAACAGACTCCCTGAATGCCCCTGCTATCTCTCAGGCCAAAGCGCCCATAGCCTGCTGGCCTACTGGCTCGGCCACATTGGCCTGACCAACTCCCTCCTGTACTGCCGGAATCTCATCTGGTGTAGGCATCTCCTACCCACCATGTCTACCACGCCTACCACGTCCTCGTCCTCGTCCTGACATCCTAATAAAGGTAACAAAGACGTTAGCACATTAATAAGTGTGCCAAAACTATAATACTTGCATCCTAATCCATTGGACAACAATAATTCACTCCACGTAAGCACATAATCACATAAGCACCTACGAATTTCATTCCTGGATAATGATAGTCCAAAGCATTACTATAGTTCCGGTTGGAAGCAGCATTGATCAAGTGCCTTTCCAACAAGACTACTAGAAACTCAAGGGTCCAATCAACATCCTAGAAACTACGTTCCATACCCACATAGTCACATAAACATGTTATTATATAAGCATATAACAGTACAGCTAAGTCTCTATCAAACGAGACGAACCCATTGTGATACTATTCACTTCCCACGTACCCAAAGTATTCGAACTCGATACGCTCTGATACCAAGTTGTCACGCCCACAAAATAAACCCATAATATATAACAGTAACATGCATTGATAAAAGAAAACCAATCATTATCTCATTCATCAGAGTATCATTATTAAAAGAAAACATTACATGTAACATCAAAAGTAAATGCCCTACGGGCTTACATCTTTCCAAGCCAACACTTGGATACAAAACGTGAGTACTAACTCAACTACAAATTAAGCCCTTGGCTTGAATGTTTACATGTAATATCAAAAAAACAAATAACTAAAGACAAATCTTCAAAGTCCAAATCCTTCCAAGCTAAGTCCTTGGAGGCAACATATCACCTGGACCTGAAAATGATGTTCCCGTATAGGGGGAGCCACAGCCCAGTAGAAATATACTAAACCAAATATAAGCATTGAATAAAGCAATAGCATTCAATAGGGTTAACACAAAATACCGATTTCATTATCATACAGTTTCATTTATACCAATATGGCTCAGAACCTGACCAAACTATAACAGTGAACTCTATATCACATTAACGTTTCTTCCCAATATCAACAAAATAAATGAGACAAAGGCTCATATCAAAACACTTCCATACTTCCGATTGATACACATTTTAGTGTTGTATCAACAACATGTAAAAAAAAAAACACTTCAAATCAATAAGCACACCTATAGTGATGCTAATGGAGTCCATCCCCTATCTCCTCCCAATCAAAATTCCGGTTTAGAGGTCCATCCCCTATCTTCCCCTAAACCGTGGAGTACATCCCCCATCTCCTCCCAAATAAAATGCATATGCAACACACAATCAATACACGTATATTCTGTATTAATTCGACAGTCAAAATCAATGACTTAACCAATGTGATTAGTTTCAGTTTTCCCTAATCCACATGCAATGTCTACAACAATCACGACTATCCTCCACCGATAGCCCAAAACAGTTATTTCTAAGGAAATAAATGTATCAACAAATGTAAATTTAACATTTTCATAGGTGAGTAATTAAACTAACCAACTACCCATTAAATCACTAATTCCCCAATTCCATGATTCAACTAAATTCCCCAATTTTTCTTAAATTAATTACACAAATTAATTTATTAAACAACTAGGGTTTTTCCCAAAATTACCAAATAACCCCCAACATATCAAACTACCAAAGCTTAGAACAAACTTATAATATGGAGTAGGAAATCCCTACCTCGAAGCGAGAACTCGAATGGAGAAGATGACGAAAAAATCCAAAGTGCTCCAAACCCAAGATTGTTCAGATTAAAGGAAGCCCTCGACTCACTTTATCTTTTTAATAAAGAGCCTAGGGTAGAAACACCCTAAAAATAGATGAAACCTAAGAGAGAAGGTGAGTGAGGGAGAGAAAACTCGGAACTAGGGTTTTAAGATAAAAAGAATGTGAAAAAACGTTTTAAAAACTGCTGCTGCGCGTATTTATACCGACAGGCTCGCTCGAGCGAAGGATTGGTCGCTCGAGCGACCAGACACATGAAATCCTAGCTCGAGCCAGAATTCCTCGCTCGAGCCAACAACTCAGAATCTCGCTCGAGCGCAAACTGTTTGCTCGAGCCAAAAACTCAAACCCTCAGGTTTGCAACCAGACGCACGCTCGAGCGACGGAACGCTCGCTCGAGCGAAGAACAAACCAGCTCTCTCGAGCGAAGAAATCTCGTTCGAGCCAAGAAACACACAGCTCTCAGGTCTATACTAGACGCAATCGCTCGCTCGAGCGAAATACCCTGGCTCGAGCCACACACACAAAATACTACTCTCGATCGAGCGACCAAACCCTCGCTCGAGCGCAGGACCAAAAACAAAATCTCGCTCGAGCGCCAACTCCTCGCCGTCGAAGGTCCAAAATTCGGACAGCAACACTTGGTTTCCAAACCCAACCCAACCACCTATAACAAACCTGTCCAATACATCCTATAACTCAAGAATAAGGAATTTAAAGGACAGTAACACAATAATATACAATGGGACATCTACGGAACATAAGTCCGATACAACAACCGAATGGGAAAAGACCCGGGGTCGTTTATACAGGTATACCTTCCTTTGCTTTCCTCTGCTCTCCTCTGCCCTTCTATCGTTTGTTTCTCCCTGCTCATCAATTCAAGAATTCGTTGGTGTGTGTGTTTGATTTGTGCCAAAATTGATTTTGTGTTTGTGTTTGATTAGTGCAAAAATTGATTTTGTTTTGGTGTGTGTTTGAGTCGATTGCCCTTCTATCGTTTGTAATTTACCATTGTTTTACATATTTCTCTGAGTTGTGTAATGGAGGCCAAAGTCATATCTCCGTCTTGTTTCTGCTGCAGAAAGAGAGACGCCTTCCCACTCTCTCTCTATATCTCTCTCCAATTTTAAAATTCTCTCTATATCTATCTCTTTATTTGTCTGCACATACACGATGATCAATCGAAAAATAGCGCAAAAGGGCGAGATCAAAACCCTAATTTAGCCTTTCGTTCTGGTGATTCTCCCTCTCTCGGTCAATACGTCTCTGATCCAGGTAGTTTCCTACAACGAAACCCTAGTTTCTGACCTGACTATATTTGAACAGGAGCGACAAAGCCACCTGTAGACGTCCCCCGAACGCCCCGGGAGGGTTAAGTCCCGTTCTGTTCATATTGGGGTCACTACAGTTCAAGGACTCAAATGTCACGGTTCTTAATCTTGAACCAAAGAGTCCAAATCCGGCAAATCGTTTTGGAAACAGATTTTTTGAAAGAAGTGCCAAACATGGACTGCTTTGCCAGATAACAGAGTCGCCACCTAAATATTTTAAAATGGGAAATTTAGGAAACCCTGACTCGTTGCCAAAGGCCACGTGTCCGTCATCACCAAAGTTGGCTCGGGAACTTGGGTACGATTGGGGAAGGTCACATCGTGAGCACCCCCGCTCGCCCGGTCAAAGACCGCCTCTACTAACCATGATATCTTATTTTGAAAACATTGTGAGTTCTTGTTCCGGTTATTAGCCTAGGTTACTATGTGATGCTCGCAGCAAACAAGTATAGACTGGGCCGCCTGAATTGGAACAAAACATTTCATGTTTGTTGTTTGCAAATGGTTTGATGGTGCTACCCGCAGTAGGCTAAGACGCGGATTTGCCACCCTCAGGTGGGCTTAGAAAACATGATTTTGCCACTATCTAGTGGGCTTAAAACAAACATTTGATGAATTGTCCCAATCCAAGTAACTCAACCTCCACCCACAGGCATTCAAGGCAGTTATATCATGTAAGCACTTAGCCTCATGGTAAGCATGCTATCATGGCAACACTCACACGCATGCAAGGATGCTAAAGCATAAAACTCACCTAGTACTCCAAGCCAAAACAGGAACCGATTAGAAATCATGCATGGATCCTAAGTATACAGAATGCCTAATGCAACACACGCAAAATGCAACTATAGCAGGCTCGGCTATTCTAAATGGCATATGAAATGCTACAGCTAACATGTATTCAATTTGGAATTTGAGATACGAATGCAGTTTGTATGATGCGCCGAGCCCGGTGCGTGCAAAACAGATGAATGATGCAAACATGCTATCATACTGTATGCTAATTGAAATATGCCCTATATCTAACCATCGTAAGCGGATAAATAAAAGGGAGAAAGAAGTGGGGTTGGAAGACATACATCACACTCACCCACACTTATTACAGTTATGCCCTCGCACAGAGGGTCCGAATAAATATACAGTCCGAAATAAAAGAATATTACAGTTTTCTAAGTAATTAGCAATTTAAACTAAGAAAGCTGTAAATCGGTTTGCAAGCCGGGGGCTGCCTCGCTTCTGATGAATGATGTGTGCTGGACTGCCTTTGCGCGGAAATCCATTGGGATGCCCAATTTAGCCTCTGTTTGCACTTTTCTTGAAATGCGTGCCCAACTTGAAAAGTTGCTGATCCTTGATTTTGCTGCAACAGAGAGCAGGAAAAGGGCATAGCAATGTATTTCGCAAATATATGCATGCCTCGATCCTTGTGCACCAATCACGCATTCGATGCATGATGGCCGAGGAATCGGATTGCACAACTTACTATAGAATGAATGCATGAATGCTACAACAATGAAAACCTAACTCCATCATGGGTTATCCGGAGTGTCGGTGACTGGGGAATTGAGACCCGTTCCGTCACTCGGAGTACGAAACGTGCCTCGTTTCCCGTGCCCGGGCTAACTCCTATCCCGAACATGATGCAATATGCATGATATGCATGAAATGCAACTAATATACAGTTCTAGCATGCACAATGCTATGAGAATGGGTGCCTCGAAATGCGCGCACACGGGCACGCATACCGAGAAAATGATGTGAAATGCAAATCGGATAAAATCGAAGTGCCTCGAAATGTGTGCCCACAGGCACGCACACCGAGGCGATGATGAAATGTGGAAATCGGATAAAACCGAAGTGCCTCGAAATGTGTGCCCATAGACACGCACACCGAGGCGATAATGAAATGAGAAATCGGATAAAACCGAAGTGCCTCAAAATGTGTGCCCACAGGCACGCACACCGAGGCGATGATGAAATGAGAAATCGGATAAAACCGAAGTGCCTCGAAATGTGTGCCCACAGGCACGCACACCGAGGCGATGACAAAATGAGATGGAAATGCAAATTGGGCTTATACTAACATGAGTGGACCTCAGCCACACTCACATCAGATGCCGGTGACGAAAACGGAGCGCCTCGAAGTGCGCGCCCACGGGCACGCAAACCGAGGCAATGCAATAAGGCATGGAATGACATGGGAAATGATATGCAAGCATGCAAACCAAATTTCAGCCCCTAAATGAAGGGGAAGACAGCCCCGGAATGATACGAAATGACAAACGATGCATGCAATCATCCCGAAATGCGATTTTAAGTACCCGAAATGGCCTACGGCCATGCTAAACATGCAAAATTGGCACTTGACAGCAAAAAACAGTAGCAAGGCAGTCCCAAATATGGCATTTTTTCAGTACAAAACAAGGCCAAATTGTAAGCCTAGATATGACAACATTAGCATGCAAAACTAGTGGCCAAAAGAGAAGTATTGAGAGAGGTAGTATATAGAAAATTCAAATGGAAAAACTTTATTCTACAATACTGAAGAGGGCCCAAAAATAAGCATATATTCAGTTTATGGCAACCCCAAATTCAATACACAAACATGCTAACAATTCCATGCAAAATGGAGCCCAAAAGAGGTTATAACAAGAGACATGCCAAAACTACACCAAACAACAAAACTTTCTTCATGAAACAAGTAAAGGGGGGTCAAAATAAGACCCCTTTCAGTTCTGACCAAGAGCCAAAACCAAAAGCACAAAAGGCTACCAAACATGCAAGAATTAAGGCCTAAAATGGATTTCAAAGGGAGGTGGTATATAGAATGGCCAAACAAGGTTGAGCCCTTCTACAATGTTGTAGAGGGGCTCAAAATAAGCACATAACCAGTAGGGGTCGGAGCCCCAAAAACAAATGCAAATAGGCTAAAACTAGTATGCAAGATTGTGACATACAAGCTAGATATTGAAACAAGTGTATCATGGAGACACCAAATGAAGTTGAGCCCTTCTACAAAGTTGTAGAGGGGCTCAAAATAAGCCTAAAACCAGTAGGGGTCAAAGCCCAAAAACTGAAAGGAAATAGGGTAGAAATAGGAAGCAAAATTATGCTACAAAAAGAGATTTGGAGACTTACCCTTGAAGATCCAATTATTGCTACCTCTTGGCCTGAATTTGTTGCTTCTTAGCCACTGGAGAACACTTCCTTGCTGCTGGAATGGTAGTGGGGATGGTGGAGCTAAGGGTTGATGAAGGATTAGCCTAGGAACTTGGAAGTTTTTGAGGTTTTTGGCTATGGAAATGGGCTCAAATGGAGAAGAAGCCTTGAGAAGAAATTGTCCAACCCTAGGAAAGGAGGAGGGCAGCCCTTTAAATAGGCAAGAAAGGGTGTAAAAGGGGAGGGAAATGGAGACAAACTTTCCCTCCCAAAATATCTCCCGGAGGGGTGAGATATTTCAAAAAGCATTCGGACAGCTGTAAAGGGCTGGAAAGCAGGAAGCAGGCCGGCCAGGTGGTTTTGCTGCAAGTGGCCGGCCAGCCACCCCTCATGGCCGGCCAGCCACCTCCCATGGCCGGCCAGCCACCCCAAAAAATGAAGTGTTGAATTTCTGGCCGACCACCACTTTTTGGTGTCCTCCCATGTGTGTAGAACAAGGTTCCAAGGTTGGAATTTGGCAACTCTGAAACAGGAGTCACAACATTGAACTTGAAGGAGAGGCTCAAAAATGAATGTAACAATTGCTGGCCGACCAGTACTTTTTGGTGTCCTCCCATATGTGTAGAACAAGGTTCCAAGGTCGGAAATTGGCAACACTGAAGCAGGAGCCACAACATAGAGCTGGAAGGAGGGGCTCAAAAATGAAACCTGGAATTTCTGGCTGACCAGTAGTTTTTGGTGTCCTCCCATGTGCCCTCATCACAAATATGTAGCTTTGGTTGGAAGAAAATAACCCCAGGGTGTTCAACATTGGCCCGGAAGTGAGCAAAACGGGCGCCGGAGGAGCGAAACTGGTTATCTGGGATAATTGCTGGCCTCCTACCCTCCAGTGATCTTCCTAATGCTGAAACAGAGGTACCTGCCAAAATTGAACAAAAATTAATGAGAATGAACGCTCGGGGCCCAAACCGCGCAGTTCGGGGTCCCGAAAATGGGCTGTAGGCACCGGAAGTGGTGTTCAGCAGCGAAGTGGGTATCTGAGACCCCAGGGTTTCTCGGTATGACAAACAGAGGTACCTGCCAAAAACCGGAGAAATCCGATGCGAAATGAATGCTCGGGGCCAAACCGCGAGGTTCGGGTCCCGAAAACCGGCTGTAAGCACCGAAAGTGGCATACGGCCACGAAGTGGGTATCTGCGACCCCAGGGTGCCTTGGAATGATGAAACAGAGGTACATGCCAAAAACTGGAGGAATCGGAGACGGTTGGGCGGTCCCGAACCGAGGCACACGGCCTAACGGCTCCGAAAACCGGGAACCGGGCTCCGAAATGGGCAAAATGGCCTACGGCCACGAAAAGTAGCGCACGGCCACCGAGAGATAGTCTACAGGACTACTCCCTTCCCTCAGGAAAGAAAACAGAGAAAACCGAGTCTGGTTCGCAAACCGAGACAAGACACAAAAGAGGATTCGGAAGTTCGGAGGCGGGGCGCACGGCCGCGACTCTAAGACTTCTGAATGAGCACAGTATGCAACATCACCGAGTGCTCAACCGGTGACGTCTGAGTCTAAAGGTCGGTCAAAAATGGGGTGTCTACAGTTGCCCTCTTTGAAGAACTCGGAAGTCATAACAATGACGGGAGTGAATGTCAAAGCCCAGAAACGGCCCATTTTGACAAGGCCGAAGACTTAGACAATCAAACAGGATAAACAGAGAAATGTGTGCCCGCAGGCCGGGGCAAAATGCAAAACGACATGCACAGAGCCAAGTGATCATGCAAGTGCAGCAAGCTGTAATGAAGCAAGTATTGACAAATAGATGCAACAGTTTTAAGCAAGAATGCAAAGCAACAACTACATTTCATGCAGTTAGGAATGCAGAGAATTATTCGATTCTCGTCGCGTCTCACACGGAGAAGATACGATACCTGCGCGATTCGTCTGGTCGCACCAGCCTCAAATGAACCGTACATACAATATCGTGCCTGCAAAATAGAGAAACTCACAAGAATAATATGCCAACAACATATATTCAATGTGATTCCTAAGATTCCAAAAAGTCTGACACACGCAGTGTCGGCGGGTGAACGCATCGCAATGCGAGAAAAGATAATGCGTGACAACGCATGTTCAAGTGAAGCGAGTGTGATGGATACACTATATGAAGCAAAGTGTGATGGATACACTAGGTGAGTGTGTGATAGATACACAAAGCGAACGTGTGATAGATACACAAAGTAGGCATAGTGTGATAGATACAAAGCAGTGTGTGTGATTGATACACAAAGTAGGCATAGTGTGATAGATACAAAGCAAGTGTGTGTGATTGATACACTATATGAACACAGTGTGATTGATACACTAAGTGAAGGAAGTGAGCAAAGTGTGATGGATACACAAAGGCAAATGCAAAGTGTGATAGACGCACAATAAGTGAACACGAAGTGTGATTGATGCACTTAGTGAACAAGTTGATTAATATACCAAAGGTGAACACGAAGTGTGATAGATGCACTTAGTGAACAAGTGTGATGGATACACTAAATGTGAACACGAAGCGTGATAGATGCACTTAGTGAACAAGTATGATAGATATACTGAATGTGAACACGAAGTGTGATAGATGCACTTAGTGAACAAGTGTGATGGATACACTAAATGCGAACACGAAGTGTGATAGATGCACTTAGTGAACAAGTATGATTGATATACTAAAAGCGAACACGAAGTGTGATAGATGCACTTAGCGAACAAAGTATGATTGATATACTAAAGGTGAACACGAAGTGTGATAGATGCACTTAGTGAACAAGTATGATGGATATACTAAATGTGAACACGAAGTGTGATAGATGCACTTAGTGAACAAGTATGATGGATATACTAAATGTGAACACGAAGTGTGATAGATGCACTTAGTGAACAAGTATGATAGATATACCAAAGGTGAACACGAAGTGTGATAGATGCACTTAGTGAACAAGTGTGATTGATACACTAAAGGGTGAGCACGAAGTGTGATAGATGCACTTAGTGAACAAGTGTGATGGATACACTAAATGTGAACACGAAGCGTGATAGATGCACTTAGTGAACAAGTATGATAGATATACTGAATGTGAACACGAAGTGTGATAGATGCACTATGTGAACAGAGTGTGATTGATACACTAAAAGGTGAACACGAAGTGTGATAGATGCACTAAGTGAAATGAAGTGTGTTAGATACACTGAGTGAAGCAAATAAAGTGTGATTGATACACTAAGTGAATGGAGTGTGATTGATACACTAAGTGAATGAAGTGTGATTGATACACAAAGTGAATGATCTCAAACGGAACTTCTTTGAATGAACCGTACATACAATATCGTGCATGACTGAGAAAGAAACTTGATAGATACAATGCATGATAATGCAGGATGCTCACGGAAAGCAATAAATGGACAAAGCCGCGCTTTAGAAAGCACCTCGTGAGGTGAGTGGCGGTGAACCGCTCTACTCTGATGGGGATCTCCCTTCGTGCTCTTCGAACACTTTACCTTGAATACACAGCACAAAGGCTCTGGAATGCTAACAAGTAAAAAAAATCTGCATGTGGGAGCCGGCTGCCGCTTGTCTTCCTGATCATACTCCAAACTTTCCCTATTCTCCAACGGGGTGACAGACTAGGTTGGTTCATATCCAGAATTGAGGTGCACACATGCTATCTCAACCTATGGGGCTTCCATACAGATTTCAAGCCGAGGGCGCGCCTCTGGGTATTTAAACCAACTTTAGAGTCTCGGAAATCCCGAACCTTTGCGTTCTAGGCCACGGCCATTCGAACTCTAATTTCCACCGTCGCAGTTGGTCTCCTAGGAACTCATCGCAAACACGGCCAAGATGCCTCTGGCAGGGAATGGTACTCAAGGAGAGCACTCCTGGTCGCCATTCTGGCTTGAAGTAGACTTGATCTTGAGCTTGAGGTAGAGGCACACTCATACTTCGGAACATTGACAAGACCTGACAAGGTGTACACGGAATGCGATCTCGGAGCTTACTGAAGTTGAAACAAACTCAGATGCTCGACATTTTCCTTCTTTTCTTTTGCATGGTAGCCCGAAACTTTCATAGCTTCAGATGGGTCCTGATTTTACTGTTCTCATATGACTTGAGTTGAACCCTGCGATTTATGAAAGAATAAATTCTGTTTTGCACAAATGTGGAGAACGGCACGGCACTCGGAGCACAAAACGATTTTATTTTGAAATTGAGAGATGAGTTTTTGACCAGGTATTGAGCCTACGACTGAACGCAGCAAAACGACTCAACAAGGAAATAAAAGGCACACAACCTAGACACATCGAGTAACACTCGAAACGACCCAAAACAAAATCGAGATAAAACAAAAAGACACGACACCAGACGTGCACAGGGAGCCTGTTTCCCGGGTAGTGTTTCCCACCCTTTCTCATTTGTGGTTCTCACATCACTCGGCCCTCAAGCTCTGTTTTTCTGAAAAAGCCCTTTTCTCACTTTTTTCTCATCGCACATCTCTCTATTCTTCAATCTCTCATTTTTCATCCCTCCCCTGGGTGGTTGATAGATAAACAGCAAGTTGTGGGCTCGTGCCCCTAGCATTCTGCTAGATTCTTCTTCTTCTGCACAGCAGCTAGTGAATTCTCCCACAGAGGGGTTGTGCTACAACTGGGTGTGTAGCAAATCTGCAGCTGACATCGGTTGATGATGCTCTGCTGGGGAGTTTGGACGTGATCAGATCTGTCCAGATGAGGAGTGGAATATCTTGCCATTCCAGTTCGTGCTTCGCACTTGGCTTGATACCTCGTTGCTTGGAGGGTGAGAGAGCTTTCAGCCTTTGTTGTTCCTTCAGTTGTGCCCTTTTCTTGGCAGGTAGTGTGCCCTTCTTGGCAAGCGCTTGATAAAGGGAAAAGACAGAAACCTGACTCAACTGTGCCCCTAGTTCATCATTTTGACCATTTTTTGTTTTTGCTTTCTACTAAAACAGTTTTGACCAAAATGAGAGTTAGATTAACATGCTTGTTCATTTTTGATTTGAAATCATGCAAGTCAGGCTATGAGCACTGAAAATTTTCCTTTTTTGGGTCCAAGAAATGGTCCAGTTTTAGAAAAATGGAATTTTCGAGAGAATTAGTCAACCTCAGTAAAAATTCTCAAAAACTATTTTTGCAAACGGCCATTGCTCAACGAGCATGAACCTACTCTGAGATGCACAACCTCGGATCCAAGGAAAATGCCCCTGCTTGAAGAGAGCTGCATGGCAACGGAAAGTTGCCCCTTGTTTGAACGGCACACGCGCATTGAATGGCAACGGAAAGTTGCCCCTTGTTTGAATGGCCGCAGCACATGAATGGCAACGGAAAGTTGCCCCTTGTTTGAATGGGCCGCAGCACACTGAATGGCAACGAAGAGTTGCCCCTTGTTTGAATGGTACTGCAGCGCATTGTAGTCAGTCCTCAGAGCGATGATTGCAACACGACTCTCGGATACAGAGAAGGCAAGGATGGTCAAAACCATTACATGGACACAATTGAATTTGAATTGTTTTACGGCTGGACTTCAGAATGAAGTTGCCTACGTATCCCAAAGATGGGAATCAAGCCTTACGTAGTTCGGGTTAAGGTACACTCGGGTATTTAACCTCTCCTTTTTATGCTCTAACTTTTGCCAAGGCGCCTGTTGCAGGTTTTCGACCTTGCGAGCTTTGTTTTTCTTTCTTTTCTTTTTTTTTTTTCTTTTCATTCTTTTTCTTTCTTCTTTTTTTTTTTTCATTTTTTTCTTTTTTTTCTTTTTTTTTTTTTTTCTTTTTTTTTTTTTTTTTTTTTTTCTCGCTCTAACTTTTGCCTGGGTCGCCCTTTCGGGTTTTCGGCCCAGCGAGCCTCTCAAAGGGTAAAAGTGTAACAGTCCATGCCAAATGGTTTTGAGATTGAAGCCCTCTATATCCAGGAGAGTGGCTGTTGTATTGAAGAAGGATCCACTTCGGGCTCTTCGAGCACATCGGATATTTTTTGCCCCTAGTTCGAGGGGTGCTTCTGTCTAGCTTTGCAAGCTTCTTCTTGAGTCTGATCCTTCTTGATCTGACTTTGGTGCCTCTTGTTCGAGGGCTGCTTCAAATCTGGCCACACAGGCCTCACATTGTAGTTGACCGTTGAACATTCTGAATTCAAGTTCAAGGTTTGGAAGCAAAGGGGTTGAGTCTCGAGGCTGAGAGCGATCCTAAGCTGCACAATCTCAAGAGCGATTCCACACAGGTCTTCGCAGGACCGCGCAAAACATTTTTTTTGAAAGTTTTTAAGAAAGCGACAAATCGCTCGCGCTGAAGACAGTGTAGGACCAATCTGGATCAAAGCTAGGGTCCTTCTCAGTACTCACACTAACAAGCATGATTTCATTCATTAAGGGCTTAGCACGCCTCTCTTTCTCTCAATTGATCAAAGTTTTGCAAATCTCGAGGAATTCCTTCCTCTTTGTTTTCACCGCAGTGTTCAAAAAGTTTTGAAAAACTCAGGTCATTACAATGACTTCAAGGCACAAGAGAGCAGGTGGAATGCACTGCCATTTCATTCAAATCCCGGCACAACTAGCACACGGCAGAAGCAAATGCGAGCGTGAAAATCACTGCTGTTTCATTCAAAATCTGTTGGCACAACTGGCTCCCTGGCAGAAACAGACTCAAAACAAAAAGACAAACGACAAAACAAAATGGTGACGCCCGAGGTAACACCCCGGAATCACCCGACTCCTATACAACAGGACTGACTCGATACAACAAGACAGACCCAAAACAAAAGAGACTGACTCAAAACAAAAGACAGACTCAAAACAAAACAACAAACTGACCCAATACCCAAGTCAGAAAGCACAAAAACAGCTGTTTGCACATTGCTCAAACAGTGCGTGCCATTCCCACGTCTGGAGTAAATCTGCGCCCGCAGGTGGTTCATCCCTCGATCACATAGTCACCTTATCCCCCACAAGTTCACTGATCAAGTGCCGATAGACTTTGCAGGACCTGGTGCAGCAATGACCCCTTTGTCAAACAGATCTTGTACATCATGGCGCAGACGAAAGCAACTGTCGGTGTCATGACCGGTTTGCTGATGGTAGGCACAGTATTTAGTCTGGTCATGCTTTGCAGGGATAGGATCGGGTAGGGGCCGTTGTTCCAACGGTTTCAAATGTCCTTCCCGGAGTAAGACCTCTAGAGCCTTTGACAGAGGCATATGAAGTGGAGTGAAAACCCTCTTGACTCGGGGTGGATATTTGGCCGTCTGTGAGTTACTCCCGGACGCACCGGTGGAGGGGTAGCCTTTTTGATGTGGTGGTAGTGACCATGCCCACTTCAGAAGATCTTGCAGCTGCATCACCACTGGTGGTCACATTCGAACTGCGGGAAAACGCCCGCCTAGGCTGCTCTTTCTCCTGGTCAATAAGGCCCTGCTTCATGGCATCCTCGATCTGTACTCCCATCTCATGCAAATCTGAAAAGGTAGGGAAGGGGAGCACGATCATTTTCTGCATTAGTTTGGGCTGGAGGTTGCGCACAACCATCCGTATTTGATCCTTATCCGTTGGCCTAATGGTCATCATTGAGGCCTTGGCCCTCCAGCGGGCTACAAAGTCAGAGAAACCCTCTTTCGGCTCTTGCCTGGTCGTCTCGAGATCACGGGTTGTGATCTCAATCTGGGTATTGTATGAATATTGTGCGACGAAGGCCTCGGCCATCTCCTCCCAGCTTCGTTTCACTGAATCCTCCAATTTGGCGTACCAGATGGCCGCAATACCCGACAGGGTCCTGCCAAAAAGGGAGAGCTTCTGTAATCTTGTCAAGCCCATGGGCGCAGAACATCTGAAAACAAACTCAGGTGGACCATGGGATCTCCTGACCCGTCAAAACGGTCGATGTGAGGCATTTTGAACCTGTCCGGCAATGTCACCACCGAATCAGTATATCCATCTCCAATGTCCGGGATGGAGTTGACTCCCTGAGATTTCTTAAACATCTTCTCAAGTTTGCTCAATTTCAATGCCGTAGGGTCGACCTCGAACTCGAAGGGAGAGTCTGGCAGATTGGTAGGTGCTTTGGATAGCTGGGGTAAAATTGGGGGCGGAGCAGGCCCTACTGGAATGTCCGTACCTCCTGGACATTTGGCATCTCCCCAGGTGCTGGAGCTTCCTGCTGGGGAGGAACTTGTTGAAGGAGACGCGCCGCTTTGCTGTTGCAGCCTGGTGATGAGCTCAGCCTGCTGAGCCATGATTGCAGCCTGCTGCTTGGAAAATTCCGCTTGGCGGACAGCGTCCTCTGCATGAGCTACTTTTCTTGCATCTGACGCATCATTGCCTCCATCCCTGACGTGTTCTGCGATCCATCTAACTGACCGGTATCTATCCCTGCAGTAGAAACTAGACCTCAGCCTGACTGTTCACTGGTGGAGTGGATAAGGGCCACTGATCTGGTAACTACTGAACTGGTGATCTGTGCCTGACTGGCCCTCTTCACCCTGCCTTGGTAAAGGAACACTGATTGCCCTTGAACTGAATCTCTGACCCGACAAAGTCTATCAACACAAGTTCGGTGTACCCGGGGGATATTGGAGCCCTCTGAAGCTATGGTTCCCAGACTACCTAGCAAAAGAGAAAATCGACAGCACCTCAGCCTAATTTCACCATAATCAAAATGAGCAAAGCTGAATGAGTGTGCCCTCTACTGAATTCTGCCCAAATTTCTGCCTCAAAACTGAATCTGATACCCGCAGATAACTGATTCTCAAATAACTGATTGATGCCCGCAGGCGTGATGCCCGCAGGCCTACTGCTCAAAACTGATGAACTGATGCCCGCAGGCCTGATGTCCAAACTCACAAACTGATGCCCGCAGGCCTGATGCCCAAACTCATGACTGATACATGCATTCCTGTAGAGACGCACTCTAAAGCACATAACAGATAAGTGAGAGCCAAAACCCCCTATGGAGGGTAGGGTTTCCCTGTCCTATTTTGTCAGGAGCTAGGGTTTCACTACGCACGCAGCGGCTTCAAACAACCTATAAACGGGTAAGCAACCTGTCCTAGTTTGGAATGGTCACTATGGATCCGAATATGCACTAGGTCGAATGGTCAAAAAGGGTGCCCCGGTAAAACCGGGGTTTGTGTTCCCATGCTGTCAGAGCCTAGAAGCCGATCAGCCTTACGGACATGACTTGACAAGACAAGCCTCCGGCAAATCGTTCGGGAATGGCATATGGCAACACAGTGTTCCTAGGCGCACCAATGCAAATGCAATGCAAAGAAACACACAAATGTAGTCAAAACTAGATATCACGAGTTCGAGTTAAGTTCTCTAAATCCCCAGCAGAGTCGCCAGAAACTGTAGACGTCCCCCGAACGCCCCGGGAGGGTTAAGTCCCGTTCTGTTCATATTGGGGTCACTACAGTTCAAGGACTCAAATGTCACGGTTCTTAATCTTGAACCAAAGAGTCCAAATCCGGCAAATCGTTTTGGAAACAGATTTTTTGAAAGAAGTGCCAAACATGGACTGCTTTGCCAGATAACAGAGTCGCCACCTAAATATTTTAAAATGGGAAATTTAGGAAACCCTGACTCGTTGCCAAAGGCCACGTGTCCGTCATCACCAAAGTTGGC
Organism: Camellia japonica; assembly: GCA_030407325.1. Classification (NCBI taxonomy): domain Eukaryota; kingdom Viridiplantae; phylum Streptophyta; class Magnoliopsida; order Ericales; family Theaceae; genus Camellia; species Camellia japonica. The sequence goes on from JAPPVO010000003.1 coordinate 5,601,513, forward strand.
TCGGGAACTTGGGTACGATTGGGGAAGGTCACATCGTGAGCACCCCCGCTCGCCCGGTCAAAGACCGGCCTCTACTAACCATGATATCTTATTTTGAAAACATTGTGAGTTCTTGTTCCGGTTATTAGCCTAGGTTACTATGTGATGCTCGCAGCAAACAAGTATAGACTGGGCCGCCTGAATTGGAACAAAACATTTCATGTTTGTTTGTTTGCAAATGGTTTGATGGTGCTACCCGCAGGTAGGCTAAGACGCGGATTTGCCACCCTCAGGTGGGCTTAGAAAACATGATTTTGCCACTATTAGTGGGCTTAAAACAAACATTTGATGAATTGTCCCAATCCAGTAACTCAACCTCCACCCACAGGCATTCAAGGCAGTTATATCATAAGCACTAGCCTCATGGTAAGCATGCTATCATGGCAACACTCACACGCATGCAAGGATGCTAAAGCATAAAACTCACCTAGTACTCCAAGCCAAAACAGGAACCGATTAGAAATCATGCATGGATCCTAAGTATACAGAATGCCTAATGCAACACATGCAAAATGCAACTATAGCAGGCTCGGCTATTCTAAACATGGCATATGGAATGCTACAACTAACATGTATTCAATTTGGAATTGAAATACAAATGCAGTTTGTATGATGCGCCGAGCCCGGTGCGTGCAAAACAGATGAATGATGCAAACATGCTATCATACTGTATGCTAATTGAAATATGCCCTATATCTAACCATCGTAAGCGGATAAATAAAAGGGAGAAAGAAATGGGGGTTGGAAGACATACATCACACTCACCCACACTTATTACAATTATGCCCTCGCGCAGAGGGTCCGAATAAATAATACAGTCCGAAATAAAAGAATATTACAGATTTCTAAGTAATTAGCAATTTAAACTAAGAAAGCTGTAAATCGGTTTGCAAGCCGGGGCTGCCTCGCTTCTGATGAATGATGTGCTTGGACTGCCTTGCGCGAAATCCATGGGATGCCCAATTTCCTCTGTTTGCACTTTTCTCGAAATGCGTGCCCAACTCTGAAAAGTTGCTGATCCTATTTTGCTGCAACAGAGAGCAGGAAAAGGGCATAGCAATGTATTTCACAAATATATGCATGCCTCGATCCTCGTGCCACCAATCACGCATATCGATGCATGATGGCCGAGGAATCGGATTGCACAACTCATATAATGAATGCATGAATGCTACAATGAAAACCTAACTCCATCATGGGTTATCCGGAGTGTCGGTGACTGGGGAATTGAGACCGTTCCGTCACTCGGAGTACGAAACGTGCCTCGTTTCCCGTGCCCGGGCTAACTCCTATCCCGAACACGATGCAATACATGATATGCATGAAATGCAACTAATATACAGTTCTAGCATGCACAATGCTATGAGAATGGGTGCCTCGAAATGCGCACACGGGCACGCATACCGAGAAAATGATGTGAAATGCAAATCGGATAAAATCGAAGTGCCTCGAAATGTGTGCCCACAGGCACGCACCGAGGCGATGATGAAATGTGGAAATCGGATAAAACCGAAGTGCCTCGAAATGTGTGCCCACAGGCACGCACACCGAGGCGATAATGAAATGAGAAATCGGATAAAACCGAAGTGCCTCGAAATGTGTGCCCACAGGCACGCACACCGAGGCGATGATGAAATGAGAAATCGGATAAAACCGAAGTGCCTCGAAATGTGTGCCCACAGGCACGCACACCGAGGCGATGACAAAATGAGATGGAAATGCAAATTGGGCTTATACTAACATGAGTGGACCTCAGCCACACTCACATCAGATGCCGGTGACGAAAACGGAGCGCCTCGAAGTGCGCGCCCACGGGCACGCAAACCGAGGCAATGTAATAAGGCATGGAATGACATGGGAAATGATATGCAAGCATGCAAACCAAATTTCAGCCCCTAAATGAAGGGGAAGACAGCCCCGGAATGATACGAAATGACAAACGATGCATGCAATCATCCCGAAATGCGATTTTAAGTACCCGAAATGGCCTACGGCCATGCTAAACATGCAAAATTGGCACTTGACAGCAAAAACAGTAGCAAGGCAGTCCCAAATATGGCATTTTTCAGTACAAAACAAGGCCAAATTGTAAGCCTAGATATGACAACATTAGCATGCAAAACTAGTGGCCAAAAGAGAAGTATTGAGAGAGGTAGTATATAGAAAATTCAAATGGAAAAACTTTCTTCTACAATACTGAAGAGGGCCCAAAAATAAGCATATATTCAGTTTATGGCAACCCCAAATTCAATACACAAACATGCTAACAATTCCATGCAAAATGGAGCCCAAAAGAGGTTATAACAAGAGACATGCCAAAACTACACCAAACAACAAAACTTTCTTCATGAAACAAGTAAAGGGGGTCAAAATAAGACCCCTTTCAGTTCTGACCAAGAGCCAAAACCAAAAGCACAAAAGGCTACCAAACATGCAAGAATTAAGGCCTAAAATGGATTTCAAAGGGAGGTGGTATATAGAATGGCCAAACAAGGTTGAGCCCTTCTACAATGTTTGTAGAGGGCTCAAAATAAGCACATAACCAGTAGGGTCGGAGCCCCAAAAACAAATGCAAATAGGCTAAAACTAGTATGCAAGATTGTGACATACAAGCTAGATATTGAAACAAGTGTATCATGGAGACACCAAATGAAGTTGAGTCCTTCTACAAAGTTGTAGAGGGGCTCAAAATAAGCCTAAAACCATTAGGGGTCAAAGCCCAAAACTGAAAGGAAATAGGGTAGAAATAGGAAGCAAAATTATGCTACAAAAAGAGATTTGGAGACTTACCCTTGAAGATCCAATTATTGCTACCTCTTGGCCTGAATTTGTTGCTTCTTAGCCACTGGAGAACACTTCCTTTGCTGGAATGGTAGTGGGGATGGTGGAGCTAAGGGTTGATGAAGATTAGCCTAGGAACTTGGAAGTTTTTGAGGTTTTTGGCTATGGAAAGGGCTCAAATGGAGAAGAAGCCTTGAGAAGAAATTGTCCAACCCTAGGAAAGGAGGAGGGCAGCCCTTTAAATAGGCAAGAAAGGGTGTAAAAGGGAGGGAAATGGAGACAAACTTTCCCTCCCAAAATATCTCCCGGAGGGGTGAGATATTTCAAAAAGCATCCGGACAGCTGTAAAGGGCTGGAAAGCAGGAAGCAGGCCGGCCAGGTGGTTTTGCTGCAAGTGGCCGGCCAGCCACCCCTCATGGCCGGCCAGCCACTCCCATGGCCGGCCAGCCACCCCAAAAAATGAAGTGTTGAATTTCTGGCCGACCACCACTTTTGGTGTCCTCCCATGTGTTAGAACAAGGTTCCAAGGTTGGAATTTGGCAACTCTGAAACAGGAGTCACAACATTGAACTTGAAGGAGAGGCTCAAAAAATGAATGTAACAATTGCTGGCCGACCAGTACTTTTTGGTGTCCTCCCATATGGTAGAAACAAGGTTCCAAGTCGGAAATTGGCAACACTGAAGCAGGAGCCACAACATAGAGCTGGAAGGAGGGGCTCAAAAAATGAAACCTGGAATTTCTGGCTGACCAGTAGTTTTGGTGTCCTCCCATGTGCCCTCATCACAAATATGTAGCTTTGGTTGGAAGAAAATAACCCAGGGTGTTCAACATTGGCCCGGAAGTGAGCAAAACGGGCGCCGGAGGAGAGCGAAACTGGTTATCTGGGATAATTGCTGGCCTCCTACCCTCCAGTGATCTTCCTAATGCTGAAACAGAGGTACCTGCCAAAATTGAACAAAAACTAATGAGAAATGAACGCTCGGGGCCCAAACCGCGCAGTTCGGGGTCCCAAAAATGGGCTGTAGGCACCGGAAGTGGTGTTCAGCAGCGAAGTGGGTATCTGAGACCCCAGGGTTTCTCGGTATGACAAAACAGAGGTACCTTCCAAAAACCGGAGAAATCCGATGCGAAATGAATGCTCGGGGGCCAAACCGCGAGGTTCGGGTCCCGAAAACCGGCTGTAAGCACCGAAAGTGGCATACGGCCACGAAGTGGGTATCTGCGACCCCAGGGTGCCTTGGAATGATGAAACAGAGGTACATGCCAAAAACCGGAGGAATCGGAGACGGTTGGGCGGTCCCGAACCGAGGCACACGGCCTAACGGCTCCGAAAATCGGGAACCGGGCTCCGAAATGGGCAAAATGGCCTACGGCCACGAAAAGTAGCGCACGGCCACCGAGAGATAGTCTACAGGACTACTCCCTTCCCTCAGGAAAGAAAACAGAGAAAACCGAGTCTGGTTCGCAAACCGAGACAAGGCACAAAAGAGGATTCGGAAGTTCGGAGGCGGGGCGCACGGCCGCGACTCTGAGACTTCTGAATGAGCACAGTATGCAACATCACCGAGCGCTCAACCGGTGACGTCTGAGTCTAAAGGTCGGTCAAAAATGGGGTGTCTACACCACCGTAGAATTACGCTCATTTCGGTACTAACTCAAAGCGTTACGTTTATTTGCTTAATTTGACGATCTATGTAGTGGGTGATTCGAGATTCGAGTTCTTATTAGGGAAAAAAAGGAGCGATTGCCTGTATGTATATGTGATTCCATATCGAATTTTTGATGAAAATGGTAATTAGAGGCCAATAATGTCTGGGAAATTGTGTTGCTTGGTTTTATTGTAGAAGATTGTAGATTGTGTTGGATCAGTGTTTTGGGCAGCTGAATTTCTGATTGTAAAGGTAGTGGTGTTAGCTTTGTTCTATTATTGTTAGATGAGGTTTTTAGCTTTGAATCAACAAACATTATATAATTGGTGATTGGTGTTTTGATCAAATCATGTATTGGTTCGCTTCACTGTTTTGAACCGGAATAGCATTACAATTTGTTAGTGACTAAAATTGGTGGAGATAAGAATGTCTCAGGTGATAAAAATGGTAATATGAGTTCTGGATATTGTTTTTTGGACGTGGGGTTGCTTTGTTGAATTTGCATATGGTGAGTGGTGGGTTGAGAGCGTGTGGTTCATCATATTGCGGGGAAATCATTTCAACAAGTATTGCAGAATGAGCCTGGAAAGTGAAATTCAAAGCTCTCCTGACATGGCTACTGAATCATTTTGCAAATCCAAGAAGTAATGAACTATTTTTTTCTCATATTTTTCTTCTAGATTGTCAATTTGATTTGATATTATGTTTTGTTTTAGTTACTGTTATTTCCTTTATTGTTGTTCGATGATGCGTACTTTTGATGAATCAAGCATTCGAAAATTTCATATACCAGAGATTTTCTTTTGTCATTAAGCGAGTTAGATGTTTGCAAAAGGTTACCAAGTGGATTCGACCAATCAATACTGAGGTATGATTCTCATGGTATTCCTTCATTTTGAACAAATTAATGTCTTTGCACTCATTACTATTTAAGCCTTTGAGATAGGACACTACTTCCATTATTGGCATTGGCTTGCATGGTTGTCATGATGTTTCTGCTTCTTTTTTTCTGCATCGTGGCATACTGATCTTGAACTGTTACTTTGTATGAATCAGTGAATTTGAGGATGTCTCCCATGGCATACAGGATCGTCAAAGAATACCTGGTACCTTGAGTTTCAGGCGCACTGAATATGGCTCGCCCCCACCTTCCAAAGGGGATTCAAGTAATTATTCCCAGGGAGTATATGGAAGATGGGACAATCGATTGTCTAGACGGAGTGATAAAGACCGTGACTCGCAATCTGATAGGGATTCAGGTTTGTTTGGGAGTTTCTTTCTCAATTCAGCTGATATGTCAATATATAACATGTTTATGCCTTCACATGGACTAGTTTTGTCTAAGGCTGAGATTTTGGTTTTAATTATGTATAGTCACATATATATATATATATATATGCATTCATTTTGTTCATATCCATATTGTTCTACTTGTAGTTTAGGAAGTTGTTTTAAGTTTTTCTTCAAGTTTTTCCTTTTAAGGCAAGGTAACTCGTGAATGCATTAGGCTTAAAAATTATGCAAAGATCTTGTTAAGCTTATACGTAATGAGCAAGTGTACTTAGCGTCCCTTTTGGTGCCTAAAGTGATTTTTCATTACCTTTCAAAAAAATGAGAAGGTGTTGCCTGTTACCTTTTGCGGCCCAAGTTATAAGATGCATGCCTTTTGTGTCTTGAGAAATATGAATAGATAAATAGATTCGAAAAGACCTTGAAAACCTTTTAATGATAGCCTTTCATAGGTAAATAGATGCATAACCTTTTGATCAAGAATAGATAAATCCTTTAATAAGAAATATGAATTGATGAAATTGATTGAGCGATTCTCCTTCCAACAAATAGAAAACACCTATTGACAATAATGTGTTGCAAATGAATTAAGTGTTGGAGTATGTGTGAAAGTAGAGTCCCACATCGGATAAAGAGTAAAAAAGATGAACCTGGGCTCTCGACTTATAGACTTGAGCTTTTAAGTGGGTATGAGTTCCAAATAATGTTGGGCCTTGATGTTAAGCATATGGGCTCTAGAATTTATCCCTGATGAATTGGGTTGGTGTTACTGTGCGCTTGTGGGCTCCTCGATTCCCTAACATTAAGTTGTTTAAGAAAAAAAAAATCCATGTGCTTTTATGCATACAAAAATGGAAACCTTGGGTGGCTCTCTAGACTAGAGACCAAAATCATTCTCCAAGGAAAATATGATGCATGGTTACCACCAAAGCACCATTATAAGATTTCAATTTTCACCTCAAAACTTCGCGACCTTGGCTTCTCCCCTTCCACCTTGAAGAGTGCCATTCATCCATACAATTTCCAAATTAAATAGCGATCATCTCAGTGTATTCCCAATTCTGTCTTTTTTAAATATCCTACAGCACTTGATTTTCCTGATTCATGAGATAATATGCAATGAAGCCTGATTGTCTATTATCTCAAAAAGGCCCAGAAATGTTGATGGTAGACTCTACTCTCTCCACCAAAGGTGTCTCAAAAACATTACCCTTTCACCTTTCTCACAAACGGGCTATCTAGGTAGCATGGCTATGCCTATGTTTGACACATGTTAAACACCAACACATACACACAATGACATGTGTCAGACATGTATCTAATGTGTCCTGTTATTTAAAAATTTAACATGTTTTGGACACGTGTCTAGTGTTTGGAAACGTATGAGTCGCATCTAGTGTATTGGCACATACTTGTAGAAATTAGATTGGGGACCAAAGATAAATATGTATCCTTGGGTATTTTAATGTTTGAAACTCTAGATCTGTACAAATTCCAAATTAGTTTGTGAGTATTTAAGGCTTCAAAACTAAGATATTTAAGCTTTACATTCCCGTTCTTCTCAACAAATAACTGTAAAATTAATAATATTTATTTTTTGATATAATTAAAAGAAACTAATATTGTACCTAAAATGAATAATTTGTCTTTATTTTTATGCATATATATGCAAGCAGATATTTATTTTTTTTTCTGGTGTCCCTGTTTTGTCCATGTCCTAATCTTTTTTGAAATTGCCATTTTGGCGTGTTTGTATTGTGTTGGAACTTGGATCCATGTCCTGTGTTTTATTCATGCTTCTTAGTAGTCTTGTGTATCCCCAAAACTCATCACACCATCCACTATTCCCTTTGTATAATCCCAGCCTCCTGAAAATTAAGAGAATCTTTAGACTGATTGAGGGAGGGAAGCCTGAAGACATTCTATTCAGTCCCAAAGTTGCTCAATTCACCTTATTAGGAGGTGGTTTACCCACAAATTTGCTAGTTAGTGCCTTGTGAAGTTGATGATGCCAAAGTTGAGGGAGCTTCACTATAAATTTGATGACAAATTTTCACTGGGACTTGAACCCTTGTCAAGTTGCCATCAGAAAGGAAACACACAATGACAGCAGAACTGTAGACCTTCAAATGTGCAATGTTCATGTACTAAAGAAACACATACATATTGACTTATCCAAAAAAAAGGTAGTACACACACATTGCATACACCCATAAATGCTTATCCACACTCTATGGAGGCCCCTTTTTAATTGGGGTTCTCATGGTTGTGCTCCCACTGCATGCCCTGGCGATCCAGTTCTGTATGACGACTGTCATCAGAACTATGCCCTGGTTCCCATAGATCTATTCCTAGCTTGTTCTGCAGTACTCTTTTGTTGCTTAATTCTGTTAAGAGTCTCATGACATATTCCATCCTTTGTTCTGCTTAGATCTGGCAAGACTGTAGCTTTGTCTAAGATAGTCTATCAATGAATACAAAACATGTATGGCTTTCGTGACCTCTTGATTTATTCAATTCTCATGTAGAGTCTGGAAGGCGTTATGACAACCAATCTCGGCAGTCTTATCAAAATTCTGAGCATGATGGGCTTCTTGAGAGTGGTTCTTTTCCAAGACCATCTGGATATGCAGCAGGGTTGTCAGCTCCAAAGGTTCGATCTAATGATCAGTCCCAGCTGAACAGGAGTAACGAGCCATATCAGCCTCCCCGCTCTTATAAGGTTATCTTTGTACTTGTTTATGTTTGACTTAATGAGAAACCTCAGCTTCAATATGTCCATAGTTCTGGATTTGGTTCCTGGAGCAATTTAAAGATGCGCAACCAGTACATTTTATTTTACCTTTTGTTTAAAAGAAAAAAACTCTTGTCAAAGAGAATTGAATTTAGTTGAAGTTTTGTTGAACTAAAATTACTAAACATCTCCATGATTTACATTCTGTTTCCCCTTTTCTCCAGGCGGTACCTCACTCAAGGAGAGCACCAATGACTCATTCAATGATTAGTCAGGATAAAGCATAAGAGGAAATAAGGAGAAGGGGTAATTTTTTCTTCACATTGTCTTGCTGTACCAGTTCTTCCACCTTTGGTCTTCGTTACATTTTGTTTATGGTCAATTGAACTTGGAGCTTAACTTTCTTCCCAGTTTCGTTTGAGTTGATGAGGAAGGAATAGCAAAAAGCACTTCAAGAGAAGCAGAACTTGAGCTTAGATAAGCATAAAAGTGACCTTCTCTCAGATTTTACTGAATTACTGGAAGATACTAAAGATGGAGCAAGAGATTTCAATCGAAGCAACAAATTGGATGAGTCTATAACGCAATCAGTTTTAAATGATGATTATAGCAAATCTTCTTTACAAACTCCTGCATTTAGACCACTGGTACCCCCAGGTTTTAGAAGCATAGTTTTGGAGAAGAATTCTAGCTTTAGATCTTTAACCCATTCCCATTCAGTAGAGGTATATTTCTGTCATTTGACTTGACTTTTTATGCACTAGAACTTTTGCCTAAACTGATTTGTTCTAACTGTCTGGACAGCAGGCCTTTGGCTCCTGATAAAATAAATAAGGTGGCCAGTTTCCTTTATATATATATATGTGTGTGTGTGTATGCGATAACTATTTCATCTCTCATTCAAGATATTTGCCATCAACAAATCCTATGTTCAGTAGAATTCATCATCATCATGGCATGATGAGTTCAGGTTGAACTTATTGTCTTTGTATGCCCATCTTATTGCAAGAAACTGGTTACTGGTCTTTTCATTCATACACAATAACAAATTAATTGAAATTTGACATGCACATTAAGTTTGGCGCCTCTTTCTCATCTCATCTCGTCTCCTATCCCTTATAGTCAGGTACATTTTGCTTTATGATCATCTTCAGTTTCCACTGTCATCTAGGTAATCCAGGTCATTAAATAATATATTGTCTGGACTAAGATTAAAAGTTTGGGTCCGTTCGGATTCATTTTCATTTTTATTTTTGATGTTTTTGTGTTTTTGGAAACAGAAACAGTGAAACTTAAAGAACACCCATTGTTGCCATTTTGGGTGTTTTCATAAAATTTTCTTGAGAAAATCATTGCCTATTTTTAATAATATTATCATCATTGTAGGATGTAATTAAAGTTTCTTTGGAGAGTTCTGTAATACCAAGAGTCCAATTGGCGGAGGGACTTCTTATTAGTGTTGATCCATTGTGTGAAATTGATGGAGTTCCAATTGGCCCTGGATTTTGCAAAGTTTTTGTTTTAAAAATGAACAAGCCGAACGCTGTTTTGGAAACAACATCCTGAATCCAGATGTCTAAGAACAGTTGGAGAAGCTGTGGAAAGATACATTGTGTGGCGCTCGATTCATGTATATGTTACAATCTTATTTATTTATTTATTGAAGTAAATATAAAATGTTTTACATTTTCTGTAAGCTTGAAATTAATTATATTGTAAATGATTTTTTTTTTTTGGTTTTTTTTTTGCAGGTGCAACCCTTTTGAGTACGTGATGATATCTTCGCATATCAATATTAGAGTTTACAATCTTATTTATTTATTTTTTTTTGAAAAAAATATCAAATGTTTTACATTTTCTATAAGCTTGAAAATAATTATGTTGTAAATGATGATTTTTTTTTTCTTTTTTGTTTCTTTTTGCAGATGCAAACCTTTTGAGTACGTGATATCTTCGCATATCGATATGGGAACTTACTATTGATATCAAAACAAGCTACATTATATCTGTTTTTATTTTTTTATTTTTTTATTTCTATTGTCAATACTAGAAATTTGAGTTCTTCAATTTCAAAAATTATTAGTATTGTTAGAGGTTATTTTATATATTTTTGTAAATAATATTTGACTGACAATTGTTACAAGGTATATGATTTTTTGAATGTGAATTTGGATGTAGATGTGGATGTGGATGTGGATGTGAATGTGGATGTATTTTTAAAAATATTATAATTTGTATAGGAAATATTTAATAAAATATGATTTTATAAAAAATAATTTTATTGCAACAATAATAAACCGTCGCTAATGTAATTCTCATTTCCTTATATTTTATTAGCGACGGGTTAACCTGTCGCATATACATATTAATTCCAATCTTTTGCGACGGTTTCAACTGTTGCAAATAAATCTTTTGCGACGGTTTAAACTGTTGCCAATACGGTATTAACTTAATACTACTTTTTTGGCGATGTTTTAGACCGTCGCTAATAATACCTTTTGCGACGGCAAATACCGTCGCTAAAAGAGGTTTTTTGCGACGGCAATCAACATCGTCACTAAAAATGCCATTTTTTTCCCTATTTTTGTGTCAGGCGAAACCGTCGCAAAAACTATTGATTAGCCGTCGCTATAAGAATGCGACGGTTTGCAACCGCCGCAAATACTTTTTGTCACGCCCCTTTCCGCCACCCCCCATTTTCCGTCGCTGCTCCGTCGCAAAAAGTCTTTTGCGACAATATATGGACCTTTTGTGACGTTTGAGACCATCGCAAAAAGTCCGGTTTTTAGTAGTGTACCTTAAAGATCTATTTGGAAATTAAATAAAAATGGAAGTTGAATGTAAAAGGAAATTGAATTGATGTTCAATAAAAATAAAATTGGAAGTTGCATAAAATTAACAATAAAAGTTCATTCAAGAAACCACTATACCTTAAAGATCTATTTGGAAATTAAATAAAAATGGAAGTTGAATGTAAAAGGAAATTGAATTGATGGTCAATAAAAATAAAATTGGAAGTTGCATAAAATTAACAATAAAAGTTCATTCGAGAAACCACTATACCTTAACGATCTATTTGGAAATTAAATAAAAATAGAAGTTGAATACACAAGGTAATTGAATAAAAATTGATGTTCAATAAAAATAAAAATGGATGTTGCATAAAATTAAGAATAAAAGTTCATTCCAGAAACGATTATACCTTAACGATCTATTTGCAAATTACCGAAAAAAGGAAGTTGAATACAAAAAGAAATTGAATAAAAATGGTAGTTGAATAAAAATAAAAATGGAAGTTGCATAAAATTAAAAACGGAAGTTCACTGAAGAAACCACAATACCATAACGATCTATTTGGAAATTAAATAAAAAAAGAAACTTGAATAGAAAAGGAAATTGCATCAAAATAGAAGTTGAATAAAAATAAAAATTGAAGTTGCATAAAATTAAAAATGAAAGTTAATTCAAGAAACCACTATACCTTGAAAATCTATTTGGAAATTAAATAAAGAAGGAAGTTGAATAGAAAATGAAATTGAATAAAAATGGAAGTTGCACAAAATTAAAAATGGAAGTTCAATGAAGAAACCACTCTACCTTAACGCTCTATTGGAAATTAAACAAAAAAAGAAGTCGAACAGAAAAGGAAATTGAATAAAAATGGAAGTTGATTAAAAATTAAAATGAAAGTTGCATGAAAATTGAAAATGGAAGTTTATTCATGAAACCACTATACCTTAACGATCTATTTGGAAATTGAATACAAAATAAGTTGAATAGAAAAGGAAATTGAATAAAAATGGAAGTTGAATAAAAATAAAAATGAAAGTTGCATAAAATTGACAATGGAAGTTCATTCAGGAAACCACTATACGTAAACGATATATTTGGAAGTTACATAAAAAAAGAAGTTGAATAGAAAAGGAAATTGAATCAAAATGGAAGTTGAATAAAAATAAAAATGGAAGTTGCATAAAATTAAAAATAGAAGTTCATTCAAGAAACCACAATACGTTAACGATATATTTGGAAGTTAAATAAAAAAGAAAGTTGAATAGAAAAGGAAATTGAATCAAAATGGAAGTTGAATAAAAACAAAAATGGAAGTTGCATCAAAATTGAAAATGGAAGTTCATTCAAGAAAGCACAATAACGTAAAGATCTATTTGGAAATTAAAGAAAAAAGGAAGTTGAATAGAAAAGGAAATTGAATAAAAATTGAAGTTGACTAAAAATAAAAATGGAAGTTGCATAAAATTAAAAATGGAAGTTCATTCAAGAAACCATTATACCTTAACGATTTTTTGGAAATTAAATAAAAAGGAAGTTGAATAGAAAAGAAAATTGAATAAAAATTGAAGTTGAATAAAAATAAAAATTGAAGTTGATTAAAATTAACAATGGAAGTTCATTTAAGAAATCACTATCTCTTAACGATCTATTTAGAAATTAAATAGAAATTGAACTTGAATACAAAAGCAAATTGAATAAAAGTTGATGTTCCATAAAAATAAAAAAGGAAGTTGCATAAAATTAACAATAAAAGTTCATTCAAAAAACCACTATACCTTAACGTTTTATTTGGAAATTAAATAAAAATGGAAGTTGAATACAAAAGGAAATTGAATAAAAATTGATGTTCGATAAAAATAAAAATGGAAGTTGCATAAAATTAACAATTGAAGTTCATTCAAGAAACCACTATACCTTAACGATCTATTTAGAAATTAAATAAAAATGGAAGTTGAATACAAAAAGAAATTGAATAAAAATTGATGTTCAATAAAAATAAAAATGGAAGTTGCATAAAATTAACAATAAAAGTTCATTCAAGAAATCACTATACCTTAAAGATCTATTTGGAAATTAATAAAATGGAAGTTGAATATAAAAGGAATTGAATTGATGTTCAATAAAAATAAAAATGGAAGTTGTATAAAATTAACAATAAAAGTTCATTCAAGAAACCAATATACCTTAACGACCTATTTGAAAATTGAATAAAAATGGAAGTTGAATACACAAGGAAATTGAATAAAAATTGATGTTCAATTAAAATAAAAATGGAAGTTGCATAAAATTAAGAATAAAAGTTCATTCCAGAAACCATTATACTTTAACGATCTATTTGCAAATTATAGAAAAAAGGAAGTTGAATACAAAATGAAATTGAATAAAAATGGGAGTTGAATAAAAATAAAAATGGAAGTTGCATAAAATTAAAAACGGAAGTTCACTGAAGAAACCACAATACCATAACGATCTATTTGGAAATTAAATACAAAAGAAACTTGAATAGAAAAGGAAATTGCATCAAAATGGAAGTTGAATAAAAATAAAAATTGAAGTTGCATAAAATTAAAAATGAAAGTTAATTCAAGAAACCACTATACCTTGAAAATCTATTTGGAAATTAAATAAAGAAGGAAGTTGAATAGAAAAGGAAATTGAATAAAAATTGAAGTTGAATAAAAATAAAAATGGAAGTTGCATAAAATTAAAAATGGTAGTTCATTGAAGAAACCACTCTACCTTAAGGATCTATTGGAAATTAAAGAAAAAAAAGAAGTTGAACAAAAAAGGAAGTTGAATAAAAATGGAAGTTGATTAAAAATAAAAATGGAAGTTGCATCAAAATTGAAAATAGATGTTAATTCAAGAAACCACTATACCTTAACGATCTGTTCGGAAATTGAATAAAAATAAAAATGGAAGTTGCATAAATTAACATTGGAAGTTCAGTCAAGAAACCACTATACGTTAACGATATATTTGGAAGTTAAATAAAAAAGAAGCTGAATAGAAAAGGAAATTGAATCAAAATGGAAGTTGAATAAAAATAAAAATGGAAGTTGCATCAAAATTGAGAATGGAAGTTCATTCCAGAAAGCACTATACCTTAAAGATCTGTTTGGAAATTAAAGAAAAAAGAAAGTTCAATAGAAAAGGAAATTGAATAAAAATTGAAATTGAATAAAAATGGAAGTTTATTGAAGAAACCACTCTACCTTAACGATCTATTGGAAATTAAAGAAAAAGAAGTTGAACAAAACAGGAAATTGAATAAAAATGGAAATTGATTAAAAATAAAAATGGAAGTTGTATCAAAATTGAAAATGGAAGTTAATTCACGAAACCACTATACCTTAACGATCTATTTGGAAATTGAATACAAAATAAGTTGAATAAAATATAAAATTGAATAAAAATGGAAGTTGAATAAAAATAAAAATGGAAGTTGCATAAAATTGACAATGCAAGTTCATTCAAGAACCCATTATATGTTAACGATATATTTTGGAAGTTAAATAAAAAAGGAAGTTGAATAGAAAAGGAAATTGAATTAAAATGGAAGTTGAATAAAAATAAAAATGGAAGTTGCATAAAATTAACAATGGAAGTTCATTCAAGAAACTATACGTTAATGATATATTTGGAAGTTAAATAAAAAAAGAAGTTGAATAGAAAAGGAAATTGAATCAAAATGGAAGTTGAATAAAAATAAAAATGGAAGTTACATCAAAATTGAAAATGGAAGTTCATTCAAGAAAGCACTATACTTTAACGATCTATTTGGAAATTAAATAAAAAAGAAGTTGAATAGAAAAGAAAATTGAATAAAAATTGAAGCTGAATAAAAATAAAAATTGAAGTTGCTTAAAATTAACAATGGAAGTTCATTGAAGAACCCACTATCTCTTAACGATCTATTTGGAAATTAAATAAAAATGGAACTTGAATACAAAAGGAAATTGAATAAAAATTGATGTTCCATAAAAATAAAAATGGAAGTTGCATAAAATTAGTAATAAAAGTTCATTCAAGAAACCACTATACCTTAACGATCTATTTGGAAATTAAATAAAAATGAAAGTCGAATACAAAAGAAAATTGAATAAAAATTTATGTTCAATAAAAATAGAAATGGAAGTTGCATAAAATTAATAATAAAAGTTCATTCAAGAAACAGTATACCTTAACGATCTATTTGGAAATTAAATAAAAATGGAACTTGAATACAAAGGGAAATTGAATAAAAATTGATGTTCAATAAAAATTAAAATGTAAGTTGCATAAAATTAACAATAAAAGTTCATTCAAGAAACCACTATACCTTAACGATCTATTTGGAAATTAAATAAAAATGGAAGTTGAATACACAAGGAAATTGAATAAAAATTGATGTTCAATAAAAATAAAAATGGAAGTTGCATAAAATTAAGAATAAAAGTTCATTCCAAAAACCACTATACCTTAACGATCTATTTGCAAATTACAAAAAAAAAGAAGTTGAATACAAAAAGAAATTGAATAAAAATGGTAGCTGAATAAAAATAAAAATGGAAGTTGCATAAAATTAAAAACGGAAGTTCACTGAAGAAATCACAATACCATAACGATCTATTTGGAAATTAAATAAAAAAGAAAGTTGAAAAGAAAAGGAAATTGAATAAAAATAAAAATTGAAGTTGCATAAAATTAAAAATGGAAGTTAATTCAAGAAACCACTATACCTTAAAAATCTGTTTGGAAATTAAATAAAGAAGGAAGTTGTAACGCCCTCAAAATAATAACATTAAAACCCATCAATTCAGACATGTATTGATATAAAAGATAAATATTCTTCTATTTATCAGAGTAATTCATTACAATGAGTATTACATGTTAACAACAAAAGCAAATGCCCTACGGGCTTACACCTTTCCAAGTTAACACTTGGTTACAAAAAGGAGAGTACTATCTCAAATACACATTAAGCCCTTGGCTTGAATTTACATGTAATACATCAAAAGATAACAAAACGACAAAAGTCTGTCTGCCTCTAGCCTCCCAAGCTATGTCCTTGGAGGTGCATGCTCCTGTACCTGAAAATGATGTCGTATAAAGGGTGAGCCATAGCCCAGTAGAAATATACTAAACCAGCTATGAACATGACTAAAAATTAGCAGTTGATAGATGGTCAACACAGATACATCCACCTATATCACATTCCGGTTTCATGACATTAAGTCCATGTTACATTCCATTTCCCATTCTTTTTCAACTTTGAGTTTGAAAACAAGGCTCAACACCTAACCAAATAACTATGAGATTAAGACTCATTCTTTAAAACACTTTCGAAATTCATGATGGAACACATTATAATGCTGTATCGATAACACATAAACCATTTCCACACTTTACGAAATATACACATTCGGTGCTGTATCAACATAATATAGAATCACTTTTATACTTCACAATTGATAGTGATATTTTGTTGCTATATCAAATCAATTTGAAACACTTCCATAATCAACACTTGATACACATTGTAGTGCTGTATCAATGTCACACAAAATCCGGTTTAAGGTCCATCCCTATCTTCCCTAAACGTGGAGTACATCCCCTATCTCCTCCCACACAACACATGTATAAAACATAGATCATATACAATCAATCAATACATAAGTTAATGTATTATTCCAGTCGCTATATTCGATGCATACTCAATCGATTAGTTTTAGTTCGCCTAATCATCATGCATTGTCTACAACAATCAAGACTATCCTCCACCGATAGCCCAAAGCAGTTATTTCTAAACAGAAAATAAATGCATCAAATGAATATATTATCAACATTCCAACTAGGTGAGTGATAAGAAATCCATCTACACCATTTAATCCCAAACAATTCCAATTTCAACATTCTCAATTCAATTCTTCATTTCTCCAAATTAATTTAACTATGTAATTAGGGCATTTTTCCCATAAGTTACATAACAACCCTAAGGTTCCATTTTCATCCATAATCCATCATTTAACTCATTTCTCTATGCCAAACATGCATATTGGTTTATATAAATAAAACCCCATCTTTCGTAAATTACACAAAGACCCAAACTTTCTCAAGGTTACCCAACAAACCCCAACGTCTCAAAAACGCTAAAATTCAAAGACAAAGCTCATAAAGAGGAGTAGGATATCCCTACCTCAAATTCGGAGCCCAAGGGAAGAAGATGAGAAATTGAAGATGGATCCAAATCCCAAGATTTTCGGATCAAAAGATAGCCCTCGACGATCAACACAACTTTTACAAAGGCCCAAGGTGAGGAAATCACTCCTACTAGATCAATACTTAGAGAGAAGTTGAGTTTTTTGGTGAGAGAAGCTCTCAAATGGCTTTTTTGGAAAAGTAAGAGAGAGAAAGGATGTTGAAAGTGATTCAAAAATGAATCCCGAAGTTGTTATAAAATCGCCCCGCTCGAGTGTGGAAACCCCCGCTCGAGCGACTCACTCACAGACTCACGCTCGAGCGTCCAAACCCCCGCTCGAGCTCCGAATACACGCTCCTAGAACTTTTGCTGAACCAGGTCCCCGCTCGAGCGTCAAACTCCCCGCTCGAGCGTCACACACAAACTCCCGCTCGAGCGTCCAAACGCCCGCTCGAGCGTCCAACACTGCAAAGGAAAATCGTGGGACATGGAAAATCACGCTCGAGCGTCAAAACACCCGCTCGAGCGGAGAAGCAACAACAAAGGGCCCGCTCGAGCGTCAAAAGCTCCGCTCGAGCGTGAAGACAAAAATCTGGGCAACTACCTTTGGTTTCTAAGCTCAACCAACCTGTTTCAAACCTGCCCAACACAACCTAAGACTCAAATACAACGAGTAAAGGACGTAAACGAGATATACACAACAACCAACTCCACGGAACCTAAGTCCGGATACATCAAATAAAGAAGGGAAACTGGGATCGCTATAGAAGTTGAATAGAAAAGGAAATTGAATAAAAATGGAAGTTGAAAAAGAATAAAAATGGAAGTTGCATAAAATTAAAAATGGAAGTTCATTGAAGAAACCACTCTACCTTAACGATCTGTTGGAAATTAAAGAAAAAAAGAAGTTGAATAGAAAAGAAAATTGAATAAAAATGGAAGTTGATTAAAAATAAAAATAGAAGTTGCATCAAAATTGAAAATGGAAGTTAATTCAAGAAACAACTATACCTTAAAGATCTGTTTGGAAATTGAATACAAAAGAAGTTGAATATAAAAGTAAATTGAATAAAAATGGAAATTGAATAAAAATAAAAATGGAAGTTGCATAAAATTAACAATGGAAGTTCATTCAAAAAATCACTATACGTTAACGATATATTTGGAAGTTAAATAAAAAAGGAAGTTGAATAGAAAAGGAAATTGAATCAAAATGAAAGTTGAATAAAAATAAAAATGGAAGTTGCATCAAAATTGAAAATGGAAGTTCATTCAAGAAAGTACTATACCTTAAAGATCAGTTTGGAAATTAAAGAAAAAAAGGAAGTTGAATAGAAAAGGAAATGGAATAAAAATTGAAGTTGAATAAAAATAAAAATGGAAGTTGCATAAAATTAAAAATGGAAGTTCATTCAAGAAACTACTGTACCTTAACGATCTATTTGGAAATTAAATAAAAAAGGAAGTTGAATAGAAAAGGAAATTGAATAAAAATTGAAGTTGCATAAAATTAACAATGGAATTTCATTAAAGAAACCATTATACCTTAACGATCTATTTGGAAATTAAATAAAAATGGAACTTGAATACAAAAGGAAATTGAATAAAAATTGATGTTCGATAAAAATAAAAATGGAAGTTGCATAAAATTAACAATAAAAGTTCATTCAAGAAACCACTCTACCTTAACGATATATTTGGAAATTAAATAAAAAAGGTAGTTGAATAGAAAATGTAATTGGATAAAAATGGAAGTTGAATAAAAATAAAAATGGAAGTTGCATAAAATTAACAATGCAAGTTCATTCAAAAAACCACTGTACCTTAACGATCTATTTGCAAATTACATAAAAAAGGAAGTTGAATACAACAAGAAATTGAATAAAAATGGTAGTTGAATAAAAATAAAAATAGAAGTTGCATAAAATTAAAAACGAAAGTTCACTGAAGAAACCACAATACCATAACGATCTATTTGGAAATAAAATAAAAAAAGAAAGTTGAATAAAAAAGGAAATTGAATAAAAATGGAAGTTGAAAAAAAATAAAAATTGAAGTTACATAAAATTAAAAATGGAAGTTAATTCAAGAAACCACTATATACCTTAAAAATCTGTTTGGAAATTAAATAAAGAAGGAAATTGAATAGAAAAGGAAATTGAATAAAAATGAAAGTTGAATAAGAATAAAAATGGAAGTTGCATAAAATTAAAAATGGAAGTTTATTGAAAAAACCACTCTACCTTAACGATCTATTGGAAATTAAAGAAAAAAAGAAGTTGAATAGAAAAGGAAATTGAATTAAAATGGAAGTTGATAAAAATAAAAATGGAACTTGCATCAAAATTAAAAATGGAAGTTACTTCAAGAAACCACTATACCTTAACGATCTACTTGGAAATTGAAGACAAAAGAAGCTGAATAGAAAAGGAAATTGAATAAAAATAAAAATGGAAGTTGCATAAAATTAAAATTGGAAGTTCATTCAAAAAATCACTAGACGTTAATGATATATTTGGAAGTCAAATAAAAAAAGAAGTTGAATAGAAAAGAAAATTGAATCAAAATGGAAGTTGAATAAAAATAAAAATGGAAGTTCCATAAAATTAACAATGGAACTTCATTCAGGAAACCACTATACGTTAACGATATATTTGGAAGTTAAATAAAAAGGGAAGTTGAATAGGAAAAGAAATTGAATCAAAATGGAAGTTGAATAAAAATAAAAATGGAAGTTGCATCAAAATTGAAAATGGAAGTTCATTCAAGAAAGCACTATATCTTAAAGATCTGTTTGGAAATTAAAGAAAAAAGGAAGTTGAATAGAAAAGGAAATGAACAAAAATTGAAGTTGAATAAAAATAAAAATGGAAGTTGCATAAAATTAAAAATGGAAGTTCAGTCAAGAAACCACTATACCTTAATGATCTATTTGGAAATTAAATAAAAAAGGAAGTTGAATAGCAAAGGAAATTGCATAAAAATTGAAGTTGAATAAAAATAAAAATTGAAGTTGCTTAAAATTAACAATGGAAGTTCATTCAAGAAACGACAATACCTTAGCGATCTATTTGGAAATTAAATAAAAATGGAAGTTGAATATAAAAGGAAATTGAATAAAAATTGATATTCAATAAAAATAAAAATGGAAGTTGCATAAAATTAACAATAAAAGTTCATTCAAGAAACCACTATACCTTAACGATCTATTTGGAAATTAATAAAAATGGAAGTTGAATACACAAGGAAATTGAATAAAAATTGATGTTCAATAAAAATAAAAATGGAAGTTGCATAAAATTAAGAATAAAAGTTCATTCAAGAAACCACTATATCTTAACGATCTATTTGCAAGTTACATAAAAAAGGAAGTTGAATACAAAAAGAAATTGAATAAAAATGGTTGTTCAATAAAAATAAAAATGAAAGTTGCATAAAATCAAAAACGGAAGTTCACTGAAGAAATCGCAATACCATAACGATCTATTTGGAAATTAAATAAAAAAAAAAAGTTGAATAGAAAAGCAAATTGAATAAAATGGAAGTTGAATAAAAATAAAAATTGAAGTTGCATAAAATTAACAATGGAAGTTCATTCAAGAAACCACTCTACCTTAACGATCTATTGGAAATTAAAGAAAAAAAGAAGTTGAACAGAAAAGGAAATTGTATAAAAATAGAAGTTGAATAAAAATAAAAATGGAAGTTGCATAAAATTAAAAATGGAAGTTCATTCAAGAAACAACTATACCTTAACGATCTATTTGGAAATTATATAAAAAAGAAAGTTGAATAGAAAAGAAAAAAAATTGAATAAAAATAGAAGTTGAATAAAAATAAAAATGGAAGTTGCATAAAATTTACAATGGAAGTTCATTCAAGAAACCACTATATCGTAACGATCTATTTGGAAATTAAATAAAAATGAAAGTTGAATACAAAAGGAAATTGAATACAAATGAAAGTTGAATAAAAATAAAAATTGAAGTTCATTCAAAAAATCACTATATCTTAACGATCTATTTGGAAATTAAATAAAAAAAGAAGTTGAATAGAAAAGGAAATTGAATAAAAATGGAAGTAACATAAAATTAACATTGGAAGTTCATTCAAAAAACCACTGTACCTTAACGATCTATTTGGAAAATGAGAGTTGCATCAAAATTGAAAATGGAAGTTCATTCAAGAAAGTACTATACCTTAACGATCTATTTTGAAATTGAATAAAAAATGAAGTTGATTAGAAAAGTAAATTGAAGAAAAATGGAAGTTGCATAAAATTAATAATGGAAGTTCATTTAAGAAACCACTATACCTTAACCATCTATTTGGAAATTAAATAAAAAAGGTAGTTGAATAGAAAAGGTAATTGGATAAAAATGGAAGTTGAATAAAAATAAAAATGGAAGTTGCATAAAATTAACAATGCAAGTTCATTCAAGAAACCACTATACCTTAACGATCTATTTGCAAATTACATAAAAAAGGAAGTTGAATACAAAAAGAAATTGAATGAAAATGGTAATTGAATAAAAATAAAAATGGAAGTTGCAAAAAATTAAAAACGGAAGTTCACTGAAGAAACCACAATATCATTACGATCTATTTGGAAATTAAATAAAAAGAAAGTTGAATAGAAAAGGAAATTGAATAAAAATGGAAGTTGAATAAAAATAAAAATTGAAGTTGCATAAAATTAAAAATGGAAGTTAATTCAAGAAACCACTATACCTTGAAAATTTATTTGGAAATTAAATAAAGAAGGAAGTTGAATAGAAAAGGAAATTGAATAAAAATGGAAGTTGAATAAGAATAAAAATGGAAGTTGCATAAAATTAAAAATGGAAGTTCATTGAAGAAACCACTGCACCTTAACGATCTATTGGAAATTAAAGAAAAAAAGAAGTTGAACAGAAAAGGAAATTGTATAAAAATGGAAGTTGAATAAAAATAAAAATGGAAGTTGCATAAAATTAAAAATGGAAGTTCATTGAAGAAACCACTATACCTTAACGATCTATTTGGAAAGTAAATAAAAAAGGAAGTTGAATAGAGAAGGAAATTGAATACAAATGGAAATGAATAAAAATAAAAATGGAAGTTGCATAAAATTAACAGTGGAAGTTCATTCAAGAAACCACTATTGTAACAACCCTCACTCTGTCTTAGTCATGCTCATATGCATTTATATGATTTTGCCTAGTTAAGTTTGTACCTGTAGACTTTGACTTGTTTTGCCTAGGTAAAGGTTCTTGTCTTGTGTTGATGCTGTCATGTTTTGCGTAAGTGTTGTGTGCATGCTTTGTTCCTTCCTTGCCGTCTGAAGCGTAGATCATGTGAAGCCTAGGTCATGCCAAGCCTAGGTCATGTTAAGCCTAGGTCATGCCAAGCCTAGGTCATGTTAAGCCTAGGTCGTGTTAAGCCTAAGTCATCTCAAGCCTAGGTCACACCTTTGAACCTCTTACACCTAGGAACATCTTGGAACCACCTTGGTTGACCTCCACCATCACCTGGGCATATTGGCCGAGATGTCATCATCTAGACCGAGGTGTGCATCACCTAGGCCGAGATGTTATCATCTAGGCATCTTAAATCTTTGATCCTTGCACCTAGTGATCTTGTTCCGAGACTGGTATGACCTAAACCGAGGTGTGGCACATCTAGGCCGAGGTGTGGCACAGCTAGGTCAAGTGTTATCCTTCCTAGCCGAGATCATTGAAACCTGCTTGCCGAAGCCTATGCCCTAATCCGAGATCATTACCTGCCGGAGTGCCCATGTCACCTTACTTGTTCTACACCATTTGTTATACTCTTGTCTTATCATTCTGGCACCTTTTTGAGGAGATCCAATCCGGTAGTGCCACGTGTCCCACCAGAGGGTTAAGTCAGCCGGCAGAGAGAGAAAACATATCATTTTGTCATATCCTTGTCTTTGAAGAGAGAGAAGCTCTAGGAAGAGGAAAAGGGGTTCTTGAGAGAGAAGTAGATTTCCAAGCTTGATCCTTAGAGTTTAAACCATTTGATCCGTGTTTTAAGGTTAGATTCTTGATCTACTCTTGTCATTCTTTATGTTGATCCGATCATATTGCATGATCTAGCCTGATTCATGAGCCATGCATTGATTTAAAGCTTGTTTTAGAAAGAGAAAATGATGTTCTTGTGTTTTTGAAAGAAAACCATGTTTTGATCCGAAAGTTTGTATCAAGATCCATGTTTTTGTGTTTGTTTTCATAAGATCTTCAAGTATGGGTACCCAGGTCCATGTTTTCGAACTCATCTCATGAAATCTCAGATTTTGGAATAAGAAGTTATGATTTTAGCATTCATCTTCTTCATGTTCATCAAGAGGGAAACCCAGATTTCTAGACCTCATTTCCCTAGGTGTGGTCACTGAAACCACTCTTGCCTAGATCTCACATGTAACGCCCTCAAAATAAACCCAATAATCATACATTCTTCACATGCCCAGACATAGGAGAATAAAGCATAAGTACATTTCATCAGAGTATTTCTTACAAATGTATTACATGTTAACAACAAAAGCAAATGCCCTATGGGCTTACAGCTTTCCAAGTCAACACTTGGTTATAAAAAGAAGAGTTCTAACTCTATACAAAATAAGCTCTTGGCTTGATTTACATGTAATACAAATAAAGTAATCACAAAAGATGACCCAACCAATAATCCTCTCAAGCTACGTCCTTGGAGGTGGCATGCTACCTGCACCTGAAAATGATGTCCCATATAGGGTGAGCCAACGCCCAGTAGAGATATGCTAAACATTGTATGGGCAATAACTAAAACATCAGCATTTGATAAATGTTTAATTTACATAAATCAATTCATATCTCATTTCAAATACATGACCAATGTGTCCATGTTTTTATTCCATCTCTTAACCAATTTCTCAATTCACAACCCTGGCTCAGAACCTGGCCATATACTTTAAGTGAGATTACATCCCATATCAACAACGTTTCTATTTCAATTGAAATAACAACTCAAATTAATCATTTCATGCTTCATAATAGATACACATTTTAGTACTGTACCCATCTCAGACAAAACACTTCCATATTCCACATATGATACACATTTTAGTGCTGTATTAATGTCAAACAAAACACTTCCATATTCCACATATGATACACATTTTAGTATTGTATCAATGTCAAACAAAATCCGGTTTAGAGGTCCATCTCCTATCTTCCCCTAAACCGTGGAGTACATCCCCTATCTCCTCCCACACAACACAATGTATATAAACACATATCATATACATAATCAAACTAATACATAAAGTTCATGTATTATATCAATCGCCATATTCAATGGCATACTCAATTGATTAGTTTCAGTTTGCCTAATCATCATGCATTGTTTACAACAATCAAGGCTATCCGCCACCGATAGCCCAAAGCAATTATTTCTAAACAGATAATAATCACGTTCAACAGATAAATATCAACAATTTCAAAAGTGAGCGACTAATAAATCCAACTTTACTATTCCATCTCATAATGAGCCAACTTCAATATATTCAACTCAATTCCATATTCTCATAATTTTCCCAAATTAATTATACCAATTAACTCATGCACAAATTAGGGCTTTCTCCCATGTTTCTCAATATTAACCCAAAGGTTCAAATATCAACAACTATTCAACAATACCATCATTTTGAGACCCAAATACATATTCAAGAGTCAAAATATCAAAACCCCCTTTTATTCATTTTGAAACCCTGAGTCCCAAAATATCCCAACTCAAACCATCTATACAAATAGTTCAATATTTATGTTAAAACACATAAGAATGAGTAGGAATCCTTACCTCAAATTTCGGAGCTCAACGAAGAAGAAGATGAAAACTCAAAGTGCTCCAAATCACGAGATTCTCGGATCAAAAGATAGCCCTCAACGATCAACACACTTTTTGTAAAGGCTCAAGGGTAGGAGATCACTCTAACTAGATCAAATCTAAGAGAGAAGGTGAGGTTTTTGAGAGAGGTGGTCTCCAATGGTGTTTTCCGAAAAGTAAGAGAGAGAAAGGAAACCAAAAAGTGATCCAAAAAGTCGAATACCGAAGTCATATACCAGTTGCCCCGCTCGAGCGTCAGACATAGACTCACGCTCGAGCGTCAAAAGCGCTGCTCGAGCGTAGATTGCACACTTCCAGAAGTTTTGCAGACATGGTCCCCGCTCGAGTGTCAAACTCCCCGCTCAAGCGGAGGAACAAAAACAAAGGGTCATGCTTGAGCGTCAAAACTCCCGCTCGAGCGTCTGAAGACCTTCAGCCAAAAGTACTGGGAGGTGGAAAATTACACTCGAGCGTCAAAACGCCCGCTCGAGCGGAGAAGCAACAACGAAGGGCCCGCTCGAGCGTGAAGGCCAAAATCTGGGCATCAACTCTAGGTTTCAAAACACAACCAACCTGCTTTAAACCTGCCCAACACAACCCAAGACTCAAATACAAAGAGTAAGGGAAGGAAAATGAGAATGAGACAACAACAACCACGGAACCATGTCCAGAATACAATATACAATGGAAAGGAAAACCGGGATCGCTATAACCTTCCCCCCCTTAAAGAATTTCGTCCCCGAAATTAAGTACAAGTTTTCAAAAACAAGTTTTTCTCAATTCTCAACAACATTAAAATTCATTTCCCAACAACTTGACCCATTACCAGTCATCCCATCTCTATTCAAGAGGCATTTCACAATATAAAATTCAATACGCATCATTAACATGCTTTCTTGTGAAATTTACCAATTTCAACACATTCTCATCAATTCTATAACATTTGCCACATTATTATCATGCTTGCATTTCCACAATATATTTAACATATACGGTGTTAGAATAACTTCCATTTTAAGGCAAGTTCCAACATATATTTCCATAAACCAAAACATTTACAGTGTTTTACAACTTAAGACATATTCAATGCTCTTAAAGTTCAACAATACTATCAAAATCTCAATATATGATTACACATCAACAAACATGTCCGGATATTTCTCACGGACTTCCAACTCACGTTCCCAAGTGGCTTCCTCCACTCCGTGATGCTTCTACAAAACCTTTACAAAAGGAATGGTCTTGCCTCGCAAGACTTGCTCCCGCCTATCCAAGACTCGAACCGGTCTCTCTTCATACGAGGCATCCTCATCTACCTCCAAGTCGGTCCAATCTAATACATGTGACGGATCCGGCTCATACTTCCAAAGCATACTAACATGAAACACATCATGTACTCCGGACAATGGCGGCGGTAAAGCTAAACGGTAAGCAACCTTGCCAATCCTCTCAAGGATCTCAAAAGAGCCAATAAACCGAGGGGATAACTTCCCACTCTTCCCAAACCTCATCAAACCCCGCCTATGTGATATTTTTAGAAAAACATGATCACCCGTCTCAAATGCCAAAGGCCTCCTCCTACGGTCGGCATAACTCTTTTGGCGACTCTGGGCTGTAACAAGCCTCTTACGGATAAGCTCAACTTTCTCCGTCGTTTCCCTCACCAATTTCGGGCCCAACCAAGTTGTATCACCCACCTCGGCCCAACAAACTGGAGACCTACACGGTCGGCTATACAAGGCCTCAAATGGTGCCATACCGATGCTCGACTGAAAACTGTTGTTGTAGGCAAACTCCACCAAGGACAAGTGCCTCTCCCACGTCCCACTAAAGTCAAGGACACAACCTCAAAGCATATCCTCAAGGATCTGAATAGTACGCTCGGACTGCCCGTCAGTCTGAGGATGATAAGCCGTGCTAAAGGTCAACTTAGTGCCCAAGGCACTCTGCAAACTCTGCCACAACCTAGCAGTAAAACGAGGATCTCTATCTGAGACGATCGTCACTGGGACCCCGTGCAACCTCACTATGTCCCGAATATACAAATCGGCAAGATGATCCGCGCATAGGGATAAAGTGCGCCGACTTAGTCAATCGGTCTACAACCACCCAAATAGCATCACTACCCCGTTGAGTCCTCGGAAGACCTACAACGAAGTCCATAGTGACATGCTCCCACTTCCACTCGGCAATAGGCAAGGGTTGCAACAAACCCGCTGGCCTCTGATGCTCGGCCTTCACTTGCTGACAAGTAAGGCACTTCGATACGAAAACTGCCACATCTCTCTTCATACCCTGCCACCAAAACTGGGGGCCCAAATCACGATACATCTTGGTGCGTCCCGGATGCACCGCAAGGCGTGAATGGTGGAACTCTCGGAGTACCTCCTCTCGGCAGGACTCCGGTACAAACAAGCGGTTTTGGTACCTCACACTCAGGTCGGGATACACAAACAAACCCTCCTCAGCCTTCCCACTGGAGATCTTCTCTCGGAGGGATTCTACCTCAAGGTCACCTCTCTGTGCCTCTAACACTCTAGTTACAAGTGTAGGCTGCGCAACAATGGAAAACAAGGCCGCAGCCTCAACAGATTCACCCAGAAGCAAATCAAACTCGCCAAGTGCGCCCAACATTTCCCACTCTCGGATGGCTATACAAGCGACATCACTAATGGATTTCCTACTAAGGGCATCGGCCACAACATTGGCCTTTCCCGGGTGATAGTGCAACTCAAAGTCGTAGTCCTCAATGAACTCCATCCACCTTCTCTGCCTCAAATTCAAGTCCCTCTGTGTAAATAGGTACTTCAAACTCTTATGGTCCGAGAACACCTCGAACCTCTCACCATAAAGGTAGTGCCTCCAGATCTTCAAGGCAAAGATCACCGTTGCTAACTCTAAGTCATGTGTAGGGTAGTTCCTCTCGTGTATTTTCAACTGACGTGAGCCATAGGCAACCACTTTCCCCTTCTGCATCAACACACAACCCAAACCCTCTCGTGAGGCATCATAGTAAACAGCATAACCCAACCCTCTCTCTGGAATAATCAAGACCGGAGCGGTGGTCAATCTAACTTTCAGCTCTTGAAACGACTTTTCATAAGTCTCACTCCATACAAATTTGACCCCTTTCCGTGTCAACCTAGTCAACGGTGAAGCTAGCCTGGAGAAGTCTTTCACAAATCGGCGGTAATACCCAGCTAATCCCAGAAAACTGCGAATCTCAAAAACACTCTTAGGCTGTGCCCAATCTTGCAATGCCTCAATCTTGGATGTATCAACAGACACCCCTTCCCCGGAAACCACATGGCCTAAGAATTTAACCTCTCTTAGCCAGAACTCACACTTCCCAAACTTGGCATACAGCCTATGGGCTCTAAGCAATTCAAGCACGACTCTCAAGTGTTCCTCATGCTCCTCCTCCGAAGGTGAATAAATCAGAATGTCGTCCACGAAAACGACCACAAAGCGATCTAAGAATTCCCGAAATATCCGGTTCATCAAATCCATAAACATGCCTGTGATACTCCTGTTCCGTAATATGCTAAATTGGTCCTTAGTTTGTTTATGGTTATGTGTTTAGCATGATTGTGTGCCATTATGTGATAATATGTGATTTTGAATTCGTATCTGTTCACCGTAGGAATATCTGTTTGAATAATCTGCTTTAGAAATTAAATTAAGGGCCTTATCGGCCGCAGAACCCGGAATTGACTACGCCATTGTGATTGGCATAATTTTTAGAGCCTACGGTGAAATTTAATTGGAAATTGATTTGGGTCAGGTTAAATTGATTAAGTTGATGAATTAAGTGCCCAATTGTTTTATAATAAAATAATGTGTTGAGTGGGTGCTTATTAAGGGTCAACTACACCCTCATTTCTCTCATTTAAGCTTCATTTGGCTGATGAAAAACTCTTAGACTTGAGAGAGGGTCGGCTAAGAGAGAGAGGGTGAAGGAAATTGAGATTTTGGTCCTAAAGCTTGGTGATCTTGGAGGCTAGCTCAAGAAATTACCTTAAATTGTGAGGATTAAGCTTCTAGGTAAGCCATTGACTCTTGAATTCATGAATTGAACATGTAATCTTGTGAGCTCAAGTATTTTTTTGTGATTAAGAGTATGATTTAAATTGGTCTTGATGAGGTATGACCATGCATGCATAAAATTTCTTTTGAATTGCCATAAGTTGCGTAATCTAGCATGTATCATGTCAATTAAGCAAAAATTGAAGTTTGATCATGCATGCAAGCTTGGTTTTGTTGAGTTTTGGCACCATTTGCATCTTTGAAATGGAAATGAAGTCAAGATGGCCTTGCATGTTCGAATAATTAAAGATATGAGCTTGAATGCATGAATTTGTATATTGGTGATGAGTTTGTTATGTTTTGGGACATGCATGTAGGTAAATCAAGAAATTGAACTTCTAATGCTATAATCTTGCAAGGGAACCATGTTAGTATGATTATATTTGAGATTTGAGCCTTTGCATGCAAGAATGGTAGCTGGGAAATTAATTGAAGCTCAAGAACACAACCTGGAATTTCCAGAATTTTGACTTCCGCTCGAGCGGGGAAGTGCCGCTCGAGCGGAGAAATCGAGCTCCCAGCATTTTCTGCAGGTTCCTCGCTCTCGAGCGGGGAGCTATGTAGGCAGGAAAGTCCGCTCGAGCGGCCGAGTTCGCGCTCGAGCGGGAATTGAAGGCAACCAGTACTTTTGCAGACCTAAGGGTCCGCTCGAGGGGAAGTCCACGCTCGAGCGGGGACCCTATTTTCTGAAATCCTGTTTTTGCATTTTGTGTTCTGTTTTCCGTTCTCTTTCACTTGCAAGCACTCTTAGGCATATGTTAAGCATTGTAAATGAGTTAATGAGATAATAATAAAGCCTAAAGAGGAATATGAATTAAAGAACGGATTGAACTGGTAATGACCCTTTTGTGTTCATGAAATGTGTAGGGTCAAGCTCCAGGGCAAATCCACAAGCCGATCACTGTGAGTAATAT
This sequence comes from Camellia japonica, assembly GCA_030407325.1. Taxonomy (NCBI): domain Eukaryota; kingdom Viridiplantae; phylum Streptophyta; class Magnoliopsida; order Ericales; family Theaceae; genus Camellia; species Camellia japonica. Next base: position 5,631,841 of record JAPPVO010000003.1, read on the forward strand.
CGATATTTGAATGCTTGTGAATGTCCAATTGTTTACTCCCTTTAAAGCTTTATGAATTGCTAATTGGGATTGTGGACGTAAGTCTGATATGAATGCATAATGGACCCAAGGTCGTTTTGATAAGCATAAATGGACCCAAGGTCGTTTTGTAAACATGAATGGACCAAGGTCGTTTTGTAAACATGAATGGACCAAAGGTCGTTTTGATGAACATGAATGGACCAAAGGTCGTTTTGATACGAATGTATGGGCCGAAGGCCGTTCTGACATGAATGAGTGGGCCAAAGGCCGTTTTGAAATGAATGAGTGGGCCAAAGGCCGTTTTGGAATGAATGAGTGGGCCAAAGGCCGTTTTGACATACATGATTGGGCCAAAGGCCGTTTTGACATAATCGAATGGGCCGAAGGCCGTTTCGTCATGAATGTAAATCTGAATGGGCCAAAGGCCAGTATGTACGGAACTATGGTTACTTGATTTAAATTACCCTTATATATGTTAACTACAGATATGAATTGGGCCCAAGGCCGTTTGGAAAATGTTGTTCTACGTCTTGTTGCATAAATTCTGTAATTGATATTATTCACTGGGCTATCGCTCACGCTCATTCATGTCTTTGTAGGTGAGCCAAGAGAGGTCCAAACCCAGCCCCAATGAAGCCTGTGTAGAACAACCCAGATTTTGGAGAGTCAGCCCTCGTGTCTCACGTATGAGACCTGTCTTGCCTTTTTGTTATCTATTTTATGTTGTCATGATGGCGAAGACTTTGTGTAATTCTGTATATAGTTTTGATGGGTTGACTTGGACTTATATGATCCTGTTTATACAGAACTCATGCTACTATTTTACTGTTGTGAGTTATTAATGTCTATATATGTGTTTGTGATGTGCCATGTAAGCACAGCTCTATGGACAAAGTTTTGATTTGCTTCCGTTTGGCCCCATTAACTCTGTTAAAATACGTTTGGATCCGTTTGAGGCCGTAGGTAATCTCATGATTACTGGCCGGTTACGTCCTTAACCCACGGGGGCGGGTTAGGGTCGTGACAGAGTGGTATCAGAGCACGAGTTAATAACTCACACACTTGTCCAAAAAGAGCAATAAGCGTCTAGATAAGATCTAGGATGCATTCATGTGATAATATGAAATTGGAAGCATTGATTATGTGCTTAAATGTTTTGATATGAACAATTATATGTTAAGTTGTGAATTACTTGCATTGCAAATTACCTGAATATGTATGCTCCTTGTTACATGCATACTTGTGTATATCTTGCATAATGTAATGCAAGTTTAATCAGATGGTGAGAACCAGAGGAGATGAACTAGAAGAATCCTCAACTGCCAGAATGGACAGAATGGAAAGACTGATACAGGAAATGGCAGAAGCTTTGAGACAACAACAGGAGTGGCAACAACAGTGGCAGCAACCACACCCGCCACCTCCACCTCAGGCACCACCCGTGCCAAATAATCAGAATGATGACCGGATTATAGCTCTCACCAAGGAATTCAAGAAAATGAAACCACCGCAGTTCCACGGGGGATTAGATCCGTTGAAAGCCGAAGCATGGGTCCTCGGCATTGAGAATTTTTGAAGTGTTCCCCTGTTCAGAGACTCAGAAAGTGCTTCTAGCCACTTTTATGCTAGAAGACGAAGCAAGGAGATGGTGGATGTTGATGCGAGAAAATCATAAGGATGTTGATTGGGTGAAATTCTTAGAAATATTCTATGACAAGTACTTCCCGCAGTGTGTTCGGGATAGGAAAGTGGCCGAGTTCATGGAACTCAAGCAGGATAGCATGACAGTGGCTGAGTATGAGGCCAAGTTCACTGAGTTGGCCAGGTTTGCACCACATGTAATTGACACAGACTATAAGAAGGCAAGACATTTCGAAGGCGGACTCCGCAGTGACATCCTAGAGAGGGTGAATGTCCTAAAGCTGGAGACCTACATTGGGGTGCTTGACAGGGCCATCATATCAGAGGCTAATATAGCTAGACAAGCTAAGCCAGCGACAGAATGGAAGGGTAACAAAAGGCAAGGCTTCTTTTCGAAGAAGAAATTTCTGAAAAAGCAAAACACGGGCTCCTCCACTACTTCAAATTCTTCCCGAGACACAGCTCCCATGTGCAATATCTGTAGCAAAAGGCACCGTGGGGTTTGTTACCGTGCATCAGGAGGCTGTTTCAAGTGTGGGAAACAAGGGCACATAGCCCAGAGTGCAATCAGAACGGTGGGAAACTAGCAGCTAGTTCAACTGCATCGTTCCAAAGCCGGGAAATACTGTGAGATCCGCTATTACCGGGGACACAGTGAGACAGGGGAGAGTTTTTCGCTTGTTCCGGGTGATACACGGAATGCCAATGCCGTTGTCTCAGGTACTATTCAATATGTAATCAGGATGCTTTTGTATTAATTGATTCTGGATCAACGCACTCATTTGTGACATATGCATTTGCATCTAGACTGAAAAGACCCCTAGAATTGTTGCCATATTTGTTATGTGTGTCTGCTCCGTCGGGGGAATCTGTGTTATGTGACTATATATATCGGTTTTGTGACATGCATATTGAGGATGCTACCCTATATGTAGATTTGTTGCCCTTAAACTTTAGACACTTCGATGTAATTTTGGGCATGGATTGGTTGACCAAATATTGTGCCACCATAGATTGTGTGACAAAGAGGGTTGTGTTTAAACCACCAGAACAGAAAGAGATTGTGTTTGTGGGAAATGGGGTAGTGCCTCCACCATATTTGATATCTGCAATGAAAGCATGTAAATTGATCAGGAAAGGGTGCCAGGGTTATTTGTGTTATGTATTGACTGAACAATCTGTGAATGTTGAATTGAATGATATTCCCATTGTTAGAGAATTCCCAGATGTGTTTCCAAATGAATTACCAGGGGAATTAGACAGGGAGATAGAGTTTACTATTGAGACTGTGCCAGGCACCCAGCCTATTTCTAAAACTCCCTACAGGATGGCTACCGCCGAAATGAAAGAATTAAAGGAACAGTTGCAAGACCTTCTTAATAAAGGGTTTATCCGGCCTAGCACTTCGCCTTGGGGCGCACCGGTGTTATTTGTGAAAAAGAAGGATGGTACTTTGCGCTGTGCATCGATTATCGGGAATTGAACAAGGTAACGATAAAGAACAAGTATCCCTTACCCCGTATTGATGATTTATTTGATCAGTTGCAGGGATCACAGGTGTTTTCTAAGATTGATTTGAGATCCGGGTATCATCAGTTGAAAGTTAAGGCAGAGGATGTTGAGAAAACAGCATTCAGAACGAGGTATGGTCATTTTGAGTTTCTTGTTATGCCATTTGGAGTGACTAATGCTCCGGCAGCATTTATGGACTTAATGAATAGAATTTTTAAAACCTACCTTGATGAGTTTGTTGTAGTCTTCATCGACGATATCTTGATATATTCTAAAGATAGACTTGAACATGAACAACATTTGAGGACTGTTTTACAAATACTTCGGAAAGGAAATTATTTGCTAAACTAAAGAAATGTGAGTTTTGGTTGGATGAAGTTGTTTTCTTAGGGCATGTGATCAACAAGGAAGGAATTTCAGTGGACCCACAGAAAATAGAAGCAATTGTGAATTGGCCTACACCGACCAATGTAACAGAAGTTCGCAGTTTCATGGGCTTGGCTGGGTACTATCGGAGGTTTGTGAAGGATTTTTCAAAACTAGCCGTGCCCCTTACCCAACTGACACGCAAGGGGCAATCTTTTGAATGGAACGATGAAAAAGAATTAGCCTTTCATGAATTGAAAACCAGATTGACCACCGCCCCGATTTTAACACTACCTTCAGGTACGAAAAATTTTGTGATTTTCAGTGATGCATCTTATAAAGGTCTGGGTTGTGTGTTAATGTAGAACGGAAAGGTTATTGCCTACGCCTCCCGACAGTTGAGACCACATGAGAAGAATTATCCAACGCATGACCTAGAATTGGCCGCAGTTGTTTTTGCTTTGAAAATCTGGCGGCATTATCTATATAGAGCAAAGTGTGAGGTCTACACGGACCACAAAAGTTTGAAATATTTCTTCACACAGAAAGCTGAATATGCGCCAGAGAAGATGGCTGGAATTGATAAAGGATTATGATTTAGAGATTCAGTATCACCCCTGGAAAGCTAACACAGTTGCTGATGCCTTGAGCAGAAAATCAACGGGGAGTATGGCTTGTTTGCTTAGTGAACAGAGGGAGATCCTGCAAGATTTTGAGAAGTCTGAAATTGAAGTGATAATGTGTAAACAGGGCAGATTGATGGCCGCTATTACAGCCGAGCCGGCGATCATTAAAGAAATCAAGCAGAAACAAAAGGAGGATCAGTTCCTTAAGAAAGTGATTGACGAATTTGAGGCAAGCCCGAAAGCAGAATTCAGTATTGAGAATGAAATGTTAAAATTCCGGAACCGAGTATGTGTCCCTGATGCCCCAGAACTAAAGAAGAGGGTTTTAGATGAAGCCCACAGATCCACATTTGTTATGCATCCGGGTAACAACAAAATGTACCGGGATTTGAAACAAACCTATTGGTGGCCTAAAATGAAGAAAGAGATTGCAGAATATGTATCCAAGTGCCTTCAGTGTCAGTAAGTTAAGGCTGAACACCAGAAACCAGGCGGTCTACTTCAACCTCTCCCTATTCCTGAATGGAAGTGGGAACATGTGACTATGGACTTTGTTGTTGGCCTACCTTGGACTTCGCGAGGTATGGACTCTGTTTGGGTTGTAGTTGATAGACTAACTAAATCCGCACATTTTCTGCCTGTCAAAACTACATTTACTGGTTATAGATTGGCAACCATTTATGTTGATGAGATTGTCCGTTTACACGGAGTTCCAGTGTCTATTGCATCGGATAGAGATCCGAAATTTGTCTCTAGATTGTGGAAGAGTTTGCAAGAAGCCATGGGAACAGAACTAAGGTTCAGTACTGCATTTCACCCACAAACAGATGGACAGTCAGAACGAACGATACAAACTTTGGAAGATATGCTTCGCATGTGTGCTTTGGATTTTCAGGGGAGTTGGGAAGACTATTTGCCACTTGCAGAGTTTGCTTATAATAACAGCTTCCACTCCAGCATCGGTATGGCACCATACGAGGCTTTGTATGGTAGGAGGTGTAGATCACCTATTTGTTGGACAGAGGTCGGGGATAGAGCTTGCTTGGGCCAGAAATTGTGCAAGACACTTCTGAGAAAATCAAGACCATTCGCAAAGGCTCAAAACTCAGGACCGACAAAGAATTATGCAGACGTTCGGAGAAGACCTCTTGAGTATGAGGTTGGTGACCATGTGTTCATCCGTGTTTCCCGATGAAAGGCCAAGTCAGATTTGGGAAAAAGGGCAAGTTGTCGCCCCGTTACATTGGGCCGTTTCAGATTTTGGAGAGGCTTGGTCCAGTTGCGTATAGATTGCCTTGCCACCGGGATTTGAACAAATCCACAATGTGTTTCACGTGTCGATGTTGAGAGGTTACCTCCGAGACCCGTTTCATGTGATTGATTATCACCGGGTTGCTATTGATGAAAATATGGAATACGAATGGCCGGAACGGATTGTTGACAGGCAAGTGAAACAGTTGAGGAGCAAGTCCATCCCAATGGTGAAAGTGGAATGGAAAGAGCACTATGGGACGGATGCCACGTGGGAAAAAGAGAGGAAATGCGACTACGCTATCCACATTTGTTTCCCGACGAAGGTAACTTAAGTTTGGAGGACCAAACTTCTAAAGGGGGGAAGACTGTGATACTCCTGTTCCGTAATATGCTAAATTGGTCCTTAGTTTGTTTATGGTTATGTGTTTAGCATGATTTGTGTGCCATTATGTGATAATATGTGATTTTGAATTCGTATCTGTTCACCGTAGGAATATCTGTTTGAATAATCTGCTTTGGAAATTAAATTGAGGGCCTTATCGGCCGCAGAACCCGGAATTGACTACGCCATTGTGATTGGCATAATTTTTAGAGCCTACGGTGAAATTTAATTGGAAATTGATTTGGGTCAGATTAAATTGATTAAGTTGATGAATTAAGTGCCCAATTGTTTTATAATAAAATAATGTGTTGAGTGGGTGCTTATTAAGGGTCAACTACACCCTCATTTCTCTCCTTTAAGCTTCATTTGGCTGATGAAAAACTCTTAGACTTGAGAGAGGGTCGGCTAAGAGAGAGAGGGTGAAGGAAATTGAGATTTTGGTCCTAAAGCTTGGTGATCTTGGAGGCTAGCTCAAGAAATTACCTTAAATTGTGAGGATTAAGCTTCTAGGTAAGCCATTGACTCTTGAATTCATGAATTGAACATGTAATCTTGTGAGCTCAAGTATTTTTTTGTGATTAAGAGTATGATTTAAATTGGTCTTGATGATATGACCATGCATGCATAAAATTTCTTTTGAATTGCCATAAGTTGTGTAATCTAGCATGTATCATGTCAATTAAGCAAAAATTGAAGTTTGATCATGCATGCAAGCTTGGTTTTGTTGAGTTTTGGCACCATTTGCATCTTTGAAATGGAAATGAAGTCAAGATGGCCTTGCATGTTCGAATAATTAAAGATATGAGCTTGAATGCATGAATTTGTAATATTGGTGATGAGTTTGTTATGTTTTGGGACATGCATGTAGGTAAATCAAGAAATTGAACTTCTTAATGCTATAATCTTGCAAGGGAACCATGTTAGTATGATTATATTTGAGATTTGAGCCTTTGCATGCAAGAATGGTAGCTGGGAAATTAAATTGAAGCTCAAGAACACAACCTGGAATTTCGAATTTTGACTTCCGCTCGAGCGGGGGAAGTGCCGCTCGAGCGGATAAATCGAGCTCCCAGCATTTTCTGCAGACCTGGTTTCCCGCTCGGGGAAGTTGACGCTCGAGCGGGGAGCTATGTAGGCAGGAAAGTCCGCTCGAGCGGCCGAGTTCGCGCTCGAGCGGGAATTGAAGGCAACCAGTACTTTTGCAGACCTAAGGGTCCGCTCGAGCGGGGACCCTATTTTCTGAAATCCTGTTTTTGCATTTTGTGTTCTGTTTTCCGTTCTCTTTCACTTGCAAGCACTCTTAGGCACATGTTAAGCATTGTAAATGAGTTAATGAGATAATAATAAAGCCTAAAGAGGAATATGTGAATTAAAGAACGGATTGAACTGCTAATGACCCTTTTGTGTTCATGAAATGTGTAGGGTCAAGCTCCAGGGCAAATCCACAAGCCGATCACTGTGAGTAATATCGATATTTGAATGCTTGTGAATGTTCAATTGTTTACTCTCTTTAATTGCTTTAACGTAAGTCTGATATGAATGCATAGATGGACCCAAGGTCGTTTTGGATAAGCATAAATGGACCCAAGGTCGTTTTGTAAACATAATGGACCAAGGTCGTTTTCTAAACATGAATGGACCAAAGGTCGTTTTGATGAACATGAATGGACCAAAGGTCGTTTTGATACGAATGTATGGGCCGAAGGCCGTTCTGGCATGAATGAGTGGGCCAAAGGCCGTTTTGAAATGAATGAGTGGGCCAAAGGCCGTTTTGAAATGAATGAGTGGGCCAAAGGTCGTTTTGGAACGGATGAGTGGGCCAAAGGCCATTTTGACATACATGATTGGGCCAAAGGCCGTTTTGACATAATCGAATGGGCCGAAGGCCGTTTCGTCATGAATGTAAATCTGAATGGGCCAAAGGCCAGTATGTACGGAACTATGGTTACTTGATCTAAATTACCCTTATATATGTTAACTACAGATATGAATTCGGCCCAAGGCCATTTGGAAAATGTTGTTCTACGTCTTGTTGCATAAATCCTGTAATTGATATTATTCACTGGGCTATCGCTCACGCTCATTCATGTCTTTGTAGGTGAGCCAAGAGAAGTCCAGACCCAGCCTCAGTGAAGCCTGTGTAGAACAACCTAAGTTTTGGAGAGTCAGCCCTCGTGTCTCACGCACGAGACCCGTCTTCACCTTTTTGTTATCTATTTTATGTTGTCATGATGGCAAAGACTTTGTGTAATTCTGTACATAGTTTTGATGGGTTGACTCGGACTTATATGATCCTGTTTATACAGAACTCTTGCTACTATTTTACTGTTGTGAGTTATTAATGTCTATATATATGTGGTTGTTTTGATGTGCCATGTAAGCACAGCTCTATGGACAAAGTTTTGATTTGCTTCCGTTTGGCCTCCATTAACTCTGTTAAAATACGTTTGGATCCGTTTGAGGCCGTAAGTAATCTCATGATCACTGGCCGGTTACGTCCTTAACCCACGGGGGCGGGTTAGGGTCGTGACATTGCCGGTGCATTGGTGAGCCTAAAAGGCATCACCAGAAACTCGTAATGGCCATACCGCGTACAGAATGCCGTCTTCGGAATATCCTCCTCCCTGACCCTCAACTGGTGGTAACCCGATCTCAAGTCTATCTTAAAGAAACAACGGGAACCCTTCAACTGGTCAAACAGGTCATCTATATGGGGCACAGGGTACTTATTCTTAACCGTAGCCCGATTCAACTTCGGGTAATCAATGCAAAGTCTCAAGGCACCATCTTTCTTTTTAGCAAAGAGGGCTGGTGCTCCCCACGGCGAAACACTAGGGCGAATAAAGCCCTTATCTAGTAACTCCTGGAGCTGAATCTTCAACTCACTCAACTCAGCCGGGGCAAAACGATAAGGTGCCATAGAAATCGGCGCCGTGCCGGGCACTAGATCAATGGAGAACTCAATCTCTCGGTGAGGTGGCAAACTGACAAGATCCTCGGGAAAGACGTCCGAGTACTCACAAACCACTCTCGGCAATACAGTCTGGGTCTCATCACACTCACTACTCAAAAGGCTAACAAGAAGACCACTAAGCTCACTCCGCCCTCGCGGATCATATACCGGTGGCAACACACTACCAACCCGGTCCCCCAAGAAATGGAAACAATCCCCGCTCAAGGTACATACTGTGACCCTCTGGCGGTAACAATCGATAACAGCCCGGTATGACGATAACCAGTCCATACCCAAAATAATATCAAATCCCGACATGGGCATAACTACGAAAGGAAACGGAAGCCGACGATCTGCTACCTCTATATCACACCCTCTACACCCTTGTTTCAAAATCAACTCACCCCCAACAGGTGATACAACACATATAGGAGATGCTAACTGTGCCAACTCCAAACCTAAAACAGATGTAAATGCAGTAGATACAAAGGAATGAGATGCACACGTATCAATCAACACACTAGCAACCGAGTTGCAAAATAGAAAGGTACCTCTCACAACAGATGGAGCTGGTACTAGGTCCTGTGCGGTAACAGCATACACGTGCCCTGTAGGCCCCTGATCAACCTGCTCACCTCTAGGAGCAAAAGACTGCTGCACAGACTGGGACGATGAAGCCCCCTGATTGGCCCTCGAGGCCTGCATTGACTGAGCTAGCTGAAAACTCTGCCTCTGCCTAGATGCACCAAATGTGCCACTCAACTGCGGGCAAAACCTTTTCAGGTGCCCCACCTGACCACATTGATAACAAGACAGTGCCTGACCCCTGCCCTAACTCTGGCTCTGCGGTCTAGCTGAAGATGAAGCAGCTCTCTGACCTCCTCCCCTCTGTGGGCAAGCTGGAGACTTGTGACCCAGCTGGCCACATTTAAAACAAGTCACGTCTCCCTGACTGCCTCTCCCAGAGCCTGCACTCGGCACTAGAAAGGTAGATCTAGCAAAACCTCCCTGAGACTGTTGAGGGTGTGAACCCCTCTGTCTCCTGCCATCACCCTGACCATCCTGACTCCTCTTAGAGCCTTTCTGCCCCTCCTCCTCCTGCATCATGATCTCCATATGGCTGCAACATCAACCAAATGCCCATAGTCTCGAGTCATAGACCCGCCAATTCTCATCTTGAGGCCGCGCCTCAACTTCTTCTCAAACTTGATACAACGGTGCTCCTCGGACGCCACGAGTTCAGGTGCAAACTTGGACAAGCTAGTAAATGCAGCCTCAAACTCAGCCACTGAAGAACTCAGCTGCGAAAGCTGGTAGAACTGGTCTCTCAGTTTCTCCCTGACAACTGGAGATAAGAACTTCTCCTGGAAAGCATTTACAAAAGCCTCCCAAGTGCCATCCAAACGGCCCTTCACGAATTTCGACCACTAACCCGCATCCCCTTTTAGCTAGAAAGATGCCAAGGTCACTTTCAAGGCTCCATCCTCGATGCCTAGCATCTCGAACGTCTTTTCCATTTGTTCCAACCACTCATCTGCCTTCAGTGGCTCCTTCGGATCACCGACAAACTCGTCCGAATTAGACCGGAGGAACTCCCTCTTTAGAAAGGAAGGCCCTGCATCCACAACCTGGGCCTGAACTGGATTCTCAGCTCTAAGAATGCCCATAGATTCTCTCAAAGCATCGGCTATCCCACGGGCTAAAGTGCCCATAGCCTGCTGACCCGCTGGCTCGGCCACATTGGCCTGGCCGACTCCCTCCTGGATCGCCGGATTCTCCTCCGGTACAGGCACTTCCTGCCTCCTAGGCCTACCACGCCTACCACCTCTTCCTCGTCCTGACATCCTAATAAAGATAACGAAGACATTAGCACATTCACAAATGTGTCGAAGCTACAACACTCACGTCCTAATGCATGGACAACTGTAATTCACTCCACGTAAGCACATAATCACATAAGCACTTATGAATTTCATTTTTGGATAATGATAGTCCCGAGGCGTTACTAGAGTTCCGGTTAGAAACAGCATTGATCAAGTGCTTTTCCAACAAGACTCACAGAAACCCAATGATTCAATCAACATCCTAGAAACTAAATCCCATACCTAAGTAGTCATGTAAACATGTCATCAAATAAACATATAAAGTCACATATACATCTCTTACAAGCGAGACAAACCCATTGTGATACTAATCACTTCCCACGTACACAAAGTATTCAAACCCGGTACGCTTTGATACCAAGTTGTAACGCCCTCAAAATAAACCCAATAATCATACATTCTTAACATGCCCAGACATAGGAGAATAAAGCATAAGTACATTTCATCAGAGTATTTCTTACAAATGTATTACATGTTAACAACAAAAGCAAATGCCCTATGGGCTTACAGCTTTCCAAGTCAACACTTGGTTACAAAAAGAAGAGTTCTAACTCTATACAAAATAAGCCCTTGGCTTGATTTACATGTAATACAAATAAAGTAATCACAAAAGATGACCCAGCCAATAATCCTCTCAAGCTACGTCCTTGGAGGTGACATGCTACCTGCACCTGAAAATGATGTCCCATATAGGGTGAGCCAACGCCTAGTGGAGATATGCTAAACATTGTATAGGCAATAACTAAAACATCAGCATTTGATAAATGTTTAATTCACATAAATCAATTCATATCTCATTTTAAATACATGACCAATGTGTCCATGTTTTTATTCCATCTCTTAACCAATTTCTCAATTCACAACCCTGGCTCAGAACCTGGCCATATACTTTAAGTGAGATTACATCCCATATCATCAACAACGTTTCTATTTCAATTGAAATAACAACTCAAATTAATCATTTCATGCTTCATAAATAGATACACATTTTAGTACTGTACCCATCTCAGACAAAACACTTCCATATTCCACATATGATACACATTTTAGTGCTGTATTAATGTCAAACAAAACACTTCCATATTCCACATATGATACACATTTTAGTATGTATCAATGTCAAACAAAATCCGGTTTAAGGTCCATCTCCTATCTTCCCCTAAACCGTGGAGTACATCCCCTATCTCCTCCCACACAACACAATGTATATAAACACATATCATATACATAATCAAACTAATACATGAAGTTCATGTATTATATCAATCGCCATATTCAATGGCATACTCAATTGATTAGTTTCAGTTTGCCTAATCATCATGCATTGTTTACAACAATCAAGGCTATCCGCCACCGATAGCCCAAAGCAATTATTTCTAAACAGATAATAATCACGTTCAACAGATAAATATCAACAATTTCAAAAGTGAGCGACTAATAAATCCAACTTTAGTATTCCATCTCATAATGAGCCAACTTCAATATATTCAACTCAATTCCATATTCTCATAATTTTCCCAAATTAATTATACCAATTAACTCATGCACAAATTAGGGCTTTCTCCCATGTTTCTCAATATTAACCCAAAGGTTCAAATATTAACAACTCTTCAACAATACCATCATTTTGAGACCCAAATACATATTCAAGAGTCAAAATATCAAAACCCCCTTTTATTCATTTTGAAACCCTAAGTCCAAAAATATCCCAACTCAAACCATCTATACAAATAGCTCAATATTTATGTTAAAACACATAAGAATGAGTAGGAATTCCTACCTCAAATTTTGAAGCTCAACGGAGAAGAAGATGAAAACTCAAAGTGCTCCAAATCACGAGATTCTCGGATCAAAAGATAGCCCTCAACGATCAACACACTTTTTGTAAAGGCTCAAGGGTAGGAGATCACTCTAACTAGATCAAATCTAAGAGAGAAGGTGAGGTTTTTGAGAGAGGTGGTCTCCAGTGGTGTTTTCCGAAAAGTAAGAGAGAGAAAGGAAACCAAAAAGTGATCCAAAAAGTCGAATCCCGAAGTCATATACCAGTCGCCCCGCTCGAGCGTGGAAACCCCCGCTCGAGCGTCAGACACAGACTCACGCTCGAGCGTCAAAAGCGCCGCTCGAGCGTAGATTGCACACTTCCAGAAGTTTTGCAGACATGGTCCCTGCTCGAGCGGAGGATCAAAAACAAAGGGTCACGCTCGAGCGTCAAAACTCCCGCTCGAGCGTCTGAAGACCTTCAGCCAAAAGTACTGGGAGGTGAAAAATTACGCTCGAGCATCAAAACACCCGCTCGAGCGGAGAAGCAACAACAAAGGGCTCGCTCGAGCGTCAAAAGCCCCGCTCGAGCGTGAAGGCCAAAATCTGGGCATCAACTCTAGGTTTCAAAACACAACCAACCTGCTTCAAACCTGCCCAACACAACCCAAGACTCAAATACAAAGAGTAAGGGAAGGAAAATGAGAATGAGACAACAACAACCACGGAACCACGTCTGGAATACAATATACAATGGAAAGGAAAACCGGGATTGCTATAACTCACACCTAGTCTAAGCATCGTCTCTCACCTTGGCTTACCTTGTGTGATCACTTGCACCTTAGTCTATCTTGCATGCACACCTAGGCTAACCTCTGCACACCTAGGCTAACCACTGCACACCTAGGCCGACCATGGTACACCCTTGCCGGCACCTTGTAACACCTCGGCAAGCAGCTGTAACACGTCCGCGGGGGACCTCGCTACAGTTCGGACTCCCTTTTGTTGTCACGGTTCTAAATCTGAACCAAAGAGTCCAAATCCGGCAAATCGTTTTGAGAAAACAGATTTCTTTAGAAAGAAGTGCCAAACATGGACTGCTTTGCCAGATACAGAGTCGCAACCTAAATATTTTTTATGGGGGAATTTAGGAAACCCTGACTCGGTGCCAAAGGCCACGTGTCCGTCATCACCAAAGTTGCCTTGGCTCGGGAACTTGGGTACGATTGGGGAAGGTCAGCTATGAGCACCCCCTCTCGCCCGGTCCGAAGACCGGCCTCTACTAACCGTGATATCCAATTTTGAAAACGTTATGTGTTCTTATTCCGGTTATTAGCCTAGAATTACTATGTTATGCACACAGCAAACAAGTATAGACTAGATTGCCTAATTTTGGAAATAAGCATTACATATCCGTTTGTCTTAAAAAACACTTTGGATTTTGCTACTCGCAAGTAGGCTAAAATACGGATTTCAACGAGTTTTTCCAACTCAAACAATCCAACCTTCACCCACAGACATTCAAGTAGTTTATCTCACATAAGCAATTAGCCACATGGTAAGCATGCTGTCATGATAGCACTCACATGCATGCGGTATGCTAAAGCATGAAAATACTTACATCGTACTCCGTGCCAAAACAATAAACTAGTTAGCGAACATGCATGGTCCTAGCTTATGTTAAGTTTGACTAATGCAACACATACAGGATGCAATTAGGGTAGGCTCGGCTAACCTAAACATGACATGTGAAATGCAATCAATTGATGCACGCATTCAATTTGGAATTGAAGTACGAATGCAGTTAGCATGATGTACCGAGCCCGGTGCATGCAAGACAAATGTATGGATGCACGCATGCATAGCATAAGGTATGCTAATTTGAACATGCCCTAATCTACCATCATAAGCGGGTAAATAAAAGGAAAGAAAGAAGTGGGGGTTGGAAGACATGCACACGCACGCACCCACACTTATTACACATTCGCCCTCGCTCGGAGGGACCAAAAAAATAATACAAATTAATTAACTACAAGCTAATTAATTATTACAAATTACCTAAGTAGTTAACAAACTAACTAAGCTAGGAAAAACAGTAAACCGCCTCGGGAAGAGTGCCCAATGCAATGCATGCTCGGGTCCTGCTCGGAAGCGCACTGCCATGCATAGAATGCCTCTGTTTTCCCTGCTCTGCCCCTTTGAAGACTGCCAAAGTCTCTGAATTGCTTCCCTGGACATTGGGAGATACCACCGGCTGAGTAGGATTGCCACCGGCAGTGGGATGTAGTCATCGGCTAAGAATGAATCCATCGGCCACCAATTGTTTGCCGGTCGGCACTCTGTTCAGTCGATCGGCAAAAAGTTCCTGCAGAACCTGTTTGACAGCAGCAGAGGACAGAGCTTTGCATGGCAATGTAATTCAAGCCATATATGCACCAATCATATCCCTCATCATGTTAGTGACTCAAAGGGACATGCTCCTTGGTTCTCGGACCATCAATCGCGCATTTCCATGCGTGATGGCCCAAGGGACCAAGTGTGCACATTTTGATGTCAAATGCAATGCAAAACAACAAACAAAAGGGGCCCAATTCCTATCACTAGATCAAGGAACAAGGCATGCATGCAAGATACAATGCAACCTAGGCATGCAATCTAAACATGCAACATGAGTATACAAGCAAGCAATGCAAAACATACATCAATCACGCAAGGCATGGACAACGATCATGCAAGACATAGGGAAAGCATGTTAATATTAAGCATGTGAGATGTGATCCAAATGTATAAATATGCAAGGCACGCAATATCACACAAATGGGACCAAGCATGTAACAAAATACAAAGTGAGCATGCAACACAAGCTGAGGGAGGGACTTACACTAATTGGACAGCTCTAAGTTAGGTCCAAAACAGTGGCCAAAGTGCCCAAAATGAGGGGCTAACACACACGCACACATGCATGCAAATATGGTCCAATTCCTCAGGTTCGCCAAAGAAGCATAGAACTACACTTAGTGCAACCACACATGGCATTAATTTAATGACCAAGACAAAGTTTTAGCACATAAAACGAAGCCCAAAAGACCACTTAGATGGCATCTAAATGACTTGAATTCAAAAGCATGCACAATGACCAAACATGGAGCACAAGGCAGAACCTTTCAAAGCAACAAAGAGGCATCCAAGTCAAGCATACAAGCATGTCTTAGGGACTGAGATTATGCTATAAATGATGCCATGCTACTAAGATAACTCAAGCAACGCATGCTCAACACTTCTCATTTTCAAAGCCTACAAGCTAACAATGCAAAGAGGCTATGCAATACATGGAAAGTATGACCAAAGCAACTTAAAACAGAGCTAAAGCATACAAAAACATGCATTAAAGCTTCACAAAGCTAAGCCTAAAACATGCTAAAACAAGGGCTTACGACCTAAGGCATGTTAAGGCAACAACAAGGCATTACATGGTAAGTATGCTAAGCATGCATGATGTACCAAAACCAACTTAAAATCATGTTATATTATGACAATATAAGCATGAAAAACAGCCAAGGCATGATCAACAAACCCTCAAACATGGTGCTCCCTCAAGAGGCCAAAAATGGTCCTTTTCAAGGACAATAAGGAGAGGGGGTGGCCCTCTCCTTCTTGGGACTTCAAGGCACCATCCTTACCACTGAAATCCCTCAAGATTTCAGTGGTGTGGAGGCCCAAACACCAAATTCCCGAAGCTCACTCAAAATAGCACAAAATGGAGCCTCTCAAGGCTTAGGAGGTGCCAAACACCTCCAAACCACAAAACACTCTAAACAAACTATTTAGAGGGCCCAAAAATAGAACTTTTTTATGTTATATACTAAGCACAAAAACAGTTCTAAGATAGGCAAAAAAAAGTATGCAAGAATGGGGTAAAAAGGGGTAAGATTGTTACCCTTGAAGAACCTCTTCACAAATGGTAGACCAGCCCCTTCCTTGAGCTCAAACCAGCTCCAAAGCTTCAATTACAAACCTCTGGTCCTTCACAAACTAAGAGAAGGTGTAACACTATGTGTTTGTGTGCAATAGTAAGCCTAAACACACACAAATGCAAGAAAATGAGAGATATAGGTATAGGATAGATACAAAACCCTAAACCTAATCCAGAGCTTCTCTTACAACTTCTCTAACCAAAATCTCTAACCCTAATGCCAAGAGAGGAGCCCTCTTCTTATAGGCAATCCATCTTGTAAAGCTTACCAAGGAAGCTAACAAGAAGGCCATCCCTCCATACACGTGTATGGAGGGGAACAAAATGCAAGACAGCTGTCTTAAAATATCTACAAAAGCAGATGAACAGTAGTCGGCTGCTCAAAATTGCCATTTTGACAAAATGGACTGCCGACCGGCAACAAAGAATGCCGACCGGCAATATACATTGCCGATGGAAACAAAACACCAGCCGGTGGCCTCTAGCCATGGCCGGTGATGTATGGGGATGCCTTACAAGGCATTCCCTGCCCCTCCAAGGCAAAACATAAGTGTTTGGTGCAAAACCAGACACTAAACAGTCGAGTTCGGAGATCCTGAGGCAAGGCGCGTAGCCGAGACCTCCGGGAACTCCAAACGAACACAAACATGGGTGATCACCGGGTGTTCAAGCGGTGACGTCCAAGTCTTGAGGACGGTCAAAAATGGGGTGTCTACAGCAGCTGCACACCGAAGCCTAGGTAACCACACCTCGGCCAAGAGGTGTGGGACCTCGGCCAAGACCTCCTGAGTTCACCCAGCTAGGTCATTTTAGCCTAGATTATCTCTGTGCATCCATTCCAAGACCTGGTTGGTACCCAACATGTTTTCCCTAGATGAAAAACAGTGATTTAACTCCCAGCATGTTTTACTTTGTCTTGACTTGGTTTTGGAAAGAAATGCCGGGATCATTTTCATTCATGAAAAGCTTGTTTTAAGAATGCATTGCATAGCCATCTTTGAGCATTCTTTCTTGTCTTCTTTAAATGCATTCAATAGACTTTGCCATGTATTTGTAGGTCTTGGATTCTTGCCTTAATCCCTACACCCGAAGAGCTATGTGAGTGGTATTTTTAATAAAACTATGTTATAAAGTTTTGATAAAGCTTTGCTTTGTTTCGTTTTGGAAAAGTATTTGTCTAAGTATGAATGATTATCCCTAGTTTTGTATCAAGTATTATCTTGTTTTGATGACATTCTTGGAAAGTCCTCCCATGCTAAAGGACTCTAAGCTCATGTAGCACCATGTTTGAGAGATCTCTGCCATCGACGGTCTTGTACGGGTGGATTTGTCTAATCAATTCAGGGTCGATTATTCCCTTGTTTTGTTTGGAATGTCATCCCATGTATTATGTAGATGTTATTAAACATCCCAAGAAGATTTGAAAGATTTGATTGATGAACTTGATTCATCCCATGTTTTGTTACAAGCTACGATATGTATTGTTTTGATAAAGATCTCGGATGTAACGCCCTCAAAATAATACATATAAACCCACAATCTTGACATGCATAGACATAAGAGAATAAAGCATATTTCCATTGATCAGAGTATTTAGTACAAAAGTATTACATGTTGACAACAAAAGTAAATGCCCTACGGGCTTACAACTTTCCAAGTCAACACTTGGGTTCAACAAAAGAAGAGTTCTAACTCTTTATACAAATAAGCCCTTGGCTTGAATCTACATGTAATACACAAAATATAACAACAAAAATTCTTCCGCCTCTAAGCCTCCTAAGCTACGTCCTTGGAGGTGGCATGTCACCTGTACTTGAAAATGATGTCCCATATAGGGTGAGCCAATGCCCAGTACAGATATACTAAACCAATTATGAGAAATAACTAAAATATTAGCATTCGATAAATGATCAACACTTCGGAACCAACTTACAACCCAATACAGTTCCATGACAATTATGTCCATGTTTCAGTCCACTATCCTTTACTTAACCAATTCAATTCATAAATATGGCTCAGAACCTGGCCAAACAATTAGATGAGATAACAACTCATATAACAACACTTCCAATAACCACAATTTAATGAGACTACGGCTCATATAAAAACACTTCAATACTTTAACACTTCATATTTTAAATGATACACAGATTTGCTGTATCAGTGAAGTCCATCCCATATCTCCTTCCAAACAGGTTTGATAGTCCATCCCCTATCTCCTCTCAAACCATGGAGTACATCCCCTATCTCCTCCCAAACAACATACATGTACAATGTATTTAAACACTTATCATATACAATGATCAATCAATACACACATTTGTTGTATTATTCCAACCGTCATATTCAATGTGATTAGTTTCAGTTTTCCCTAATCATCATATAGTGTCTACAACAATTAAGACTATCCTCCACTGATAGCCCAAAGCAGTAATCTCTAAGCAGATAATATAATTATCAAACAGATAAAATAACAACAATTTCATAGGTGAGTGATTAAATTATCCAACTACACCATTTAATCCCATAATTTCTCAATTCCATGATTCTCAACTCAATTTCACATTTTCCCAAATTAATTATTCAACATAATTAGGGCATTTTTCCCCTTTTCTCAAATATTGATCCTAAGACCAAATTTCACCAATTTAACTCATAAACTCATATTCCCAAGGCCTTATATGCACATGGAGCTTTAAAACACAAAACCCCTCTTTTATAAATTACACATCAAACCCTAACTTTTCCCAAAATTACCAAACAACACCATTTACTCCAAATGACTAAAATTTATGTTAAAACCCATAGAAAGGAGTAGGTTATCCATACCTCGAAATGAAGAGACCAAATGGAGAAGATGATGAAAACTCAAAGTGCTCTAAATCCACAAATTTTCATATTAAAGTGAAGCCCATGCCACCCTCTATCTTTCTTACAAAGAGATTAGGGTAGAAACACTCTAGAAATAGATGAAACCCTAGAAAGAAGGTATATAGAGAGAGAAGGAGCAGCTGGTCTACGGTTTGTATAAAAGAAGATGATGAAAAAGTGAAGTGTAACCCGCTGCTGCCAACTGATATACTCGAGGCTTGCTCGAGTGAAGGAGTGGTCGCTCGAGCGACCAGACACAAAGAAACCTCGCTCGAGCGAAGAAAGCCTCGCTCGAGCCAACAAATCGAAGCTTCAGGTCTGCAACCCAAAAGCATGCTCGATCGAAGAAAAGCTCGCTCGAGTGAAGAAACTCAAAACATAGACCTCGCTTGCTCAAGCGAAGGAAAGCTCGCTCGAGCCAAGAATTGCACCCTTCAGGTCCAGAACCAGACGCAGATGCAAGCTCGAGCGCAAGACTTCTCGCTCGAGCCACCAGGCACAAAACTCAACTCTCGCTCGAGTGAAGAAACCCTGGCTCGAGCAAAGGAACCAAAACACAGAGCGTGCTCGAGCGAAAAAAGCCTCGCTTGAGCGAAGGAGCAAAAATCTGGGCAGCAACTATTGGTTTAAACTCACTACCAACCTGTAACACGCCTGCCCAATACATCCCAAAATTCGAATACAAGGAATTAAAGGACAGAAACAAGATATACACACAACCAACACCGCGGAACCTAAGTCCGGAATACAACAACCAATGGAGGGAAAACTGGGATCGCTATAACCTCCCCCCCCTTAAGGAATTTCGTCCCCGAAATTAGTTACAAGTTTCAAAACATGTTTTTCTCAATTCTCAACAATATCATAATACAATATTCAACATCTTGACCCATTACCAGTCATCCCATCTCTTTTCAAGAGGCAATCTACAACACAATTCATTATGTATTATCAACATGCTTTTCTTTGAATTTCAACAAGTTTCAATAGCATATTCCACAATTCTATAACATATTCAATGTTAATAACACAATTGCCTTTCTACAACACATTTAACATCCACAATGTCAAATTTAAACTTCCATTTTCAAGGCACATTCCATAATACTTCCATAAACCGAAACATATATAATGTTTTACAACTTAAGACACATTCAATGCTCTTAAAGTTTATCAACAAAATAGAATTTCCAATACATGAATAAATATTAACAAACAAGTCCGGATATTTCTCACAGACTTCCAACTCGCGTTCCCAAGTGCCTTCCTCAACCCCGTGATGTTTCTATAAAACTTTTACCAAGGGAATGGTCTTGCCTCGCAAGACTTGATCCCGCCTATCCAAGACCTACACCGGTCTCTCCTCATACGAGGCATCCTCATCTATCTCTAAGTCGGTCCAATCCAATACATGCGATGGATCCAGCTCGTACTTCCGAAGCATACTAACATGAAACACGTCATGCACCCCGGATAATTGTGGCGGCAAAGCCAAATGGTAGGCAACCTCGCCAATCCTCTCAAGGATCTCGAAAGGGCCAATAAACCTAGGGGACAACTTCCCACTCTTACCAAACCTCATCAAACCCCGCCTAGGTGATATTTTCAGAAAGATGTGATCACCCGCCCCAAATACCAAAGGCCTCCTCCTACGGTCGGCATAGCACTTTTGACAACTCTGGGTTGTAACAAGTCTCTTACGGATAAGCTCAACTTTCTCCGTCGTCTCCCGAACCAACTCCAGGCCCAACAAAGGTGCATCACCCACCTCGGCCCAACACACTGGAGACCTACACGGTCGGCTATACAAGGCCACAAACGGTGCCATACCAATACTTGATTGGAAACTATTGTTGTAGGCAAACTCCACCAAGGGCAAGTGCCTCTCCTATAGCGATCCTGGTTCTTCCTCCTTTGATTGTTGTATCCGGACTTAGGTTCCGTGGAGTTGGCTGTTGTATATGTCTTGTTGTTATCTTTTAATTCCATATATTTGGGTTTTAGGATGTTTTGGGCGTGTTTCGAACAGGTTGGTTGAGCCTTGGTTCCTTTTCTTGTTGCCCAGTTTTTTGGTGGTCCGCTCGAGCGGATCCCTTCACGCTCAAGTGGAGTTTGCACACTTCCAGCATTTTGTGTCTCTGCAAAAGTACTGCAGTTTGTTTTTCACGCTCGAGCGGAGTTTCTTACGCTCGAGCGGGTCGCGCTCGAGCGGGCCTTTTTGCGCTCGAGCGGGTGTTCAATGTCTGTAAAAATACTGGAAGAGGGTAATCTACGCTCGAGCGGGTTTCTCCTTTGCGCTCGAGCGGGTGTGTTTTACAGTTGTTGTCTTTTTTCGCTCGAGCGGGTCCAGTTCTTGTGCTTGACACTCGAGCGTCCTATTCTCCGCTCGAGCGGACTAGTCGTATATCAGATGGCAGTTGGGTAATTTTAAATCACTTTTCACACTTTCTTTCTCTCTCTTACTTTTCAAAACGTCCATTAGAAAGCACCTCACTCTAAAATTTCAACTTCTCTCTAGGGTTTGATCTTGCTTGAGTGATCTACCCTCTTAGTGTCTTTGTAAGACGTGTAGAGCTTGGCTTAGGCTACCTATCAATCCGAAAATCTTGGGATTGGGAGCATTTTCGATTTTCTTCACCTTCTCCTTTGAGCTCCGACTTTGAGGTAGGGATAACTACTCATTTTTATGAGCTTTAAAATAAATGTTGAGCTTTTTTGTATATATGGTTTGATTTGAAAAGTTAGGGTTTGAGATGTGTTATATTAGAAAGAGGGGTTTTGTTCTTTTGATTCAAACATATGTGTTTTGGGTCTAAAAAGGGGGTTATTGATGTTGTTGATGATATTTGGACCTTTGGATCAATGTTGAGAAAAGGGGGAAAATGCCATGTTTGGGTGTATTTGGGTCATTAGTGTAATTAATGACATTTATTATGGAAATGTGAAATTGAGTGGAAATAATGAAATTGACTCATTATGAGGTAGAATGGTGGAGTTGGATTCATTAATCACTCACCTTGAAAATGTTGATAAATTATCTGTTGACATAATTATTATCTGTTTAGAAATAATTCTTTGGGCTATCGGTGGAGGATAGTCTTGATTGTTGTAGACATTGCATGATGATTAGGCGAATTAAAACTAATCGGTTGAATGTCATTGAATATGATGAATGGAATAATACATCAAATTTGTGTATTGATTGAACATGTATATGATAGATGCTTATGTATATTGTGTTGTGTGGGAGGAGATAGGGGATGGACTCCTAAACCGGATATTTGGGAGGAGATAGGGGATGAACTCCATTGATACAGCAAATCTGTGTATCATATATGAAGTATGGAAGTGTTTTATTTGAGATTGATACAGCAAATCTGTGTATCATATGTGAAGTATGGAAGTGTTTAATATGAGTTGTTATCTCATTTGAAATGGGAGTATTGTTGATATGAGATGTAATCTCATCCAAATTGTTTGGCCAGGTTCTGAGCCATGGTTATGAATTGAGAATTGGACAAGTAATGGAAAATGAAATGAAACATGGACATAATGGTCATGGAATTGAAATGTGTTATAAGTTGGCGTATATGAGTTAAACATGTATCAAATGCTAATGTTTTAGTTATTGTTCATATTATGTTTAGCATATCTCTACTGGGCATTGGCTCACCCTATATGGGACATCATTTTCAGGTTCAGGTATTATGCCGCCTCCGAGGTCTTAGCTTGGATGGTTGTGGGAGTTGAAGACTCTCTTGTTTATTTTTGTGATTATTTTGTGTATTACATATAAATCAAGCCAAGGGCTTATTTTGTATTTGAGTTAGTACTCTCTTTTTGTAACCAAGTGTTGGCTTGGAAAGTTGTAAGCCCGTGGGGCATTTACTTTTGATGTCAACATGTAATACTTTGTAAAGAATACTCTGATGAATGAAATTATGCTTTATTCTCTTATGTTTAAGCACGTCAAGATTGTATGATTTATGGATTTATTTGAGGGCGTTACATCTCCCACGACCCACTAAAGTCAAGGACACAACCTCGAAGCATATCCTCAAGGATCTGTATAGTACGCTCGGACTGCCCGTCAGTCTGAGGATGATAAGCCGTGCTAAAGGTCAACCTAGTGCCCAAGGCACTCTGTAAACTCTGTCACAACCTAGCAGTAAAACGTGGATCTCTATCTGAGACGATCAACACTGGGACCCCATGCAACCTCACTATGTCTCGAATATATAAGTCGACAAGATGATCTACCAAATCTCTCACGCGCATAGGAATGAAGTGTGCCGACTTAGTCAACCGGTCTACAACCACCCAAATAGCATCACTACCCCGTTGAGTCCTCGGAAGACCTACAACGAAGTCCATAGTGACATGCTCTCACTTCCACTCGGCTATAGGCAAGGGTTGCAGCAAACCCGTTGGCCTCTGATGTTCGGCCTTCACTTGCTGACAAGTAAGGCACTTAGATACAAAAACTGCCACATCTTTCTTCATGCCCTGCCACCAAAACTGACGACCCAAATCACGATACATCTTAGTACCTCCCGGATGCACCGCAAGGCGTGAATGGTGAAACTCTCAGAGTACCTCCTCTCGACAAGACTCCGGCACAAACAGACGGTCACGGTATCTCACACTCAGGTCAGGATACACAGTCAAACCCTTCTCAACCTTCCCACTGGAGATCTTCTCCCGGAGGGATTCTACCTCAAGATCACCTCTCTGTGCCTCTAACACTCGATCCACAAGTGTAGGCTGCGCAACTACTGAAAACAAAGCCGCAGACTCAACAGATTCGCTCAGAAGCAAATCAAACTCGCCAAGTGCACCCAACATCTCCCACTCCCGGATGGCTATACAAGCTACATCACTAATGGATTTCTTGCTAAGGGCATCAGCCACAACATTGGCCTTCCCCGGATGATAATGCAACTCGAAGTCGTAATCCTCGATAAACTCCATCCACCTCCTCTGCCTCAAGTTGAAGTCT
This sequence comes from Camellia japonica, assembly GCA_030407325.1. Taxonomy (NCBI): domain Eukaryota; kingdom Viridiplantae; phylum Streptophyta; class Magnoliopsida; order Ericales; family Theaceae; genus Camellia; species Camellia japonica. Next base: position 5,656,080 of record JAPPVO010000003.1, read on the forward strand.
TTCTGTGTAAACAGATATTTCAGACTCTTATGATCCGAGAACACCTCGAATCTCTCACCATAAAGGTAGTGCCTCCAAATCTTCAAGGCAAAAATCACAGCTGCTAACTCTAGGTCATGTGTAGGGTAATTCCTCTCGTGTATTTTCAACTGCCACGAGCCATAGGCTACCACTTTCCCCTCTTGCATCAACACACAACCCAGACCCTCTCGTGAGGCATCACAATAAACCGCATAACCCAAACCTCTCTCCGTAATAATCAAAACCGGAGTGGTGGTAAGTCTAACTTTCAGCTCTTGGAATGACTTTTCACAAGTCTCACTCCATACAAATTTGACCCCTTTCCGCGTCAATCTAGTCAATGGTGAAGCTAGCCTGGAGAAATCTTTCACAAACCGGCGGTAATACCCAGCTAATCCCAGAAAACTACGGATCTCAAAAACACTCTTAGGCTGTGCCCAATCTTGCAATGCCTCAATCTTGGATGTATCAACAGACACCCCTTCCCCGAAGACCACATGGCCTAAGAATTTTACCTCTCTTAGCCAGAACTCACACTTCCCAAACTTGGCATACAGCCTATAGGCTCTAAGGAACTCAAGCACCACTCTCAAGTGTTCCTTGTGCTCCTCCTCAGAAGGTGAATAAATCAGGATGTTGTCCACGAAAACGACTACAAAACGATCTAAGAATTCCTAGAATATCCGGTTCATCAAATCCATAAACACTGCCGGTGCATTGGTGAGCCCAAAAGGCATCACCAGAAACTCATAGTGGCCATACCACGTACGGAATGCCGTCTTCGGAATATCTTCCTCCCTGACCCTCAACTGATGGTAACCCGATCTCAAGTCTATCTTAGAGAAACAACGGGACCCTTTAAACTGGTCAAACAAATCATTTATACGGGGCATAGGGTACTTGTTCTTAACCGTAGCCCGATTCAATTTTCGGTAATCAATGCAAAGTCTCAAAGCCCCATCTTTCTTCTTAGCGAAGAGGGTCGGTGCTCCCCACTCGAAGTACTAGGGCGAATGAAGCCCTTATCTAACAACTCTTGGAGTTGAATCTTCAACTCACTTAACTCGGCTGGGGCAAAACGATACGGTGCCATGGAAATCGGCGCCGTGCCGGGCACTAAATCAATAGAAAACTCCACCTCTCGATGGGGTGGCAAACTAACGAGGTCCTCAGGAAAGACGTCCGAGTACTCACAAACCACTCTCGGCAATACAGTCTGGGTCTCATCACACTCACTACTCATACAACTAGCGAGAAGACAACTAAGCTCACTCCGCCCTCGCGGATCATACACTAGTGGCAAAACACTACCAACCCGATCCCCTAAGAAGTGAAAACAATCCTCGCTCAAGGTACATACAGTGACCCTCTGGCGGTAGCAATCAATAACAGTCTAGTATGACGATAGCCAGTCCATACCCAAAATCACATCAAAACCCGACATAGCCATAACTACAAAAGAAAATGGAAGCTGGTGGTTGGCGATCTTAATATCACAACCTTTACACCCCTGCTTCAAAATCAACTCACCCCCAACAGGTGATACAACACAAGTAGGAGATGCTAACTGCGCCAACTCCAACCCCAAAACAGATGCAAATGCAGCAGATATAAAGGAATGGGATGCACCCGTATCAATCAACACGTTGGCAACCGAGTTGCAAAACAAGAAGGTACCTCTCACAATAGATGAGGCAGGTACAAGATCCTGCGCGGTAACAGCATACACACGCCCTGAAGGTCTCTGATCTACCTGCTCACCTCTCGGAGCATAAGTTTTCTGGACAGACTGAGACGATGAGGCTCCCTGATTGGCCCTCGAGACCTGAACTGACTGAGCTGGCTGATGGCTCTGAGTCTGCCTCGAACCAGATGTGCCACTCAACTGCGGGCAAAACCTCTTCAGGTGCCCCGCCTGACCACACTGGTAACAAGAAATCGGCTGACCTCTGCCCTGACTCTGGCTCTGAGGACAAGCCGAAGATGAAGCTTCTCTCTGCCCTCCTCCCCTCTGCGGGCAAGCTGGAGACTTGTGGTCCAGCTGACCACATTTGTAACAAGTAACGTCTCCCTGACTGTCTCTCCCAAAACCTAAACTCGGCACTGGAAAGGTAGATCTCACAAAAGCACCCTGTGACTGCTGAGGGTTAGAACCCCTATGCCTCCTGCCATCCCCCTGGCCATCCTGACTCCTCTTGGAGCCTCTCAACCTCTCATCCTCCTCGTGCATAATAATCTCCATATAGGCCGCAGCATCCACAAGGCGTCCATACTCCCGAGTCATGGACCCAGCCACCCTAACCTTGAGTCCGTGCCTCAACTTCCTTTCGAACTCTAGACAACGGCGTTCCTCAGACGCCACTAGCTCAGGTGTAAACCTAGACAAACTGGTAAATGCGGCCTCAAACTCGGCCACTGATGAACTCAGCTGCTTGAGCTGACAGAACTGATCTCTCAACTTCTCCCTGACAGCGGGAGACAGAAACTTCTCCTGAAAGGCATCAATGAAAGCCTCCCAAGTCCCTCCAATACGACCTCACGAACTTCCACCACTGACCCGCGTCTCCTTTCAACTGGAAAGACGCCAAGGTCACCTTCAAAGCACCGTCTTTGATGCCAAGCATCTCAAACGTCTTCGTCATCTGCTCAAGCCACTCATCAGCCTTCAGTGGCTCTTTCGGATCCCCCAGAAACTTATCCAGATTAGACCGGAAAAACTCCCTCTTCAGAAAAGAAGGTCCTGCCACAGCAACATGGGCCTGGACTTGATTCTCAGCTCTGAGAATGTCCATGGATTCCCTCAATGCTCCTGCCATCTTGCGGGCTAAGGCGCCCATGGCCTGCTGACCTACTAGTTCGGCCACATTGGCGTGGCCAACACCCTCTTGCTGTGCCGGAATCTCATCCGGTATAGGCATCTCCTGCCTCCTAGGCCTACTTCGCCTACCACCACGTCCTCATCCTGACATCCTAATAAAGGTAACGAAGATCATTAGCACATTCATAAATGTGCCGAAGCTATAATACTCGCGTCCTAATGCATTGGACAACAGTAATTCATTCCACGTAAGCACATAATCACATAAGTACTTACGAATTTCATTTCCGGATAGTGACAATCCCGAGGTGTTGCTAGAGTTCCAGTTAGAAACAGCATTGATCAGGTGCTTTTCCAACAGGACTCCCAGAAACCCAAGGATCCAATCAACATCCTAGAAACTAAATATCATACCCATATAGTCACATAAACATGTTATCAAATAAACACATAACATCATGCATAAGTCTCTAACAAGCGAGACAAATCCATTGTGGTACTAACCACTTCCCGCGTACCCAAAGTATTCAAACTCGGTACGCTCTGATACCAAGTTGTAACGCCCTCAAAATAATACATATAAAACCACATTCTTGACATGCATAAACATAAGAGAATAAAGCATATTTCCATTCATCAGAGTATTTAGTACAAAAGTATTACATGTTGACAACAAAAGTAAATGCCCTACGGGCTTACAACTTTCCAAGTCAACACTTGGGTTCAATAAAAGAAGAGTTCTAACTCTTTATACAAATAAGCCCTTGGCTTGAATCTACATGTAATACACAAAATATAACAACAAAAATTCTTCCGCCTCTAAGCCTCCCAAGCTACATCCTTGGAGGTGGCATGTCACCTGTACCTGAAAATAATGTCCCATATAGGGTGAGCCAATGCCCAGTAGAGATATACTAAACCAATTATGAGAAATAACTAAAATATTAGCATTCGATAAATGATCAACACTTCGGAACCAACTTACAACCCAATACAATTCCATGACAATTATGTCCATGTTTCAATCCACTATCCTTTACTTAACCAATTCAATTCATAAACATGGTTCAGAACCTGGCCAAACAATTAGATGAGATAACAACTCATATAACAACACTTCCAATAACCACAATTTAATGAGACTACGGCTCATATAAAAACACGTCAATACTTCAACACTTCATATTTTGAATGATACACAGATTTGCTGTATCAGTGGAGTCCATCCCATATCTTCTCCCAAACAGGTTTGAGAGTCCATCCCCTATCTCTCTCAAACCATGGAGTACATCCCCTCATTCATTCAAACATTTATTAATTATATCATTCACTAAGTATCCAAGCTAACCCTCTCCTTATATATATGTAGGTGACGAGCAAGAAGGCAGTGACGCCTAGATGTTTATTTGCAAGTTGTTAGTAATTCATTTTGTGTATGTCGCCTTGAGAAGCCTTTTGATCAAGATGTAATATTTAAGTTTGATTCATTTGTATCCAAGATGTAAAACCACGTTATGTATGACATTTCATTTGATCTATGCATAGCTCGTATGGACTACTTAGATTTAAATTTATTACATCCGCACATGTAAGCCCCATATGTATACTCTAATTTTGCGTGGATTTTTGTAAGTTGGCCTTTGGTAATCTCGGATTACTGGCCATCACGGCACCATTCTACTAGGGGCAGAATGGGGTCGTGACAACTATAACTTAACGATCTACTTGGAAATTAAATAAAATATGAAGTTGAATAAAAAAGGAAATTGAATAAAAATGTTTGTTGAATAAAAATAAAAATGGAAGTTGCATAAAAATAAAAATGAAGTTCATTCAAGAAACCACTATACCTTAACGATCTATTTGGAAATTAAATAATAAAGGAAGTTGAAAATAAAAGGAAATTGAATAAAAATTGAAGTTGAATAAAAATAAAAATGGAAGTTGCATAAAATTTAAAATGGAAGTTTATTCAATAAACCACTATACCTTAATGTTCTATTTGGAAATTAAATAAAAAAGGAAGTTGAGTAGAAAAGGAAACAGAATAAAAATGGAAGTTGCATAAAATTAAAAATTGAAGTTCATTCAAGAAACCACTATACCTTAACGATCTATTTGGAAATTACATAAAAAAGGAAGTTGAAAAGAAAAGGAAATTGAATAACAATGTAAGTTGAATAAAAATAAAAAAGGATGTTGTATAAAATTAAAAATGGAAGTTCATTCAAGAAACCACTATACCTTAACGATCTATTTGTAAATTAAATAAAAAAGGAAGTTGAAAAGAAAAGGAAATTGAATAACAATGGAAGTTGAATAAAAATAAAAAAGGATGTTGTATAAAATTAAAAATGGAAGTTCATTCAGAAAATCACTATACCTTAACGATCTGTTTTGAAATTAAATAAAAAAGAAAGTTGAATAGAAAAGGAAATTGAATAAAAATGGAAGTTGAATAAAAATAAAAATGGAAGTTTATTCAAGAAACCACTATACCTTAACGATCTATTTGGAAATTAAATAAAAAAGGAACTTGATTAGAAAAGGAAATTGAATAAAAATGGAAGTTGAACAAAAAGAAAAATAGGAAGTTGCATAAACTTAAAAATGGATGGTCATTCAAGAAACCACTATACCTTAACGATCTATTTGGAAACTAAATAAAAAAGAAAGTCGAATAAAAATAAAAATGGAAGTGGTATAAAATTAAAAACGGAAGTTCATTCAAGAAACCACTATACCTTAACGATCTATTTGGAAATTATAGCGACCCCGGTCTTTTTCCCATTTGATTATTATATCCGGACTTACGTTCCGTGGATTCCGCTGTTATATTTTGTTGTTGTTGTCCTTTAAATTCCTTATTCTTGGGTTATAGGATGTGTTTAGCAGGTTGGTTGCAGATTGGTGGGTTTAGAAATCAAGTCTGCATGTTCAGTTTTTGGCTTGGTCGCTCGAGCGAGCTTCTCTTCGCTCGAGCGAGGTCTTCGTTTTTGGTTCTTCGCTCGAGCGAGCTTTCCTTGGCTCGAGCGAGCGATTGCGTCTAGTACTTAGACCTAAGAGATGTGTTTCTTGCTCGAGCGAGATTTTCTTCGCTCGAGCGAGCGAGGTGTATGTTTTCGAGTTCGTCGCTCGAGCGAGCTTCTGGGTTGCAGACCTGAAGCATCGAGTTTTTGGCTCGAGCGAGCTTTTTTCGCTCGAGCGTGGATTTATGTGTCTGGTCGCTCGAGCGACCATGTCTTCGCTCGAGCGAGCCTGTCCAGTTTAAATACGCAGCATAGTTTTAAAACGTTTTTTTTACAACTTTTTGATCCAGAAACCCTAGTTACGAGTTTTCTCTCTCCCAACTCACCTTCTCTCCTAGGTTTGATCTAGTTAGGGTGTGTTTTTACCCTAGTTGCTTTACAAATAAGATAGAGGAGTGAGGGCTTCCATTTAATCTGAACGGTTGTTGATTTGGAGCACTTTGGAGTTTGGGCTATCATCTCCGTCTTCTTCTTTTTGGGTTCTTGCTTCGAGGTAGGGATTTCCTACTCCATTTATACGCTTTAATCCTAAGTGTTGGTATTTTGGTATGTGGGGGTAGTTTGGTAATTTTGGGAGAAACCTTAGGGTTTTGGCTTAGATTAATTTGTATAATTAATTGAAGGGAAAAATGTGGAATTGGTTTTAATTCATGAAGTTGGGGAAATTATGAGATTAATGATATAGTTGGGTAGTTTAAACACTTACCTATGAGAATGTTGATTTTACATTCATTGTTGTATTTATTTCTTGTTTAGAAATAACTGTTTTGGGCTATCGGTGGAGGATAGTCGTGATTGTTGTAGACCTTGCATGTGGCTTAGGTATAACTGGAATTAAGTCACTTATGTTGACTCTGAATTAATACAGAACATTACTTGTATTGATTATGTGTTGTATATGGCAATTGTGTGTTTCATTGCATATGCATGTTGTTTGGAGAAGATAGGGGATGAACTCCACGGTTTAGGGGAAGATAGGGGATGTACCTCTAAACCGGATTTGTTGGGAGGAGATAGGGGATGGACTCTAGTAGCATCACTCATATGTGTGCTTATTGATAATAGCAATATTGCTATTTGTTGTTGATATGATACATCATTATAATGTGTATCAGTTGGAAGTATGGAAGTGTTGTGGTTTGAGCTTTAGTCTCATTTATTTTTGTGACATCTGGATTACTATTATAGTTGGCCAGGTTCTGAGCCATAATGATATAATTGGAAAGTTGAATAAATATTAGAAAGTGAAAGGTGTCATAGACAATGTAGACATTCGTGTCATGAAATTGGAAATTGATTATCTTGTGTTAACCATGTATCGAATGCTAATGCTTTAGTTAATTCTTATGCTTGGTTTAGTATTTTTCTACTGGGCTGTGGCTCACCCTATATGGGAACTTCATTTTCAGGTTCAGGTGGTTCACTACCTCCAAGGACTTAGCTTGTGAGGATTTGGACTCGAAGACTTGCTTTATTTTATTTGTTTTATTTGAACAACTTGTAAACTTTCAAGCCTAGGGCTTTATTTGTTTTTGAGTTAGAACTCATGGAATTGTGTCCAAGTGTTGGCTTGGCAAGGTGTAAGCCCATAGGGCATTTATTATGATGTTTTTATTTCATGGTACTCTGATAAATGGAATAAGATACTTTATTTCCTTATAATTCCGCATGTTAATATTATGTATTATGGGTTTATTTTTTAGGGCGTTACAGAAATTAAAGCCAAAATGAAATTGAATAGAAAAGAAATTGAATAAAAATGGAAGTTGAATAAAAATAAAAATAGAAGTTGCATCAAAATTGAAAATGAAAGTTAATTCAAGAAACCACTATACCTTAATGATATATTTGGAAATTGAATAAAAAAAGAAGTTGAATAGAAAAGGAAATTGAATAAAAATGGAAGTTGAATAAAAATAAAAATGGAAGTTGCATAAAATTGACAATGGAAGTTAATTCAAAAAACCACTATACCTTAACGATCTATTTGGAAATTAAATAAAAAAGGAAGTTGAATAGAAAAGGAAATTGCATCAAAATGGAAGTTGAATAAAAATAAAAATAGAAGTTGCCTCAAAATTGGAAATGGAAGTTCATTTAAGAAACCACTATACCTTAACGATCTATTTGAAAATTAAATAAAAAAGGAAGTTGAATAGAAAAGGAAATTGAATCAATATGGAAGTTGAAAAAAATAAAAATGGAAGTTGCATCAAAATTGAAAATGGAAGTTCATTCAAGAAACCCCTATACCTTAATGATCTATTTTGGAAATTAAAGAAAAAAGGAAGTTGAATAGAAAAAGAAATTGAATAAAAATTGAATAAAATTGAAGTTGAATAAAAATAAAAATGGAAGTTGCATAAAATTAAAAATATAAGTTCATTCAAGAAACCACTATACCTTAACGATCCATTTCGAAATTAAATAAAAAGAAGTTGAATAGAAAAGGAAATTGAAGAAAAATTGAATAAAAATTGAAATTGAATAAAAATAAAAAAGGAAGCTGCATAAAATTGACAATGGAAGTTCATTCAAGAAACCACTATACCTTAACGATCTATTTGGAAATAAAATAAAAAAGGAATTTTACAAAAGTAAATTGAATAAAAATTGATGTTCAATAAAAATAAAAATGGAAGTTGTATAAAATTAACAATAAAAGTTCATTTAAGAAATCACTATACCTTAACGATCTATCTAGAAATTAAATAAAAAAGGAAGTTGAATAGAAAACGAAATTGAGTACAAATGAAAGTTGAATAAAAATAAAAATTGAAGTTCGTTCAAAAAACCACTATACCTTAACGATCAATTTGTAAATTAAATAAAAAAGGAAGTTGAATAGAAAAGGAAATTGAACAAAAATGGAAGTTGAGTAAAAATAAAAATAGAAGTTGCATAAAATTAACAACTGAAGTTCATTCAAAAAACCATTATACCTTAACGATCTATCTCGAAATTAAATAAAAAAGAAGTTGAATAGAAAAGGAAGTCGAATAAAAATAAAAATGGAAGTTGCATAAAATTAAAAATGGAATTGCATTCAAGAAACTACTGTACCTTAATGACTAATTTGGAAATTAAATAAAAAAGAAGTTGAATTGAAAAGGAAATTGAATAAAAATGGAAGTTGAATAAAAATAAAAATGGAAGTTGCATAAAATTAACAATGAAAGTTCATTCAAGAAACCACTTTACCTTAACGATCTATTTGGAAATTAAATAAAAAAGGAAGTTGACTAGAAAAGGAAATTGAATACAAATGAAAGTTGAATAAAAATAAAATTGAAGTTCATTCAAAAATACTAAACGATCTATTTGGAAATTAAATAAAAAAGGAAGTTGAATAGAAAAGGAAATTGAATAATAATAGAAGTTGAGTAAAAATAAAAATGGAAGTTGCATAAAATTAACAATGGAAGTTCATTCAGGAAACCATTATACCTTAACGACCTATTTGGAAATTAAATAAAAAAGGAAGTTGAATAAGAATGGATGTTGAATAAAAATAAAAATTGAAGTTGCATAAAATTAACAATGGAAGTTCATTCAAAAAATCACTATACCTTAACGATATATTTGGAAATTAAATAAAAAAGGAAGTTGAATAGAAAATGAAATTGAATCAAAATGGAAGTTGAACAAAAATGAAAATGGAAGTTGCATCAAAATTGAAAATGGAAATTCATTCAAGAAAACATTCTACCTTAACCATCTATTTGGAAAAAATAAAAAAAAAAAAAGAAGTTGAATAGAAAAGGAAATTGAATAAAAATTGAAGTTGAATAAAAATAAAAACGGAAGTGGCATAAAATTAAAAATGGAAGTTCATTCAAGAAACCACCATACCTTAACGATCTATTTGGAAATTAAATAACAAAGGAAGTTGAATAGAAAAGGAAATTGAATAAAAATTGAAAGTTGAATAAAAATAAAAATAGAAGTTGCATAAAATTAACTATGGAAGTTCATTCAAGAAAGCACTATACCTTAACGATCTATTTGGAAATTAAATAAAAATGGAAGTTGAATACAAAAGGAAATTGAATAAAAATTGATCTTCGATAAAAATAAAAATGGGAGTCGCATAAAATTAACAATGGAAGTTCATTCAAGAAACCACTATACCTTAACGATCTATTTGGAAATACAATAAAACTGAAAATTGAATACAAAAGGACATTGAATAAAAATTGATGTTCAATAAAAATAAAAATGTAAGTTGCATAAAATGAACAATAAAAGTTCATTTAAGAAACTACTATACCTTAACGATCTATCTGGAAATTAAATAAAAAAAGAAGTTGAATAGAAAAGGAAATTGATTACAAATGAAAGTTGAATAAAAATAAAAATTGAAATTCATTCAAAAAACCACTATATTATAACGATCTATTTGGAAAGTAAATAAAAAAGGAACTTGAATAGAAAAAGAAATTGAATAAAAATGGAAGTCGAGTAAAAATAAAAATGGAAGTTGCATAAAAATAACAATGGAAGTTCATTCAACAAACCACTATACCTTAACGATCTATTTGGAAATTAAATAAAAAATGAAGTTGAATAGAAAAGGAAATTGAATAAAAATGGAAGTTGAATAAAAAGAAAAATGGAAATTGCATAAAATTAGAAATGGAAGTTCATTCAAAAACCAGTATACCTTAACGATCTATTTGGAAATTAAATAAAAAAAGAAGTTGAATAGAAAAAGAAATTGAATAAAAATGGAAGTTGAATAAAAATAAAAATAGAAGTTGAATAAAATTAACAATGGAAGTTCATTCAAAAAATGACTATACCTTAACGATCTATTTGGAAATTAAATAAAAATGGAAGTTGAATAGAACAGGAAATTGAATCAATATGGAAGTTGAATCAATATGGAAGTTGAATAAAAATAAAAATAGAAGTTCACTAATACCATAACGATCTATTTGGAAATAATATAAAAAGGATGTTGAATAGAAAAGGAAATTGAATAAAAATTGAAGTTGAACAAAAATAAAATTGGAAGTTGCATAAAATTAAAAGTGGAAGTTCATTCAAGAAAACTATATCTTAACGATCTATTTTGAAATTGAATAAAAAAGAAAGTTGAATAGAAAAGTAAATTGAATAAAAATGGAAGTTGAAGAAAAATAAAATTGGAAGTTGCATAAAATTAACAATGGAAGTTCATTCAAGATACCACTATACCTTAACGATCTATTTGCAAATTAAATAAAAAAGGAAGTTGAATAGAAAAAGAAATTGAATAAAAATGGTAGTTGAATAAAAAAAAATGGAAGTTGCATAAAATTAAAAACGGAAGTTCATTCAAGAAACCACTATGCCTTAATGATCTATTTGGAAATTAAATAAAATAGGAAATTGAATAGAAAAGGAAATTGAATAAAAATGGAAGTTGCATAAAATTAAAAATGGAAGTTCATTTAAGAAACCATTATACCTTAACGATCTATTTTGAAATTGAATAAGAAAGGAAGTTGAATAGAAAAGTAAATTGAATAAAAATGGAAGTTGAATAAAAATAAAAATGCAAGTTGCATCAAAATTGAAAATGGAAGTTAATTCAACAAACCACTATACCTTAACGACCTATTGGAAATTAAAGAAAAAAAGAAGTTGAATAGAAAAGGAAATTGAATAAAAATGGAAGTTGAATAAAAATAAAAATGGAAGTTGCATAAAATTAAAAATTGAAGTTCCTTGATGAAACCACTATACCTTAACGATCTATTTGGAAATTTAATAAAAAGGAAAGTTGACTAAAGAATGAAATTGAATATAAATGGAACTTGAATAAAAATAAAAATGGAAGTTGCATAAAATTAACAATGGAATTCATTCAAGAAACCACTATACCTTAACGATCTATTTGCAAATTAAATAAAATATGAAGTTAAATAGAAAAGGAAATTAAATAAAAATAGAAGTTGAATAAAAATAAAAATAGAAGTTGCATAAAATTAAAAATGGAAGTTCGTTCAAGAAACCACTATATTTTAACGATCTATTTTGAAATTATATAATAAAGGAAGTTGAAAATAAAATGAAATTGAATAAAAATTGAAGTTGAATATAACTAAAAATGGAAGTTGCATAAAACTAAAAATGGAAGTTTATTCAAGAAACCACTATACCTTAACATTCTATTTGAAAATTAAATAAAAAAGGAAGTTTAGTAGAAAAGGAAACCGAATAAAAATGGAAGTTGAATAAAAATAAAAATGGAAGTTGCATAAAATTAAAAGTTGAAGTTCATTCAAGAAACCACTATACCTTAACGATCTATTTGGAAATTAAATAAAAAAGGAAGTTGAATAGAAAAGTAAATTGAATAAAAATGGATGTTGAATAAAAATAAAAAACGATGTTGTAGAAAATTAAAATTGGAAGTTAATTCAAGAAACCACTATACCTTAACGATCTATTTGGAAATTAAATAAAAAAGAAAGTTGAATAGAAAATGAAATTGAATAAAAATGGAAGTTGAATAAAAATAAAAATAGAAGTTGCATAAAATTAAAAACGGAAGTTTATTCAAGAAACCACTATACCTTTACGATCTATTTAGAAATTAAATAAAAAAAGGAACTTGAATAGAAAAGGAAATTGAATAAAAATGGAAATCGAATAAAAATAAAAATGGAAGTTGCATAAAATTAAAAATGGCCACTATACCTTAACAATCTATTCGGAAATTAAATAAAAAAAGAAGTTGAATTGAAAAGTAAATTGAATAAAAATAAAAATGGAAGTGGCATAAAATTAAAAACGGAAGTTCATTCAAGAAACCACTATGCCTTAACGATCTATTTGGAAATTAAATAAAATAGAAAATTGAATAGAAAAGGAAATTGAATAAAAATGGAAGTTAAATAAAAATAAAAATGGAAGTTGCATAAAATTAAAAATGGAAGTTCATTCAAAAAACCATTATACCTTAACGATATATTTTGAAAATGAATAAGAAAGGAAGTTGAATAGATAAGTAAAATGAATAAAAATGGAAGTTGAATAAAAATAAAAATGGAAGTTGCATCAAAATTGAAAATGGAAGTTAATTCAAGAAATCACTATACCTTAACGATCTATTTGGAAATTGAATAAAAAAAAATGTTGAATAGAAAAGGAAATTGAATAAAAATGAAAGTCGAATAAAAATAAAAATGGAAGTTGCATATAATTAACAATGAAAATTCATTCAAGAAACCACTATACCTTAACGATCTATTGAGAAATTAAATAAAAAAGGAAGTTGAATAGAAAAGGAAATTGAATCAAAATGGAAGGTGAATAAAAATAAAAATGGAAGTTGCATCAAATATGAAAATGGAAGTTCATTCAAGAAACCACTATACATTAACAATCTATTTGGAAATTAAAAAAAAAAAAGGAAGTTGAATAGAAAAGGAAATTGAATAAAAATTTAAATTGAATAAAAATAAAAATGGAAGTTCATTCAAAAAACCACTATACCTTAACGGTCTATTTGGGAATTAAATAAAAAAGGAAGTTGAATAGAAAAGGAAATTGAATAATAATGGAAGTTGGGTAAAAATAAAAATGGAAGTTGCATAAAATTAACAGTGGAAGTTTATTCAAGAAACCACTATACCTTAACGATCTATTTGGAAATTAAATAAAAAAGGAAGTTGAATAGAAAAGGAAATTGAATAATAATGGAAGTTGGGTAAAAATAAAAATGGAAGTTGCATAAAATTAACAGTGGATGTTTATTCAAGAAACCACTATACCTTAACGATCTATTTGGAAATTAAATAAAAATGGAAGTTGAATACAAAAGGAAATTGAATAAAAATTGATGTTCAATAAAAATAAAAATAGAAGTTGCATAAAATTGACAATAAAAGTTCATTCAAGAAACCACTATACCTTAACGATCTATTTGGAAATTAAAGAAAAATGGAAGTTGAATAGAAAAGGAAATTGAATAAAAATAAAAACAGAAGTGGCATAAAATTAAAAATGGAAGTTCATTCAAAAAACCACTATACCTAAACAGTCTATTTGGAAATTAAATAAAAAATGAAGTTGAATAGAAAAGGAAATTGAATAATAATGGAAGTTGAGTAAAAATAAAAATAGAAGTTGCATAAAATTAACAGTGGAAGTTTATTCAAGAAACCACTATACCTTAACGATCTATTTGGAAATTAAATAAAAAAGGAAGTTGAATAGGAAAGGAAATTGAATAGAAATGGAAATTAAATAAAAATAAAAAATGGAAGTTGCATCAAAATTGAAAATGGAAGTTAATTCAAGAAACCACTATACCTTAACGATCTATTCGGAAATTAAATAAAAAAAGAAGTTGAATAAAAAAGGAAGTTGAATAAAAATAAAAATGGATGTCGCATAAAATTAACAATGGAAGTTCATTCAAGAAACCACTATACCTGTACGATCTATTTGAAAATTAAATAAAAAAGGAAGTTGAATAAAAATAAAAATGGAAGTTGCATCAAAATTGAAAATGGAAGTTCATTCAAGAAACCATTATACCTTAACGCTCTATTTGGAAATTAAATAAAAAAGAAAGTTGAATAGAAAAAGGAAATTGAATAAAAATTGAATAAAAATTGAAGTTGAATAAAAATAAAAATGGAAGTTGCATAAAATTAAAAATGGTAGTTCATTCAAGAAACCACTATACCTTACGATCTATTGGGAAATTAAATAAAAAAGGAAGTTGAATGGAAATGAAATTGATAAAAATGAAGTTGGAATAAAAATAAAAATGGAAGTTGCATAAAATTAAAAATGGAAGTTCATTCAAGAAACCACTATACCTTAACGATATTTGGGAAATTAAATAAAAAAGAAGTTGAATGGAAATGAAAATTGAAAAAATTGAAGTTGAATAAAAAAAAATGAAAGTTGCGTAAAATTAACAATGGAAGTTCATTCAAGAAACCACTATACCTTAACGATCTATTTGGAAATAAATAAAAATGGAAGTTGAATACAAAAGGAAATTGAATACAAATGAAGTTGAATAAATATAAAATTGAAGTTCATTCAAAAAAACCGCTATACCTTACCGATCTATTGGAAATTAAATAAAAATGGAAGTTCAATATATAGCAATCCCGGTTTTCCCTTTCTTTATTTATTGTACTCCGGACTTGGTTCCGTGAGTGTGTGGCTGTCTTATTCTCATTTTTATCCTTTACTCTTTATATTTGAGTCTTGGGTTGTGTTGGGCAGAATTGGAACAGGTTGGTTGTGTTTTGAAACCAAAAGTTGACGCCCAGATTTTGGCCTTCACGCTCGAGCGGGGCTTTTGATGCTCGAGCGGGCCCTTGTTGTTACTTCTCCACTTGAGCGGGCGTTTTGACGCTCGAGCGTGATTTTCCCTCTCTCAGTATTTTGTTCTGCAGGTCGTTGGACGCTCGAGCATCCACTTTCACGCTCGAATGGGGACCATCGACTGAAAAACTTTTGGAAGTGTGCATCCGGCGCTCGAGCGGCGCTTTTGACGCTCGAGCGTGGGTCTGTGTCTGACGCCGAGAGCGGGGCGACTTTTATATCAGTCTGAAAAGTGACTTTTTGGATCACTTTCTTTGACCTTTTCTCCTCTCTAACTTTTCAAAACCTCCATTGGAGAGCTCCTCACACGATCTAAAACTTCAACTTCTCTCTAGGTTTGATCTAGTTTGAGTGATCTTCTACCTTAGTGTCTTTGTAAAAAAGTGTAGAGCTGGCTTGGGCTACATTTCCATCCGAAAAATCTTGGGTTTTGGAGCATTTCGAAATTCTTCATCTTCTCCATTTGGTCTCATCTTTTAAAGTAGGATAACTACTCATTTTATGATCTTTGACATAAACTTTTGGTCATTTTGATTTAATGTTGAAGTTGGGTGATTTGGGTGTTAGGGTTTCAACATGAATAAAGAGGGGTTTTGCTATTTTGACCAATATATTATATCTTGGGTCTTAGAATGAGCTTATTGATGTTGTTGTTAATATTTGAGCCTTTGGGTCAATATTCAGAAAAGTGGAGGAAAGCCCTGATTTTATGATATGAATTAATTTGCATAATTAATTTGGAAAGTCATGGAAATATGAATTTGAGTTAGAAATAATGAAATTGGCTTATTATGAGATTGAATGGTGGAGTTGGATTTATTAATCATCACCTTTGAAAATGTTGGTAATTATCTGTTGAGGCATTTATCTGTTTAGAAATAATGCTTGGCTATCGGTGGAGGATAGTCTTGATTGTTGTGACACTGCATGATGATTAGGTGAATTAAAACTAATCGGTTGAGTATGTCATTGAATATGACAGTTGGAATAATACATCGAATTTGTGTATTGATTGATCGTGTATATGATAATTGTTTATATACATTGTATTGTGTGGGAGGAGATAAGGGATGTACTCCTCGGTTTGGGAGGAGATAGGGGATGGACTTCTAAATTGGATGTTATTTGGGAGGAGATAGGGGATGGACTCCATTGATACAACAAATCTGTGTATCATTTATGAAGTATGGAAGTGTTTTAATATGACATTGATACAGCAAATATGTGTTTCTATTGTGAATTATGGAAGTGTTTTATTATGAGTTATAATCTCATTTAAATTGTTGATATTGGAAAGGTTTTTAACATGAGCCGTAGTCTCATGGGAATTGTTTGGCCAGGTCCTGAGCCATGTTTATAAATCAAAATTGTTAAGTAAAGGAACAATGGAATGAAACATGGACATACTTGTTATGAAATTGGGTAGTACTGTATGTGGGTTTATATTGGTTAAACATTTATCAAATGCTAATGTTTTAGTTATTGCTCATATTATGTTTAGCATATCTCTACTGGGCGTTGGCTCACCCTATATGGGACATCATTTTCAGGTTCAGGTGATATGCCACTTCCAAGGAAGTAGCTTGGGAGGCTTGAGGCTGATAGCTCTTTTTGTTGTCTCTTTTGTATATTACATGTATATCAAGCCATGGGCTTATTTTGTGTAAAGAGTTAGAACTCTACTTTTGTTGAACCCAAGTGTTGACTTGGAAAGTTGTAAGCCTATAGGGCATTTACTTTTGTTGTCAACCTGTAATATCTTTTGTAAGAATACTCTGATGAATGGCATTATGTTTTACTCTCTTAAGTTTATGGATGTAATGAATGCATGATTTATGGGTTTATTTTGGGGGCGTTACAGAATAGAAAAAGGAAATTGAATAAAAATTGAAGTTGAAGTTGAATAAAAGTAAAAATGGAAGTTGCATAACACTACAAGAAATTGCACTTTTGGCGACTACTTTTGGCGACGATGTCAATTTTTCATCGCCAAAAGTATATTTTTGGCGACACAGTGATCAATTTCGTTGGTAAAAGTCTACCTTTACCGACGCAATTTGCTACCGTCGCTAAAAAAGCATAACATTCATTTGGCGCCAAAATTTCAAAAATTTTCACTACGAGGCTTATGTTTTAGAGGCTTATGTTTTAGCAACACAATGAGCGTTGCTATTAGTGTGCTTACTTTTGGCAACAACAAGTTGGCGTTGGCAAAGAGTTAATCATTTAGCGACGATAACACTATTCGTCGGTAAAAGTTTTGCCAGTGAAATGATGTGATTTAGTGATTTATGTTTTTATTATAACTTTTTAAAGAGTTTTAACTATTCTAGTTAATGAATTATAAAATTAAAATGATCATTGAATTAGATCACAAAATGAACCTATTAAGTCCAAACACACTCTTAAGTTGAGATGACTAATTTGAGATAATTTAAACTTTTTCAAAGAATGTAGTTAGATTATCAATTTCAATATGTTTGGTTTTATTTTCAAAAACTAGTTTCAAATTTTTTTTTCCTAAAAAATTAAAAAAAAATTGGGTTAAAAAAAAATACTTATTATTTTTGTATAATTTTATCTTTTAGGTCATAAATACTTTTTAAAATTTTAAAAATATAATTTTGATTTTTATTGCTCTCAAATTATTTTTAATTTAAAGAAAAACCTAAAAATTTTATTGAATTGTTTTTTTTTTTTTTTTTTTGGTGATCTGCCTCTACAAACATATGAGTCGGTGAAAATTTCCCTCCCAAAATTCCCCCTTTTTTTTTCCCAGGATAGGTAAATCCCTCATCAATCTGCACGGTTTTCACTCTTGCACAGGTTTGTCTCACAATTTGTAGTTCTCTCCCCCAACCAAATCGCACACCCGCATATAGGTTTGTTGATCGTTGGGTTTGTGCCGTTTGCTGCTGTGTGCGAGACCATCGGTGCTTCAGTCTGCCCCTATAGGTTTGTTCCCTTTTTGCTTTGTATCTCACTTCCCCTGCTTCTCTCTCTTAATTTCTGTTTCGAAAAATTGATACTTGCCTTCTTCCCCAAATTCTTCTACTTTTGGTTTGCTTTTCAATTATTCTTTTGATTTGGATTTCTTTCACATATAAGAATGTTCCATGATGGTGAAATTGGATTTTTGAGGCAATAAACATAACATCCAATAATGCATGCTACAGAGGGAGCATTATTTTTTTTTCCTAGAAAGTTACATCAATTATTTCTTTGGGTTTTTTTTTTTAATATACCAATGATTTGGAACAGTTGATATTTGTAATATATTAAGGGATGAATAAGGGCAGTTTCCCATTTTTTATCATTAAAAAAAAGAACAAGAAAAAAAACCAACAACTATAGTTAATTGATTTTGTTGGAAAAAAAATAGGTTGATAATTAGCTGACATCTATTGTTATAAATTTCAGTGTTTTCTTGGGAGTGATAACAAGATGATCTTCTGCATGTTTTCTTACATTTTACCTGTAAAGATATAAAATGGAATCCACAATTTCCAATATGGTCCGTCATTCTTTGGACCTTCTAAAATCATAAACCTAGACTTTGCTTTTTATTTTTTATTTTTAGGATTTTTCACTATTTCTTGAGTCTGATAATCTTATTCATTGCTATATCCAATCTTGGTTTTGAACTATATAAATTATGTAAATATTCATGAAGTGCTTATGAATTTTAAGTTTCAAGGTGAAAGTCCAAAAACTTGGCCAAGTGAGATTACAAGTCCCTCTAGTTAGTAACCTATAAAGCCAGAATTTTACTCAAATTCTGCTGAAGTAAGGTCCAAGGAAGACACAAATCCTGGTTGTGTGAAAGTTATTGTGTTGGGTGGTTTTGATGATTAAACTCGATTTGGGATATAAATTTCAAGGAATGGTGTAGGGCGTTACAAATTGGGAATAAGATTTGGAAACGCGAGAGGTTTGTTTAATCCTTGTCTACTTAGTTAAACAAGGTTTTTAATTAAATAAATCATCCAGAAAACTACCGTCCTTTCTCTTTCTCTATCTTCCCATGTTTAAGTAGGCAAAGCATATAGAGTAATAAAATTGAAACAAAGGTGGGAAGATTGTAACTGTCTTGGCATCTGATTATCAAAAATATTATTTCTGTTATCTCTGCATATGATTTAATTTTGTCTCACATCATCACTTGTTGGGTTAAGGGTTGTTAATGTCTCTAGTTCTCAACCTTTTCTTTTCACTTATATCTGCTGGTTATTATTATTTTTTCCTTTGTTAACTATAGTCTCCTACTTTTGCATTTATTGGGGGGAAAAAAAAGAAGGTATTCTTTATTTTTTTTCAGCAGTTTGGTTGCAATATATCCCATCCCGGCGAATTATCAGCATTGCCTTTTATTTTTTGACTACTCATATACCTTAAAATTGTTCTGTTTCAACTAGTGTCAAATCAAAACTATTCGTGGTTCCACCCCAACTTGAGCATCTGCTTGAGTAACTCATTATGGTAAGTACATAAATGACAAATCTTTGCAGCTAGGCCTATGAGTCTATGACTAAGAGTGTAAATCTTATGATCAACTTGCATGACAAGAAGTAAATGCATAGGTTCATTAGTAGAAAACTTAGATGCAGTGGCTGGATGTAATTTGTGCTAGGGCTTTTTAGGAGAGCTGAAAACCCCTTTTAGATAAACATAGAAGTTTGATCAAAGAGGGGGTATTGATTGGTGTAATGGTAAGTGCTTGAGTTCCTGTGTATGAAAATATGGGTTTGAATTGAAAAATGTAGTCCCTTCCCACAAATAGTATAGAGGTTAGGCCTATAGCCACTCTTAGTCCTTCCCTATGCCCTTAATGTGTAGGAGCCCATTAGGTAATGTCCTTTAAGGATGATATTGGAATGAATTGGAATAGTACATTGCCATGCCATCTGCCTTTTACCATTTAACAGACATTAAAAAGATTTTCAATTGTTGGTTTTGTTTAGAGTTTCATTGCCATGGCCAACTGCGCCTTGGTCTCTCTTTTAGTGAGAGAGGATTGTCCTTTCTGCTTGTTTTATTCAATTTTTGGGGGAGTTGTATAATAGTTTTCAAATTGAAAGAGGTCAATTTTAGTGGCTTACAAAACCAAACTGTTCCTTCCACAGTTGAGGGTAGAGGTTGGAACATAAAAGTAAGGTTTTTACTTTGTCATATTGATTTAGGGAGTGGGGGCTAAACGGGGTTGGGTTTGGTTGGGGTTCATATCAAAATTTGGGTTCTACTGAATCTTTTTTATTTTGTATATAATAGGGCACCAAAACAAACCATTCAAAGCATATAACCCTACCAAACTGTTGTGTTTTGAGATGGTTTGATTGAGGCAGTTGAGTCATTTGGTCTAAGAACGACAAATACAATTATGTAGATTCATACACAAATTGTAGAGAAATAGGATAACCCAACACCAGCCGACTATAGCCATAGCCACCGAAAATTGATTTCGTTACTAGTTTGAGCTCATCACACCCATCAACTACACAGTCCCAAAGCACAATTAATTTGGGCAGAACTAGTTATAGAAGATGCTCATGTTGTATCCCATTGTTGTGGTTGTGAGCCCAATGGGCGAAATCCATCTGCAGGAGACTGTAGAAAGTTTACTAAAAGGGAGGTCAATATAATTATGCCAAACTTTTGGGGCTAGCTGTATTTTTCTCAAATCTCACGGGAGGTGAGTGTAATTTACCCTAAATTATTAGACCTTTGAACTTTTTCTTTTATACTCATTCTCAAAAGTATGAAAGTAAATTGCTCATATCCCATCAAAATAACACAATAATTTTGGATTGCATGGCTACCATGTATATGACCTTTTGACTTTTTGGATTTGTGTCTATTTTTTTATGTTAAAATTTTTTATTTGTTTGATCACAAAGAAGAGATAGAGAAACAAAAAGCTCATGAAAGATACATGAGGCTGCAAGAACAAGGGAAAACAAAACAGGCAAGAAAAGATTTAGGTATGGCATTATTAATAATTCAATCTCATGTTACCCCTAGTTGCATATTGGATTTTCTGCTTAGCTTATGTTTTGGTTTTGCATGTTATCTATTTCATGCAAAGTTTGTACACTGGCAAGAGTATCTTGTTAACCTTTATTTATTCATTTTTAAATTAACTGATTAGTACACTTGTTTGAGATTTTAACATTGATGATTAATTGCTTTTATACATTTTACTTTTAGTATGCAGTTAACCCTACATTTTGAGGTAAATTTTGTACATTTGGAGCTGTAGATATCTCATTGAAGTTTTGGTTGTACTTGAACAATTAGTCAGCCATTTTTTAACTAGTAGGTTGATTGACAACTATCCAGAAATGGGGATAAGGCTGCTTATATCTTGCTCTCTCCACACCTTGCTTTAGCTGAGGACCTAATATTCGCTAGGTCATAACGATTTGGCAACTATGAGATACTAGTATTTGTGTTAGATTTTAAGAAGTCTAAAATTTCTTTTGGATGCTTGTGAGGTCAAGTTCCAAAAGAGATTGACCACATATTGTTTAGCATGGCATCTTGTGAGATTGTGAAGCCTAAGATTTATAAGCCTAACATTTTGTGTTTGTGATGCTGGTGCTGATTGAAAAGGGTAAAAGTTTAAAGGCTGGCTCTACCACTTGATATATAGGAAAAAGTTAAGTCAATACTGTGGTTAGGAGACAAGGTACTGTGGGTTTGATATTGTGTTAAATGTTAGATGCCTCTCTTGATTGGTAGTTTGGGTGTTGGAAACCTGCTGACAAGTCACCTGCTTCTCTTGATTGGAGACTTGCTAAAAAGTTTTATGTTAGTTACCCAGGAAATATATGAAAGTATAGGAGCTTGCACATCTTTCCTTGAGGTATTTGTAGTATAGTTTTATCAAGCTATTTATATTATTGTAGGAAAAATGCATAAGCTATTTGTAGTACAGTTTTATGTAGATATTATTGGAATCATGGAGTTTCATATATCAATAGAGAAACAGCACATATGCCTACTATATACCTTTCTTTTTCTATCCTTCTTGAACTTTTTCTATCCTTCTTTTAGTTGTTTGTTAAACTTTGTTAAGGTTTCATTTTTTTGTCCACGACATAGGCTTAGGCTTGCTATTGCTATTTCGCTTCCTTCTGACACTTATCCAATTCATGACTAAGTTTAGGAATGTAACATGAAAAATAATATATATTTTTTTGTTTTTTTGTTGATAAATGTAAAAAACACTTAACTTAATACATAATATATGCAGATAGAATAGAATTTTAACCAATCCTAACATGTGTCAACAATATAAAATTATATAAACTTTGTATTACAATCCTAGCATTACAACCTTTGTATACAATAGCTTGATAAAACAATAGCTTCACAACAATTTTCTGATTAATTTTAACTATATTTGTATATTATTGTTGAAGTTAATGCATTAATAAAATACTCATGTTTTTATCCTTTTGTTCACAGGTTGGTGATGGATGTTCGTGGTTCAGTAGTGATATATATTGTTTTGCACGTTGGCATTCATTTAATTTTTCTTTGTTTCATTTTATAGGTTTTTTTGTTGAATGTTTATATACTTTTTGGAATTATTATGTTTGGGATTGTTGGATATAGTTAGACGCATTTTAGAATTCTTATGTTTAGTATTGTTGGATATTTGAATAAAATTTGGGATATTGAAATGCATTTGAGATTAATTTAGTTACATTACTAATTGTTATGATGTGTTCAGTTTGGTTTTAATCAATGTTATATAAAGGTTTTTTTTGTATGTTTTACAGAGAAATACAGGTTACTTAGAAATACACGTTCAGAAAGTGGATCAATTAGGGTATAGGTGTAGTATGAATTGCTAAGTAATAATAGGTCATGGGAAGCTAAGATTGAATTTGTTTTAGATGGTTAGGCTGACAATATTTTAATCATCAGGAAAAAAGTATAGGGTGTCAATGTGTCTTATTTTATCTTGCATTTTTTATAGGGTGTCAATATCTTGTTTTCAAATTCATTTTTTGTTCCCAAAAGAAAGAAAAAATGGCTTCATCTTTAATTCTGCTGGCTGCTGCTGCTGCTGTGGTGGCTGATGCTTGCTGCGGCTGTTGCTGCAATATTCCAATCCATTTGATGAAGAACTCGCTGAATCAGCAGTTGTGATATGTGAAACTTCTGCAACATGTGGTGTGCTGTGTATACAACTAAGTGAATGGGTTGCAGAATGTGGGTGAAGTTGCACCTGTCGGGCATGCATGTTGAAGGGACTAGACTGTGTATGCATGGTATATTTTTTCATTTCTATTATATGTTCATAGCCTTTAATGAATTTGAATATTATATGAACGTTGAAAACTCATGGTTAAGATATATGTTAGCCTTGTGGTTAACAAATTAGAATAATATAGTAGTCTCACATTGATCAACCTGACTGGGCAATTGATGTGAGTTATTTGACTTATTTCATTTTTACTGTCAAGGCTTGCTCTGTAATCTTTTTATTTATTTATTTATTATTTATTTCTTTATTTGGCATTTGGCATTTGTCATTACATAATTTGATAAGGTGAAAATGAAAATCATTTGATGGATTTATTTTTCAATGGACTAAAGCAAGTTATATAGAGTCTTATGTTGATGCCATAGTGTTAGACTCCACTTTCAGCTTTTTTTGGTCAAAGTTTTCGTATCGTTTTTAATAGATTTTGCTAGTCTAGTGAGCGATCCATTGTTTTCACTGTAGAATTGGTTTTATTTTTGACATTTTAAAGTTTTTCAATTATGTGGATCGGATTTTGTTGAATCTTTTGATTGTTTGGTCTTGAAATTCGACTTTCAGGAGTAGAGTGTTTGAACCTTGTTCTGTTTTTTGCTAGAAATGTCCTGTTTAGGTCTTTGCCTCATTTGAATTGTTTTCAACACTCCTTTCGGGTTAGATTTTATTTGAACTTGATGTCTGTTTTGTGCTCTCTTCTTTACGAACTTTGTTAGTGTATATTCCTTTCCTTGGTTGACATAACATATTTTGTATATCTCCCAATTTCAGGTGTTGTTTTTGCTTGGAATCATCACAATATTTCTGGCTTGGATATATTCGGAAATTTTGGAGTACAAGAAAAATTAGTCTTGTTCAAATCGTTAGTTAGACAGTTCTTCACCTTCAAATAGCATCTAATGTTTCTTTTATGCAGTATATATTCTGTTACATGTTGTGAGTTTGAATTATTCTTTCAGCAATATATGTCTAGGGTTAAAATCTTTCATCTCCATGCAGTATATATTTTGTTACATCTGTTTAAATTTTATTGTTAATTATTTGAATTTTTTGATAATATAAACTTCATACATTATTATTTTATATCATTTTAGAATTTTCTTTCTGAGTGCAGTGTCTTATTCACCCTCCATAATTTACTTCTCATTCTCTGAAAGTTTACTAAGATATTTTGTTTGAGTAGTGCTATACAAACAAACTTTTCAAACAAACTGATGTGTTGTGTTTGTAGCATTATTGCCTTTCGTATACATATAGCATTCCTTTCTCATTATTTGATTCATATTTATATTGCGTTCTTTTCTTACTGGATTTAGTCTTGAGTAGATAAATACATTTGCTTGAATCATTTTCACTTGTTCTAACTTATTTTACAGATTGGGACCAATTGTATTCACTGCTTGTCCTAAGAGAATGACAGTGTTTCTCCATCCAGTGTGAGGAATGTCATAAGCTCATTTAATCTGGACGATTCCCAAAAGGCCGATGTTCTAAGTTGTGTTGCTACAAGAGAATGTCATCATCAAAATACTGTCAAACTAATATGGGGTCCTCCTGGGACCGGGAAAACCAAGATAGTTGGTTCATTATTGTTTTCTCTATTGAAGTTGAAATGCAAAACACTAACCTGTGCCCCAACCAACATTGCAGTGTTGGGAGTCACTGCATGGCTCATGAGTTTGGTTTGGCAAGCATTCAAGGATGATACTTATGGGTTGGGAGATATAGTATTGTTTGGTAATTGGAAGTGAATGAAGATCGATGAACATGAAGACCTTCTTGATGTATTTCTTGATTACCGTGTTTTTATGCTTCGTAAAGCTTTTGCTCCAGCGACTGGGTGGAACAAAAATTTGGAAGCAATGATCTGATTACTTGAAGGCCCCGAAGAGCTATACCGTTTGTATTTGGAAAATTGGGAAAAAGAAAATAAGAAAAATGGTGAGGAGCCGGAGGAGACAAATTTTGGAGATAGGACAGTGAAAAGCAACCAAGACGAAGATGATGATATTCATGATCAAGAAGACTCGAAACCAATGGATGAAAGGGCATTTTGGAGGGAAGACAATTGTTCAAACCTTGAAGAAAATCAAGAACAAGAAAAAACAGAAAAAAGGAGCCTTTTAAAGGAAAAAGCCAATTGAAGAGTGATAAAACAAAGGAAAACAGAGGAGAAAGGGTGGACAAGTGTGAAAAACTTAAGACATTTGAGGAGTTCTTCATGGATAAATTTAAATCCATTGGAAATGATCTCATCTTTTTTATTCCAGTCTTGTACACCCACATGCCAACTTCTATCATTTCATTGGAAGTAGCAAAAAAGATGATTAGAGCTCTTGATCTGCTAAAATCATTTCAAACTTTGCTGCGTATTGATGTTGCTGCAAATAAGTTTTTGAGAGAACTCATTAATGGAACTGCAGATGTCGGAAACAGGATTAATGGATTCATGAAGTTGAGTTCAGTCAAGGCAGAGTGCCTTCAAGTACTCAAATTCCTTCGCAAAACCTTTTCTGCTCTAAATACTACTGACAAATATGTAATTCGAAGTTTTTGCTTGCAAAATGCGTGCTTGATATTCTGCACTGCTTCAAGCTCTGCTAAGTTGTGTATAGAAGAAGAAAACCCACTGGAACTGTTGGTGATCGATGAAGCTACTCAGCTCAAAGAATGTGAATCCACTATTCCATTACAGCTCTCTGGTATCCGTCATGCTATACTCGTTGGCGATGAACGACAACTTCCTTCAATGTTTCAAAGCAAGGTTTCTGATTTAATTTAATTTAATTGTCTTTGTGTTTATCAATCTTTTATAAAAATTGTTATCTTGTATTGACATCTTGAAAATCTATGCATAATAGATATGCCATAATGTTGAATTTGGAAGAAGCTTATTCGAGAGGCTGGTGTTATTAGGGCATAAAAAGCATCTTCTTAGTATCCAATACAGAATGCATCCATCAATAAGCATGTTTCCGAATAGGGAATTCTATGACAATATGATTTCTGATGGTCCGAATGTCAAAGAGAGAACCTACGAGAGGCTTTTTCTTCAAGGAAGTATGTATGGCTCTTATTCCTTCATAAATGTAAGCTATGGCCAAGAGGGCTTTGATAACAGACATAGCACGAAAAACACGGTGGAGGTAGCTGTGGCCACCGATATTGTTGCAAGACTCTTTAAAGGTACTTCTTTTCTATTATAGTCAATGAAAAGTTTTAGAATTCTTTGAAAACAAAAACAAAAAGCAGAACATAGAACACAAAAAATAAAACATTACCAAATGGGCTATAACTTTTTAGTGTTTTCTGCCTGAATCATGATCAATAAGTGAGGATTCTGATATTTGGCTGCATTATTCCCACTACAGAATCTGAGGCCTCAAAACAATTTTTTTGGTCAGTTTTCAAGTTTTTGGAAAACAAAAATAGAAACAGAAGCATTACCAAACAGGCTGTGATTTTATTTTGTTTTCTGCCTCAATCATGATCTATAGAATCTAAGGCATCAAAACAGAAGGTTAGGATTGGTTGCATATCACCATACAAGGCTCAAGTATTTGCACTTGAACAAAAATTTGGAAAAACGTATAACACAGATGCAAACAGTGACTTTTCTGTAAGTGTTCGATCTGTTGATGGGTTTCAAGGTGGTGAGGAAGATGTCATAATTATCTCTACTGTGCGATGCAATGGGCGTGGATCAGTGGGCTTTCTTTCCAATCGTCAAAGAGCTAATGTGGCTCTCACTCGAGCAAGGTATTGTTTTTTGCATAGCCGAACCTTGTGATAATTAAGCTCTACTTTACTGTGTGGTAATTTTTTTGTTTTTTTTTTTGGGGTGGTGTAGGCATTGCCTTTGGATTTTGGGGAATGGTGCTACTTTGATTAATAGCGGCAGTGTATGGAAAAAATTAGTTGTAGATGCCAACGCTCGGGGTTGTTTTTATGATGCGAATGATGACAAGAACTTAGCTCAAGCTATTGGAGACGCCTTAGTTGAGCTTAACCAACTTGATATATTACTCAAGCCCGGTTCTTTTCTCTTTAGTAGTACAAGGTGGAAGGTATATATATATGCTCTCTTTAATTGTCAACAATTATACTATTAAAACCCTTTCATATCAAACATTTCCATGCATCATATATTAAAAATTGCAACATGGTTGCGGAAATCAATGCTTTTCTCCTTAGAAGAGTTGTGTCAGAAGCTCCCTAGAGAGAATTATGAAAATTCTCCTGTTTGTAGTTGTGTTTTTATTTTCCCAAAAAACACACAAAAACTTAGGAGATGAACTGTTTCTAACATTGTTATCAGGAAACAACACAGTTTTTAGGGAACATCAAAAGGATATTTTAAAATTATTGAGAACTGTTTTTGGACATGGACAATGTGATTACTATTGACAATGTGATAGAATTTTGTCATTTATTTATTTATTTAATAGGCCCTATTTGGTATTGTTTTCATCATTTAAAAAATTCAATAAATAGATTTAAAGTGTTTCATAAAAAATAGGTGCTTACCATTTTTTTTTCCAAACGTTTGGACAATCAATTTATTATTATTATAGCAAAGTTATTTTTGCGTTGTTTGTTGTTTGTATAATTGTTCAAATCAATTTATTGGAAATTGTTAAATTCACAGTTCTTTTTTATGGATTCACAGCCCTGTCTTTGACACAACCCTCTCTCTCATATAACAGGCTCCACCATGTGAGAGAGGGGTGCTATGGATCCGATCTGCCAAAGAAGAGTGAATTTATCAATATCCCAATTTATTGTATCTTGGCGTTTAGATAGTTGTTTGAAAATACTTAGTTATTTTTTTTCTTTTTCCTTCCACCTTTCCTCTCTCATTTAGTGTTTTACTGGCAGGCATTCTGATATCAGCTTGGTTGAGTTGGCAAATGAAACAGTTAAAGAAGATGACAGAGTTGTTTTATTGAAGGGGGGAGGTCTCCAGTCAGCTTCTCCTAAAGCTCGGAGTTCACCTGTCACATCTCACGTTGTTAGGTTAGAAAAAATAGCTGTTTCCATCTTTGATTATTTATGAAGAATATGAACGGGTTAATTTAACATTCTTTATGTTCTTTAACTTTTCAGATTTCTTCTAATGGATGAGACTTTCTTGCTAGAAAATCGATTGACACTCAGAGCCATGTAAGTCTCTCATCATCACAATTTAAAACCATAAGTTTTGGAGCTTTGTAAGTTTGAAGGACATGGTTAGAAAGCTAACTCTCATTTTTCTTCTTATTGTTCTCTCTCCCTACAGATCTGAATTTGGTGTCCTTTTGATCTACTTTTACTTATGTGACCGTACAATTCTCTTCGGTGAATCAAAAAAGGTTTTGCCAATGCCCTCATCTTATAATTTATACTTTTCATTTCGCGAGTTCGTTATTTTCTTCGGTGAAGTATGTGCTAGACCAATTTTAAATCTTAAAAAGAAAAGTTCATTGTGAAAAATATAGAAAGAGGAATGGGTGGATATCACATTCTTTAACAACTTTGAAATGTTATTTTAAAATATATATATATATATCCCAGAACTTTACGAGGAAGTGAAAGGATTAGCGAGGTCATAACCTGATGCACTTATATGGGCATAACCTAATGAACCAACACTAATAGAAAGGAGAGATAACAAAAGCAAAATTACTAGTCGACGGACTAGCTGCTATCAGATGCTTCAGTCTCTCTTCTGCTTCCTTGGATGTGTAACCAAACAATTAGGGAGGACTTCACCTCTCCACATAAAATTCACAATGGCAGGATATACAGTTATTGTTTTTGTATCTATTTCAGTTATAATTTGGTCCATCTGCATCAAAGTTGTGTCCAATGAGCTTGTCTTTTAACCATCATTTGTTTTTGCAGAGTTACAATCGGGATCTTTTCTTATTTCTCTACTTCCTTCTCATCATAGTTTCAGCAATTACTTCTTTCAAGATTCATCATGATAAGTCACCAATCTCAGGAAAATCCATACTGTATCTGAACAGGCATCAAACTGAAGAGTGGAAGTGTTGGTTCATTAGGTTGGATGCAGGTTAGTCAGTTTTTAAGATGACATGTCTATTTCTTAGAATTGTCTAATTTTTAGAATTGTCTAATTTATTGTTACTTGTTTTCAGTGTAAAAGAAACAATTTATTTCCTTTGTGTTTGTTTCTAGTGTCTCTTGTGATTTGTTTGGAAGTTTGAGCTCTATTCAATATAATTCCCTCCCGCTCTTTTCAGTGTTTCTCTACCTGGAAACACTTCCTGTCTTGTCTACATCTTGTAGTCAATCCATAGAAAATATATTGGTAGTTGATAAAGAGAAGTAACTTTGAGATGGGAAATTGCAGTTGGAAATGGTTAGAGAGAGAGAGTCAACAAGTTGCTTAAAGTTTATTTATTACCCTGCTCTATAATTGGAACTAGGAGCAGTTTGTGAAGGGCCTGGGAATGTTGCCTTCAAGTTTAATTGAGGTGGGATGCTGATCAAATCTTTTGGTTATAGGACCTCCAAACTACACTCTGTCTGAAGTCATTAATCCTGTGAATAAATTAAAGCTCTTTTCAGCCATAAGAATTTTGTTTTCACTTCCTAATCAAATGAAACATCTAGAATAACTTCTCCATGCTTAAATTCAGCATTAACTTGCCATTCCTTGATGCCCATTTTGTTGTCAATAAGAATCTTCTGGCACCCAAGTTCGTTGGCCGGGTTGAATTGGCTCTGTTTTCATATGTACAGGAGGCTAATGCACCTGTATCATGTAGAGAAGAAAGGATGTTCTCCTCCAAAGTGGGTATTTTACATTCTTTTTTTTCTTCTAATTATCATGCAAGGATTAGCAACGAACTTGGCTTGAGTAGCTCCTATTAAAATGCCTTTACATGTTGGTCATCTCTTCTGAAATGCCCCCAGGAATGTCAAATAAAGCAGCTGGCCTGAAGGTTGCGGATGCACCAAGCTCATCTGAGATGCATGAATTAGATTCATCTGAGATGCATGAATCAGATTCGTCTGTTGCAGCTGCTGGTCTGCTGCTGCTGGTTTGTTGCTGCTGCCGCCCTTGTGGTTGATGCTTGCTAGGCTGCTGCTACTGCTGCTGCAATGTTGTTGTGAGGTGGCTGCTACTAGATGTTGGCACTACAAGAAAAAAGGGTTTTTTATGACGCGCAATGCATGCCGTAAAAACCCTTTTACGACGTGCAACGGCACATCATATTATGACCAGTCATGGAAAGTTGTTCACTTTCAATGACATGCTTTGCACACCGTTAAAAATTATTTAACGACAGATTTTGTGCGTCGTTGATACCTTTTTTACGACATGTTGTAGTACGCCATTAAAAACTATTTAACTGCAGATTTTGTGCGTCATTGATACTTTTTCTACGACATGCTACAGCATGCCGTTAAAAACCATTTAACGGCAAATTTTGTGTGTCGTTGTTACTTTTTCTACGACCACTTTTCCATGCCGTTATTTGATGGGACAAATAACGGCACTGATTGTGCGCCATAAAATATATAATACAACAACTTGCTCAACCTGCCGTAGATAAGTAAAAAATACCACGACATACATGGAACGCTGTGGAATATTCATATAATGACCTAATTGCTTGCTGTATAAACAAGCTTCACAAAATATTAATCAACCACGACAATATTATTCAACCATAAAAAATAAATATATATAAATTATAAACATTAAAAAATTATTCAATATATTCATTCCAACATCAAAACCTGATGCAAGTCAAAAACATCCAAAAGGACTATCCTAAGTTCTAAATATCCAAAAAAGTATAAACCATCCAAAACTATACATATATAATCCTTAAGTTCTAATTATCCAAAAAGTTATAAACCATCCAAAACTTACATATATAAGTTTGAAACATACCAAAACTATTCAAAAATATATAGAAATCATCATCAAGTCTCAAAAACTATCCATAGATGTTAGTTTACTCAAATCAAAGCTAATGAAATGGGTTGGCCAAGCAACAGTGCTTCCAATAGCATCTTCAAGCACAAACATCTCACGATTTAGGGCGAAACAATGGTTGCATTGACTATGACATGGTTAACCCATACTTTCCAACACCCAGGGCCGAGAGGCACGTGATGTACCAATGCTTAGAATATGTTGATGCAATTGTGCCTTCTGCAACCACACCTTTGTTCCATCCCAATTCAACAATTTGATTTGACATTGTCCAAGGATCCACCATTTCCAGTTTCATTTGCGTCATGCAACTACCATAAAAGCAATACATAAGATAAGCTAATGAATTAAAGATAAAATTAAAGTTATTATTAATGTCATATAAAATTTACCCAAATATCTTCATCGTCTTCATGTTTTCATCACCCTAAAAAAATGTAATAAGTATCAAGTTATATTTGTTTTTCCAAATTTTGTAGACGATGTGGGATGTATATGAAAGTTTGATAAAAGCTCTTGAGTAGAAAAACAAACAAGCAAACAAAAGTAGAAGCACGAGAAAAATGAAATGATTAAATAATAATGCCATACAAATTTACCCAAATATTTTGTTGTGAGTGCATCCTACATTCACCACTCCATGCACCCTATGTTCACCTCTACCGTTTTCCTCACCCTAAAAATATCATAATACAATGGCAAAAAGCATTTGTTACTTAAATTTAGATCTTAATGTAATCCATATGCAAAATGACAAGCTTGAGTAGAAAAGCAGCAAGCAAAAGCACAAAGCATAACAATGTGCAAGTTTACCTGAGTTTCTCCATTGAGTGTCCATTTCCCCTTTGCTGGCTCCTGCAAGTATAATCAATTTTTTATTTTTACAAACTTTGTGAATATCCTTATATCTAAGATGGGAAGTACTAAAGTTTAAAAAACAATTAAATTTATAGGAAGATAAATTTAACCTCATATTGTGACATTGTTCATTTTTTTTTTTACTTCATTTGCCTTTTTCCTTTTAACATTTTAGCTTTCATCTCCAGGAGTTCTGTTCTAATAGCAGCAATTTTTCATTTAGTTGTTCATATTTGATTCTGGTATGCTTGTGCATCAACTTTCGATGGCAATGCTCCAAATCCAAGCCCTCTTACACTACCACGCGTTCTGACCAAACGCTTGTTTGAACAATTGCATCATCTTTGATAGACATTGACCCTTCTTCTGTAGAAGGCTTGTGAAGCTCTTGAACCTTATTCTGCAATATATAACATTTATGATAAGGAACCCAAGTCTGCTAACTACAAAAACAAGTGCAAAACTCACCTATGAGGGTTTCCTTAAAAAATTAAGCACACATGAAGCCTCTAATGTTCATAAAATTATGAACTACTAATTATTACCACTAAACACACAACTGTTCGACACTCAACTGCCACTCTATCTCATTGGAGGTTTCCTCTCCAAAAACTCTTGCGTCTCCGATGTATTTTGCCACTGGCCCATAAACCACTTTTACTCACCCACACCTACAAGCATAGGCAACCTTTAGCCAATGATTAGCTACTAAGTCTTGCAACATATTCATCGTATTGGCTTTAAAATAATGAAACTTACATGAATAATATAATTCGTCCTGAATAAATTGATATTTTGGCTGAATCTCTAGAAATTGGAAACTAAGTATAGATGTACATTACATATAACATCAAAAGGTTATTCCTTCTACATTTCCAGTTAGTTTTGTGATTCTAGGTTGTAGTTGTTTTTTCTCCCTATGAGTTCAACCCCAAAAATAATAATAATAATTTTAAAAAATGAAATAACATAATTGTTCACATTTCTTACCTTCTTTCAAAGCAATAGAACTCTGTGTGGAATTTACAATCATTGTTAATTTTACAATTCATCTTCCAACACTCTGATTAATACTTCTGTCATTCAGCTTTGAGTTCCATTCTTACCATTCATTCATTGTCCTGCTTATATTTGAATTCCAATTAACTCATCCTAACACTTCTAACCTGTGCTTGGAAACAAAGAAACTCCACTCGACTTGAAACTCCGCGGCCATCGACTCAATTAACTCAAACTCCATTTATAATATAAATTATATATATAGACTCAACAAAATCTAATGCAACTTTTGATTAAAAGGTCATACCCAGGCTCTTGTTTATAGCAGTGTCTGGGAGAGGAGTAGGCACCGTCATCCCCTTCTTTTTTGTGGAAATAATGATTCTCGCGACTCAAACACTCGCCATAGCCACTGGAGGTGGATAGCACTTGTCAATAAGCCAAGTCATGACATCCAACTTTTCTATAAAAGAAACATATTAAAATCTCGGCCATTAGGCAACTTATTAGGGAAAGGAGTGCACATTGTTGAACAAGCTCTTCAAGTGTGTGAAATCTTAGATAAACTTTATGTTCATACTTTTTTTCTTTTTTTTTGGGGGGGGTGGGGGGGGGGGGGGGGGGGAGGGATCAGCAACAAAAGGAAATTTCTTTTGTTTTGTTGGGTCATAATGCAAGACACTCTGGTTGCGCATTTATGGGTAGTTAACTGTTGTTATTAATTGCTACCACCAGTTTTTTTTCCCAAAGACCCCAGTAACTTCAATTACTTTAAAGGATGATTTCAAACAAAAACAGCAGATGGTTACCCAAGTTTTCTTCAATACAAAAACAAGTAATCCACTAAAGGTCTAATATCTATAATATCTACACATCTAGTCAGGGGGGAAAAGAAAGGAGGGAAACCATACTCTCACTTTCCAATCTATCTCTTCCAATTTTCAGAAACAATCTAGTCAAAATAACGATTCCTTGTGAGTTTTCACACCAATGGTACCAACTAAGAAGCACGAACACTACTAAGGTGTGAGCTTTCACACCTTAGAAGGTACCAATGGGAGTTTTCCCACTGAGTTTCACACCAATGGTACCAACTAAGAAGCACAAAACACTTCTAAGGTGTCATGTCCATGCCACACAGCAACACTTATCAAATACATACTCAAATATTGTCCTATACTATTTCTAAAAATATTTTAGATACTGACCCCTTTTACCAGAGAGAGAGAGAGAGGAGAGAGAGACGAGATTGAGAGAGAGGGAGGAAGGAGGAAATGAAATGGCAGCCTGGTAGGGAATCAAATTAATAGGAGGAACCTCAACGAGAATGGTCACATTCCGGAGATGATTCAAGATTGTCGCTTTTTAAAGTCAGGAAAAAAAAAATGTTATGTACCTAGAAAAAAACACTATCTAGAAGTCGTAATTTCTTATTGTGAGGGTCACACAGAATGAATCTAATCACTAAATTTCAAAATTTTGAGTATTTTTCTAATACATATCCTTCTTATTTTAAAATTACTTTTAAAATTACCAATCTGAATTTGGTTTTATGGAGCTCCAATAATCTGACTTTCTATGTCTCATCAAAAGGTTTTGAGAATTAATGAATTTGACAGCAGTGGTAGGGCAAGCTGACAGATTTTTATTTGGTGGGGATACTGAATTTTTTGTTGTGAAAGACAACATTTTTCGGAGTTCAAAATCAGTAAAATTTGAGGTGCATCACACAAGTCATATATGGACTCACTTGAGAGACTTTGCAAAGGGGTTTTTAAGTAAATTCCTATTTGGACCAATTGTTCATTCCAAGATTCCAAATACAAAATCAGCCACAAGATTTGAAAAAGGTAAAATGTTCCTGCAGATGAGAACTACCCATGATTAGTTAAGACTTGTATACTCGGTAAACCCTAATAAATTATTGATAACACAAAGCCTTAGATAGTTAATACATTTTTTTTTTTTTCTATTCAAGACAGTTAATACATTCTGTTGTTCCTTTTGATGACACTATATAATATTCCAAATCCTCCATTGACTCTATGATACACATTTTTCAGAGAATTTTTTTATTTTGAATATATGGGAGAAAGTCGTAATATGGGAAGGGGAACCTTTGTTTACGAGACTGTGATAAGACTTGAGCCTTTGACTTTCTAATAACGTATACAAGAGTTCTGGTAAACTGAATTAGCTCTAATTGGTTTCTTGTTAGGCTTTTGTGCGAGTTTGCAAGATAATTTTCAATTAAAAATAGAGTTTTGTTGTTTATGAGTAATCCTCCAAACCCATGATCACATCGATAAGGTTTGAAATTGGATAGAAGGACAATAGAGTATTGAAATCTTTGAAAAATAAGGGGCAGCTTCTTTCTCTTAAAAAATAAAAAATAAAAATACTCAAGTTCTACCAACTCTCCAAATCATTCAATCATCTTCTAAGAAAGAATCAAATAAGATTAAAAAAATGTAAAGAATAACTGTCCACTATTCATGATTGATTTCAAATTTTTTATTATTCAAAATTATATATATATATATATTTAAATTTTGTTCATTAAAACTTGTATGCTGTCTGCATTCAAGCGCAAGGCTAAAATCCACAATAATGAAAGGAAGTAAACTAGGGTACCCATATAAATACAGAAGAACAACACTAATGTAGTTGTCCTGTTTTGGATTGAGTACCCATTACTAAAACTAGAGTAAAGACAAATTTAGTTGGTTAAACAACAGATGCATTAATCAAAGCTCTTACAACATTAATCTAGTTCTTACAACTCAAATGCCCAATATAAAAACAAACAGCAGATGCATTTCATCCATCCATCAGTTCAAGCACAGAAAGGGACAGATTCCACAGTACATAAAAACAAACAGAAAAACAGAGAAGAGAAGAGAGGAGGGGAATATAAATATATATATATATATATACCGAGAGAGAGAGAGAGAGAGAGACGAAACAAGGGTTTCAGGAAGAAGGAAGAGAAGAGAGAGTGGCTTACCAGTCGAAGTCGAAGCAGTCGAAGCAGTTGAAGTAGTCAAAGCAGATTACAAATTGAAGCCAAATCCAAGTCGAAGCAATCGAAGCAGACTGCGTCAATGGACCTTTCTTCTAGTAGTAAGTCGAAGCAGACTGCGTCAATGGATCTCCACCGATTCAATTGATTGAAGAAGTGTTTGAAGAAAACTTTCCCCTTCACCTAGGTCTCCCTCTCTTCTTAGAAACTGTGTGTTTTTTTGTTTCTTTTTTTCTTTTTTTTTAATTGTATCAGTCTGTTTGATAATAAAAAAATAAATTAATTATTTTTTTTTATAAGTGGCGCGAAAAAAATTGGGTTTTGGCCCCTGAAGTATTTTGGGATACCATTCATGACCTACATAGTAAGTCATAAAAAGTGACATACCATTCACGACCTACATAGTAAGTCGTAAAAAGTGACTTATTTTAATGACTGGCAGACGCGTGTCGTATATAATTGATGTATTAATGGCATGCTATATGTATGTCGCAGAAAGTTTTATTAATTATGGCATGCAATGCAAGCCGTAAAAAAATTATCATTTTTACCATTAACAGCCTGCACAATAGACACATCGTGGTTAGTCTATTATTTACGACATACAAAAAAAGCAAGTCGTAAAAATGAGAAATTACGGCTTGCATTCATTGTATGTCGTGGATGTGGTGCCGTGAAAAGTCAATTTTGTTGTAGTGTGGTCTGCTGGATAAGTTTGTGGATACTTTTCGTGTCGTTTAGCCTGTCTTTGTTAGTTTCATGTTTTCATTTTGTTATCTGTTGTTCGTAATGTGGGTTCACAATTTGGATTTATTTGGGTATTTTAGTGAGTTTACCCTTTTAGGTTTTATACACTGCTTCTAAAAGCAGTATCAGTAGTGTTTTTTTTGCTTGCACATCAACTTTAGGTGATTTCATATCAATGTTATTAGTTTGTAATAGTGGTGCCTAAGGGATGCCTCTTGTAAATCTGTAAATCTTATAAAAATATATAAATTATTTTCAATTATTTTTGTTGGTAAATGTGTCGCCAAAAGTTTATTTTTGCCCACTCATATTGTGTTGCTAGAAGTGTATTTTTAGCCAATGCCAATTTGTCGTTGCCAAAAGTAAACATTTATCGACAAACAAATCGTCGACAAATGGCAATATTTACCGACGTAAATGTGTTGCCAAAAGTTTACTTTTGCCCATTCATATTGTGTTGCTAAAAGTGTATTTTTTGCCAATGCTAGTTTGTCGTTGCCAAAAGTGAAGCTTTATCGACAAACAAATCGTAGGCAAATGGCAACATTTATCGACGTAAATGTGTCGCCAAAAGTTTACTTTTGCCGATGCATATTTTGTTGCTAAAATTATATTTTTTGCCCATGCAAATTTGTGTCGCGAAAAGTGCCACACAATTATCATGTTTGAATGACTTTTACCGACGCAAGGTAAATTGCTGACGATGGATGAAGGCTTTTAACGACGACTATGCTCGTCGCTAAAGGTATTACATTTACCAACACAATGATAATTTCGTCAGCAAAAACTTTTGCAGACTCACTTTTGCCAACGGGTTGCCAACATAGCTTTGTGTGTTGGAACACTCTTTGCAAACGAATTTTCCCTTTTAGCAACATATTTTATTGTGTTGCAAAAAATGCAATTTCTTGTAGTGTAAAATTAAAAATGGAAGTTGAATAGAAAAGGAAATTGAATAAAAATGGAAAAGTAGAGCAAAAATAAAAATGGAAGTGGCATCAAAATTGAAAATGGAAGTTAATTCAAAAAATTACTATAGCTTAACGAGCTATTTGGGAATTGAATAAAAAAAGAAGCTGAATTGAAAAGGAAATTGAATAAACTTGGAAGTTGAATAAAAATAAAAATGAAAGTCGCATAAAATTAAACACGGAAGTTCATTCAAGAAACCACCATACCTTAACGATGTATTTGGGATTTAAATTGTAACGCCCTCAAAAATAAACCCATAATAGATAATATAAACATGCAGTATTATATTAAAACAATAATATAAATCCATCCATCAGAGTAATATGAAATAGACATCAGAATAAATGCCCTACAGGCTTACATCTTGCCAAGCCAACACTTGGATTAAAACATGTAAATGGAGTAGGAAATCCCTACCTCGAAGAAATAACTCAAAAAGGAGAAGATGAAGATGATAGCCCAAACTCCAAAGTGCTCCAAATCAACAACCGTTCAATTAAATGGAAGCCCTCGACCCACTCTACCTTTTTAATGAAGGAACTAGGTTAAATACTCACTCTAAATAGATGAAACCTAGGAGAGAAGATGAGTAGGGAGAGAGAGAACTCGTAATCTAGGGTTTGGAATCTGAAAGAAGATGAAAAACTGATTAAAAACCCGCTGCTGCCTATATAAACTGAACAGGTCCGCTCGAGCGTACAAAACACCGCTCGAGCGTAAAGAACAAAAACAAGGTCCGCTCGAGCTCATAGGCAACCGCTCGAGCGTAGAACTCTCACCTGCAGAAGTTTTGCAGGGACCAAAAAAATGCTGGAAGAGTGTAAATCCCGCTCGAGCGCAGAAATGTCCGCTCGAGCGGAAAGGCTAAAAACAGGGCAACCAACATCTAGACCAAGGCTCCACCCAACTGTTCGAAACACTCCCAACACATCCTAAAACTCAATCAAATAGAATTAAAGGATGACAACGACAATAACACAACAACGGAATCTACGGAACATAAGTCCGGATACAATAATCAAAATGGGAAAAGACCGGGGTCGCTATAACCTCCCCCCCTTAAAAGAATTTCGTCCCCGAAATTAAGCATGAGTTTGTAAAAACAAGTTTTTCTTAATTCCCAATGATATATATAAAACAATAATCAACAACTTGACCAATACCGGTCACTTCATCTCTAATCAAGAGGCATCTCACAATATGTATAAATCAACACATATTCAACTTGCATCAATATTATGCATTAATCTTTTCAATGTTAACAATTTCCATATCATATTCAATCTCATGATATAAATAACACATTCAATATATAAATGTTATACTCCACTTCCAAAAAGGCAAGTTTCAAAATGTTAACATTAAACCAAAACATTCTCAATGTTTTCCCAACTTAAGACATATATATATAAAGCTCTTAAGTTCAACAATATTACATAATCTAAATACAAGATTACAAATCAGTAAACAAGTCCGGATATTTCTCACGGACTTCCAACTCACGTTCCCAAGTGGCTTCCTCCACTCCGTGATGCTTCCACAAAACTTTCACCAAAGGGATGGTCTTGCCACGCAGGACTTGATCCCGCCTATCCAAAACCGAACCGGTCTCTCCTCATACGAGACATCCTCATCAACAACTAAATCAGTCCAATCCAGTACATGTGACGGATCTGGCTCATACTTCCGAAGCATACTCACATGAAACACATCATGAACTCCGGATAACTGCGGTGGCAAAGCTAAACGATAAGCAGCCTCGCCAATCCTCTCAAGGATCTCAAAAGGCCCAATAAACCGAGGGGACAACTTCCCGCTCTTCCCAAACCTCATCAAACCCCGCTTAGGTGATATCTTCAAAAGACATGATCACCCACCTCAAACATAAAGGTCTCCTCCTACGGTCAGCATAAGATTTCTGACGACTCTGTGCTGTAACAAGCCTCTTACGGATAAGCTCAACTTTCTCCGTCGTTTCCCTCACCAACTCCGGACCCAAAGAGGTGCATCACCCACCTCGGCCCAACAAACAGGAGATCTACACGGTCGGCCATACAAGGCCTCAAACGGTGCCATACCAATACTAGACTGAAACTGTTGTTGTAGGCAAACTCCACTAATGGTAAGTGCCTCTCCCACGACCCACTAAAGTCGAGAACACAACCCCGAAGCATATCCTCAAGGATCTGAATAGTACGCTCGGACTGCCCGTCAGTCTGAGGATGATAAGCCGTGCTAAGGGTCAACTTAGTGCCTAAAGCACTCTGCAAACTCTGCCACAACCTGGCAGTGAAACGAGGATCTCTATCTGAGACGATCGTCACTGGGACCCCGTGCAACCTCACTATATCCCGAACATACAACTCAGCAAGATGATCTACTGAATCTCTAACACGCATAGGAATGAAGTGCGCTGACTTCGTCAACCGGTCTACAACCACCCAAATGGCATCACTACCCCGCTGAGTCCTCGGAAGACCCACAACGAAGTCCATAGTGACATGCTCCCACTTCCACTCGGCAATAGGCAAGGGTTGCAACAAACCCGCTGGCCTCTGATGCTCGGCCTTCACTTGCTGACAAGTAAGGCACCTAGATACGAAAGCTGCCACATCTCTCTTCATACCCCGCCACCAGAACTGGCGACCCAAATCCCGATACATCTTAGTACCTCCCGGATGCACCGCAAGGCGCGAATGATGAAACTCTCGGAGTACCTCCTCTCGGCAAGACTCCGGCACAAACAACGGTCTCGGTATCTCACACTCAGGTCGGGATACACCGTCAAACCCTTTTCAACCTTCCCATTGGAAATCTTCTCTCGGAGAGATTCTACCTCAAGATCACCCCTCTGAGCCTCTAACACTCGAGTCACAAGTGTAGGCTGTGCAACAACAGAAAACAAGGCCGCAGCCTCTACGGATTCGCCCAGATGCAAATCAAACTCCCCAACTGCACCCAACATCTCCCACTCCCGGATGGCTATACTAGCTAAGTCACCAACAGATTTCCTACTAAGGGCATCGGCCACAACATTGGCCTTCCCCGGATGATAGTGCAACTCGAAGTCATAATCCTCAATGAACTCCATCCACCTCCTCTGCCTCAAATTCAAGTCTTTCTGTGTGAACAGATATTTCAGACTCTTATGATCCGAGAATACCTCGAACCTCTCACCATAAAGATAATGCCTCCAAATCTTCAAGGCAAATATCACAGCTGCTAACTCTAAATCATGGTGGTAGGGTAATTTTCTCATGAATTTTCAACTGACGTGAACCATAGGCAACCACTTTCCCCTCTTGCATCAACACACAACCCAGACCCTCTCGTGAGGCATCACAATAGACTGCATAACCCAACCCTCTCTCCGGAATAATCAAAACGGAGCGGTGGTCAGTCTAACCTTCAACTCCTGAAACGACTTTTCACAAGTCTCACTCCATACAAATTTGACTCCCTTCCGAGTCAATCTAGTCAACGGTGAAGCTAACCTGGAGAAATCTTCACAAACCGACGGTAATACCCAGCTAATCCCAGAAAACTGCGGATCTCAAACACACTCTTAGGCTGTGCCCAATCTTGCACTGCCTCAGTCTTGGATGTATCAACAGACACCCCTTCCCCAGAAACTACATGGCCTAAGAACTTCACCTCTTCTAGCCAAAACTCACACTTCCCGAACTTAGCATAAAGCTTATGG
Organism: Camellia japonica; assembly: GCA_030407325.1. NCBI lineage: Eukaryota > Viridiplantae > Streptophyta > Magnoliopsida > Ericales > Theaceae > Camellia > Camellia japonica. The sequence continues at coordinate 5,697,811 of JAPPVO010000003.1, forward strand.
GCTCTAAGTAACTCTAGCACCACTCTCAAGTGTGCCTCGTGCTCCTCCTCTGAAGGTGAATAAATCAAAATGTCGTCCACGAAGACGACCACAAAACGATCCAAGAATTCCCGGAAGATCCGGTTCATCAAATCCATAAACACTGCCGGTGCATTGGTGAGCCCAAAGGCATCACCAGAAACTCATAATGGCCATACCGCGTACGGAATGCCGTCTTCGGAATATCCTCCTCCCTGACTCTCAACTGATGATAACCCGATCTCAAATCTATCTTAGAGAAACAACGGGAACCCTTCAACTGGTCAAACAAATCATCAATACGGGCATAGGATACTTATTCTTAACCGTAGCCCGATTCAATTTCCTGTAATCTATACATAGTCTCAAAGCACCACCTTTCTTTTAGCAAAGAGGGCCGGTGCTCCCCACGGCGAAACACTAGGACGGATATAGCCCTTATCTAGCAACTCCTGAGTTGAATCTTCAACTCAACTAACTCGGCTGGGGCAAAACGGTAAGGTGCCATAGAAATCGGCGCCGTGCCGGGCACTAAATCAATAGAGAACTCAATCTCTCGCTGAGGTGGCAAACTAACAAGATCCTCGGGAAAAACGTCCGAATACTCACAGACCACCCTCGGCAACACAATCTGGGTCTCATCACCCTCACTAATCGAAAGACTAGCAAGTAGACCACTAAGCTCACTCCGCCCTCGCGGATCATAACCCGGTGGCAAAACACTACCAACCCGGTCCCCCAGAAAACGAAAACACTCCCCGTTCACGGTACAACAAGTGACCCTCTGACGGTAGCAATCAATAACTGCCCGGTATGACGACAACCAGTCCATACCCAAAATAACATCAAAGCCCTTCATGGGCATAACTACAAAAGAGAAAGGGATTCTATGATCATCGACCTCTATATCACAACCCCTAACACCTTGTTTCAAAATCAACTCACCCCCAAGAGGCGACACTACACAAATAGGAGATGCTAACTGAGCTAACTCCAACTCCAAAATAGATGCAAATGCAGCAGACACAAAGGAATGAGATGCACCCGTATCAATCAGAACACTAGCAACTGAATTGCAAAACAAGAAGGTACCTCTCACAACAGACGGAGCCGGTACTAGATCCTGCGCGGTAACAGCATACACGCGCCCAGACGACCTCTGATCAACCTGCTCACCCCTCGGAGCAGTAGACTGCTGCACAGACTGGGACGAAGAAGCCCCCTGATTGGCCCTCGAGGCCTGACCCGACTGAGCTGGCTGCTGACCCTGAGTCTGCCTCAAACCAGATGCACCAGATGTGCCACCCAACTGGGGCAAAACCTCTTCATGTGCCCGGCTGACCGCACTGAACAGAGAGCGGCTGCCTCTACTCTGACTCTGGCTCTGAGATCGAGCCGAAGAAGATGCTGCTCTCTGAACTCCTCCCCTCTGAGGACAAACTGGAGACTTGTGACCCAGCTGGCCACACTTGAAGCAAGTGATGTCTCCCTGACTGCCTTTCCCTGAACTAGCACTCGGCACAGGAAAAGTAGACCTAGAGAAGCTACTCTGAGGCTGCTGAGGAGTGAAACCTCTCTGCCTCCTGCCATCACCCTGACCATCCTGACTCCTCTTGGAGCCTTTCTGCCCTCTTCCTCCTCCCGCATCGCGATCTCAGTATGGGCTGCTGCATCAACCAAACGCCCAAAATCCCTAATCATAGTCGGCACAACTCTTAATTTGAGGCCGCGCCTCAACTTCTTCTCGAACTCTATACACCGACGTTCCTCGGACGCCACTAACTCAGGTGCGAACCTGGACAAACTAGTAAATAAGGCCTCAAACTCAGCCACTGATGAACTATTCTGCTTCAGCTGGCAGAACTGATCTCTCAACGTCTCCTGAACAGCTGGAGACAGGTACTTCTCCTGAAAAGCATTCACAAACGCCTCCCATGTACCTCCAACACGAGCCTTAATGAATTTCCACCACTGACCCGCATCCCCTTTCAGCTGGAAAGATGCCAAGGTCACCTTCAACCCCTCGTCTTCGATGCCAAGCATCTCAAACGTTTTCGTTGTCTGTTCGAGCCATTCGTCTGCCTTAAGCGGCTCGCTAGGATCACCTACAAACACGTCCGGTTGAGACCGGAAAAACTCCCTCTTCAGAAAAGAAGGCCCTGCATCTGCAGCAACTACCGGGGCTGGAACTACCTGGGCTGGATTCGCAGCCCTCAGAATGTCAACTGACGCCTGAAATGCCCCTGCTATCTCTTGGGCCAAAGCGCCCAAAACGGCTGTCCTACTGGCTCGGCCACATTGGCCTGGCCAACACCCTCCTGAACTGCCGGAATCTCCTCCGGTATAGGCACTTCCTGCCTAGCCTGTCTACCGCGCCTACCGCGACCTCGTCCTCGTCCTGACATCCTATTAAAGGAAACAAAGACGTTAGCACATTAATAAATGTGCCGAAGCTAAACACTCACGTCCTAATGCATTGGACAACAATAAATCACACCACGTAAGCACATAATCACATAAGCACCTACGAATTTCATTCCTGGATAATGATAGTCCCAAAGGGTTACTATAGTTCCGGTTGGAAGCAGCATTGATCAAGTGCCTTTCCAACAAGACTACTAGAAACTCAAGGATCCAATCAATATCTAGAAACTACATTCCATACCCACATAATCACATAAACATGTTATCATATAAGCATGCAATCATTACACTAAGTCTCTATCAAACGAGACGAACCCATTGTGATACTAATCACTTCCCACGTACCCAAAGTATTCAAACCCGGTACGCTCTGATACCAAGTTGTAACGCCCTCAAAATAAACCCATAATAGATAATATAAACATGCATTATTATATTAAAACAATAATATAAATCCATCCATCAGAGTAATATGAAATAAACATCAGAATAAATGCCCTACGGGCTTACATCTTGCCAAGCCAAACTTGGATTAAAACATATAAATGGAGTAGGAAATCCCTACCTCGAAGAAATAACTCAAAAAGGAGAAGATGAAGATGATAGCCCAAACTCCAAAGTGCTCCAAATCAACAACCGTTCAAATTAAATGGAAGCCCTCGACCCACTCTACCTTTTTAATGAAGGAACTAGGTTAAATACTCACTCTAAATAGATGAAACCTAGGAGAGAAGATGAGTAGGGAGAGAGAGAACTCGTAATCTAGGGTTTGGAATCTGAAAGAAGATGAAAAACTGATTAAAAACCCGCTGCTGCCTATATAAACTGAACAGGTCCGCTCGAGCGTACAAAACACCGCTCGAGCGTAAAGAACAAAAACAAGGTCCGCTCGAGCTCATAGGCAACCGCTCGAGCGTAGAACTCTCACCTGCAGAAGTTTTGCAGGGACCAAAAAATGCTGGAAGAGTGTAAATCCCGCTCGAGCGCAGAAATGTCCGCTCGAGCGGAAAAGGCTAAAACAGGGCAACCAACATCTAGACCAAGGCTCCACCCAACTGTTCGAAACACTCCCAACACATCCTAAAACTCAATCAAATAGAATTAAAGGATGACAACGACAATAACACAACAACGGAATCTACGGAACATAAGTCCGGATACAATAATCAAAAGGGAAAAGACCGGGGTCACTATATAAATGAAAAAGGAAGTTGAAAAGAAATAAAAAGTTCATTCAAGAAACAACTATACCTTAACGATCTATTTAGAAATTAAATAGAAAAGGAAGTTGAATAGAAAAGGAAATTGAATAAAAATTGAAGTTGAATAAAAATAAAAATGGTAGTTGCATAAAATTAAAAATGGAAGTTCATTCAAGAAACCAATATACTTAACGATCTATTTGGAAATTAAATAAAAAATGAAGTTGAATAGAAAAGGAAATTGAATAAATATTGAAATTGAATAAAATTAAAAATGGAAGTTGCATAAAATTGAAAATGAAAGTTCATTCAAGAAACCACTATACCATAACGATCTATTTGGAAATTAAATAAAAAACGAAGTTGAATAGAAAAGGAAATTGAATAAAAATTGAAGTTGAATAAAAATAAAAATGGAAGTTACATAAAATTTACAATGGAAGTTCATTCAAGAAACCACTATATCTTAACGATCTATTTGGAAATTAAATAAAAATGGAAGTTGAATACAAAAGGAAATTGAATAAAAATTGATGTTCGATAAAAATAAAAATGGAAGTTGTGTAAAATTAACAATAAAAATTCATTCAAGAAACCACTATACCCTAACGATCTATTTAGAAATTAAATAAAAATGGAAGTTGAATTGAAAAGCAAATTGAATAAAAATTGATATTCAATGAAAATAAAAATGGAAGTTGCACAAAATTAACAATAAAAGTTCATTCAAGAAACCACTATACCTTAACGATCTTTCTGGAAATTAAATAAGAAAGGAAGTTGAATAGAAAAAGAAATTGAATACAAATGAAAGTTGAAGAAAAATAAAAATTGAAGTTCATGCAAAAAACCACAATACGTTAACGATCTAGTTGGAAATTAAATAAAAAAGGAAGTTGAATAGAAAGGGAAATTGAATAAAAATGAAAGTTGAGTAAAAATAAAAATGGAAGTTGCATAAAATTAACCATGGAAGTTCATTCAAGAAACCACTATACCTTAACGATCTATTTGGAAATTAAATAAAAAAAGAAGTTGAATAGAAAAGGAAGTAGAATAAAAATGGAAGTTGAATAAAAATAAAAATGGAAGTTGCATAAAATTAAAAATGGATGTTCATTCAGGAAACTACTATACCTTAACGATCTATTTGGAAATTAAATAAAAAAGGAAGATGAATAGAAAAGGAAAGTGAATCAAAATGGAAGTTGAATAAAAATAAAAATGGAAGGTGAATAAAATTGACAATGAAAATTCATTCAAGAAACCAAAATACCTTAACGATCAATTTGGAAATTAAATAGAAAAGGAAGTTGAATAGAAAATGAAATTGAATAAAAATGGAAGTTCATTAATACCTTAACGATCTATTTGGAAACTAAATAAAAAAGGAAGTTGAATAGAAAAGGAAATTGAACGCAAATGAAAGTTGACTAGAAATAAAAATTGAAGTTCATTCAAAAAACCACTATACCTTAACGATCTATTTGGAAATTAAAGAAAAAAAGAAGTTGAATAGAAAAGGAAATGGAATAAAAATTAAAGTCGAATAAAAATAACAATGGAAGTTCATTCAAAAAAGCACTATACCTTAACGTTATATTTGGAAATTAAATAAAAAAGGAAGTTGAATAGAAAAGGAAATTGAATTATTATGGAAGTTGAGTAAAAATAAATATGGAAGTTGCATAAAATTAACAATGGAAGTTCATTCAAGAAACCACTATACCTTAACGATCAATTTTGAAATTAAATAAAAAATGAAGTTGAATAGAAAAGGAAATTGAATAAAAATGGAAGTTGAATAAAAATAAAAATGAAAGTTGCATCAAAATTGAAAACGGAAGTTCATTCAAGAAACCACCATACCTTAACGATCTATTTGGAAATTGAATAAAAAAAAAAAAGTTCTATAGAAAAGGAAATTGAATAAAAATGGAAGTTGCATAAAATTAACAATGAAAGTTCATTCAAGAAATCACTATACCTTAACGATCTATTTGGAAATTAAATAAAAAAGGAAGTTGAATAGAAAAGGAAATAGAATAAAAATGGAAGTTGAATAAAAATAAAAATGCAAGTTGCATAAAATTAAAAATGGAAGTTTATTCAAGAAACCACTATACCTTGACGATATATTTGAAAATTAAATAAAAAAGGAAGTGGAATAGAAAAGGAAATTGAATAAAAATGGAAGTTGCATAAAATTAACAATAAAACTTCATCCAAGAAACTACTATACCTTAACGATCTATTTGGAAATTAAGCAAAAAAAGGAAGTTGAATAGAAAAAGAAATTGAATACAAATGGAATTTGCATAAAAATAAAAATAGAAGTTCATTGAAGAAACCACTATACATTAACGATTTATTTGGAAATTACATAAAAAAGGAAGTTGAATACAAAAGGAAATTGAGTAAAAATTGAAGGTGAATAAAAATAAAAAAGGAATTTGAATAAAATTAACAATGGAAGTTCATTCAAGAAACCACTATACCTTAACGATCTATTTGGAAACAAAACAAAAGTGGAAGTTGAATACAAAAGGAAATTGAATAAAAATTGATGTTCAATAAAAATAAAAATGGAAGTTGCATAAGATTAACAATAAAAGTTCATTCTAGAAACCACTATACCTTAACAATCTGTTTGGAAATTAAATAAAAATGGAAATTGAATACTAAATGAATTGATTAAAAATTGATGTTCAGTAAAAATAAAAATGGAAATTGCATAAAATTAACAATAAAAGTTCATTCAAGAAACCACTATACCTTAACGATCTATCTGGAAATTAAATAAAAACGGAAGTTGGATAGAAAAGGACATTGAAAACAAATGAAAGTTGAATAAAAATAAAAATTGAAGTTCTTTCAAAAAAACCACTATACCTTAACGATCTATTTGGAAATTAATTAAAAAAGGAAGTTGAATAGAAAAGGAAATTGAATAAAAATGGAAGTTGAGTAAAAATAAAAATGGAAGTTGCAAAAAATTATCAATGTAAGTTCATTCAAGAAACAACTATACCTTAACGATCTATTTGTAAATAAAATAAAAAAGGAAGTTGAATAAAAATAAAAATGGAAGTTGCATAAAATTAGAAACGGAAGTTCATTCAAGAAACCACTACACCTTAATGATCTATTTGGAAATTAAATAAAAAAAAAAAGTTGAATAGAAAAGGAAATTGAATAAAAAAGGAAGTTGAATAAAAAAAATGGAAGTTGCATAAAATTAATAACGGAAGTTCATTCAAGAAACCACTATACCTTAACGACCTATTTGGAAATTAAATAAAAATGGAAGTTGAACAGAACAGGAAATTGAATAAAAAAGGAAGTTGAATAAATATAAAAGAGGAAAGTTCATTAATACCTTAACGTTCTATTTGGAAATTAAATAAAAAAGGAAGTTTAATACAAAAGTAAATTGAATAAAAATTGAAGTTGAATAAAAATAAAAATAGAAGTTTCATAAAATTAAAAGTGGAAGTTCATTGAAAAACAACTATACCATAACGATCTATTTTGACATTGAATAAAAAAGGAAGTTGAATAGAAACGTAAATTGAACAAAAATGGAAGTTGAATGAAAATAAAATTGGAAGTTGCACAAAATTAACAATGGAAGTTCATTCAAGAAACCACTATACCTTAACGATCTATTTGGAAATTAAATAAAAAAGAAGTTGAATAGAAAAGGAAATTGAATAAAAATAAAAATGGAAGTTGCATCAAAATTGAAAATGGAATTTAATTCAAGAAACCACTGCACCTTAACGATCTATGTGGAAATTGAATAAAAAAAGAAGTTGAATAGAAAACGAAATTTAATAAAAATGGAAGTTGAATAAAAATAAAAATGAAAGTTGCGTAAAATTAACAATGGAAGTTCATTCAAGAAACCAATATACCTTAACGATCTATTTGGAAATTTCAAAGTAAGGTGGGGACACCCTTTCTGAATTAGCTTATAGGCCTTAATGGACGAAATCAAGTAATGTGGGGACACTACCCCTTTACCCTGGAAAATAACCTCGGCTTGGTTTGGGGTTTCAGTGTGACATTCTTCGAAACACAATTAATAGATGCATGATTCGTTACTAACCAGTCCATTCCCAATATAACATCGAAGTGAGTCATGCTTAATGGCATCAAATCAACTAATAATTCTACACCCTCAATCACCACAACACACGCCCTATATATGGATGTAACAATCATAGTTCCCCCAGATGGAGTAGATACAGATAGCACATAATCGAGGGATTCTAACGGTCTATTCAACTTCTCGGCAAATTTAACAGATACAAATGAATGTGTAGAGCCCGAATCAATCAAGATGTATGCAAATTGAGAGTATACCTGACACTACTGTTTCAGCATTCTGGGTGTCTCCTGGCACTAGAGCAAAAACTCTGCCCTGTCTCATCTGTGTCCTTCCGACGTTGCTTCCGTGTGCAGAGCCCGAGGTGCTCCCATTTTTCTTACCATCATCAATCTTTCTCTTCGGACAGTCCTTCATACGGTGACCTATCTCGCCACATTCAAAGCAGGCTCCTGTCGCCCAACGACAAACCCCGAGATGCGGCTTCCCACAACTCGCACACGTCGGCTTAGCATTACCATCCCGATTTGAGTTGCTGGAACTGTCCATATTCGCCTTCTTCTTGGCATTAAACGGCATTCGGCGACTCTCGTAGTTCTGTCTCTTCCTCTGGCTCTCTCCTGAATTTTGATATCGGTTTAAGTTAGCTTCTGCCAGAATGCCTTGTCTAACACTTCGGCGTAAGTCGGCATATTGAGCATGTTGACTCGATCCTGTATCGGCCCACGCAGTCCACTTTCAAACTTCCTAGCTTTCCTATATTCGTCACTGACCATATGGGGCGCGTATCTCGCCAATTCGGTAAAAGCACGGTCGTATTCTGCCACTGCCTTGTTGCCTTGCGTCAGAGCCTGAAACTCCGTGGTCTTGCGGTCTCGGATGCTAAGGGGAAAATGCTTGTTGTAAAATAGCTCCAAAAATCTTGCCCAAGTTAAACCAGGATTAACTTCTTCTGATCATCATCCACCATCTTCGAGCGTCGTCGTCTAAAGTGAATGCAGCCAATGTCACCTTCTGAACGTCGGTGCTGGGAAAGATCTCGAATAGCTTCTCCATTTCCAAAACCCACGCCTCGGCCTTCATCGGCTCTATACCCCCAGAGAATCTCGGCGGTTTCATCTTCTTAAACTCCCTAATCAAGTCGATCATGCCGTCCCCATACAAGGCTGGCTGCGGAGGAACTTGCGGCACTGGAGGAGGTGGAGGCGGAGCTGCATGTCGGCCATTCGTCTGTTCGGCCTGGGTAGATGTAGCACTAGCATTCTGTTGCCTCATTTGTCTCAACTCACAGGTTAAACCTTCAACTAGTCTTTCTAGTCTGTCCAGTCTATCCTCTGATTGGTCTCGGCCAACTGGTGGTCTACCTCTCCTCATAATGCTATGAGTATGCAAAATGCAACTTTAAAACAAACTGGACCAGAAATCGTGTATGCAAATAACAAATAGTCATGCCGAGATGATGCACACCTTGTCAAATAGCAAGCAATATGATGCAATCCTAACATCTTTCTAAGGGAAATCATATGCTCTTTAGGACTCAAAGTGTGTGAATAACGTACTGTGAGAAACTTGTGCTCTGATACCAATCTGTCACGACCCCATTCCGCCCCTAGTAGAATGGTGCCGTGATGGCCAGTAATCCGAGATTACCGAAGGCCAACTTTCAAAATTCACACACAAATAGAGTACACATATGGGGCTTACAAAAGCGGAAGCAATAAATTAAAAGCTAAGTAGTCCATAAGAGCAGTGTATAAGTCAAATGGAATGGCATACATCTTTACATAACTTTAATACAACAAGACGAAATACAAAAATACATCTTGACCAAAAGGCTTCTCAGCCATCAAATAAAATACAGTGAAATACAACTAAGGAGCATGATCTTCAAGATGCTGCAAAAGTGCAAAATCCAAAACAAGTGGCAAGTACATCTAGGCGTCACCGCCGTCCTGCTCGTCACCTACATATATATATAGAGAGAGGGGTGAGCTTGGATACTCAGTGAATGGTATGAATAATAAAGGGGTTTGCATGACTGATATTCAAGATCTTTATCAAATGATACATAACATAATTAGTGCAAATCAAGGGATGAACCAAGTCCCTGTAGCAAATCTTTCAAGCTTCAAGGGATGCTTACTAGCATCAATATAGTACAAGTGATGACATTTCGAACAAACAAACCCACGCGATAAACCGTCAGTGGCAAGACAAGGCAAGACAAGGGAGATATCTCAAATCAATGGTGCAGTTGCATTATAGTCCCCTGGCACTAAGGACTTGTGCTACAAATGTTTATAGTCCCTTAGCACGTACGGACTTCCAAATTTTTGTGCTACAAATGCTTATAGTCCCCTAGCACGTACGGACTTCCAAATTTTGTGCTACAAATGCTTATAGTCCCCTAGCACGTACGGACTTTCAAGATTGTGCTGCAAATGCTTAGAGTCCTCCAGCACGTAAGGACTTTCCAAGAATGTCATCAAAACAAGATATAATACTTGATATACAAAATAGGAATAATCATTCATGCCTACAAATACTTTCCAAAACAAAGCAAAACAAGGCTTTTATCAAAACATTGTAACATAGCTGTATTAAAAATACCACTCACATAGTTCTTCAAACGTCGGGGTCAAGGCAAGTCCAAGTCCTACAAACACATGGCAAAGTCTGCTGAATGCACTTCCAAACAAGTTTCACATGCATACAGATGATCTCGGCATTCTCCAAAAACTAAGTCAAATCAAAATGAAACACCGTTCCTCATCTCGGGAAAACATGCTGGGCACCAACCAGGTCTAGGCCGAGGTTCCACACCTCCTCGCCGAGGTGTGGTCCCGAGGGCCACATTCAAGGATATGAAGTCGGGAAAATCTGGGTTTTCCTCTGCTGAGAAACATGAAGAACATGAACATGAACATGAAGAACAAGAAAAACATGAATGCTCAATCACAACTTGTTATTTCAAAATCTGGGATTTTCATGCTATGAGTTCGAAAACATGGACCTGGGTACCCATACTTGAAGATCTTATGAAAACAACCACAAAAACATGGAACTTGTTACAAACTTTCGGATCAAACAAGGCTTTCCTTCAAGAACACATGAATATCATATTCTCTTTCTAAAACCGAACTTCAAAGCAATGCATGGCTTTCAAAACATGCTCGATCATGCAATGCAGCTAGATGAACAATAAGAACAACAAGAGTAGATCAAAATTCTAACCTCAAAATGTGAATCCAAGGGTTTGATCTCTAAGAATCAAGCTCGAAAGTCTACTCTCTCACTCTAAAACTTCTTCCTTCTTTTCCTAGAGCTTCTCTCTCCTCAAGAACAAGACATATAACAAATGATACATTTCTAGGTCTGCTGGCTGACTTAACACTCAGCTAGGACACGTGGCATCGGCTGGTTGGTTCTACTCAAAAAGGTGACTGAGTGAAAAGACAAGACTATGACAAAGTGTGTTCAACAAGCTAGGCGGCAAGGGCACTCCGGCAAGTAGTGACATCGGCTAATAACAAGGCTTTGGCAAGCAAAGGACAATGACCTCGGCTAGAAAGGACAACACTTGGCCTAGCTGTGCCACACCTCGGCCTAGATGCGCCACACCTCGGTCTAGGTCGTACCAATCCAGGAGCAAGATCACTCAGGTTCAAGGGTAACATCTCGGCCTAGATAATACACATCTCGGCCTTGGTGGTGAACACCTCGGCCTAAATAGTGACATCTCGGCCAACATGTTAGGGCAGGGGTGGAGGCCAACCAGAAAAAGGGTTTCAAGGTAGTTCTGGGCTTAAGGTGACCTCGGCTTGGATTAGTCTAGGCTAACCACACACCAAACAAGGAACAAAGCATGCAAATAACACTTAAGCAAAACAAAGACAAGATCTGAAATGCAAGCTTAACAGGACAGAATCATATAAATGCATATGAATATGGTTAGGACAGTGTGAGGGTTATTACAATCTATCTGGAAATTAAATAAAAAAGAAAGTTGAATAGAAAAGGAAATTGAAGAAAAATTGAAGTTGAATAAAAATAAAAATAGAAGTTGCATAAAATTAACAATAGAAGTTCATTCAAGAAACCACTACACCTTAACGATCTATTTGGAAATTAAATAAATAAAGAAGTTGAAGAAAAATAAAATGGAAGTTGCATAAATTTAACAATGGAAGTTCATTCAATAAACCGCTATACCTTAACGATCTATTTGGAAATTAAATATAAAAAAAAAAGTTGAATAGAAAAGGAAATTGAATAAAAATGGAAGTTCAATAAAAATAAAAATGGAAGTTGCAAAAAATTAAAATGGAAGTTCATTCAAGAAAACCACTAAACCTTAACGATATATTTGAAAATTAAATTAAAAAATAAGTTGAATACAAAAGAGAATTGAATAAAAATTGAAGTCGAATAAAAATAAAAATGGAAGTTACATAAAATTGACAATGGAAGTTCATTCAAGAAAACACTATACCTTAACGATCTATTCGGAAATTAAATAAAAAAATGATGTTGAATAGAAAAAGAAATTGAATAAAAATAGAAGTTAAATAAAAATCAAAATGGAAGTTCATTCAAAAAACCACTATATGTTAACGACCTATTTGGAAATTAAATAAAAAAGGAAGTTGAATAGAAAAGGAAATTGAATAAATATTGAAGTTGAATAAAAATAAAAATGGAAGTTGCATAAAATTAACAATGGAAGTTCATTCAAGAAACCACTATACCTAAACAATCATTCGGAAATTAAATAAAAAGGAAGTGAAACAGAAAGGAAATTGAATAAAAATGGTAGTTGAATAAAAATAAATATGGAAGTTCATTCAACAAACCACTATACCTTAACGATCTATTTGGAAATTAAATAAAAAAAGAAGTTGAATAGAAAAGGAAAATAATTAAAAGTTGAAGTTGAATAAAAATAAAAATGAAAGTTTATTCAATAAGCCACTACACATTAAGGATCTACTTGGAAATTAAATATAAAAGGAAATTGAACAGAAAAGAAAATTGAATAAAAATGGAAGTTGACTAAAAATAAAAAAGGCAGTTGCATAAAATTAAAAATGGAAGTTCATTCAAGAAACCACCATATCTTAACGATCTATTTGGAAATTAAATAAAAAGGAAGTTGAATAGAATTGGAAATTGAATAAAAATAGAAGTTGAATAAAAATAAAAATGGAAATTGCATAAAATTAAAAATGGAAGTTCATTCAAGAAACCACTATACGTGAACGATCTATTTGGAAATTAAATAAAAAAGGAAGTTGAACAGAAAAGGAAATTGAATAAAAATGGAAGTTGAATAAAAATAAAAATGGAAGTTGCATAAAAATAACAATGGAAGTCCATTCAAGAAACCACTATGCCTTAACGATTTATTTGGAAATTAAATAAAAAAGGAAATTGAATGGAAAAGGAAATTGAATAAAAATGGAAGTTGAATAAAAATAAAAATGGAAGTTCATTCAAGAAAGCACTATACCTTAGCGATCTACTTGTAAATTAAATAAAAAAGGAAATTGGATAGAAAAGAAAATTGAATAAAAATGGAAGTTGAATAAATATAACAATGGTAGTCGCATAAAATTAAAAATGGAAGTTCATTTAAGAAACCACTATATCTTAAAGATCTACTCGAAAATTAAACAAAAAATGAAGTTGAATAGAAAAGGAAATTGAATTATACGGAAGTTGCATAAAATTAACAGTGGAAATTCATTTAAGAAACCACTATACCCTACCGACCTATTTGGAAATTAAATAAAAAACGAAGTTGAATAAAAATAAATATGGAAGTTGCATAAATTTAACAATGGAAGTTCAATAAGGAAACCACTATACCTTAACAATCTATTTGGAAAATAAATAAAAAAAGAAATTGAATAGAAAAAAAAATTGAATAGAAATGGAAGTTGAACAAAAATAAAAATGGAAGTTGCATAAAATTAAAATGCATGTTCAGTCAAGAAACGACTATATCTTAATGATCTATTTGCAAATTAAATAAAAAAGGAAGTTGAATGGAAAAGGAAATTGAATAAAAATGGAAGTTAAGTAAAAATAAAAATGGAAGTTGCATATAATTAAAAATGGAAGTTCATTCAAGAAACCACTATACCTTAACGATCTATTTGGAAATTAAATAAAAAAGGAAGTCGAATAGAAAAGAAATTGAATAAAAATTTAAGTTGATAAAAAATAAAAATGGAAGTTGCATAAAATTAACAATAGAAGCTCATTCAAGAAACCACTATACCTTAACGATCTATCTGGAAATTAAATAATATAGAAAGTTGAATAGGAAAGGAAATTGAATAAAAATGGATGTTGAATAAAATTAAAAATAGAAGTTGCATAAAATTAACAATGGAAGTTCATTCAAGAAACCACTACACCTTAACGATCTATTTGGAAATTAAATAAAAAACGAAGTTGAATAAAAATAAAAATGGAAGTTGCATAAATTTAACAATGGAAATTCATTCAAGAAGCCACAATATATCTTAACGATCAATTTGGAAATTAAATAAAAAAAGGAAGTCGAATAGAAAAGGAAATTGAATAAAAATGGTAGTTGAATAAAAATAAAAATGTAAGCTCATTCAACAAACCACTATACCTTAACGACCTATTTGGAAAGTAAATAAAAAAGGAAGCTGAATAGAAAAGAAATTGAATAAAAATTGAAGTTGAATAAAAATAAAAATGGACGTCGAATAAAAATAAAAATTGAAATTTTTTCAGGAAGCCACTATACCTTAACGATCTATTTGGAAATTAAATAAAAAAGGAAGTTGAACAGAAAAGGAAATCGGATAAAAATGGAAGTTGAATAAAAATAAAAATGGAAGTTGCATAAAAATAGGAATGGTAGTCCACTCTAGAAACCACTATACCTTAACTATCTATTGAGAAATTAAATGAAAAAGGAAATTGAATAAAAAGAAAGTTGAATAACAATAAAAATGGAAATTGCATAAAATTAAAAATGGAAGTTCATTGAAGAAACCACTATACGTTAACGATCTATTTGCAAATTAAATAAAAAATGAAGTTGAATAGAAAAGGAAATTGAATAAAAATGGAAGTTGAATAAAAATAAAAATGTAAGTTGCATAAAAATAACAATGGAAGTCCATTCAAGAAACCACTATACCTTAACGATCAATTTGGAAATTAAATAAAAAAGGAAATTGAATAGAAAAGGAAATTGAATAAAAATGGAAACTGAATAAGAATAAAAATGGAAGTTCATTCACGAAACAACAATACCTTAACGATCTATTTGGAAATTAAACAAAAAAGGAAACTGAATAGAAAAGGAAATTGAATAAAAATGGAAGTTGAATAAAAATAAAAATGGTAGTGTATAAAAATAAAAATGAAAGTTCATTCAAGAAACCACTATACATTAACGATATATACTTGGAAATTAAATAAAAAATGAAGTTGAATAGAAAAGGAAATTGAATTATATGGAAGTTGCATAAAATTAACAATGGAAGTTCATTCAAGATAGCACTATACCTTAATGACCTATTTTGAAATTAAATAAAAAAGAAAGTTGAATGAAAATAAAAATGAAAGTTGCATAAATTTAACAATGGAAGTTCAATAAAGAAACCACTATGCCTTAACGATCTATTTGGAAATTAAAGAAAAAAAGAAAATGAATAAAAATAAAAATAGAAATTGTATAAAATTAAAAATGGAAGTTCATTCAAGAAACCACTATAACTTAACGTTCTATTAGGAAATTAAATAAAAAATGAAGTTGAATAAAAAAGGAAATTAAATAAAAATGAAAGTTGAGCAAAAATAAAAATGGAAGTTGCATAAAATTAAAAATTGAAGTTCATTCAAGAAACCACTATACCTGAACGATCTATTTGCAAAATAGATATAAAAAAAGGAAGTTGATTAGAAATGAAAATTGAATAAAAATGGAAGTTGAATAAAAATAAAAATGGAAGTTACATATAATTAAAATTGGAAGTTCATTCAAGAAACCAGTATAACTTCACGATCTATTTGGAAATTGAATAAAAAAGGAAGTTGAAAAGAAAAGTAAATTGAAAAAAAAAATGGAAGTTGAATAAAAATAAAAATAGAAGTTGCATAAAATTAACTATGAAAGTTCATTGAAGAAACTACTATAACTTAACGATCTATTTGGAGATTAAATAAAAAAGGAAGTCGAATAGAAAAGGAAAATGAATAAAATTTAAGTTGATAAAAAATAAAAATGGAAGTTGCAAAATTAACAATAGAATTTCATTCAAGAAACCAATATACCTTAACAATCTATCTAGAAATTAAATAAAAAATGAAGTTGAATAGAAAAAGAAAATTGAATGAAAATGGATGTTAAATAAAAATAAAATAGAAGTTGCATAAAATTAACAATGGAAGTTCATTCAAGAAACCACTACACCTTAACAATCTATTAAATAAAAAACGAAGTTGAAAAAAAAAAAATGGAAGTTGCATAAATTTAACAATGGAAGTTCATTCAAGAAACCACAATATATCTTAACGATCTATTTGGAAATTAAATAAAAAAAGAAGTAGAATAGAAAATGAAATTGAATGAAAATGGTAGTTGATAAAAATAAAAATAGAAGCTCATTCAACAAACCACTATACCTTAACGACCTATTTGGAAATTGAATAAAAAATGAAGCTGAATAGAAAAGGAAATTGAATAAAAATTGAAGTTGAATAAAAATAAAAATGGACGTCGAATAAAAATAAAAATGGAAGTTTTTTCAGGAAGCCACTATACCTAAACGATCTATTTGGAAATTCAATAAAAAAGGAAGTTGAACGGAAAAGGAAATTGGATAAAAATAGAAGTTGAATAAAAATAAAAATGGAAGTTGCATAAAAATAGCAATGGTAGTCCATTCAAGAAACCACTATACCTTAACGATCTATTTGGAAATTAAATAAAAAAAGAAATTGAATAGAAAAGGAAATTGAATAAAAATGGAAGTTCAATAAAAATAAAAATGGAAATTGCATAAAAATAAAAATGGAAGTTCATTGACGAAACCACTATACGTTAACGATCTATTTGGAAATTAAATAAAAAAGGAAGTTGAATAGAAAAAGAAATTGAATAAAAATGGAAGTTGAATAAAAATAAAAATGGAAGTTGCGTAAAAAAAACAATGGAAGTCCATTCAAGAAACCACTATACCTTAACGATCTATTTGGAAATTAAATAAAAAAAGAAATTGAATAGAAAAGGAAATTGAATAAAAATTGAAACTGAATAAGAATAAAAATGGAACTTGCATAAAATTAAAAATGGAAGTTCATTCAAGAAACCACTATACGTTAACGGTCTATTTGGAAATTAAACAAAAAAGGAAACTTAATAGAAAAGGAAATTGAATAAAAATGGAAGTTGAATAAAAATAAAAATGGTAGTCGCATAAAAATAAAAATGGAAGTTCATTCAAGAAACAACTATACGTTAACGATATACTTGGAAATTAAATAAAAAATGAAGTTGAATAGAAAAGAAAATTGAATTATGTGGAAGTTGCATAAAATTAACAATGGAAGTTTATTCAAGATAGCACTATACCTTAACGACCTATTTGGAAATTAAATAAAAAAGGAAGTTGAATAAAAATAAAAATGCAAGTTGCATAAATTTAACAATGGAAGTTCAATAAAGAAACCACTATGCCTTACCGATCTATTTAGAAATTAAATAAAAAAGGAAGTTGAATATAAAAAAGAAAATTGAATAAAAATGGAAGTTCAACAGAAAGAAAAATGGGAGTTGCATAAAATTAAAATGGAAGTTCATTCAAGAAACGACTATACCTTAACGATCTATTTGCAAAATAGATAAAAAAAAAGGAAATTGATTAGAAATGGAAATTGAATAAAAATAGAAGTTGAATAACAATAAAAATGGAAGTTGCATATAATTAAAAATGGAAGTTCATTTAAAAAATCACTATACCTTAACGATCTACTTTGAAATTAAATAAAAAAGGAAATTGAATATTAAAGGATATTGAATAAAAATGGAAGTTGAATAAAAATAAAAATGGTAGTCGCATAAAATTAAAAATGGAAGTTCATTCATGAAACCAGTATACCTTAACGATCTACTTGGAAATTAAACAAAAAATGAAGTTGAATAGAAAATGAAATTGAATTATATGGAAGTTGAATAAAATTAACAATGGAAGTTCGTTCAAGAAACCACTATACATTAACGACCTATTTGGAAATTAAATAAAAAAGGAAGTGGAATAAAAATAAAAATAGAAGTTGCATGAATTTAACAATGGAAGTTAAATAAAGGAACCACTATATGTTAATGATCGATTTTGAAGTTAAATAAAAAGGAACTTGAATAGAAAAGAAAACTGAATAAAAATGGAACTTGAACAAAAATAAAAATGGAAGTTGCAAAAAATTAAAATGGAAGTTCATTCAGGAAACGACTATACCATAACGATCTATTTGGAAATTAAGTAAAAATGGAAGTTGAATAGAAAAGGAAATTGAATAAAAATTGTTCTTCAATAAAAATAAAAATGGAAGCTGCATAAAATTAACAATAAAAGTTCATTCCAGAAACCACTATACCTTAACGATCCATCTGGAAATTAAATAAAAAAGGAAGTTGAACAAAAACGGAAATTGAGTAAAAATGGAAGTTGAATAAAAATAAAAATGTAAGTTGCATAAAATTAAAAATGGAAGTTCATTGAAAAAACCACTATACCTTAACGATCTACTTGGAAATTAAATAACAAAAGAAGTGGAATAGGAAAGGAAATTGAATAAAAATTGATGTCGAAAAAAAATATAAATTTAAGTTCCATAAATTTAAAAATGGAAGTTCATTCAAAAAACCATTATATCTTAACGATCTACATAGAAATTAAATAAAAAAAGGACGTTTAATAGAAAAAGAAATTGAACAAAAATGGAAGTCGAATAAAAATAAAAATAGAAGTTGCATCAAAATTGAAAACGGAAGTTCATTCAAGAAGCCACTATACCTTAACGATCTATTTGAAAATTAAATAAAAAAGGAAGTTGAATAGAAAAAAAAAATTGAATAAAAATTGAAGTTGAATAAAAACAAAAATGGAAGTTGCATAAAATTAAAAATAGAAGTTTATTCAAGAAACCACTATACCTTAACGATCTATTTGGAAATTAAATAATAAAGGAAATTGAATAGATAAGAAAATTGACTAAAAATGGAAGTTGAATAAAAATAAAAATGAAAGTTGCATATAATTAAAAGTGGAAGTTCATTTAAGAAACCATTATACCTTAACGATCTACTTGGAAATTAAATAAAAAAGGAAATTGAATATAAAAGGATATTGAATAAAAATGGAAGTTAAATAAAAATAACAATGGAAGTTGCAAAAAATTAAAAATGGAAGTTCATTGAAGAAACCACTATACCTTAACGATCTATTGCGAAATTTAATAAAAAAGAAAGTCGAATAGAAAAGGAAATAGAATAAAAATAAAAATGAAAGTTGCATAAAATTAACAATAGAAGTTCATTTAAGAAACCACTACGCCTTAACAATCTATCTGGAAATTGAATAAAAAAGAAATTTGAATAAAAAAGGAAATTGAATAAAAATCAAAGTTGAATAAAAATAAAAATGGTAATGGCATAAAATTAACAATGAAAGTTCATTCAATAAAGCACTATACCTTAACGATCTATTTGGAAATTAAATAAAAATGGAAGTCGAATAGAAAAGGAATTGAATAAAAATTTAAGTTGAATAAAAACAAAAATTCAAACTCCCTGCTCGAGCGGAGGAACAAAAACAAAGGGTCACGCTCGAAGCGTCTGAAGACCTTCAGCCAAAAGTACTGGGAGGTGGAAAATTACGCTCGAGCGTCAAAACACCCGCTCGAGCGGAGAAGCAACAACGAAGGGCCCGCTCAAGCGTCAAAAGCCCTGCTCGAGCGTGAAGGCCAAAATCTGGGCATCAACTCTAGGTTTCAAAACACAACCAACCTGCTTCAAACCTGCCCAACACAACCCAAGACTCAAATACAAAGAGTAAGGGAAGGAAAATGAGAATGAGACAACAACAACCACGGAACCACGTCCGGAATACAATATACAATGGAAAGGAAAACCGGGATCGCTATAACTCACACCTAGGCTAAGCATCGTATCTCACCTTGGCCTACCTTGCGTGATCACTTGCACCTTAGTCTATCTTGCATGCACACCTAGGCTAACCACTGCACACCTAGGCCGACCATGGTACACCCTTGCCGGCACCTTGTAACACCTTGGCAGGCAGCTGCACACCGAAGCCTAGGTAACCACACCTCGGCCAAGAGGTGTGGGACCTCGGCCAAGACCTCCTGAGTTCACTCAACTAGGTCATTTTAGCCTAAATCATCTCTGTGCATCCATTCCAAGACCTGGTTGGTACCCAACATGTTTTCCCTAGATGAAAAACAGTGATTTAACTCCCAGCATGTTTTACTTTGTCTTGACTTGGTTTTGGAAAGAAATGTCGGGATCATTTTCATTCATGAAAAGCTTGTTTTAAGAATGCATTGCATAGCCATCTTTGAGCATTCTTTCTTGTCTTCTTGAAATGCATTCAACAGACTTTGCCATGTATTTGTAGGTCTTGGATTCTTGCCTTAATCCCTACACCCGAAGAGCTATGTGAGTGGTATTTTTAATAAAACTATGTTATAAAGTTTTGATAAAGCTTTGCTTCATTTCGTTTTGGAAAAGTATTTGTCTAAGTATGAATGATTATCCCTAGTTTTGTATCAAGTATTATCTTGTTTTGATGACATTCTTGGAAAGTCCTCCCATGCTAGGGGACTCTAAGCTCATGTAGCACCATGTTTGAGAGATCTCTGCCATCGACGGTCTTGTACGGGTGGATTTGTCTAATCGATTCCGGGTCGATTATTCCCTTGTTTTGTCCAGAATGTCATCCCATGTATTATGTAGATGTTATTAAACATCCCAAGAAGATTTGAAAGATTTGATTGATGAACTTGATTCATCCCATGTTTTGTTACAAGCTACGATATGTATTGTTTTGATAAAGATCTCGGATGTAACGCCCTCAAAATAATACATATAAACCCACAATCTTGACATGCATAGACATAAGAGAATAAAGCATATTTCCATTCATCAGAGTATTTAGTACAAAAGTATTACATGTTGACAACAAAAGTAAATGCCCTACGGGCTTACAACTTTCCAAGTCAACACTTCGGTTCAACAAAAGAAGAGTTCTAACTCTTTATACAAATAAGCCCTTGGCTTGAATCTACATGTAATACACAAAATATAACAACAAAAATTCTTCCGCCTCTAAGCCTCCTAAGCTACGTCCTTGGAGGTGGCATGTCACCTGTACTTCAAAATGATGTCCCATATAGGGTGAGCCAATGCCCAGTAGAGATATACTAAACCAATTATGAGAAATAACTAAAATATTAGCATTCGATAAATGATCAACACTTCGGAACCAACTTACAACCCAATACAGTTCCATGACAATTATGTCCATGTTTCAATCCACTATCCTTTACTTAACCAATTCAATTCATAAATATGGCTCAGAACCTACCAAACAATTAGATGAGATAACAACTCATATAACAACACTTCCAATAACCACAATTTAATGAGACTATGGCTCATATAAAAACACTTCAATACTTTAACACTTCATATTTTGAATGATACACAGATTTGCTGTATCAGTGGAGTCCATCCCATATCTCCTCCCAAACAGGTTTGAGAGTCCATCCCCTATCTCCTCTCAAACCATGGAGTACATCCCCTATCTCCTCCCAAACAACATACATGTACAATGTATTTAAACACTTATCATATACAATGATCAATCAATATACACATTTGCTGTATTATTCCAACCGTCATATTCAATGACATATTCAATGTGATTAGTTTCAGTTTTTCCTAATCATCATATAGTGTCTACAACAATCAAGACTATCCTCCACCGATAGCCCAAAGCAGTAATCTCTAAGCAGATAATATAATTATCAAACAGATAAAATAACAACAATTTCATAGGTGAGTGATTAAATTATCCAACTACACCATTTAATCCCATAATTTCTCAATTCCATGATTCTCAACTCAATTTCACATTTTCCCAAATTAATTATTCAACATAATTAGGGCATTTTTCCCCTTTTCTCAAATATTGATCCTAAGACCAAATTTCACCAATTTAACTCATAAACTCATATTCCCAAGGCCTTATATGCACATGGAGCTTTAAAAACAAAACCCCTCTTTTATAAATTGCACATCAAACCCTAACTTTTCCCAAAATTACCAAACAACACCATTTACTCCAAATGACTAAATTTTATGTTAAAACCCATAGAAAGGAGTAGGTTATCCATACCTCGAAATGAAGAGACCAAATGGAGAAGATGATGAAAACTCAAAGTGCTCTAAATCCACAAATTTTCAGATTAAAGTGAAGCCCACGCCACCCTCTATCTTTCTTACAAAGAGATTAGGGTAGAAACACTCTAGAAATAGATGAAACCCTAGAGAGAAGGTATATAGAGAGAGAAGGAGCAGCTGGTCTAGGGTTTGTATAAAAGAAGATGATGAAAAAGTGAAGTATAACCCCCTGCTGCCAACTGATATACTCGAGGCTTGCTCGAGTAAAGGAGTGGTCGCTCGAGCGACCAGACACAAAGAAACCTCGCTCGAGAAACCTCGCTCGAGCGAAGAAAGCCAACAAATCGAAGCTTCAGGTCTGCAATCCAAAAGCATGCTCGAGCGAAGAAAAGCTCGCTCGAGTGAAGAAACTCAAAACATAGACCTCGCTTGCTCAAGCGAAGGAAAGCTCGCTCGAGCCAAGAATTGCACCCTTCAGGTCCAGAACCAGACGCAGACGCAAGCTCGAGCGCAAGCCTTCTCGCTCGAGCCACCAGGCACAAAACTCAACTCTCGCTCGAGTGAAGAAACCTTGGCTCGAGCAAAGGAACCAAAACACAGAGCGCGCTCAACCGACAAAAGCCTCGCTTGAGCGAAGGAGCAAAAATCTGGGCAGCAACTATTGGTTTAAACTCACTACCAACCTGTAACACGCCTGCCCAATACATCCCAAAATTCGAATACAAGGAATTAAAGGACAGAAACAAGATATACACACAACCAACACCGCGGAACCTAAGTCCGGAATACAACAACCAATGGAGGGAAAACCGGGATCGCTATAACCTCCCCCCCCCCTTAAGGAATTTCGTCCCCGAAATTAGTTACAAGTTTCAAAACATGTTTTTCTCAATTCTCAACAATATCATAATACAATATTCAACATCTTGACCCATTACCGGTCATCCCATCTCTTTTCAAGAGGCAATCTACAACACAATTCATTATGTATTATCAACATGCTTTTCTTTGAATTTCAACAAGTTTCAATATCATATTCCACAATTCTATAACATATTCAATGTTAATAACACAATTGCCTTTCTACAACACATTTAACATCCACAATGTCAAATTTAAACTTCCATTTTCAAGGCACATTCCATAATACTTCCATAAACCGAAACATATACAATGTTTTACAACTTAAGACACATTCAATGCTCTTAAAGTTTATTAACAAAATAGAATTTCCAATACATGATTAAACATTAACAAACAAGTTCGGATATTTCTCACAGACTTCCAACTCGCATTCCCAGTGCCTTCCTCAACCCCGTGATGTTTCTATAAAACTTTTACCAAGGGAATGGTCTTGCCTCGCAAGGCTTGATCCCGCCTATCCAAGACTTGCACCGGTCTCTCCTCATACAAGGCATCCTCATCTATCTTTAAGCCGGTCCAATCCAATACATGCGACGGATCCAGCTCGTACTTCCGAAGCATACTAACATGAAACACGTCATGCACCCCGGACAACTGTGGCGGCAAAGCCAAATGGTAAGCAACCTCGCCAATCCTCTCAAGGATCTCGAAAGGGCCAATAAACCTAGTGGACAACTTCCCACTCTTACCAAACCTCATCAAACCCCGCCTAGGTGATATTTTCAGAAAGACGTGATCACCCACCCCAAATACCAAAGGCCTCCTCCTACGGTCGGCATAACACTTTTGACAACTCTGGGTTGTAACAAGTCTCTTACGGATAAGCTCAACTTTCTCCGTCGTCTCCCGAACCAACTCCGGGCCCAACAAAGGTGCATCACCCACCTCGGCCCAACACACTGGAGACCTACACAGTCGGCTATACAAGGCCTCAAACGGTGCCATACCAATACTTGATTGGAAACTGTTGTTGTAGGCAAACTCCACCAAGGGCAAGTGCCTCTCCTATAGCGATCCTGGTTCTTCCTCCTTTGATTGTTGTATCCGGACTTAGGTTCCGTGGAGTTGGCTGTGGTATATGTCTTGTTGTTATCTTTTAATTCCATATATTTGGGTTTTAGGATGTGTTGGGCGTGTTTCGAACAGGTTGGTTGAGCCTTGGTTCCTTTTCTTGTTGCCCAATTTTTTGGTGGTCCGCTCGAGCGGATCCCTTCGCGCTCGAGTGGAGTTTGCACACTTCCAGCATTTTGTGTCTCTGCAAAAGTACTGCAGGTTTGTTTTTCACGCTCGAGCGGGTGTTCAATGTCTGTAAAAATACTGGAAGAGGGTAATCTACGCTCGAGCGGGTTTCTCCTTTGCGCTCGAGCGGGTGTGTTTTACAGTTGTGTCTTGGCGCTCGAGCGGGTATTTTTCCGCTCGAGCGGGTCCAGTTCTTGTGCTTGACACTCGAGCGTCCTATTCTCCGCTCGAGCGGACTAGTCGTATATTAGATGGCAGTTGGGTGATTTTAAATCACTTTTCACACTTTCTTTCTCTCTCTTACTTTTCAAAACGTCCATTAGAAAGCACCTCACTCTAAAATTTCAACTTCTCTCTAGGGTTTGATCTTGTTTGAGTGATCTACCCTCTTAGTGTCTTTGTAAGAAGTGTAGAGCTTGGCTTAGGCTACCTATCAATCCGAAAATCTTGGGATTGGGAGCATTTTCAATTTTCTTCACCTTCTCCTTTGGGCTCCGACTTTGAGGTAGGGATAACTACTCATTTTTATGAGCTTTAAAATAAATGTTGAGCTTTTTTGTATATATGGTTTGATTTGGAAAGTTAGGGTTTGAGATGTGTTATATGAGAAAGAGGGGCTTTGTTCTTTTGATTCAAACATATGTGTTTTGGGTCTAAAAAGGGGGTTATTGATGTTGTTGATGATATTTGGACCTTTGGGTCAATGTTGAGAAAAGGGGGAAAATGCCATGTTTGGGTGTATTTGGGTCATTAGTGTAATTAATGACATTTATTATGGAAATGTGAAATTGAGTGGAAATAATGAAATGGACTCATTATGAGGTAGAATGGTGGAGTTGGATTCATTAATCACTCACCTTGAAAATGTTGATAAATTATCTGTTGACATAATTATTATCTGTTTAGAAATAATTCTTTGGGCTATCGGTGGAGGATAGTCTTGATTGTTGTAGACATTGCATGATGATTAGGCGAATTAAAACTAATCGGTTGAATGTCATTGAATATGATGAATGGAATAATACATCAAATTTGTGTATTGATTGAACATGTATATGATAGATGCTTATGTATATGTGTTGTGTGGGAGGAGATAGGGGAGAGACTCCTAAACCGGATATTTGGGAGGAGATAGGGGATGACTCCATTGATACAGCAAATCTGTGTATCATATATGAAGTATGGAAGTGTTTATTTGAGATTGATACAGCAAATCTGTGTATCATATGTGAAGTATGGAAGTGTTTAATATGAGTTGTTATCTCATTTGAAATGGGAGTATTGTTGATATGAGATGTAATCTCATCCAAATTGTTTGGCCAGGTTCTGAGCCATAGTTATGAATTGAGAATTGGACAAGTAATGGAAAATGAAATGAAACATGGACATAATGGTCATGGAATTGAAATGTGTTATAAGTTAGCGTATATGAGTTAAACATGTATCGAATGCTA
Organism: Camellia japonica; assembly: GCA_030407325.1. Lineage (NCBI taxonomy): Eukaryota > Viridiplantae > Streptophyta > Magnoliopsida > Ericales > Theaceae > Camellia > Camellia japonica. The sequence continues at coordinate 5,723,656 of JAPPVO010000003.1, forward strand.
ATGTTTTAGTTATTGTTTATATTGTGTTTAGCATATCTCTACTGGGCGTTGGCTCACCCTATATGGGACATCATTTTCAGGTTCAGGTATTATGCTGCCTCCGAGGTCTTAGCTTGGATGGTTGTGGGAGTTGAAGACTCTCTTGTTTATTTTTGTGATTATTTTGTGTATTACATATAAATCAAGCCAAGGGCTTATTTTGTATTTGAGTTAGTACTCTCTTTTTGTAACCAAGTGTTGGCTTGGAAAGTTGTAAGCCCGTGGGGCATTTACTTTTGATGTCAACATGTAATACGTTGTAATGAATACTCTGATGAATGAAATTATGCTTTATTCTCTTATGTCTAAGTACATCAAGATTGTATGATTTATGGGCTTATTTGAGGGCGTTACATCTCCCACGACCCACTAAAGTCAAGGACACAACCTCGAAGCATATCCTCAAGGATCTGTATAGTACGCTCGGACTGCCCGTCAGTCTGAGGATGATAAGCCGTGCTAAAGGTCAACCACATGCCCAAGGCACTCTGTAAACTCTGCCACAACCTAGCAATAAAACGTGGATCTCTATCTGAGACGATCGACACTGGGACCCCATGCAACCTCACTATGTCTCGAATATATAAGTCGACAAGATGATCTACCAAATCTCTCACGCGCATAGGAATGAAGTGTGCCGACTTAGTCAACCGGTCTACAACCACCCAAATAGCATCACTACCCCGCTGAGTCCTCGGAAGACCTACAACAAAGTCCATAGTGACATGCTCTCACTTTCACTCGGCTATAGGCAAGGGTTGCAGCAAACCCGCTGGCCTCTGATGTTCGGCCTTCACTTGCTGACAAGTAAGGCACTTAGATACAAAAACCGCCACATCTTCCTTCATACCCCGCCACCAAAACTGACGACCCAAATCACGATACATCTTAGTACCTCCCGGATGCACCGCAAGGCGTGAATGGTGAAACTCTCAGAGTACCTCCTCTCGGCAAGACTCCGGCACAAACAGACGGTCACGGTATCTCACACTCAGGTCAAGCTACACAGTCAAACCCTTCTCAACCTTCCCACTGGAGATCTTCTCCTGGAGGGATTCTACCTCAAGATCACCTCTCTGTGCCTCTAACACTCGATTCACAAGTGTAGGCTGCGCAACTATTGAAAACAAAGCCGCAGACTCAACAGATTCGCCCAGAAGCAAATCAAACTCGCCAAGTGCACCCAACATCTTCCACTCCCGGATGGCTATACAAGCTACATCACTAATGGATTTCTTGCTAAGGGCATCGGCCACAACATTGGCCTTCCCCGGATGATAATGCAACTCGAAGTCGTAATCCTCGATAAACTCCATCCACCTCCTCTGCCTCAAGTTGAAGTCTTTCTGTGTAAACAGATATTTCAGACTCTTATGATCCGAGAACACCTCGAATCTCTCACCATAAAGGTAGTGCCTCCAAATCTTCAAGGCAAAAATCACAGCTGCTAACTCTAGGTCATGTGTAGGGTATTCTCTCATGAATTTTCAACTGCCACGAGCCATAGGCTACCACTTTCCCCTCTTGCATCAACACACAACCCAGACCCTCTCGTGAGGCATCACAATAAACCGCATAACCCAAACCTCCTCTCCGTAATAATCAAAACCGGAGTGGTGGTAAGTCTAACTTTCAGCTCTTGGAATGACTTTCACAAGTCTCACTCCATACAAATTTGACCCCTTCCGCCGTCAATCTAGTCAATGGTGAAGCTAGCCTGGAGAAATCTTTCACAAAACCGGCGGCGGTAATACCCAGCTAACCAGAAAACTGCGGATCTCAAAAACACTCTTAGGCTGTGCCAATCTTGCACTGCCTCAATCTTGGATGTATCAAACAGACACCCCTTTCCCGGAGACCACATGGCCTAAGAATTTTACCTCTCTTAGCAGAACTCACACTTCCCAAACTTGGCATACAGCCTTATGGGCTCTAAGCAACTCAAGCACCACTCTCAATGTTCCTTGTGCTCCTCCCAGAAGGTGATAAATCAGGATGTCGTCCACGGAAAATGACTACAAAACGATCTAAGAATTCCAGAAATCCGGTCAAATCCAAAAAACACTACCGGTGCATTGGTGAGCCCAAAAGGCATCACCAGAAACTCATAGTGGCCACGACATGTACGGAATGCCATCTTCGGAATATCCTCCCTGACCCTCAACTGATGTAACCCCGATCTCATAGTCTATCTCTAAGAAACAACGGACCCTTTAAATTGGTCAAACAAATCATCTTATATGGCATAGGGTACTTGTTCTTAACCGCCCTAGCCCGATTCAATTTTCGGTAATCATGCAAAGTCTCAAAGCCCCATCTTTCTGTCTTAGCGAAGAGGGTCGGTGCTCCCCACTCGGGAAGTACTAGGGCGAATGAAGCCCTTATCTAACAACTCTTGGAGTTGAATCTTCAACTCACTTAACTCGGCTGGGGCAAACGACTACGTGCCCATGGAAATCGGCGCCGTGCCGGGCACTAAATCAATAGAAAACTCCACCTCTCGATGGGGTGGCAAACTAACGAGGTCCTCGGAAAGACGTCGAGTACTCACAAACCACTCTCGGCAATACAGTGTGGGTCTCATCACACTCACTACTCATACAGCTAGCGAGAAGACAACTAAGCTCACTCCGCCCTCGCGGATCATACACTAGTGGCAAAACACTACCAACCCGATCCCCTAAGAAGTGAAAACAATCCTCGCTCAAGGTACATACAGTGACCCTCTAGCGGTAGCAATCAATAACAGTCCGATATGACGATAGCCAGTCCATACCCAAAATCACATCAAAACCCGACATAGCCATAACTAGAAAAGAAAATGGAAGCTGGTGGTCGGCGACCTTAATATCACAACCTTTACACCCCTGCTTCAAAATCAACTCACCTCCAACAGGTGATACAACACAAGTAGGAGATGCTAACTGCGCCAACTCCAATCCCAAAACAGATGCAAATGCAGCAGATATAAAGGAATGGGATGCACCCGTATCAATCAACACGTTGGCAACCGAGTTGCAAAACAAGAAGGTACCTCTCACAACAGATGAGGCCGGTACAAGATCCTGCGCAGTAACAGCATACACGCGCCCTGAAGGTCTTTGATCTACCTGCTCACCTCTCGGAGCATAAGTTTGCTGTACAGACTAAGACGATGAGGCTCCCTGATTGGCCCTCGAGGCCTGAACTGACTGAGCTGGCTGATGGCTCTGAGTCTGCCTCGAACCAGATGCGCCACTCAACTGCGGGCAAAACCTCTTCAGGTGCCCCGTCTGACCACACTGGTAACAAGAAATCGGCTGACCTCTGCCCTGACTCTGGCTCTGAGGACAAGCCGAAGATGAAGCTTCTCTCTGCCCTCCTCCCCTCTGCGGGCAAGCTGGAGACTTGTGGCCCAGCTGACCACATTTGTAATAAGTAACGTCTCCCTGACTGTCTCTCCCAGAACCTGAACTTGGCACTGGAAAGGTAGATCTCACAAAACCACCCTGTGACTGCTGAGGGTTAGAACCCCTATGCCTCTTGCCATCCCCCTGGCCATCCTAACTCCTCTTGGAGCCTCTCAACCTCTCATCCTCCTCGTGCATAATAATCTCCATATAGGCCGTAGCATCCACAAGGCGTCCATACTCCCGAGTCATGGACCCAGCAACCCTAACCTTGAGTCCATGCCTTAACTTCCTTTCGAACTCTAGACAACGGCGTTCCTCAGACGCCACTAGCTCAGGTGTAAACCTAGACAAACTGGTAAATGCGGCCTCAAACTCGGCCACTGATGAACTCAGCGGCTTGAGCTGACAGAACTGATCTCTCAACTTCTCCCTGACAGCGGGAGACATAAACTTCTCCTGAAAGGCATCAATGAAAGCCTCCTAAGTCCCTCCAATACGACCTCGCACGAACTTCCACCACTGACCCGCGTCTCCTTTCAACTGGAAAGACGCCAAGGTCACCTTCAAGGCACCGTCTTCGATGCCAAGCATCTCAAACATCTTCGTCATCAGCTCAAGCCACTCATCAGCCTTCAGTGGCTCTTTCGGATCCCCCAGAAACTTATCCGAATTAGACCGGAAAACTCCCTCTTCAGAAAAGAAGGTCCTGCCACAGCAACATGGGCCTGGACTTGATTCTCAGCTCTGAGAATGTCCATGGATTCCCTCAATGCTCCTGCATCTTGCGGCGGGCTAAGGCCCCATGGCCTGCTGACCTACTAGTTCGGCCATATTGGCTGGCCAACACCCTCTTGCTGTGCCGGAATCTCATCCGGTATAGGCATCTCCTGCCTCCTAGGCCTACCTCGCCTACCACCACGTCCTCGTCCTGACATCCTAATAAAGGTAACGAAGATCATTAGCACATTCATAAATGTGCCGAAGCTATAATACTCGCGTCCTAATGCATTGGACAACAGTAATTCATTCCACGTAAGCACATAATCACATAAGTACTTACGAATTTCATTTTCGGATAGTGACAGTCCCGAGGTGTTGCTAGAGTTCCAGTTAGAAACAGCATTGATCAGGTGCTTTTCCAACAGGACTCCCAGAAACCCAAGGATCCAATCAACATTCTAGAAACTAAATCTCATACCCATATAGTCACATAAACATGTTATCAAATAAACACATAACATCATGCATAAGTCTCTAACAAGCGAGACAAACCCATTGTGGTACTAACCACTTCCCGCGTACCCAAAGTATTCAAACCCGGTACGCTTTGATACCAAGTTGTAACGCCCTCAAAATAATACATATAAAACCACATTCTTGACATGCATAGACATAAGAGAATAAAGCATATTTCCATTCATCAGAGTATTTAGTACAAAAGTATTATATGTTGACAACAAAAGTAAATGCCCTACGGGCTTACAACTTTCCAAGTCAACACTTGGGTTCAACAAAAGAAGAGTTCTAACTCTTTATACAAATAAGCCCTTGGCTTGAATCTACATGTAATACACAAAATATAACAACAAAAATTCTTCCGCCTCTAAGCCTCCCAAGCTACGTCCTTGGAGGTGGCATGTCACCTGTACCTGAAAATAATGTCCCATATAGGGTGAGCCAATGCCCAGTAGAGATATACTAAACCAATTATGAGAAATAACTAAAATATTAGCATTCGATAAATGATCAACACTTCGGAACCAACTTACAACCCAATACAGTTCCATGACAATTATGTCCATGTTTCAATCCACTATCCTTTACTTAACCAATTCAATTCATAAACATGGTTCAGAACATGGCCAAACAATTAGATGAGATAACAACTCATATAACAACACTTCCAATAACTACAATTTAATGAGACTGCGGCTCATATAAAAACACGTCAATACTTCAACACTTCATATTTTGAATGATACACAGATTTGCTGTATCAGTGGAGTCCATCCCATATCTTCTCCCAAACAGGTTTGAGAGTCCATCCCCTATCTCCTCTCAAACCATGGAGTACATCCCCTCATTCATTCAAACATTTATTAATTATATCATTCACTAAGTATCCAAGCTAACCCTCTCCTTATATATATGTAGGTGACGAGCAAGAAGGCAGTGACGCCTAGATGTTTATTTGCAAGTTGTTAGTAATTCATTTTGTGTATGTCGCCTCGAGAAGCCTTTTGATCAAGATGTAATATTTAAGTTTGATTCATTTGTATCCAAGATGTAAAACCACGTTATGTATGACATTTCATTTGATCTATGCACAGCTCTTATGGACTACTTAGATTTAAATGTATTACATCCGCACATGTAAGCCCCATATGTATACTCTAATTGTGTGTGGATTTTTGTAAGTTGGCCTTCGGTAATCTCGGATTACTGGCCATCACGGCACCATTCTACTAGGGGCAGAATGGGGTCGTGACAACTATAACTTAACGATCTACTTGGAAATTAAATAAAATATGAAGTTGAATAAAAAAGGAAATTGAATAAAAATGTTTGTTGAATAAAATAAAAATGGAAGTTGCATAAAATAAAAATGAAGTTCATTCAAGAAACCACTATACCTTAACGATCTATTTGGAAATTAAATAATAAAGGAAGTTGAAAATAAAAGGAAATTGAATAAAAATTGAAGTTGAATAAAAATAAAAATGGAAGTTGCATAAAATTTAAAATGGAAGTTTATTCAAGAAACCACTATACCTTAACGTTCTATTTGGAAATTAAATAAAAAAGGAAGTTGAGTAGAAAAGGAAACAGAATAAAAATGGAAGTTGAATAAAAATAAAAATGAAAGTCGCATAAAATTAAAAATTGAAGTTCATTCAAGAAACCACTATACCTTAACGATCTATTTGGAAATTAAATAAAAAAGGAAGTTGAAAAGAAAAGGAAATTGAATAACAATGTAAGTTGAATAAAAATAAAAAAGGATGTTGTATAAAATTAAAAATGGAAGTTCATTCAAGAAACCACTATACCTTAACGATCTATTTGTAAATTAAATAAAAAAGGAAGTCGAAAAGAAAAGGAAATTGAATAACAATGGAAGTTGAATAAAAATAAAAAAGGATGTTGTATAAATAAAAAAAATGGAAGTTCATTCAGAAACCACTATACCTTAACGATCTGTTTTGAAATTAAATAAAAAGAAAGTTGAATAGAAAAGAAAATTGAATAAAGGAAGTTAATAAAAATAAAAATGGAAGTTTATTCAAGAAACCACTATACCTTAACGATCTATTTGGAAATTAAATAAAAAGGGAAGTTGAACAGAAAAGTAAATTGAATAAAAAAGGAAGTTGAATAAAAATAAAAATAGAAGTTCCATAAAATTAAAAACGGAAGTTCATTCAAGAAACCACTATACCTTAACGATCTATTTGGAAATTAAATAAAAAAGGAACTTGATTAGAAAAGGAAATTGAATAAAAATGGAAGTTGAACAAAAAGAAAAATGGAAGTTGCATAAACTTAAAAATGGATGGTCATTCAAGAAACCACTATACCTTAACGATCTATTTGGAAATTAAATAAAAAAGGAAGTTGAATAAAAATAAAAATGGAAGTGGTATAAAATTAAAAACGGAAGTTCATTCAAGAAACCACTATACCTTAACGATCTATTTGGAAATTAAAGAAAAAATGAAATTGAATAGAAAAGGAAATTGAATAAAAATGGAAGTTGAATAAAAACAAAAATAGAAGTTGCATCAAAATTGAAAATGAAAGTTAATCCAAGAAACCACTATACCTTAACGATATATTTGGAAATTGAATAAAAAAAGAAGTTGAATAGAAAAGGAAATTGAATAAAAATGGAAGTTGCATAAAATTGACAATGGAAGTTAATTCAAAAAACCATTATACCTTAACGATCTATTTGGAAATTAAATAAAAAAGGAAGTTGAATAGAAAAGGAAATTGCATCAAAATGGAAGTTGAATAAAAATAAAAATAAAATAGTTGCATCAAAATTGGAAATGGAAGTTCATTTAAGAAACCACTATACATTAACGATTTATTTGAAAATTAAATAAAAAAAGAAGTTAAACAGAAAAGGAAATTGAATAAAAATGGAAGTTGAATAAAAATAAAAATGGAAGTTGCATCAAAATTGAAAATGGAAGTTCATTCAAGAAAACCCTATACCTTAATGATCTATTTTGGAAATTAAAGAAAAAAGGAAGTTGAATAAAAATTGAATAAAATTGAAGTTGAATAAAAATAAAAATGGAAGTTGCATAAAATTAAAAATATAAGTTCATTCAAGAAACCACTATACCTTAACAATCTATTTCGAAATTAAATAAAAAGAAGTTGAATAGAAAAGGAAATTAAATAAAAATTGAATAAAAATTGAAATTGAATAAAAATAAAAAAGGAAGCTGCATAAAATTAACAATGGAAGTTCATTCAAGAAACCACTATACCTTAACGATCTATTTCGAAATAAAATAAAAATGGAAGTTGAATACACAAGTAAATTGAATAAAAATTGATGTTCAATAAAAATAAAAATGGAAGTTGTATAAAATTAACAATAAAAGTTCATTCAAGAAACCACTATACCTTAACGATCTATCTAGAAATTAAATAAAAAGGAAGTTGAATAGAAAACGAAATTGAATACAAATGAAAGTTGAATAAAAATAAAAAAATGAAGTTCGTTCAAAAAACCACTATACCTTAACGATCAATTCGTAAATTAAATAAAAAAGGAAGTTGAATAGAAAAAGAAATTGAATAAAAATGGAAGTTGAGTAAAAATAAAAATAGAAGTTGCATAAAATTAACAACTGAAGTTCATTCAAAAAACCATTATACCTTAACGACCTATCGAGAAATTAAATAAAAAAGAAGTTGAATAGAAAAGGAAGTTGAATAAAAATAAAAATGGAAGTTGCATAAAATTAAAAATGGAAGTGCATTCAAGAAACCACTATACCTTAATGACTAATTTGGAAATTAAATAAAAAAGAAGTTGAATTGAAAAGGAAATTGAATAAAAATAAAAATGGAAATTGCATAAAATTAACAATGGAAGTTCATTCAAGAAACCACTTTACCTTAACGATCTATTTGGAAATTAAATAAAAAAGGAAGTTGAATAGAAAAGGAAATTGAATACAAATGATAGTTGAATAAAAATAAAAATTGAAGTTCATTCAAAAAACCACTATAACTAAACGATCTATTTGGAAATTAAATAAAAAATTAAGTTGAATAGAAAAGGAAATTGAATAATAATAGAAGTTGAGTAAAAATAAAAATGGAAGTTGCATAAAATTAACAATGGAAGTTCATTCAAGAAACCATTATACCTTAACGATCTATTTGGAAATTACATAAAAAAGGAAGTTGAATAGAGAAGGAAATTGAATAAAAATGGATGTTGAATAAAAATAAAAATGGAAGTTGCATAAAATTAACAATGGAAGTTCATTCAAAAAACCACTATACCTTAACGATATATTTGGAAATTAAATAAAAAAGAAAGTTGAATAGAAAATGAAATTGAATCAAAATGGAAGTTGAACAAAAATAAAAATGGAAGTTGCATCAAAATTGAAAATGGAAATTCATTCAAGAAACCATTCTACCTTAACCATCTATTTGGAAAAAAAAAAAAAAAGGAAGTTGAATAGAAAAGGAAATTGAATAAAAATTGAAGTTGAATAAAAATAAAAATGGAAGTGGCATAAAATTAAAAATGGAAGCTCATTCAAGAAACCACTATACCTTAACGATCGATTTGGAAATTAAATAACAAAGGAAGTTGAATAGAAAACGAAATTGAATAAAAATTGAAGTTGAATAAAAATAAAAATAGAAGTTGCATAAAATTAACTATGGAAGTTCATTCAAGAAAACACTATACCTTAACGATCTATTTGGAAATTAAATAAAAATGGAAGTTGAATACAAAAGGAAATTGAATAAAAATTGATGTTCCATAAAAATAAAAATGGGAGTCGCATAAAATTAACAATAAAAATTCATTCAAGAAACCACTATACATTAACGATCTATTTGGAAATACAATAAAACTGAAAGTTGAATACAAAAGGACATTGAATAAAAATTGATGTTCAATAAAAATAAAAATGTAACTTGCATAAAATGAACAATAAAAGTTCATTCAAGAAATCACTGTACCTTAACAATCTATCTGGAAATTAAATAAAAAAAGAAGTTGAATAGAAAAGGAAATTGATTACAAATAAAGTTGAATAAAAATAAAAATTGAAATTCATTCAAAAAACCACTATATTATAACGATCTATTTGGAAAGTAAATAAAAAAGGAACTTGAATAGAAAAAGAAATTGAATAAAAATGGAAGTCGAGTAAAAATAAAAATGGAAGTTGCATAAAAATAACAATGGAAGTTCATTCAAGAAACTACTATACCTTAACGATCTATTTGGAAATTAAATAAAAAATGAAGTTGAATAGAAAAGGAAATTGAATAAAAATGGAAGTTGAATAAAAATAAAAATGGAGATTGCATAAAATTAAAAATGGAAGTTCATTCAAAAACCAGTATACTTAACGATCTATTTGGAAATTAAATAAAAAAAGAAGTTGAATAGAAAAGAAAATTGAATAAAAATGCAAGTTGAATAAAAATAAAAATAGAAGTTGCATAAAATTAACAATGGAAGTTCATTCAAAAAATCACTATACCTTAACGATCTATTTGGAAATTAAATAAAAATGGAAGTTGAATAGAACAGGATATTGAATCAATATGGAAGTTGAAGAAAAATAAAAATGGAAGTTCATTAATACCATAACGATCTATTTGGAAATAATATAAAAAAGGAAGTTGAATAGAAAAGGAAATTGAATAAAAATTGAAGTTGAACAAAAATAAAATTGGAAGTTGCATAAAATTAAAAGTGGAAGTTCATTCAAGAAAGCTATATCTTAACGATCTATTTTGAAATTGAATAAAAAAGGAAGTTGAATAGAAAAGTAAATTGAATAAAAATGGAAGTTGAAGAAAAATAAAATTGGAAGTTGCATAAAATTAACAATGGAAGTTCATTCAAGATACCACTATACCTTAACGATCTATTTGCAAATTAAATAAAAAAGGAAGTTGAATACAAAAAGGAATTGAATAAAAATGGTAGTCGAATAAAAAAAAATGGAAATTGCATAAAATTAAAAACGGAAGTTCATTCAAGAAACCACTATGCCTTAACGATCTATTTGGAAATTAAAAAAAAATAGGAAATTGAATAGAAAAGGAAATTGAATAAAAATGGAAGTTGAATAAAAATAAAAATGGAAGCTGCATAAAATTAAAAATGGAAGTTCATTTAAAAAACCATTATACCTTAACGATCTATTTTGAAATTGAATAATAAAGGAAGTTGAATAGAAAAGGAAATTGAATAAAAATGGAAGTTGAATAAAAATAAAAATGCAAGTTGCATCAAAATTGAAAATGGAAGTTAATTCAACAAACCACTATACCTTAACGATCTATTGGAAATTAAAGAAAAAAAGAAGTTGAATAGAAAAAGAAATTGAATAAAAATGGAAGTTGAATAAAAATAAAAATGGAAGTTGCATAAAATTAAAAATTGAAGTTCCTTGATGAAACCACTATACCTTAACGATCTATTTGGAAATTTAATGAAAAGGAAAGTTGACTAAAGAATGAAATTGAATAAAAATGGAACTTGAATAAAAATAAAAATGGAAGTTGTATAAAATTAACAATGGAATTCATTCAAGAAACCATTATACCTTAACGATCTATTTGCAAATTAAATAAAATATGAAGTTAAATAGAAAAGGAAATTAAATAAAAATAGAAGTTGAATAAAAATAAAAATGGAAGTTGCATAAAATTAAAAATGGAAATTCGTTCAACAAACCACAATACTTTAACGATCTATTTTGAAATTAAATAATAAAGGACGTTGAAAATAAAATGAAATTGAATAAAAATTGAAGTTGAATATAACCTAAAATGGAAGTTGCATAAAACTAAAAATGGAAGTTTATTCAAGAAACCACTATACCTTAACGTTCTATTTGAAAATTAAATAAAAAAAGAAGTTTAGTAGAAAAGGAAACCGAATAAAAATGGAAGTTGAATAAAAATAAAAATGGAAGTTGCATAAAATTAAAAATTGAAGTTCATTCAAGAAACCACTATACCTTAACGATCTATTTGAAAATTAAATAAAAAAGGAAGTTGAATAGAAAAGTAAATTGAATAAAAATAAAAAACGATGTTGTAGAAAATTAAAAATGGAAGTTAATTCAAGAAACCACTATACCTTAACGATCTATTTGGAAATTAAATAAAAAAGAAAGTTGAATAGAAAATGAAATTGAATAAAAATGGAAGTTGAATAAAAATAAAAATGGAAATTGCATAAAATTAAAAACGGAAGTTTATTCAAGAAACCACTATACCTTTACGATCTATTTAGAAATTAAATAAAAAAGGAACTTGAATAGAAAAGGAAATTGAATAAAAATGGAAATCGAATAAAAATAAAAATGGAAGTTGCATAAAATTAAAAATGGCCACTGTACCTTAACAATCTATTCGGAAATTAAATAAAAAAAAAGAAGTTGAATTGAAAAGTAAATTGAATAAAAATGGAAGTTGAATAAAAATAAAAATGGAAGTGGCATAAAATTAAAAACGGAAGTTCATTCAAGAAACCACTATGCCTTAACGATCTATTTGGAAATTAAATAAAATAGAAAATTGAATAGAAAAGGAAATTGAATAAAAATGGAAGTTAAATAAAAATAAAAATGAAAGTTGCATAAAATTAAAAATGGAAGTTCATTCAAAAAACCATTATACCTTAACGATATATTTTGAAATTGAATAAGAAAGGAAGTTGAATAGAAAAGTAAAATGAATAAAAATGGAAGTTGAATAAAAATAAAAATGGAAGTTGCATCAAAATTGAAAATGGAAGTTAATTCAAGAAATCACTATACCTTAACGATCTATTTGGAAATTGAATAAAAAAAGATGTTGAATAGAAAAGGAAATTGAATAAAAATGGAAGTCGAATAAAAATAAAAATGGAAGTTGCATATAATTAACAATGAAAATTCATTCAAGAAACCACTATACCTTAACGATCTATTGGGAAATTAAATAAAAAAGGAAGTTGAATAGAAAAGGAAATTGAATCAAAATGGAAGGTGAATAAAAATAAAAATGGAAGTTGCATCAAATATGAAAATGAAAGTTCATTCAAGAAACCACTATACATTAACAATCTATTTGGAAATTAAAGAAAAAAGGAAGTTGAATAGAAAAGGAAATTGAATAAAAATTGAAATTGAATAAAAATAAAAATGGAAGTTCATTCAAAAAATCCACTATACCTTAACGGTCTATTTGGGAATTAAATAAAAAAGGAAGTTGAATAGAAAAGGAAATTGAATAATAATGGAAGTTGGGTAAAAATAAAAATGGAAGTTGCATAAAATTAACAGTGGAAGTTTATTCAAGAAACCACTATTCCTTAACGATCTATTTGGAAATTAAATAATAATGGAAGTTGAATACAAAGGAAATTGAATAAAAATTGATGTTCAATAAAAATAAAAATGGAAGTTGCATAAAATTGACAATAAAAGTTCATTCAAGAAACTACTATACCTTAACGATCTATTTGGAAATTAAAGAAAAATGGAAGTTGAATGGAAAATGAAATTGAATAAAAATAAAAACGGAAGTGGCATAAAATTAAAAATGGAAGTTCATTCAAAAAACCACTATACCTTAACGGCCTATTTGGAAATTAAATAAAAAAGGAAGTTGAATAGAAAATGAAATTGAATAATAATGGAAGTTGAGTAAAAATAAAAATGGAAGTTGCATAAAATTAACAGTGGAAGTTTATTCAAGAAACCACTATACCTTAACGATCTATTTGGAAATTAAATTAAAAAGGAAGTTGAATAGGAAATGAAATTGAATAGAAATGGAAATTGAATAAAAATAAAAATGGAAGTTGCATCAAATTGAAAATGGAAGTTAATTCAAGAAACCACTATACTTAACGATCTATTTGGAAATTAAATAAAAAAGAAGTTGAATAAAAAAGGAAGTTGAATAAAAATGGAATTGAATAAAATGGAAGTCGCATAAAATTAACAATGGAAGTTCATTCAAGAAACCACTATACCTTACGATCTATTTGAAAATTAAATAAAAAAGGAAGTTGAAGAAAGGAAATTGAAATCAAATGGAAGTTGAATAAAAATAAAAATGGAAGTTGCATCAAAATTGAAAATGGAAGTTCATTCAAGAAACCACTATACCTTAACGCTCTATTTGGAAATTAAATAAAAAAGAAAGTTGAATAGAAAAAGGAAATTGAATAAAAATTGAAGTTGAATAAAAATAAAAATGGAAGTTGCATAAAATTAAAAATGGAAGTTCATTCAAGAAACCACTATACCTTAACGATCTATTTGGAAATTAAATAAAAAAGGAAGTTGAATGGAAATGAAAATTGAATAAAAATTGAAGTTGAATAAAAATAAAAATGAAAGTTGCGTAAAATTAACAATGGAAGTTCATTCAAGAAACCACTATACCTTAACGATCTATTTGGAAATTAAATAAAAATGGAAGTTGAATACAAAAGGAAATTGAATACAAATGAAAGTTGAATAAATATAAAAATTGAAGTTCATTCAAAAAACCGCTATACCTTAACGATCTATTTGGAAATTAAATAAAAATGGAAGTTCAATATATAGCGATCCCGGTTTTCCCTTTCTTTATTTATTGTACTCCGGACTTGGTTTCGTGAGTGTGTGGCTGTCTTATTCTCATTTTTATCCTTTACTCTTTATATTTGAGTCTTGGGTTGTGTTGGGCAGGATTGAAACATGTTGGTTGTGTTTTGAAACCAAAAGTTGACGCCTAGATTTTGGCCTTCACGCTCGAGCGGGGCTTTTGATGCTCGAGCGGGCCCTTGTTGTTACTTCTCCACTTGAGCGGGCGTTTTGACGCTCGAGCGTGATTTTCGCTCTCTCAGTATTTTGTTCTGCAGGTCGTTGGACGCTCGAGCATCCACTTTCACGCTCGAATGGGGACCATCGACTGCAAAACTTCGGGAAGTGTGCATCCGGCGCTCGAGCGGAGCTTTTGACGCTCGAGTGTGGGTCTGTGTCTGACGCTCGAGCGGAGCGACTTTTATATCAGTCCGAAAAGTGACTTTTTGGATCACTTTTCTTTGACCTTTTCTCTCTCTAACTTTTCAAAACCTCCATTGGAGAGCTCCTCACTCTAAAACTTCAACTTCTCTCTAGGGTTTGATCTAGTTTGAGTGATCTTCTACCTTAGTGTCTTTGTAAAAAGTGTAGAGCTTGGCTTGGGCTACATTTCCATCCGAAAATCTTGGGTTTTGGAGCATTTCGAAATTCTTCATCTTCTCCATTTGGTTTCACATCTTTTAAAGTAGGGATAACTACTCATTTTATGATCTTTGACATAAACTTTTTGGTCATTTTGAATTTAATGTTGAAGTGGGTGATTTTGGGTGTTAGGGTTTTCAACATGAATAAAGAGGGGTTTTGCTATTTTGACCAATATATGTATAATCTTGGGTCTTAAAATGAGCTTATTATTTTGTTGTTAATATTTGAGCCTTTGGGTCAATATTCAGAAAATAGGAAGGAAAGCCTTGATTTTATGATATGAATTAATTTGCATAATTAATTTGGAAAGTCATGGAAATATGAATTTGAGTTGGAAATAATGAAATTGGCTTATTATGAGATTGAATGGTGGAGTTGGATTTATTAATCACTCACCTTTGAAAATGTTGGTAATTTATCTGTTGAGGCATTTATTATCTATTTAGAAATAATTGCTTTGGGCTATCGGTGGAGGATAGTCTTGATTGTTGTAGACACTGCATGATGATTAGGTGAATTAAAACTAATCGGTTGGGTATGTCATTGAATATGACAGTTGGAATAATACATCGAATTTGTGTATTGATTGATCGTGTATATGATAATTGTTTATATACATTGTATTAGTGTGGGAGGAGATAAGGGATGTACTCCTCGGTTTGGGAGGAGATAGGGGATGGACTTCTAATCTGGATGTTATTTGGGAGGAGATAGGGGATGGACTCCATTGATACAGCAAATCTGTGTATCATTTATGAAGTATGGAAGTGTTTTAATATGACATTGATACAGCAAATATGTGTATCTATTGTGATATTATGGAAGTGTTTTATTATGAGTTATAGTCTCATTTAAATTGTTGATATTGGAAATGTTTTTAACATGAGCTTTAGTCTCATGGGAATTGTTTGGCCAGGTCCTGAGCCATGTTTATAAATCAAAATTGTTAAGTAAAGGAAAAATAGAATGAAACATGGACATACTTGTTATGAAATTAGGTAGTACTGTATGTGGGTTTATATTGGTTAAACATTTATCAAATGCTAATGTTTTAGTTATTGCTCATATTATGTTTAGCATATCTCTACTGGGCGTTGGCTCACCTATATGGGACATCATTTTCAGGTTCAGGTGATATGCCACTTCCAAGGAAGTAGCTTGGGAGGCTTGAGGCTAATAGCTCTTTTGTTGTCTCTTTTGTATATTACATGTATATCAAGCCATGGGCTTATTTTGTGTAAAGAGTTAGAACTCTACTTTTGTTGAACCCAAGTGTTGACTTGGAAAGTTGTAAGCCTATAGGACATTTACTTTTGTTGTCAACATGTAATATCTTTTGTAAGAACACTCTGATGAATGGCATTATGTTTTACTCTCTTAAGTTTATGGATGTAATGAATGCATGATTTATGGGTTTATTTTGAGGGCGTTATAGAATAGAAAAAGGAAATTGAATAAAAATTGAAGTTGAATAAAAGTAAAAATGGAAGTTGCATTAACACTACAAGAAATTGCACTTTTGGCGACAACTTTTGGCGACGATGTCAATTTTTTCATCGCCAAAAGTATATTTTTTGGCGACACAAGTGATCAATTTCGTTGGTAAAAGTCTACCTTTACCGACGCAATTTGCTACCGTCGCTAAAAACATAACATTCATTTGGCGCCAAAATTTCAAAATTTTTCGCTACGAGGCTTATGTTTTAGAGGCTTTGTTTTAGCAACACAATGAGCGTTGCTATTAGTGTGCTTACTTTTGCAACAACAAGTTGGCGTTGGCAAAGAGTTAATCATTTAGCGACGATAACACTATTCGTCGGTAAAAGTTTTGCTAGTGAAATGATGTGATTTAGTGATTTATGTTTTTATTATAACTTTTTTAAGAGTTTTAACTATTCTAGTTAATGAATTATAAAATTAAAATGATCATTGAATTAGATCACAAAGAAACCTATTAAGTCCAAACACACTCTTAAGTTGAGATGACTAATTTGAGATAATATTTAAACTTTTTCAAAGAATGTAGTTAGATTATCAATTTCAATATGTTTGGTTTTATTTTCAAAAACTAGTTTCAAAATTTTTTTTCCTAAAAAATAAAAAAAAATTGGGTTAAAAAAAAATACTTATTATTTTGTATATATTTTTATTTTTAGGTCATAAATATTTTTTAAAATTTAAAAAATATAATTTGATTTTTATTGCTCTCAAATTAATTTTAATTTTAAAAAAAAAACCTAAAAATTTTATTGAATTTTTTTTTTTTTTGGTGATCTGCCTCTACAAACATATGAGTTGGTGAAAATTCCCTCCCAAAATTCCCCTTTTTTTTTTTTTTTCTAGGATAGGTAAATCCCTCATCAATCTACACGGTTTTCACTCTTGCACTGGTGTCCTCACAATTTGTAGTTCTCTCCCCCAACAAATCGCACACCCATATAGGTTTGTTGATCGTTGGGTTTGTGCCGTTTGCTGCTGTGTGCGAGACCATCGGTGCTTCAGTCTGCCCCTATAGGTTTGTTCCCTTTTTGCTTTGTATCTCACTTCCCCTGCTTCTCTCTCTCAATTTCTGTTTCAAAAATTGATACTTGCCTTCTCCCCAAATTCTTCTACTTTTGGTTTACTTTTCAAGTTATTCTTTTGATTTGGATTTCTTTCACATATAAGAATGTTCCATGATGGTGAAATTGGATTTTTGAGGCAATAAACATACATCCAATAATGCATGCTACAGAGGGAGCATTATTTTTTTTCCTAGAAGTTACATCAATTATTTCTTTGGGTTTTTTTTTTTAATATACCAATGATTTGGAACAGTTGATTTGTAATATATTAAGGGATGAATAAGGGCAGTTTCCCATTTTTTATCATTAAAAAAAAGAACAAGAAAAAAAACCAACAACTATAGTTAATTGATTTTGTTGGAAAAAATAGGTTGATAATTAGCTGACATCTATTGTTATAAATTTCAGTGTTTCTTGGGAGTGATAAAGATGATCTTCTGCATGTTTTCTTACATTTTACCTGTAAAGATATAAAATGGAATCCAACTTTCCAATATGGTCCGTCATCTTGGACCTTCTAAAATCATAAACCTAGACTTTGCTTTTTATTTTTTATTTTTAGGATTTTTCACTATTTCTTGAGTCTAATAATCTTATTGCTATATCCAATCTTGGTTTTGAACTATATAAATTATGTAAATATTCATGAAGTGCTTATGAATTTTAAGTTTCAATGTGAAAGTCCAAAAACTTGGCCAAGTGAGATTACAAGTCCCTCTAGTTAGTAACCTATAAAGCCAGAATTTTACTCAAATTGTGCTGAAGTAAGGTCCAAGGAAGACACAAATCCTGGTTGTGTGAAAGTTATTGTGTTGGGTGGTTTTGATGATGAAACTCGATTTGGGATATAAATTTCAAGGAATGGTGTAGGGCGTTACAAATTGGGAATAAGATTTGGAAACGCGAGAGGTTTGTTTAATCCTTGTCTACTTAGTTAAACAAGGTTTTTAATTAAATAAATCATCCAGAAAACTACCGTCCTTTCTCTTTCTCTATCTTCCCATGTTTAAGTAGGCAAAGTGTCACGACCCCAACCCGCCCCTAGTAGGATGGTGCCATGATGGCCAGTAATCCGAGATTACCGAAGGCCAGCTTTCAAAATTCACACACAAACAGAGTATACATAAGGGCTTACAAATGCGGAAGCGATAACTTTGAAATACAATGGTCCATGAGAGCCATGCATAAATCAAATGAAATGACATACAAGATATGGCTTACAATTTTCGTTAATCAACAAAATACAAGTTACTCTTGATCAAAAGGCTTCTCGAGCCGTCATGTACAAAATACAATGAATACAAGTCAAGAAGCATGATTTTCAAGATTTGCCGATGTGATATAACATTGCCGACATGAATCCAAAACAAAAAGCCGACATAATCATGAATCCAAACAAGCTTTGCAAACACATCTAGGCATCGCCGCCGTCCTATTCATCACCTACATATATATAGAGAGGTGAGCTTGGGTACTCAGTGAATGGTACAAATAATAAAGGTTTGCAGAACATAGCAAGTTCTTTCAAGACAAACATGCCAAAACCATACAAATATTAGCTGAGATCCTTTCAGAGCAAAAACATCAAAACTTCATCAAATCAGAGATGAACCGTATTCATCTATCAAGTCTTACAAGTCTCAAGGGATGCTTACTGGCATCGACAACACCAAATCAAGCTTTCCGAACAAACAGATCCACGCGGTAAACCGTCAGTGGCAAAACAAGGACTGCACGATCCATAATCGATTAGTCAAAGGTACTGCGAAAGTTTAGAGTCCTCCAGCACAAGGGACTTGTGTTACTTAAGCCCGTAGCTCTTTTTAACACGATGGTCTTGTGTTACTTAGGCCCGTAGCCTGCTTTAACACGATAGTCTTTCCAAGAAAGGACCGTATCCTTTTATACTTAGTGCGGCAAAAGTTTAGAGTCCTCCAGCACGAGGGACTTTTCAAAGATGACATCAAAACAAAGCTTATACTTGACACATCAAAATAGAGCTAATCATTCATGCTTAACAAATACTTTCATCAAAACAAGGCAAAGCAAGATTTATCAAAACAGTATAACATAGCTGTATTAAAAATACCACTCACTTAGCTCTGCTCGGGTGTAGGCTCAAAGCGAAGATCAAGGGCCTACAATCACATGACAATCACATTCTCAAAACAAGCTTTACATGCATGCAAATGATCCCGGCATTCTCACCAGACCCAAGTCAAAACAAAGCAAAACATGCTGGGGGTTCAAACATTGTTTTTCGTCCTATGAAAACACAACTGGGTACCAACCAGGTCTTGCCGAGGTCCACACTTCCTCGCGAGGTGTGGTGTGGTCCCGATGGCCTCATTCAAAACGAAATCGGGAAAACCTGGGTTTCCCCTTGCAGGATGCAAAGAACAAGATCATCAAGAACATCAGGAACATGCATGCTAAAATCATGACTTGTTTATTCAAAAACTGAGATTTTCATGCTAAGAGTTCAAAATCATGGACCTGGGTACCCACACAAGGAAATCATGCAAGAACAAACACAAAAACATGGTTCTTGTTCCAAACTTTCGGATCAAAACGAGGCTTTTTCTTCAAGAACTCAAGAACACCATTTCTCTTTCTAAAACCAAACTTTAAATCAATGCATGGCGTGCAAAACGAATTCAATCATGCAATGTAGCTTGATAGTCAATAAGAATAACTAGAGCAGAGCAAGAATCTAACCTCAAAACTCAAATCTAACGGTTCGATCCTCGAAGATCAAGCTCGGGACTCTACTGCTCTCACTCTAAAACTCCTTCCTTCTCCTCTAGAGCTTCTCTCTCTAAGAACAAAGATTTGAGACAAAATGATTTGTTTCTATGTCTGCCGGCTGTCTTAATACACAGCTCGGCACGTGGCACTACCGGGTTGGTTCAACTCAAAAGGTGATTGATTGACAAGACAAGTCTATGACAAAGCGTATCC
Organism: Camellia japonica; assembly: GCA_030407325.1. Lineage (NCBI taxonomy): Eukaryota > Viridiplantae > Streptophyta > Magnoliopsida > Ericales > Theaceae > Camellia > Camellia japonica. The sequence goes on from JAPPVO010000003.1 coordinate 5,744,110, forward strand.
AACAAGCTAAAAGGCCAGACACATCGGCAAGCAATGATATCGGCTAAAGACAAAACTTCGGCAAGTGGGGTTACAAAACATCGGCTTGAAGGACGACACTGGACTTAGCTGTGCCACACCTCGGCCTAGGTGTGCCACACTCGGTCTAGGTCATACCTATCCGGGTATATAAGATCGCTCAAGTGCAAGGATAAACATCTCGGGCCAGACGATACACATCTCGGCCAATATGCCAGGGTGAAGGCAGAGGTCAACCAAAATGGCCCCAAGGTAGCTCTAGGTACAAAGGTCAAAGGTGAACTAGACTCAAGATGACCTCGGCTACACACCAAGCAAGGAACAAAATCAAGCAAGCAATCACTTAAACAAAACAAGATAGGACAAGACTTGCAAATACTCCATAACAAGGCAAGATCATACATGAATGTATGCAAGTATGACTAAATCAAAGTGGGGGTTGTTACACAAAGCATATAGAGTAATAAAATTGAAACAAAGGTATGGGAAGATTGTAACTGTCTTGGCATCTGATTATCAAAAATATTATTTCTGTTATCTCTGCATATGATTTAATTTGTCTCACATCATCACTTGTTGGGTTAAGGGTTGTTAATGTCTCTAGTTCTCAAACCTTTCTTTTTCACTTATATCTGCTGGTTATTTATTATTTTTTCCTTTGTTAACTATAGTCTCCTACTTTTGCATTTATTGGGGGGAAAAAAAAGAAGGTATTCTTTATTTTTTTTCAGCAGTTTGGTTACAATATATCCCATCCTGGCGAATTATCAACATTGCCTTTTATTTTTTGACTACTCATATACCTTAAAATTGTTCTGTTTCAACTAGTGTCAAATCAAAGCTATTCGTGGTTCCACCCCAACTTGAGCATCTACTTGAGTAACTCATTATGGTAAGTAGATAAATGACAAATCTTTGCAGCTAGGCCTATGAGTCTATGACTAAGAGTGTAAATCTTATGATCAACTTGCATGACAGGAAGTAAATGCATAGGTTCATTAGTAGAAAACTTAGATGCAGTGGCTGGATGTAATTTGTGCTAGGGCTTTTTAGGAGAGCTGAAAACCCCTTTAGATAAACATAGAAGTTTGATAAAAGAGGGGGTATTGATTGGTGTAATGGTAAGTGCTTGAGTTCCTGTGTATGAAAATATGGTTTGAATTGAAAAATGTAGTCCTTCCCAAACAAAGTATAGAGGTTAGGCCTATAGCCACTCTTAGTCCTTCCCTATGCCCTTAATTTGTAGGAGCCCATTAGGTAATGTCCTTTAAGGATGATATTGGAATGAAATTGGAATAGTACATTGCCATGCCATCTACCTTTTACCATTTAAACAGACATTAAAAATTTTCAATTGTTGGTTTTGTTTAGAGTTTCATTGCCATGGCCAACTGCGCCTTGGTCTCTCTTTTAGTGAGAGAGGATTGTCCTTTCTGCTTGTTTTATTCAATTTTTTGGGGAGTTGTATAATAGTTTTCAAATTGAAAGAGGTCAATTTGAGTGGCTTACAAAACCAAACTGTTCCTTCCACAGTTGAGGGTAGATGTTGGAACATAAAAGTAAGGTTTTTACTTTGTCATATTGATTTAGGGAGTGTGGGCTAAACGGGGTTTGGTTTGGTTGGGGTTCATATCAAAATTTGGGTTCTACTGAATCTTTTTTATTTTGTATATAATAGGGCACAAAACAACCATTCAAAGCATATAACCCTACCAAACTGTTGTGTTTTGAGATGGTTTGATTGAGGCAGTTGAGTCATTTTGGTCTAAGAACGACAAATACAATATGTAGATTCATACACAAATTGTAGAGAAATAGGATAACCCAACACCAGCCGACTATAGCCATAGCCACCGAAAATTGATTTCGTTACTAGTTGAGCTCATCACACCATCAACTACACACTCCCAAAGCACAATTAATTTGGGCAGAACTAGTTATAGAAGATGCTCATGTTGTATCCCATTGTTGTGGTGTGAGCCCAATGGGCGAAATCCATCTGCAGGAGACTGTAGAAAGTTTACTAAAAGGGAGGTCAATATAATTAATGCCAAACTTTTGGGGCTAGCTGTATTTTTCTCAAATCTCACGGGAGGTGAGTGTAATTTACCCTAAATTATTAGACCTTTGAACTTTTCTTTTATACTCATTCTCAAAAGTATGAAAGTTAAATTGCTCATATCCCATCAAAATAAACACAATAATTTTGGATTGCATGGCTACCATGTATATGACCTTTTGACTTTTTGGATTTGTGTCTATTTTTTTATGTTAAAATTTTTTATTTGTTTGATCACAAAGAAGAGATAGAGAAACAAAAAGCTCATGAAAGATACATGAGGTTGCAAGAACAAGGGAAAACAAAAAACAGGCAAGAAAAGATTTAGGTATGGCATTATTAATAATTCAATCTCATGTTACCCCTAGTTGCATATTGGATTTTCTGCTTATCTTATGTTTTGGTTTTGCATGTTATCTATTTCATGCAAAGTTTGTACACTGGCAAGAGTATCTTGTTAACTTTATTTATTCATTTTTAAATTAACTGATTAGTACACTTGTTTGAGATTTTAAACATTGATGATTATTGCTTTTATACATTTTACTTTAGTATGCAGTTAACCCTACATTTTGAGGTAAATTTTGTACATTTGGAGCTGTAGATATCTCATTGAAGTTTTGGTTGTACTTGAACAATTAGTCAGCCATTTTTAACTAGTAGGTTGATTGACAACTATCCAGAAATGGGGATAAGGCTGCTTATATCTTGCTCTCTCCACACCTTGCTTTAGCTGAGGACCTAATATTCGCTAGGTCATAACGATTTGGCAACTATGAGATACTAGTATTTGTGTTAGATTTTAAGAAGTCTAAAATTTCTTTTGGATGCTTGTGAGGTCAAGTTCCAAAAGAGATTGACCACATATTGTTTAGCATGGCATCTTGTGAGATTGTGAAGCCTAAGATTTATAAGCCTAACATTTTGTGTTTGTGATGCTGGTGCTGATTGAAAAGGGTAAAAGTTTAAAGGCTGGCTCTACCACTTGATATATAGGAAAAAGTTAAGTCAATACTGTGGTTAGGAGACAAGGTACTGTGGGTTTGATATTGTGTTAAATGTTAGATGCCTCTCTTGATTGGTAGTTTGGGTGTTGGAAACCTGCTGACAAGTCACCTGCTTCTCTTGATTGGAGACTTGCTAAAAAGTTTTATGTTAGTTACCCAGGAAATATATGAAAGTATAGGAGCTTGCACATCTTTCCTTGAGGTATTTGTAGTATAGTTTTATCAAGCTATTTATATTATTGTAGGAAAAATGCATAAGCTATTTGTAGTACAGTTTTATGTAGATATTATTGGAATCATGGAGTTTCATATATCAATAGAGAAACAGCACATATGCCTACTATATACCTTTCTTTTTCTATCCTTCTTGAACTTTTTCTATCCTTCTTTTAGTTGTTTGTTAAACTTTGTTAAGGTTTCATTTTTTGTCCACGACATAGGCTTAGGCTTGCTATTGCTATTTCGCTTCCTTCTGACACTGTCCAATTCATGACTAAGTTTAGGAATGTAACATGAAAAATAATATATATTTTTTTGTTTTTTTGTTGATAAATGTAAAAAACACTTAACTTAATACATAATATATGCAGATAGAATAGAATTTTAACCAATCCTAACATGTGTCAACAATATAAAATTATATAAACTTTGTATTACAATCCTAGCATTACAACCTTTGTATACAATAGCTTGATAAAACAATAGCTTCACAACAATTTTCTGATTAATTTTAACTATATTTGTATATTATTGTTGAAGTTAATGCATTAATAAAATACTCATGTTTTTATCCTTTTGTTCACAGGTTGGTGATGGATATTCATGGTTCAGTAGTGATATATATCGTTTTGCACGTTGGCATTCATTTAATTTTTCTTTGTTTCGTTTTATAGGTTTTTTTGTTGAATGTTTATATACTTTTTGGAATTATTATGTTTGGGATTGTTGGATATGGTTAGACGCATTTTAGAATTCTTATGTTTAGTATTGTTGGATATTTGAATAAAATTTGGGATATTGAAATGCATTTGATATTAATTTGGTTACATTACTAATTGTTATGATGTGTTCAGTTTAGTTTTAATCAATGTTATATAAAGGTTTTTTTTTGTATGTTTTACAGAGAAATACAGGTTACTTAGAAATACACGTTCAGAAAGTGGATCAATTAGGGTATAGGTGTAGTATGAATTGCTAAGTAATAATAGGTCATGGGAAGCTAAGATTGAATTTGTTTTAGATGGTTAGGCTGACAATATTTTAATCATCAGGAAAAAAGTATAGGGTGTCAATGTGTCTTATTTTATCTTGCATTTTTTATAGGGTGTCAATATCTTGTTTTCAAATTCATTTTTTGTTCCCAAAAGAAAGAAAAAATGGCTTCATCTTTAATTCTGCTGGCTGCTGCTGCTGCTGCTGTGGTGGCTGATGCTTGCTGCGGCTGTTGCTGCAATATTCCAATCCATTGATGAAGAACTCGCTGAATGCAGTTGTGATATGTGAAACTTCTGCAACATGTGTGCTGTGTATACAACTAAGTGAATGGGTTGCAGAATGTGGGTGAAGTTGCACCTGTCGGGCATGCATGTTGAAGGGACTACACTGTGTATGCATGGTATATTTTTTCATTTCTATTATATGTTCATAGCCTTTAATGAATTTGAATATTATATGAACGTTGAAAACTCATGGTTAAGATATATGTTAGCCTTGTGGTTAACAAATTAGAATAATATAGTAGTCTCACATTGATCAACCTGACTGGGCAATTGATGTGAGTTATTTGACTTATTTCTTTTTTACTGTCAAGGCTTGCTCTGTAATCTTTTTATTTATTTATTTATTTCTTTATTTCTTTATTTGGCATTTGGCATTTGTCATTACATAATTTGATGAGGTGAAAATGTTAATCATTTGATGGATTTATTTTTCAATGGACTAAAGCAAGTAATATAGAGTCTTATGTTGATGCCATAGTGTTAGACTCCACTTTCAGCTTTTTTTGGTCAAAGTTTTCGTATCGTTTTCAATAGATTTTGCTAGTCTAGTGAGCGATCCATTGTTTTCACTGTAGAATTGGTTTTATTTTTGACATTTTAAAGTTTTTCAATTATGTGGATCGGATTTTGTTGAATCTTTTGATTGTTTGGTCTTGAAATTCGACTTTCAGGAGTAGAGTGTTTGAACCTTGTTCTGTTTTTTGCTAGAAATGTCCTGTTTAGGTCTTTGCCTCATTTGAATTGTTTTCAACACTCCTTTCGGGTTAGATTTTATTTGAACTTGATGTCTGTTTTGTGCTCTCTTCTTTACGAACTTTGTTAGTGTATATTCCTTTCCTTGGTTGACATAACATATTTTGTGTATCTCCCAATTTCAGGTGTTGTTTTTGCTTGGAATCATCACAATATTTCTGGCTTGGATATATTCGGAAATTTTGGAGTACAAGAAAAATTAGTCTTGTTCAAATCGTTAGTTAGACAGTTCTTCACCTTCAAATAGCATCTAATGTTTCTTTTATGCAGTATATATTCTGTTACATGTTGTGAGTTTGAATTATTTTTCAGCAATATATGTCTAGGGTTAAAATCTTTCATCTCCATGCAGTATATATTTTGTTACATCTGTTTAAATTTTATTGTTAATTATTTGAATTTTTTGATAATATAAACTTCATACATTATTATTTTATATCATTTTAGAATTTTCTTTCTGAGTGCAGTGTCTTATTCACCCTCCATAATTTACTTCTCATTCTCTGAAAGTTTACTAAGATATTTGTTTGAGTAGTGCTATACAAACAAACTTTTCAAACAAACTGATGTGTTGTGTTTGTAGCATTATTGCCTTTCGTATACATATAGCATTCCTTTCTCATTATTTGATTCATATTTATATTGCGTTCTTTTCTTACTAGATTCAGTCTTGAGTAGATAAATACATTTGCTTGAATCATTTTCACTTGTTCTAACTTATTTTACAGATTGGGACCAATTGTATTCACTGCTTGTCCTAAGAGAATGACAGTGTTTCTCCATCCAGTGTGAGGAATGTCATAAGCTCATTTAATCTGGACGATTCCCAAAGGGCCGCTGTTCTAAGTTGTGTTGCTACAAGAGAATGTCATCATCAAAATACTGTCAAACTAATATGGGGTCCTGCTGGGACCGGGAAAACCAAGATAGTTGGTTCATTATTGTTTTCTCTATTGAAGTTGAAATGCAAAACACTAACCTGTGCCCCAACCAACATTGCAGTGTTGGGAGTCACTGCATGGCTCATGAGTTTGGTTTGGCAAGCATTCAAGGATGATACTTATGGGTTGGGAGATATAGTATTGTTTGGTAATTGCAAGTGAATGAAGATCGATGAACATGAAGACCTTCTTGATGTATTTCTTGATTACCGTGTTTTTATGCTTCGCAAAGCTTTTGCTCCAGCGACTGGGTGGAACAAAAATTTGGAAGCAATGATCTGATTACTTGAAGGCCCCGAAGAGCTGTACCGTTTGTATTTGGAAAATTGGGAAAAAGAAAATAAGAAAAATGGTGAGGAGCCGGAGGAGACAAATTTTGGAGATAGGACAGTGAAAAGCAACCAAGACGAAGATGATGATATTCATGATCAAGAAGACTCGAAACCAATGGATGAAAGGGCATTTTGGAGGAAGACAATTGTTCAAACCTTGAAGAAAATCAAGAACAAGAAAAAACAGAAGAAAAAGGAGCCTTTTAAAGGAAAAAGCCAATTGAAGAGTGATAAAACAAAGGAGGAAAACAGAGGAGAAAGGGTGGACAAGTGTGAAAAACTTAAGACATTTGAGGAGTTCTTCATGGATAAATTTAAATCCATTGGAAATGATCTCATCTTTTTTATTCCAATCTTGTACACCCACATGCCAACTTCTATCATTTCATTGGAAGTAGCAAAAAAGATGATTAGAGCTCTTTATCTGCTAAAATCATTTCGAACTTTACTGCGTATTGATGTTGCTGCAAATAAGTTTTTGAGAGAACTCATTAATGGAACTGCAGATGTCGGAAACAGGATTAATGGATTCATGAAGTTGAGTTCTGTCAAGGCAGAGTGCCTTCAAGTACTCAAATTCCTTCGCAAAACCTTTTCTGCTCTAAATACTATTGACAAATATGTAATTCGAAGTTTTTGCTTGGAAAATGCGTGCTTGATATTCTGCACTGCTTCAAGCTCTGCTAAGTTGTGTATAGAAGAAGAAAACCCACTGGAACTGTTGGTGATCGATGAAGCTGCTCAGCTCAAAGAATGTGAATCCACTATTCCATTACAGTTCTTTGGTATCCGTCATGCTATACTCGTTCGCGATGAACGACAACTTCCTTCAATGTTTCAAAGCAAGGTTTCTGATTTAATTTAATTTAATTGTCTTTGTGTTTATCAATCTTTTATAAAAATTGTTATCTTGTATTGACATCTTGAAAATCTATGCATAATAGATATGCCAATGTTGAATTTGGAAGAAGCTTATTCGAGAGGCTGGTGTTATTAGGGCATAAAAAGCATCTTCTTAGTATCCAATACAGAATGCATCCATCAATAAGCATGTTTCCGAATAGGGAATTCTATGACAATATGATTTCTGATGGTCCGAATGTCAAAGAGAGAACCTACGAGAGGCTTTTTCTTCAAGGAAGTATGTATGGCTCTTATTCCTTCATAAATGTAAGCTATGGCCAAGAGGGCTTTGATAACAGACATAGCACGAAAAACACGATGGAGGTAGCTGTGGCCACCGATATTGTTGCAAGACTCTTTAAAGGTACTTCCTTTCTATTATAGTCAATGAAAAGTTTTAGAATTCTTTGAAAACAAAAACAAAAAGCAAACATAGAACACAGAAAATAAAACATTACCAAATGGGCTATAACTTTTTAGTGTTTTCTGCATGAATCATGATCAATAAGTGAGGATTCTGATATTTGGCTGCATTATTCCCACTACAGAATTTGAGGCCTCAAAACAATTTTTTTGGTCAGTTTTCAAGTTTTTGGAAAACAAAAATAGAAACAGAAGCATTACCAAACAGGCTGTGATTTTATTTTGTTTTCTGCCTCAATCGTGATCTATAGAATCTAAGGCATCAAAACAGAAGGTTAGGATTGGTTGCATATCACCATACAAGGCTCAAGTATTTGCACTTGAACAAAAATTTGGAAAAACGTATAACACAGATGCAAACATGACTTTTCTGTAAGTGTTCGATCTGTTGATGGGTTTCAAGGTGGTGAGGAAGATGTCATAATTATCTCTACTGTGCGATGCAATGGGCGTGGATCAGTGGGCTTTCTTTCCAATCGTCAAAGAGCTAATGTGGCTCTCACTCGAGCAAGGTATTGTTTTTTGCATAGCCGAACCTTGTGATAATTAAGCTCTACTTTACTGTGTGGTAATTTTTTTGTTTTTTTTTGGGGTGGTGTAGGCATTGCCTTTGGATTTTGGGAATGGTGCTACTTTGATTAATAGCGGCAGTGTATGGAAAAAATTAGTTGTAGATGCCAACGCTTGGGGTTGTTTTTATGATGCGAATGATGACAAGAACTTAGCTCAAGCTATTGGAGACGCCTTAGTTGAGCTTAACCAACTTGATATATTACTCAAGCCCGGTTCTTTTCTGTTTAGTAATACAAGGTGGAAGGTATATATATATGCTCTCTTTAATTGTCAACAATTATACTATTAAAACCCTTTCATATCAAACATTTCCATGCATCATATATTAAAAATTGCAACATGGTTGCGGAAATCAATGCTTTTCTCCTTAGAAGAGTTGTGTCAGAAGCTCCCTAGGAGAATTATGAAAATTCTCCTGTTTGTAGTTGTGTTTTTATTTTCCCAAAAAACACACAAAAACTTAGGAGATGAACTGTTTCTAACATTGTTATCAGGAAACAACACAGTTTTTAGGGAACATCAAAAGGATATTTTAAAATTATTGAGAACTTTTTGGACATGGACAATGTGATTACTATTGACAATGTGATAGAATTTTGTCATTTATTTATTTATTTAATAGGCCCTATTTGGTATTGTTTTCATCATTTAAAAAATTCAATAAATAGATTTAAAGTGTTTCATAAAAAATAGGTGCTTACCATTTTTTTTTTCCAAACGTTTGGACAATCAATTTATTATTATTATAGCAAAGTTATTTTTGCGTTGTTTGTTGTTTGTATAATTGTTCAAATCAATTTGTTGGAAATTGTTAAATTCACAGTTTTTTTTTATGGATTCACAACCCTCTCTCTCATATAACAGGCTCCACCATGTGAGAGAGGGGTGCTATGGATCGATCTGCCAAAGAAGAGTGAATTTATCAATATCCCAATTTATTGTATCTTGGCGTTTAGATAGTTGTTTGAAAATACTTAGTTATTTTTTTTCTTTTTCCTTCCACCTTTCCTCTCTCATTTAGTGTTTTACTGGCAGGCATTCTGATATCAGCTTGGTTGAGTTGGCAAATGAAATAGTTAAAGAAGATGACAGAGTTGTTTTATTGGAGGGGGGAGGTCTCCAGTCAGCTTCTCCTAAAGCTCGGAGTTCACCTGTCACATCTCACGTTGTTAGGTTAGAAAAAATAGCTGTTTCCATCTTTGATTATTTATGAGGAATATGAACGGGTTAATTTAACATTCTTTATGTTCTTTAACTTTTCAGATTTCTTCTAATGGATGAGACTTTCTTGCTAGAAAATCGATTGACACTCAGAGCCATGTAAGTCTCTCATCATCACAATTTAAAACCATAAGTTTTGGAGCTTTGTAAGTTTGAAGGACATGGTTAGAAAGCTGACTCTCATTTTTCTTCTTATTGTTCTCTCTCCCTACAGATCTGAATTTGGTGTCCTTTTGATCTACTTTTACTTATGTGACCGTACAATTCTCTTCGGTGAATCAAAAAAGGTTTTGCCAATGCCCTCATCTTATAATTTATACTTTTCATTTCGCGAGTTCGTTATTTTCTTCGGTGAAGTATGTGCTAGACCAATTTTAAATCTTAAAAAGAAAAGTTCATTGTGAAAAATATAGAAAGGGGAATGGGTGGATATCACATTCTTTAACAACTTTGAAATGTTATTTTAAAAAATATATATATATATATCCCAGAACTTTACGAGGAAGTGAAAGGATTACCGAGGTCATAACCTGATGCACTTATATGGGCATAACCTAATGAACCAACACTAATAGAAATGAGAGATAACAAAAGCAAAATTACTAGTCGACGGACTAGCTGCTATCAGATGCTTCAGTCTCTCTTCTGCTTCCTTGGATGTGTAACCAAACAATTAGGGAGGACTTCACCTCTCCACATAAAATTCACAATGGCTAGGATATACAGTTATTGTTTTTTGTATCTATTTCAGTTATAATTTGGTCCATCTGCATCAAAGTTGTGTCCAATGAGCTTGTCTTTTAACCATCATTTGTTTTTACAGAGTTACAATCGGGATCTTTTCTTATTTCTCTACTTCCTTCTCATCATAGTTTCAGCAATTACTTCTTTCAAGATTCATCATGATAAGTCACCAATCTCAGGAAAATCCATACTGTATCTAAACAGGCATCAAACTGAAGAGTGGAAGTGTTGGTTCATTAGGTTGGATGCAGGTTAGTCAGTTTTTAAGATGACATGTCTATTTCTTAGAATTGTCTAATTTTTAGAATTGTCTAATTTATTGTTACTTGTTTTCAGTGTAAAAGAAACAATTTATTTCCTTTGTGTTTGTTTCTAGTGTCTCTTGTGATTTGTTTGGAAGTTTGAGCTCTATTCAATATAATTCCCTCCGCTCTTTTCAGTGTTTCTCTACCTGGAAACACTTCCTGTCTTGTCTACATCTTGTAGTCAATCCATAGAAAATATATTGGTAGTTGATAAAGAGAAGTAACTTTGAGATGGGAAATTGCAGTTGGAAATGGTTAGAGAGAGAGAGTCAACAAGTTGCTTAAAGTTTATTTATTACCCTGCTCTATAATTGGAACTAGGAGCAGTTTGTGAAGGGCCTGGGAATGTTGCCTTTAAGTTTAATTGAGGTGGGATGCTGATCAAATCTTTTGGTTATAGGACCTCCAAACTACACTCTGTCTGAAGTCATTAATCCTGTGAATAAATTAAAGCTCTTTTCAGCCACAAGAATTTTGTTTTCACTTCCTAATCAGATGAAACATCTAGAATAACTTCTCCATGCTTAAATTCAGCATTAACTTGCCATTCCTTGATGTCTATTTTGTTGTCAATAAGAATCTTCTAGCACCCAAGTTCGTTGGCCGGGTTGAATTGGCTCTGTTTTCATATGTACAGGAGGCTAATGCACCTGTATCATGTAGAGAAGAAAGGATGTTCTCCTCCAAAGTGGGTATTTTACATTCTTTTTTTTCTTCTAATTATCATGCAAGGATTAGCAACGAACTTGGCTTGAGTAGCTCCTATTAAAATGCCTTTACATGTTGGTCATCTCTTCTAAAATGCCCCCAGGAATGTCAAATAAAGCAGCTGGCCTGAAGGTTGCGGATGCACCAAGCTCATCTGAGATGCATGAATCAGATTCATCTATTGCAGCTGCTGGTCTGTTGCTGTTGGTTTGTTGCTGCTGCCGCCCTTGTGGTTGATGCTTGCTAGGCTGCTGCTACTGCTGCTGCAATGTTGCTGTGAGGTGGCTGCTACTAGATGTTGATCTGCTGGATAAGTTTGTGGATACTTTTCGTGTCGTTTAGCCTGTCTTTGTTAGTTTCATGTTTTCATTTTGTTATCTGTTGTTTGTAATGTGGGTTCACAATTTGGATTTAGTTGGGTATTTTAGTGAGTTTACCCTTTTAGGTTTTATACACTGCTTCTAAAAGCAGTATCATCGGTGTTTTTTTTGCTTGCACATCAACTTTAGGTGATTTCATATCAATGTTATTAGTTTGTAATAGTGGTGCCTGAGGGATGCCTCTTGTAAATCTGTAAATCTTATAAAAATATATAAATTATTTTCAATTATTTTTGTTGGTAAATGTGTCGTCAAAAGTTTATTTTTGCCCACTCATATTGTGTTGCTAGAAGTGTATTTTTAGCCAATGCCAATTTGTCGTTGCCAAAAGTAAACCTTTATCGACAAACAAATCGTCGGCAAATGGCAATATTTACCGACGTAAATGTGTTGCCAAAAGTTTACTTTTGCCCACTCATATTGTGTTGCTAAAAGTGTATTTTTTGCCAATGCTAGTTTGTCGTTGCCAAAAGTGAAGCTTTATCGACAAACAAATCGTAGGCAAATGGAAACATTTATCGACGTAAATGTGTCGCCAAAAGTTTACTTTTGCCGACGCATATTTTGTTGCTAAAAGTATATTTTTTGCCCATGCAAATTTGTGTCGCGAAAAGTGCCACACAATCATCATATTTGAATGACTGTTACCGACACAAGGTAAATTGCCGACGATGGATGAAGGCTTTTAACGACGACTATGTTCGTCGCTAAAGGTATTACTTTTACCAACACAATGATAATTTCGTCGACAAAAACTTTTGCCGACTCACTTTTGCTAACGGGTTGCCAACGTAGCTTTGTGTGTTGGCAACACTCTTTGCCAACGAATTTTCCCTTTTGGTAACATATTTTGTTGCGTTGCAAAAAATGCAATTTCTAGTAGTGTAAAATTAAAAATGGAAGTTCATTCAAGAAACCACTACACCTTAACGACCTATTTGGAAATTAAATAAAAAAAGGAAGTTGAATACAAAAGGAAATTGAATAAAAATAGAATAAAAATTGAAGTTGAATAAAAATAAAAATGGATGCTACATAAAATTAACAATGGAAGTTCATTCAAGAAAGCACTATTCCTTAACGATCTATTTGGAAATTAAATAAAAATGGAAGTTGAATACAAAAGGAAATAGAATAAAAATTGATGTTCAATAAAAATAAAAATAGAAGTTGCATAAAATTAACAATAAAAGTTCATTTAAGAAACCACTATATCTTAACGATCTCTTTGGAAATTAAATAAAAATGGAAGTTGAATACAAAAGGAGATTGAATAAAAATTGATGTTCAACAAAAATAAAAATGAAAGTTGCATAAAATTAACAATAAAAGTTCATTCAAGAAACCACTATACCTTAACGATCTATCTGGAAATTAAATAAAAAAGGAAGTTGAATAGAAAAGGAAATTGAAATGAAATTGAATAATAAAAATTGAAGTTCATTCAAAAAACCACTATACCTTAACGATCTATTTGGAAATTACATAAAAAAGGAAGTTGAATAGAAAAGGAAATTGAATACAAATGGAAGTTGAGTAAAAATAACAATGGAAGTTGCATCAAATTAACAATGGAAGTTCATTCAAGAAACCACTATACCTTAACGATTTATTTGGAAATTAAATAAAAAAGGAAGTTGAATAGAAAAGGAAGTTGAATAAAAATGGAAATTGACTAAAAATAAAAATGGAAGTTGCATAGAATTAAAAATGGAAGTTAATTCAAGAAACTATTATACCTTAACGATCTATTTGGACATTGAATAAAAAAACAAGTTGAATAGAAAAGGAAATTGAATAAAAATGAAAGTCGAATAAAAATAAAAATAGAAGTTGCATAAAATTACCAATGGAACTTCATTCAAGAAACCACTATACCTTAACGATCTATTTAGAAATTAAATAAAAAAGGAAGTTGAATAAAAATAAAAATGGAAATTCATTAATACCTTAACGATCTATTTGGAAATTAAATAAAAAAGGAAGTTGAAAAGAAAAGGAAATCGAATACAAATGAAAGTAGAATAAAAATAAAAATTGAAGTTCATTCAAAAAACCACTATACCTTAACGATCTAATTGGAAATTAAAGAAAAAAAGAAAGTTGAATAGAAAAGGAAATTGAATACAAATGAAAGTTGAATAAAAATAAAAATTGAAGTTCATTAAAAAAACCAGTATACCTTAACGATCTATTTGAAAATTAAATAAAAAAGGAAGTTCAACAGAAAAGGAAACTGAATAAAAATGGAAGTTGAGTAAAAACAAAAATGAAAGTTGCATAAAAATAACAACGGAAGTTCATTAAAGAAACCACGATACCTTAACGATCTATTTGGAAATTAAATAAAAAAGGAAGTTGAATAGAAAAGGAAGTTGAAAAAAAATGGAAATCGAATAAAAATAAAGATAGAAGTTGCATAAAATTAAAATTGGAAGTAAATTCAAAAAACCACTATACCATAACGATCTATTTGGAATTAAACAAAAAAAGAAGTTGAATAGAAAAGGAAATTGAATAAAAATGGAAGTTGCAGAAAATTAACAATGAAAGTTCATTCAAGAAACCACTAACGATCTATTTCGAAATTAAATAAAAAAGGAAGTTGAATAGAAAAGGAAATTGAATACAAATGAAAGTAGAATAAAAATAAAAATTGAAGCTCATTCAAAAAACTACTATACCTTAACGATCTAATTGGAAATTAAAGAAAAAAGGAAGTTGAATAGAAAAGGAAATTGAATAAAAATTGAAGTTGAACAAAAATAAAAATGGAAGTTCATTCAAAAAATCACTATACCATAACGGTCTATTTGGAAATTAAATAAAAAGGGAAGTTGAATAGAAAAAGAAATTGAATAATAATGGAAGTTGAGTAAATATAAAAACGGAAGTTGTATAAAATTAACAATTGAAGTTCATTCAAAAAACCACTATACCTTAACGATCTATTCGGAAATTAAATAAAAAAGGAAGTTGAATAGAAAAGGAAATTGAATAAAAATGGAAAAGTAGAATAAAAATAAAAATGGAAGTGGCATCAAAATTGAAAATGGAAGTTAATTCAAAAAATACTATACCTTAACGAGCTATTTGGGAATTGAATAAAAAAAGAAGCTGAATTGAAAAGGAAATTGAATAAACATGGAAGTTGAACAAAAATAAAATTGAAAGTCGTATAAAATTAACAATGGAAGTTCATTCAAGAAACCACAATACCTTAACGATGTATTTGGGATTTAAATGAAAAAGGAAGTTGAATAGAAATAAAAAGTTCATTCAAGAAACCACTATACCTTAACAATCTATTTAGAAATTAAATAAAAAATGAAGTTGAATAGAAAAAGAAATTGAATAAAAATTGAAGTTGAATAAAAATAAAAATGGTAGTTGCATAAAATTAAAAATGGAAGTTCATTCAAGAAACCACTATACCTTAACGATCTATTTGGAAATTAAATAGAAAAGGAAGTTGAATAGAAAAGGAAATTGAATAAATATTGAAATTGAATAAAAATAAAAATGGAAGTTGCATAAAATTAAAAATGGAAGTTCATTCAAGAAACCACTATACCATAACGATCTATTTGGAAATTAAATAAAAAAGGAAGTTGAATAGAAAAGGAAATTGAATAAAAATTGAAGTTGAATAAAAATAAAAATGGAAGTTACATAAAATTTACAATAGAAGTTCATTCAAGAAACCACTATACCTTAACGATCTATTTGGAAATTAAATAAAAATGGAAGTTGAATACAAAAGAAAATTGAATAAAAATTGATGTTCGATAAAAATAAAAATGGAAGTTGTGTAAAATTAACAATAAAAATTCATTCAAGAAACCACTATACCCTGACGATCTATTTAGAAATGAAATAAAAATGGAAGTTGAATTAAAAAGCAAATTGAATAAAAATTGATATTCAATGAAAATAAAAATGAAAGTTGCATAAAATTAACAATAAAAGTTCATTTAAGAAACCACTATACCCTAACGATCTTTCAGAAAATTAAATAAGAAAGGAAGTTGAATAGAAAAAGAAATTGAATACAAATGAAAGTTGAAGAAAAATAAAAATTGAAGTTCATGCAAGAAACCACAATACGTTAACGATCTAGTTGGAAATTAAATAAAAAAGGAAGTTGAACAGAAAGGGAAATTGAATAAAAATGAAAGTTGAGTAAAAATAAAAATGGAAGTTGCATAAAATTAACCATGGAAGTTCATTCAACAAACCACTATACCTTAACGATATATTTGTAAATTAAATAAAAAAAAGAAGTTGAATAGAAAAGGAAGTAGAATAAAAATGGAAGTTGAATAAAAATAAAAATGGAAGTTGCATAAAATTAAAAATGGATGTTCATTCAGGAAACTACTATACCTTAACGAACTATTTGGAAATTAAATAAAAAAGGAAGATGAATAGAAAAGGAAATTGAATCAAATTGGAAGTTGAATAAAAATAAAAATGGAATGTGCATAAAATTAACAATGAAAATTCATTCAAGAAACCACAATACCTTAACGATCAATTTGGAAATTAAATAGAAAAGGAAGTTGAATAGAAAATGAAATTGAATAAAAATGGAAGTTCATTAATACCTTAACCATCTATTTGGAAATTAAATAAAAAAGGAAGTTGAATAGAAAAGGAAATTGAACGCAAATGAAAGTTGAATAGAAATAAAAATTGAAGTTCATTCAAAAAACCACTATACCTTAACGATCTATTTGGAAATTAAAGAAGAAAAGAAGTTGAATAGAAAAGGAAATTGTATAAAAATTGAATAAAAATTAAAGTTGAATAAAAATAAAAATGGAAGTTCATTCAAAAAAGCACTATACCTTAACGTTATATTTGAAAATTAAATAAAAAAGGAAGTTGAATAGAAAAGGAAATTGAATTATAATGGAAGTTGAGTAAAAATAAATATGGAAGTTGCATAAAATTAACAATGGAAGTTCATTCAAGAAACCACTATACCTTAACGATCAATTTTGAAATTAAATTAAAGGAAGTTGAATAGAAAAGAAAATTGAATAAAAATGGAAGTTGAATAAAAATAAAAATGAAAGTTACATCAAAATTGAAAATGGAAGTTCATTCAAGAAACCACCATACCTTAACGATCTATTTGGAAATTGAATAAAAAAAGAAGTTCAATAGAAAAGGAAATTGAATAAAAATGGAAGTTGAATAAAAATAAAAATGGAAGTTGCATAAAATTAACAATGGAAGTTTAGTCAAGAAACCACTATACCTTAACGATCTGTTTAGAAATTAAATAAAAAAGGAAGTTAAATAAAAAAGGAAATTGAATAAAAATTGAAGTTGAATAAAAATAAAAATGGTAGTTGCATAAAATTAAAAATGGAAGTTCATTCAAGAAAGCACTATACCTTAACGATCTATTAGGACATTAAATACAAAAGGAAGTTGAATAGAAAAGGAAATTGAATAAATATTGAAATTGAATAAAAAAAAAATGGAAGTTGCATAAAATTAAAAATGGAAGTTCATTCCAGAAACCACTATACCATAACGATCTATTTGGAAATTAAACAAAAAAACGAAGTTGAATAGAAAAGGAAATTGAATAAAAATTGAAGTTGAATAAAAATAAAAATGGAAGTTACATAAAATTTACAATGGAAGTTCATTCAAGAAACCACTATACCTTAACGATCTATTTGGAAATTAAATAAAAATGGAAGTTGAATACAAAAGGAAATTCAATAAAAATTGATGTTCGATAAAAATAAAAATGGAAGTTGTGTAAAATTAACAATAAAAATTTATTCAAGAAACCACTATACCCTGACGATCTATTTAGAAATTAAATAAAAATGGAAGTTGAATTGAAAAGAAAATTGAATAAAAATTGATATTCAATGAAAATAAAAATTGAAGTTGCATAAAATTAACAATAAAAGTTCATTTAAGAAACTACTATACCTTAACGATCTTTCTGGAAATTAAATAAGAAAGGAAGTTGAATAGAAAAAGAAATTGAATTCAAATGAAAGTTGAAGAAAAATAAAAATTGAAGTTCATGCAAGAAACCACAATACGTTAACGATCTAGTTGGAAATTAAATAAAAAATGAAGTTGAATAGAAAGGAAAATTGAATAAAAATGAAAGTTGAGTAAAAATAAAAATGGAAGTTGCATAAAATTAACCATGGAAGTTCATTCAAGAAACCACTATATCTTAACGATCTATTTGGAAATTAAATAAAAAAGAAATTGAATAGAAAAGGAAGTAGAATAAAAATGGAAGTTGAATAAAAATAAAAATGGAAGTTGCATAAAATTAAAAATGGATGTTCATTCAGGAAACTACTATACCTTAACGATCTATTTGGAAATTAAATAAAAAAGGAAGATGAATAGAAAAGGAAATTGAATCAAAATGGAAGTTTAATAAAAATAAAAATGGAAAGTGCATAAAATTAAGAATGAAAATTCATTCAACAAAACCAGAATACCTTAACGACCAATTTGGAAATAAAATAGAAAGGAAGTTGAATAGAAAATGAAATTGAATAAAAAAGGAAGTTCATTAATACCTGAACCATCTATTTGGAAATTAAATAAAAAAGGAAGTTGAATAGAAAAGGAAATTGAACGCAAATGAAAGTTGAATAGAAATAAAAATTGAAGTTCATTCAAAAAACCACTATACCTTAACGATCTATTTGGAAATTAAAGAAAAAAAAGAAGTTGAATAGAAAAGGAAATTGAATAAAAATTGAATAAAAATTAAAGTTGAATAAAAATAAAAATGGAAGTTCATTCAAAAAAGCACGATACCTTAACGTTATATTTGGAAAATAAATAAAAAAGGAAGTTGAATAGAAAAGGAAATTGAATTGTAATGGAAGTTGAGTAAAAATAAATATGGAAGTTGCATAAAATTAACAATGGAAGTTCATTCAAGAAACCACTATACCTTAACGATCTGTTTAGAAATTAAATAAAAGAGGAAGTTGAATAGAAAAGGAAATTGAATAAAAATTGAAGTTGAATAAAAATAAAAATGGTAGCTGCATAAAATTAAAAATGGAAGTTCATTCAAGAAACCACCATACCTTAACGATCTATTTGGAAATTAAATAAAAAAGGAAGTTGAATAGAAAAGGAAATTGAATAAATATTGAAGTTGAAAAAAAATAAAAATGGAAGTTACATAAAATTTACAATGGAAGTTCATTCAAGAAACCACTATACCTTAACGATCTATTTGGAAATTAAATAAAAATGGAAGTTGAATAGAAAAGGAAATTGAATAAAAATTGATGTTCGATAAAAATAAAAATGGAAGTTGTGTAAAATTAACAATAAAAATTCATGCACGACACCACTATACCCTGATGATCTATTTAGAAATTAAATAAAAATGGAAGTTGAATTGAAAAGCAAATTGAATAAAAATTGATATTCAATGAAAATAAAAATGGACGTAGCATAAAATTAACAATAAAAGTTCATTCAAGAAACCACTATACCTTAACGATTTTTCTGGAAATTAAATAAGAAAGGAAGGTGAATAGAAAAAGAAATTGAATACAAATGAAAGTTGAAGAAAAATAAAAATTGAAGTTCATGCAAAAAACCACAATACGTTAACGATCTAGTTGGAAATTAAATAAAAAAGGAAATTGAATAGAAACGGAAATTGAATAAAAATGAAAGTTGAGTAAAAATAAAAATGGAAGTTGCATAAAATTAACCATGGAAGTTCATTCAAGAAACCACTATATCTTAACGATCTATTTGGAAAATAAATAAAAAAAGAAGTTGAATAGAAAAGGAAGTAGAATAAAAATGGAGGTTGAATAAAAATAAAAATGGAAGTTGCATAAAATTAAAAATGGATGTTCATTCAGGAAACTACGATACCTTAACGATCTATTTGGAAATTAAATAAAAAAGGAAGATGAATAGAAAAAGAAATTGAATCAAAATGGAAGTTGAATAAAAATAAAAATGGAAGGTGCATAAAATTAACAATGAAAATTCATTCAATAAACCACAATACCTTAACGATCAATTTGGAAATTAAATAGAAAAGGAAGTTGAATAGAAAATGAAATTGAATAAAAATGGAAGTTCATTAATACCTTAACGATCTATTTGGAAATTAAATAACAAAGGAAGTTGAATAGAAAAGGAAATTGAACGCAAATGAAAGTTGAATAGAAATAAAAATTGAAGTTCATTCAAAAAACCACTATACCTTAACGATCTATTTGGAAATTAAAGAAAAAAAGAAGTTGAATAGAAAAGGAAATTGAATAAAAATTGAGTAAAAATTAAAGTTGAATAAAAATAAAAATGGAAGTTCATTCAAAAAAGCACTATACCTTAATGTTATATTTGGAAATTAAATAAAAAAGGAAGTTGAATAGAAAAGGAAATTGAATTATAATGGAAGTTGAGAAAAAATAAATATGGAAGTTGCATAAAATTAACAATGGAAGTTTAGTCAAGAAACCACTATACCTTAATGATCAATTTTGAAATTAAATAAAGGAAGTTGAATAGAAAAGAAAATTGAATAAAAATGGAAGTTGAATAAAAATAAAAATGAAAGTTGCATCAAAATTGAAAATGGAAGTTCATTCAAGAAACCACCATACCTTAACGATCTATTTGGAAATTGAATAAAAAAAGAGGTTCAATAGAAAAGGGAATTGAATAAAAATGGAAGTTGCATAAAATTAACAATGGAAGTTCAGTCAAGAAACCACTATACCTTAACGATCTGTTTAGAAATTAAATAAAAAAGGAAGTTGAATAGAAAAGGAAATTGAATAAAAATTGAAGTTGAATAAAAATAAAAATGGTAGTTGCATAAAATTAAAAATGGAAGTTCATTCAAGAAACCACTATACCTTAACGATCTATTTGGAAATTAAATAAAAAAGGAAGTTGAATAGAAAAGGAAATTGAATAAATATTGTAGTTGAAAAAAAATAAAAATGGAATTACATAAAATTTACAATGGAAGTTCATTCAAGAAACCACTATACCTTAACGATCTATTTGGAAATTAAATAAAAATGGAAGTTGAATACAAAAGGAAATTCAATAAAAATTGATGTTCGATAAAAATAAAAATGGAAGTTGTGTAAAACTAACAATAAAAATTCACTCAAAAAACCACTATACCCTGACAATCTATTTAGAAATTAAATAAAAATGGAAGTTGAATTGAAAAGCAGATTGAATAAAAATTGATATTCAATGAAAGTAAAAATGGAAGTTGCATATAATTAACAATAAAAGTTCATTCAGGAAACCACTATACCTTAACGATCCTTCTGGAAATTAAATAAGAAAGGAAGTTGAATAGAAAAAGAAATTGAATACGAATGAAAGTTGAAGAAAAATAAAAATTGAAGTTCATGCAAAAAACCACAATACGTTAACGATCTAGTTGGAAATTAAATAAAAAAGGAAGTTGAATAGAAAGGGAAATTGAATGAAAATGAAAGTTCAGTAAAAATAAAAATGGAAGTTGCATAAAATTAACCATGGAAGTTCATTCAAGAAACCACTATACCTTAACGATCTATTTGGAAATTAAATAAAAAAAAGAAGTTGAATAGAAAAGGAAGTAGAATAAAAATGGAAGTTGAATAAAAATAAAAATGGAAGTTGTATAAAATTCAAAATGGATGTTCATTCAGGAAACTACTATACCTTAACGATCTATTTGGAAATTAAATAAAAAATGAAGATGAATAGAAAAGGAAAGTGAATCAAAACGGAAGTTGAATAAAAATAAAAATGGAAGGTGCATAAAATTAACAATGAAAATTCATTCAAGAAACCACAATATCTTAACGATCAATTTGGAAATTAAATAGAAAAGGAAGTTGAATAGAAAATGAAATTGAATAAAAATGGAAGTTCATTAATACCTTAACGATCTATTTGGAAATTAAATAAAAAAAGGAAGTTGAATAGAAAAGGAAATTGAACGCAAATGAAAGTTGAATAGAAATAAAAATTGAAATTCATTCAAAAAACCACTATACCTTAACGATCTATTTGGAAATTAAAGAAAAAAAGAAGTTGAAAAGAAAAGGAAATTGAATAAAAATAAAAATGGAAGTTCATTCAAAAAAGCACTATACCTTAACGTTATATTTGGAAATTAAATAAAAAAGGAAGTTGAATCGAAAAGGAAATTGAATTATAATGGAACTTGAGTAAAAATAAATATGGAAGTTGCATAAAATTAACAATGGAAGTGCATTCAAGAAACCACTATACCTTAACGATCAATTTTGAAATTAAAAAAAAAAAAGGAAGTTGAATAGAAAAGGAAATTGAATAAAAATGGAAGTTGAAAAAAAATAAAAATAAAAGTTGCATCAAAATTGAAAATGGAAGTTCATTGAAGAAACCACCATACCTTAACGATCTATTTGCAAATTGCATAAAAAAAGAAGTTCAATAGAAAAGGAAATCCAATAAAAATGGAAGTTGAATAAAAATAAAAATGGAAGTTGCATAAAATTAACAATGGAAGTTCAGTCAAAAACCACTATACCTTAACGATATGTTTAGAAATTAAATAAAAAAGGAAGTTGAATAGAAAAGGAAATTGAATAAAAATTGAAGTTGAATAAAAATAATAATGGTAGTTGCATAAAATTAAAAATGGAAGTTCATTCAAGAAACCACTGTACCTTAACGATCTATTTGGAAATTAAATTAAAAAGGAAGTTGAATAGAAAAGGAAATTGAATAAATATTGAAATTGAATAAAAATAAAAATGAAAGTTGCATAAAATTAAAAGTGGAAGTTCATTCAAGAAATCACTATACCATAACGATCTATTTGGAAATTAAGTATAAAAGGAAGTTGAATAGAAAAGAAAATTGAATAAAAATTGAAGTTGAATAAAAATAAAAATGGACGTTACATAAAATTTACAATGGAAGTTCATTCAAGAAACCGCTATACCTTAACGATCTATTTGGAAATTAAATAAAAATGGAAGTTGACTACAAAAGGAATTTGAATAAAAATTGATGTTCGATAAAAATAAAAGGGGAAGTTGTGTAAAATTAACAATAAGAATTCATTCAAGAAACCACTATACGCTGACAATCTATTTCGAAATTAAATAAAAATGGAATTTGAATTGAAAAGCAAATTGAATAAAAATTGATATTCAATGAAAATAAAAATGGAAGTTGCATAAAATTAACAATAAAAGTTTATTCAAGAAACCACGATACCTTAACGATCTATTTGGAAATTAAATAAAAAAGGAAGTTGAATAGAAAAGGAAATTAAAAAAAAATGGAAATTCAATAAAAATAAAAATAGAAGTTGCATAGAATTAAAATTGGAAGTTAATTCAAGAAACCACTATACCATAACGATCTATTTGGAATTAAACAAAAAAAGAAGTTGAATAGAAAAGGAAATTGAATAAAAATGGAAGTTGCATAAAATTAACAATGAAAGTTGATTCTAGAAACCACTATACCTTAACGACCTATTTGGAAATTAAATAAAAAAGGAAGTTGAATAAAAAAGGAAATTGAATCAAAATGGAAGTTGAATAAAAATAAAAATGAAAATTCATTAATACCGTAACGATCTATTGTGAAATTAAATAAAAAAGGAAGTTGAATAGAAAAAGAAATTGAATACAAATGAAAGTAGAATAAAAATAAAAATTGAAGCTCATTCAGAAAACTACAATACCTTAACGATCTATTTGGAAATTAAATAAAAAACGAAGTTGAATAGAAAAGGAAATTGAATAAAAATGGAAATGTAGAATAAAAATAAAAATGGAAGTGGCATCAAAATTGAAAATGGAAGTTAATTCAAAAAATCACTATACCTTAACGAGCTATTTGGGAATTGAATAAAAAAAGAAGCTGAATTGAAAAGGAAATTGAATAAACATGGAAGTTGAATAAAAATAAAAACGAAAGTCGCATAAAATTAACAATGGAAGTTCATTCAAGAAACCACTATACCTTAACGATGTATTTGGGATTTAAATGAAAAAGGAAGTTGAATAGAAAAGGAAATTGAATAAATATTGAAACTGAATAAAAATAAAAATGGAAGTTGCATAAAATTAAACATGGAAGTTCATTCCAGAAACCACTATACCATAACGATCTATTTGGAAATTAAACAAAAAACGAAGTTGAATAGAAAAGGAAATTGAATAAAAATTGAAGTTGAATAAAAATAAAAATGGAAGTTACATAAAATTTACAATGGAAGTTCATTCAAGAAACCACTATACCTTAACGATCTATTTGGAAATTAAATAAAAATGGAAGTTGACTACAAAAGGAAATTCAATAAAAATTGATGTTCGATAAAAATAAGAAGGGAAGTTGTGTAAAATTAACAATAAAAATTCATTCAAGAAACCACTATACCCTGACGATCAATTTAGAAATTAAATAAAAATGGAAGTTGAATTGAAAAGCAAATTGAATAAAAATTGATATTCAATGAAAATAAAAATTGAAGTTGCATAAAATTAACAATAAATGTTCATTTAAGAAACTACTATACCTTAACGATCTTTCTGGAAATTAAATAAGAAAGGAAGTTGAATAGAAAAAGAAATTGAATACAAATGAAAGTTGAAGAAAAATAAAAATTGAAGTTCATGCAAAAAACCACAATACGTTAACGATCTAGTTGGAAATTAAATAAAAAAGGAAGTTGAATAGAAAGGGAAATTGAATAAAAATGAAAGTTGAGTAAAAATAAAAATGGAATTTCATAAAATTAACCATGGAAGTTCATTCAAGAAACCACTATACCTTAACGATCTGTTTGGAAATTAAATAAAAAAAAGAAGTTGAATAGAAAAGGAAGTAGAATAAAAATGGAAGTTGAATAAAACTAAAAATGGAAGTTGCATAAAATTAAAAATGGATGTTCATTTAGGAAACTACTATACCTTAACGATCTATTTGGAAATTAAATAAAAAAGGATGATGAATAGAAAAGGAAATTGAATCAAAATGGAAGTTGAATAAAAATAAAAATGGAAGGTGCATAAAATTAACAATGAAAATTCATTCAAGAAACCACAATACCTTAACGATCAATTTGGAAATTAAATAGAAAAGGAAGTTGAATAGAAAATGAAATTGTATAAAAATGGAAGTTCATTAATACCTTGACAATCTATTTGGAAATTAAATAAAAAAGGAAGTTGAATAGAAAAGGAAATTGAACTCAAATGAAAGTTGAATAGAACTAAAAATTGAAGTTCATTCAAAAAACCACTATACCTTAACGATCTATTTGGAAATTAAAGAAAAAAAGAAGTTTAATAGAAAAGGAAATTGAATAAAAATTGAAGTTGAATAAAAATAAAAATGGAAGTTCATTCAAAAAAGCACTATACCTTAACGTTATATTTGGAAAATAAATAAAAAAAGGAAGTTGAATAGAAAAGGAAATTGAATTATAATGGAAGTTGAGTAAAAATAAATATGGAAGTTGCATAAAATTAACAATGGAAGTTCATTCAAGAAACCACTATACCTTAACGATCAATTTTGAAATTAAATAAAGGAAGTTGAATAGAAAAGGAAATTGAATAAAAATGGAAGTAGAATAAAAATACAAATGAAAGTTGCATGAAAATTGAAAATGGAAGTTCATTCAAAAAACCACCATACCTTAACGATCTATTTGGAAATTGAATAAAAAAAGAAGTTCAATAGAAAAGGAAATTGAATAAAAATGGAAGTTGAATAAAAATAAAAATGGAAGTTGCATAAAATTAACAATGGGAGTTCAGTCAAGAAACCACTATACCTTAACGATCTTTTTAGCAATTAAATAAAAAAGGAAGTTGAATAGAAAAGGAAATTGAATAAAAATTGAAGTTGAATAAAAATAAAAATGGTAGTTGCATAAAATTAAAAATGGAAGTTCATTCTAGAAACCACTATACCTTAACGATCTATTTGGAAATTAAATAGAAAAGGAAGTTGAATAGAAAAGGAAATTGAATAAATATTGAAATTGAATAAAAAAAAAATTGGAAGTTGCATAAAATTAAAAATGGAAGTTCATTCAAGAAACCACTATACCATAACGATCTATTTGGAAATTAAATAAAAAAGGAAGTTGGATAGAAAAGGAAATTGAAAAAAAATGATAGTTGAATAAAAATAAAAATGGAAGTTACATAAAATTTACAATGGAAGTTCATTCAAGAAACCACTATACCTTAACGATTTATTTGGAAATTAAATAAAAATGGAAGTTGACTACAAAAGGAAATTGAATAAGAATTGATGTTCGATAAAAATAAAAATGGAAGTTGTGTAAAATTAACAATAAAAATTAATTCAAGAAACCACTATACCCTGACGATCTATTTAGAAATTAAATAAAAATGGAAGTTGAATTGAAAAGCAAATTGAATAAAAATTGATATTTAATGAAAATAAAAATAGAAGTTGCATAAAATTAACAATAAAAGTTCATTGAAGAAACCACTATACCTTAACGATCTTTCTGGAAAGTAAATAAGAAAGGAAGTTGAATAGAAAAAGAAATTGAATACAAATGAAAGTTGAAGAAAAATAAAAATTGAAGTTCTTGCAAAAAACCACAATACGTGAACGATCTAGTTGGAAATTAAATAAAAAAGAAAGTTGAATAGAAAGGGAAATTAAATAAAAATGAAAGTTGAGTAAAAATAAAAATGGAAGTTGCATAAAATTAACCATGGAAGTTCATTCAAGAAACTACTATACCTTAACGATCTATTTGGAAATATAAATAAAAAAAGAAGTTTAATAGAAAAGGAAGTAGAATAAAAATGGAAGTTGAATAAAAATAAAAATGGAAGTTGCATTAAATTAAAAATGGAAGTTTATTCAAGAAACCACCATACCTTAACGATCTATTTGGAAATTGAATAAAAAAAGTAGTTAAATAGAAAAAGAAATTGAATAAAAATGGAAGTTGAATAAATATAAAAATGGAAGTTGCATAAAATTAACAATGGAAGTTCATTCAAGAAACCACTATACCTTAACGATCTATTTCGAAATAAAATAAAAAAGGAAGTTGAATAGAAAAGGAAATTGAATAAAATTCGAAGTTGAATGAACTTCCATTTTTAATTTTACACTACTAGAAATTGCATTTTTCGCAACGCAACAAAATATGTTGCTAAAAGGGAAAATTCGTTGGCAAAGAGTTTTGCCAACACACAAAGCTACGTTGGCAACCCGTAGGCAAAAGTGAGTTGGTAAAAGTTTTGCCGACGAAATTATCATTGCGTTGGTAAAAGTAATGCCTTTAGCGACGAACATAGTCGCTAAAAGCCTCCATCCATCGTCGGCAATTTACCTTGCGTTGGTAAAAGTCATTCAAATATGATGATTGTGTGACACTTTTCGCGACACAAATTTGCATGGGCAAAAAATATACTTTTAGCAACAACATATGCGTCGGCAAAAGTAAACTTTTGGCGACACATTTACGTCGGTAAATGTTGCCATTTGCCGACGATTTGTTTGTCGGTAAAGCTTTACTTTTGGCAACGACAAATTGGCATTGGCAAAAAATACACTTCTACCAACACAAAATGAGTGGGCAAAAGTAACTTTTAGCGACACATTTACGTCGGTAAATGCTGCCATTTGCCAACGATTTGGTTGTCGATAAAGCTTTAGTTTTGGCAACGACAAATTGACATTGGCAAAAAATACACTTTTAACAACACAATATGAGTGGACAAAAATAAACTTTTGGCTACACATTTACCGACAAATTGTTTGTCGAGAAAGCTTTACTTTTTAACGACGACAAAATTGCAGCAACAAAAATAATTGAAACTCATTTATAATTTTTTAAAAGATTTACAGATTTACAAGAGGCATCCCTCAGGCACCACTATAACAAACTAATAAAATTGATATGAAATCACACAAAATATCCCCTCCATACCCTTCCAGCCAAAACACCTAATGACAACCCCCATTAATGAAAACCTGATCTATTACAAATTGGACAAAAGTCCTGCACCCTTCCAAACATCAACAACACCAGCAAACATCCAACAACACAGCAGCACCTCATCGTAACAAACACCATCACAGCAGCATCACCACAGCATCTCAGCAACAACACAGCAGCGCCAGAAGAATAGCATATTAGTATAGCAATCAGCAAACAAATTCAACACAGATCATCACCAGTTCAGAAAACCATTTCAACTCAGCAACCCAAACAAAATCATAAAACCAAATCAGAATTGACGCAACAGTTTACCTCATTTACCAGAACAGTCAGAAAACAAAACCAGCAACAAAACAACTTAACCAAATCAGTAATCAGGACAAACAGATCGCATCAATCAAAAGCTGCATCAGAGGCAGAGCACACAGAACAGAGCCAATCAGCACCAGATTCAACGCAACACAGCATCATGGCACAAAAGTATCCCTCTCAGCACAGCCCAAACTGTCCAACATTTATTTTTAAGAACTTTTGACATCATATACAAGAAAATTACAAGTCAAGCATGC
Organism: Camellia japonica; assembly: GCA_030407325.1. Taxonomy (NCBI): domain Eukaryota; kingdom Viridiplantae; phylum Streptophyta; class Magnoliopsida; order Ericales; family Theaceae; genus Camellia; species Camellia japonica. The sequence goes on from JAPPVO010000003.1 coordinate 5,772,548, forward strand.
AAAAACCACTTTTCAATAATACTAAAGTAACATAACCTATGAAGCATGGATACAGATAAAATATAGATACAGTTATACAACAATACCTACAAAAATAAGATTCTAGTATGGTCAAGATATGTTAGAATGGTATAAATCATTTTTAAAAAAAATTAAATTAAATTAAAATTAAAACCACGTCATTTGATTCTTGTTTTGTTTCACTCAATACTCTTAATATAGCTAGACGGCGATCAATACCGATTCATCTCCCAATACTGCTATTAAAACCTTAAATGCACATTTTCAACAGATGATTTGCACCCTTGTTGATCCTATTGTATTTTTCTACTCAAATATAATCTTGTTCTGACATAAAGTAGATTTGTTACAAAAGATCCATCTCAGGAATCAATTAGCTCAAGCTATCTAAAATAGGTATGACTTTGTATCTGTCATTACATATTCTCGAGCAGCATAGCGATATGTTCCAACAACCCTTGTAGAAACATGCGTTTTGTCTCCTTGGGGCCCGGCTTTTGCCAGACCAAAATCTGAATCTTGCTGGGGGGCATTAAACAATCTCTACATTACATTTTCAAAAAATTAAAATGCATGAGAATCTTGCTGTTAATGTATTTGATCTTCAAGCTGATCAAGTAAATCAGACTACCCAACAAAATTCTGCTTTCCAGTCTCGAGCAGAATTTTCAAGGTGCAGCAGAGGTCAAGGAATGGAATGTGGTAGATAAACTGAGAAAATAGATGCTGGCACATAATTTCACCCAAAATATATATATATATATATATATATGTGACCCAACATAATGCAAAGCAGTGTATCAGAATGCATGTAGAAAAGCCCAGATAAATAAAAATAAATTTTAAAAAACAAAGGTACACCCAGTTTAGTGCCCATTAGATGAGGGTCTGAGAGAGAGATTGGGTTATGGCATTATTGCAAAGATGTAGATGTAGAAGATGGGAATGTCAAGAACAATGCTATCAAGAATTTTTATATTAAAAAAAGAACAAGAATGCACATGCATGAAAAAAGTAAACAATAAATACATACAGAAGCAATAAGAAATAAATTACTTAAACCCTCATGTTAGATTTCCTTTCAAATGGATTTGTCATACCTTGTCAATATTTTCCAACATAATGCTTTTAACTTCTGAAACTTGGGCCTTCACTTTTAATAGCTTTTCAATCTCCTCAGCATGGTCGATTATGTATTGCATGTGCTCTTTCATAACTGGGCTGTAGATCAAAAGACATTGTCTTAATTCATTTCTTTATAGTACAATCTTATTGCTCAAAGGCATATCAATATTAAACATACCCAAACTCCTTATTGAGACTTTTGGCAACAGCTGTATCAGCCTTGCCACCACCATATCTTTTCTTGAAATCAGCCCTCATACGTTCCAAATATGCAATAGAAATCTGCTTCCCAACAGATTCTTTGGCAACGCCACAATAAGCTGCAAATTCCAACAACCGCAGTTTAAGTGACATGAAGCAGAAAACTTTGATTGTGATGCATTACAGTATGGGGTGGGGGGGACAGGTAAACATCAACAAAGAACTATAATTAGAAGCTTGCATTTTTTGGCTCTTTCCACGAAATTAAGTATTTAAAATAATAGAGATATAATTAAAACTACAATGTGTTGTGTTTTCTTTTCTTCTTTTTGCAATCAAAACGTACTAAGACATTGAAATTTGAAAACTATATAGTCAACAAAAGTTATCCTCCAAGCTATTTTACAAGTGCAACAATGATTGTTAAAATATTATCCTTCACGATTTGATTCATACAATTTGATACAAGTTTCAACCAAAACAATTCAATTACTATTGAATCTTAAATTGAGTGAATCATATGATTCGATTGAGATTCCTCTGTCGATTATGATGCATTACAGTGTGGGATGGAGGGAACAACAACAAAGCTATTGTCAAACTACCACTACTTCCACAACCACACAATGTACCACCTCAACTTAACAAGCATTATCTCAGCTCTTTTGAGTTGGCTAGATGAATGCTATTCTGCACTTCCTCTCTAAGGCCCTAAAACCCATAACTTTAATTAAACTACAAATTAACATACCATTTCTTGCTATTCTAATCTGCTTTTATTTTAGTATGTCCCTTATCCTAGTATTTCCCTTAATGTGAAGTAAGTTGGTCCTCCTTGCAAGCATAGATATTTGTCTTTGGTTGCTCAGCACCAAACCATTTTAACTCAGTTTTTTCTCATTTAACTAATTTCTAATCAACTATAATTGGTGCTCTGGTTATCCTAGTATTTCCCTTAACTTGAAGTAAGTTGGTCCTCCTTGCAAAGAGAATGTACACATGCATAAATACTCGGCTAAAAGGTGATCAAAAAGAAACTAGACTTAAATTCAAATGCCATCATAACAAATTATGAATCATTATCTCCATTGCCAACCAATCATTGTCAATTCCTTCTTTCCTATCCACAATGCAAATCTTGATTAGCCTTCCTAGTCTACTGTTCACATCAAATTCTTCTTTCCTATCCACTACTGCAAATACACTTGCAAATTGAAAGAGACAAATTAGCAAAAAAGGCAACTTTGGATAAGGTAATGATAAAAGCCATGAACAAACCATATAATAAGACAGAGGTTTGCCTCATGCAAATGGAACTTATAAAATTTCCTTTTCATTTTCGAGGAAGAGAGGGTGCTAAGAACTTACTCGGCAAGTTTCTCTCATTCTCTCAATTTGCTAAGGAGTCTTGATCTTCAAAATAGAAAATTAGACATTAAAAAAGAATTCAACAAACTGTCTAGTGAAAAAAACCCCAACTTCAATAGAAATTCAATTTTAACTTGAAGAACTATTTTTACATACAAAAGTGTACCTCAACAACATGTTGAAGATCACTGTTGGGCTCAATTTTGGGGATCCCCTGCAGTTAATAAGAATTAAGTTCAGTGTTTTTTACATTTATCAACAAATATATATATATATATATTTTTCATGTTACATTCCTAAATTTAGTCATGAATTGGGTAAGTGTCCGAAGAAAGTGAAATAGCAATAGCAAGCCTAAGCCTACGTTATGGGGGAAAAAAATGAAACCTTAACAAAGTTTAACAAACAACTAAAAGAAGGATAGGAAAAGTTCAAGAAGGATAGAAAAAGAAAGGTATATAGTAGGCATATGTGCTGTTTCTCTATTGATTTATGAAACTCCATGATTCCAAACATATCTTCATAAAACTGTACTACAAATAGCTTGATAATACAAATAGTTTTATCAAGCTATTTCCTACAATAATATAAATAGCTTGATAAAAATCTACTGCAAATACCTCAAGGAAGAATGTGCAACCACCTATACTTTCGTATATTTCCTGGGCAACTAACATAAAACTTTTTAGCAAGACTCCAATCAAGAGAAGCGGGTGACTAGTCAACAGGTGTCCAACACCCAAACTACCAATCAAGAGAGGCATCTAACATTTAACACAATATCAAGCCCCCACAGTACCTTGTCTCCTAACCACGGTCCTGACAAAACTATTTCCTATATATCAGGTGGTAGAGCCAACCTTTAAACTTTTACCCTTTTCAATCAGCACCAGCATCACAAACACAAAATGTTAGGCTTATAAATCTTAGGATTCACAATCTCACAAGATGCCAGGCTAAACAAGCTATGGTCAAACTCTTTGGAACTTGACCTCACAAGCATCTAAAAGAAATTTTAGACTTCTCAAAATCTAACACAAATACTAGTATCTCATAGTGGGCAAATCCTTATGATGTAGCAAATATTAGGTCCTCAGCTAAAGCAAGGTGCGGAGAGAGCAAGATATACACAGCCTTATCCCCATTTGTAGATAGCTATCAATCAACCTGCCACTGACTAATTGTTCAAGTACAACCAAAACTTCAATGAGATATATACAGCTCCAAATGTACAAAATTTACCTCAAACAGTAGGGTTAACTGCATACTAAAAGTAAAATGTATAAAAGCAATTAATCATCAATGTTAAAATCTCAAACAAGTGTACTAATCAGTTAATTTAAAAATAAATCAAGATGCTCCTGCCAGTGTACAAAGATAACATGCAAAACCACAACATAAGCTAAGCAGAAAATCCAATATGCAAGTAGGGGTAACATGAGATTGAATTATTAATAATGCCATACCTAAATCTTTTCTTGCCTGTTCTGTTTTCCCTTGTTCTTGCAGCCTCATGTATCTTTCATGAGCTTTTGTTTCTCTATCTCTTCTCTGTGAACAAACAAAAAAAAAGAAAAAAAATAGACATAAATCCAAAAAGTCAAAAGGTCATATACATGGCAGCCATGCAATCCAAAATTATTGTGTTATTTTGATGGGATATAAGCAGTTTACTTTCATACTTCTGAGAATGAGTATAAAGAAAAAGTTTAGAGGTCTAATAATTTAGGGTAAATTACACTCACCTCCCGTGAGATTTGAGAAAAATACAGTTAGCCCCAAAATTTTGGCATAATTATATTGACCTCCCTTTAAATAAACTTTCTATAGTCTCTTGCAGATGGATTTTGCGCATTGGGCTCACAACAACAATGGGATACAACATGAGCATCTTCTATAACTAGTTCTGCCTATATTCATTGTGCGTTGGGAGTGTGTAGTTGATGGGTGTGATGAGCTCAAACTAGTAATGAAATCAATTTCGGTGGTTATGGCTATAGTCGGCTGGTGTTGGGTTATCCTATTTCTCTACAATTTGTGTATGAATCCTACGTAATTGTATTTATCGTTCTTAGACCAACCGACTCAACTGCCTCAATCAAACCATCTCAAAACACTACGGCTTGGTAGGGTTACATGCTTTGAATGGTTTGATTTGGTGCCCTACTATATACAAAATAAAAAAAGATTTAGTACAACCCAAATTTTGATATGAACCCCAACCAAACCAAACCCCGTTTAGCCCCCACTCTCCCTAAATCAATATGACGAAGTAAAAACCTTACTTTTCTGTTCCAATCTCTACCCTCAACTGTTGAAGGAACAGTTTGGTTTTGTAAGCCACTCAAATTGACCTCTTTCAATTTGAAAACTATTATACAAATCCCCAACGAAAATAAAACAAGCAGAAAGGAATTTTTAGGTTTTTTTAAAAAAAATTAAAATCAATTTGAGAGCAAAAAATCAAAATTATATTTTTAAAATTTTAAAAACGTATTTATGACCTAAAAGATAAAATTATACAAAAAAAATATTATAAATGAAGCAAAACTTGGCTCAGTCGTTTTGAGCCTTCATGACACTACTTTCACATGAGGAGGCTCCAGCTAAAATTGTGCAACAATTATAATTATTGAAAGAGGACAGGAAAATATTTATAATTACCGAATTAGTGATGAGATTCCAATCCATTGCCGTCTCACCCCCACCGCCTCTATTTTCTCGACTAAAAACACCAGCAGCGGAAGTCCAACAGAGAAGAGAAATCCCATCGTCAATCCAGCCTCCATCGTCGCAAAACTCCTTCGATCCAACAGAGAGATTCTCCATCAGTAATCCACACCCTCCCTCCAGTCCGGCTTTCATCTGGATCGTTTGGATCTCGCCGTCGTCAACTCGATCTCCACCGAAACCAGTGTCCCCCCCCCCCCCCCGCCGGGTAACGACTACACGGAGAAAGTCGCCGCCATGTGCTGCGTCCGGAGATAAGGTCGGTTCTGGAGATGGATGTCGTGTGTTTGGGGAAGGGTTTGAGAGGAAGAGTAGGGTCTACTCTGTAGAGTAGGGTCTATGCTAAAATTTAATTTATATTTGGATAAATTACGGATATAAGTTTATTTAAAATACCAATAAGTTTTTTTTTTATTTTTTCACCCAATTTTTTTTAGTTTTTAGAAAAGAAAAAAAAAATGAAATTAGTTTTTGAAAATAAAACTAAACATATTTAAGTTGATAATCTAATTACATTGCTTGAAAAATTTTAAATTATTTTAAATTAGTCATCCTCAACTTAAGAGTGTGTTTAGGCTTAATGAATTCATTTTGTGATCTAATTCAATGATCATTTTAATTTTACAATTCAATAATTAGAATATTTAAAACTCTTTGAAAAGTTATAATAAAAACACAAATCAATAAATCACCTCATTTCATTAGAAAAATTTTTACCAACGAATATTGTTATCGTCGCTAAATGGTTTACTCTTTGCCTACGCCAACTTGTCGTCGCCAAAAATAAGTACACTAATAGCAACGCTCATTGTGTTGCTAAAACGTAAGCCTCGTAGCTAAAAGTTTTGAAATTTTGGCGCCAACCAAAAATTTTGGCGCTTAGTGAATGTCATGCTTTTTTAGCGACGATAGCAATTTACGTCGGTAAAGGTATACTTTTACCAACGAAATTGATCACTGTGTCGCCAAAAATATACTTTTGGCGATGAAAAATGGATGTCGTCGCTAAAAGTAGTTGCTAAAAGTGCAATTTCTTGTAGTGCCTTGACGATATATTGAAAATTAAATAAAAAAGGAAGTGGAAATAGAAAAGAAATTGAATAAAATGGAAGTTGCATAAAATTAACAATAAAACTTCATCCAAGGAAGAAACTACTATACCTTAACGATCTATTTGGCAAATTAAGCAAAAAAGGAAGTTGAAAGAAAAAGAAATGAATACAAATGGAACTTGCATAAAAATTAAAATAGAAGTTCATTGAAGAAACCACTATACTTAACGATCTATTTGCAAAACATAAAAAAGGAAGTTGAATACAAAACGAAATTGAGTAAAAATTGAAGGTGAATAAAAATAAAAAAGAACTTGAATAAAATTAACAATGGAAGTTCATTCAGAAACCACTATACCTTACGATTTATTGGAAATAAATAAAAAGTGGAAGTTGAATACAAAAGGAAATTGAATAAAAATTGATATTCAATAAAAATAAAATGGAAGGTGATAACATTAACAAATAAAAGTTCATTCTAGAAACCACTATACCTTGACGATCTGTTTGGAAATTAAATAAAAATGGAAATTGAATACAAAGAAATGATTAAAAAATGATTGTTCAGTAAAAATAAAAATGAAAATTGCATAAAATTAACAATAAAAGTTCATTCAAGAAACCACTATACCTTAACGATCTATCTGGAAATTAAATAAAAAAGGAAGTTGGATAGAAAGGAATTGAAAACAAATGAAAGTTTAATAAAAATAAAAATTGAAGTTCATTCAAAAAACCACTATACCTTATTGATCTATTTGGAAATTAAATAAAAAAGGAAGTTGAATAGAAAAAGAAATTGAATAAAAATGGAAGTTGAGTAAAAATAAAAATGGAAGTTGCAAAAAATTATCAATGTAAGTTCATTCAAGAAACCACTATACCTTAACGATCTATTTGTAAATTAAATAAAAAAGGAAGTTGAACAAAAATAAAAATGGAAGTTGCATAAAATTAGAAGCGGAAGTTCATTCAAGAAACCATTGCACCTTAACGATCTATTTGGAAATTAAATAAAAAAAGAAGTTGAATAGAAAAGGAAATTGAATAAAAAAGGAAGTTGAATAAAAAAAAATGAAAGTTGCATAAAATTAATAACGGAAGTTCATTCAAGAAACCACTATACCTTAACGACCTATTTGGAAATTAAATAAAAATGGAAGTTGAAAAGAACAGGAAATTGAATCAAAAAGAAGTTGAATAAATATAAAAGAGGGAAGTTCATTAATACCTTAACGTTCTATTTGGAAATTAAATAAAAAAGGAAGTTTAATACAAAAGTAAATTGAATAAAAATTGAATACAAATTGAAGTTGAATAAAAATAAAAACGGAAGTTGCATAAAATTAAAAGTGGAAGTTCATTGAAAAACCACTATACCATAACGATCTATTTTGACATTGAATAAAAAAGGAAGTTGAATAGAAACGTAAATTGAACATAAATGGAAGTTGAATGAAAATAAAATTGGAAGTTGCACAAAATTAACAATGGAAGTTCATTCAAGAAACCACTATACCTTAACGATCTATTTGGAAATTAAATAAAAAAAGAAGTTGAATAGAAAAGGAAATTGAATAAAAATGGAAATTGAATAAAAATAAAAATGGAAGTTGCATCAAAATTGAAAATGGAATTTAATTCAAGAAACCACTGCACCTTAACGATCTATTTGGAAATTGAATAAAAAAAGAAGTTGAATAGAAAACGAAATTTAATAAAAATGGAAGTTGAATAAAAATAAAAATGAAAGTTGCGTAAAATTAACAATGGAAGTTCATTCAAGAAACCACTATACCTTAACGATTTATTTGGAAATTAAATAAAAAAGGAAGTTGAACAGAAAACGAAATTGAATCAAAATGGAAGTTGAATAAAAAATGAAAATGGAAGTTGCATCAAAATTGAAAGTGAAAGTTCATTCAAGAAACCAGTATACCTTAACAATCTATTTGGAAATTAAAAAAAAAGAAGAAGTTAAATAGAAAAAGAAATTGAATAAAAATTGAAGTTGAATAAAAATAAATATGAAAGTTGCATTAAATTAAAAATGGAAGCTAATTCAAAAAACCACTATACCTTAACGATCTATTTGGAAATTAAATAAAAAAGGAAGTTCAATAGAAAAGGAAATTGAATAAAAATTGAAGTTGAATAAAAATAAAAATGGAAGTTGCATGAAAATAACAATGGAAGCTCATTCAGGAAACCACTATACCTTAACGATCTATTTGGCAATTAAATAAAAAAGGAAGTTGAATTGAAAAGGAAATTGAATAAAAATAAAAATGAAAGTTGCATCAAAATTGAAAATGGAAGTTAATTCAAGAAACCACTATACCTTAACGATCTATTTGGGAATTGAATAAAAAAAGAAGTTGAATTGAAAAGGAAATTGAATAAAAATGGAAGTTGAATAAAAATAAAAATGGAAGTCGTATAAAACTAACAGTGGAAGTTCATTCAAGAAACCACTATACTTAACGATCTATTTGGAAATTAAATGAAAAAGGAAGTTGAATAGAAAAGGAAATTGAATCAAAATGGAAGTTGAATAAAAAGAAAAAGTTCATTCAAGAAACCACTATACCTTAACTATCTATTTGGAAATTAAATAAAAAAAGAAATTGAATTAAAATTCAATGAAAATTGAAGTTGAATAAAAATAAAAATGGTAGTTGCATAAAATTAAAATTGGAAGTTCATTCAAGAAACCACTGTACCTTGACGATCTATTTGGAAATTAAATAAAAAAGGAAGTTGAATAGAAAAGGAAATTAAACAAAAAATTGAACTTGAATAAAAATAAAAATTGAAGTTGCATAAAATTAACAATGGAAGTTCATTCAACAAAACACTATACTTTAACGATCTATTTGGAAATTAAATAGGAAAGGAAGTTGAATATAAAAGGAAATTGAATACAAATAAAAGTTGAATAAAAATAAAAATTAAAGTTCATGCAAAAAATCACAATACCTTAACAATCTATTTCGAAATTAAATAAAAAAGGAAGTTGAATAGAAAGGGAAATTGAATAAAAATGGAAGTTCCGTAAAAAAGGAAGTTGAATAAAACTGGAAGTTGATGAAAAATAAAAATGGAAGTTGCATAAAATTAAAAATGGATGTTCTTTCAAGAAACCACTACACCTTAACGATCTATTTGGAAATTAAATAAAAAAAAGTTGAACAGAAAAGGAAATTGAATCAAAATGGAGGTTGAATAAATATAAAATGGAAGTTCCATAAAATTAACAATGGAAGTTTATTCAAGAAACCACTATACCTTAACGATCTATTCGAAAATCAAATAAAAATGGATGTTGAATACAAAAGGAAATTGGATAGTAAAGGAAATTGAATACAAATGAAAGTTGAATAAAAATAAAAATTGACGCTCATTCAAAAAACCACTATACCTTAACGATCTATTTGGAGATTAAATAAAAAAGGAAGTTGTATAGAAAAGGAAATTGAATAGAAATGGAAGTTGAGTATAAATAAAAATGGAAGTTGCAAAAAATTAACAATGGAAGTTCATTCAAGAAACCACTATACCTTAACGATCTATTTGTAAATTAAATAGAAAAGGAAGTTGAATAGAAAAGGAAATTGAATAAAAATGGAAGTTGAATAAAAATAAAAATGGAAGTTGCATAAAATTTCAAACGGAAGTTCATTCAAGAAACCCCTATACCTTAACGATCTATTTGAAAATTAAATAAAAAAAGAAGTTGAATAGAAAAGGAAATTGAATAAAAAAGGAAGATGAATAAAAATAAAAATGGAAGTTGCATAAAATTAACAATGGAAGTTCATTTAAGAAACCACTATACCTTAACGATCTATTTGGAAATCAAATAGAAATGGAAGTTGAATACAAAAGGAAATTGAATAAAAATTGATGTTAAATAAAAATAAAAATGGAAGTTGCATAAAATTAACCATAAAAGTTCATTCAAGAAACCACTATACCTTAACGATCTATTTGGAAATTAAATAAAAATGGAAGCTGAATACAAAAGGAAATTGAATAAAAATTGATGTTAATAAAAATAAAAATGGAAGTTGCATAAAATTAACAATAAAAGTTCATTCAAGATACCACTATACCTTAACGATCTATCTGGAAATTAAATAAAAAATGATGTTGAATAGAAAAAGAAATTGAATTCAAATGAAAGTTGAATAAAAATAAAAATTGAAGTTCATTCAAAAAACCATTATACCTTGACGATCTATTTCGAAATTAAATAAAAAAGGAAGTTGAATAGAAAAGAAAATTGAATAAAAATGGAAGTTGAGCAAAAATAAAAATGGAAGTTGCATAAAATTAAAAATGGAAGTTCTTTCAAGAAACCACTATACCTTAACGATCTATTTGGAAATTAAATAAAAAAGGAAGTTGAATAGAATAGGAAATTGAATAAAAATAGAACTTGAATAAAAATAAAAATGGAAGTTGCATAAAATTAGAAATGGAAGTTTATTCAAAAAACCCCTATACCTTAACGATCTATTTGGAAATTAAATAAAAAAAGAAGTTGAATAGAAAAGGAAATTGAATAAAAAAGGAAGTTGAAGAAAAATAAAAATGGAAGTTGCAAAAAATTAACAATGGAAGTTTATTTTTTAGAAACCACTATACCATAACGATCTATTTGGAAATTAAATAAAAATGCAAGTTGAATAGAACAGGAACTTGAATAAAAAACGAAAGTTGAATAAAAATAAAAATTGAAGCTCTTTAAAACCTTAACGTTCTATTTGGAAATTAAATAAAAAAGGAAATTGAATAGAAAAGTAAATTGAATAAAAATTGAAATTGAATAAAATTAACAACGGAAGTTAAATCAAATTAAAAGTGAAAGTTCATTGAAGAAACCACTATACCTTAACGATTTATTTTGACATTGAATAAAAAAGGAAGTCGAATAGAAAAGTAAATTAAACAAAAATGGAAGTTGAATAAAAATAAAATTGGAAGTTGCATAAAATTAACAATGGAAGTTCATTTAAGAAACCACTATACCTTAACGATCTATTTGCAAATTAAATAAAAAAAGAAGTTGAATAGAAAAGGAAATTGAATAAAAATGGAAATTGAATAAAAATAAAAATGGAAGTTGCATGAAAATTGAAAATGGAATTTAATTCAAGAAACCACTATACCTTAACGATCCATTTGGAAATTGAATAAAAAAAGAAGTTGATTAGAAAAGGAAATTGAATAAGAATGGAAGTTGAATAAAAATAAAAATGGAAGTTGCAAAAAATTAACACTGGAAGTTTATTCAAGAAACCACTATACCTTCACGATCTATTTGGAAATTAAATAAAAATGGAAGTTGAACAGAAAACGAAATTGAATCACAATGGAAGTTCAATAAAGATAAAAATGGAAGCTGCATCAAAATCGAAAATGGAAGTTCATTCAAGAACCTACTATACATTAACGATCTATTTGGAAATTTAAAAAAAAAAGCAAGTGGAATAGAAAACGAAATTGAATAAAACTTGAATAAAAGTTGAAGTGGAATAAAAATAAAAATGGAAGTTGCATAAAATTAAAAATGGAAGTTCTTTCAAAAAACCACAATACCTTAACGACCTATTTGGAAATCAAATAAAAAAGGAAGTTGAATAGAAAAGGAAATTAAATAAAAATTGAAGTTGCATAAAATTAAAAATGGAAGTTAATTCGAGAAACCACTATACCTTAACGATCTATTTGGAAATTAAATAAAAAAGGAAGTTGAATAGAAAAAAAAATTGAATAAAAATTTTAGTTGAATAAAAATAAAAATGGAAGTTCCATGAAATTAACAGTGGAAGTTCATTCAAGAAACCACTATACCTTAATGATCTCTTTGGAAATTAAATAAAACTGGAAGTTGAATACCAAAGGAAATTGAATAAAATTGATGTTCAATAAAAATAAAAATGGAAGTTGCATAAAATTAACAATAAAAGTACAATCAAGAAACCACTATACCACAACGATCTATTTGTAAATTTAATAAAAATGGAAGTCGAATACAAAAATAAATTGAATAAAAATTGATGTTCAATAAAAATAAAAATGGAAGTTGTATAAAATTAACAATAAAAGTTCATTCAAAAAACCAATATACCTTAACGATCTATCTGAAAATTAAATAAAAAAAGGAAGTTGAATGGAAAAGGAAATTGAATACAAATGAAAGTTGAATAAAAATAAAAATTGAAGTTCATTCAAAAAACCACTATACCTTAACGATCGATTTGGAAATTAAACAAAAAAGGAAGTTGAATAGAACATGAAATTGAATAAAAATGGAAGTTGAGTAAAAATAAAAATGGAAGTTGCACAAAATCAATAATGGAAATTCATTCAAGAAACTGCTATACCTTAACGATCTATTTGGAAATTAAATAAAAATGGAAGTTGAATACAAAAGTAAATTGAATAAAAATTGATGTTCAATAAAAATAAAATAGAAGTTGCATAAAATTAACAATAAAAGTTTATTCAAGAAACCATTGTACCTTAACGATCTATTTGGAAATTAAAGAAAAATGGATGTTGAATACAAAAGGAAATTGAATAAAAATTTAAGTTGAATAAGAAACAAAATGGAAGTTGCACAAAATTAAAAATGAAAGTTCATTTAAGAAACAATTATACCTTAACGATCAATTTGGAAATTAAATAAAAAAAGGAAGTTGAATTGACAAGGAAATTGAATAAAAATTGAAGCTAAATAAAAATAAAAATGGAAGTTGTATCAAAATTGAAAATGGAAGTTCATTCAAGGAACCACTATACCTTAACAATCTATTTGGAAATTAAATAAAATATGAAGTTGAATAGAAAAGGAAATTAAATAAAAATTTAAGTTCAATAAAAATAAAAATGGAAGTTGCATAAAATTAAAAATGGAAGTTCATTCAAAAAACCACTATACCTTAACGATCTGTTTGAAATTAAATAAAAAAGGAAGTTTAATAAAAGAGGAAATTGAGTAAAAATGGAAGTTGAGTAAAAATAAAAATGGAAGTTGCATAAAATTAAAAACGGAAGTTCATTCAACAAACCACTATACCTTAGCGATCTATTTGGAAATTAAATAAAAAAGGAAAAGGACTAGAAAAGGAAATTGAATAAAAATGGAAGTTGCATAAAATTAAAAATGAAAATTCATTGAAGAAACCACTATACCTTAACTATCTATTTGGAAATTAAATAAAAATGGATGTCCAATAGACAAGTAAATTGAATAAAAATGGAAGTTGTGTAAAATTAAAAATGGAAGTTCATTGAAGAAACCACAATGCCTTAACGATCTATTTGGAAATTAAGTAAAAAAAGAAATTGAATAGAAAAGGAAATTGAATAAAAATGGAAGTTGCATAAAATTAAAAATGAAAATTTATTCAAAAAACCACTATACCTTAACGATCTATCTGGAAATTGAATAAAAAAGAAAGTTGAGTAGAAAAGTATATTGAATAAAAATGGAAGTTGAATAAAAATAAAAATGGAAGTCGCATGAAATTAACAATGGAAGTTCATTCAAGAAACCACTATACATTAACGATCTATTTGGAAATTCAATAAAAAAAAGAAGTTGAATAGGAAAACAAATTGGATAAAAATGGAAGTTGAAGAAAGATAAAAATGAGAGTTGCATAAAATTAACAATGGAAGTTCATTCAAGAAACCACTATACCTTAACGACCTACTTGGAAATTAAATAAAAAAGGAAGCTGAATAAAAATAAAAATGGAAGTTGCATAAATTTAACAATGGAAGTTCGATCAAGAAACCACTATACCTTAACGATGTATTTGGAAATCAATAAAAAAGGAAGTTGAATAAAAATAAAAATGGAAGTTGAATAAAATTAAAATGGAAGTTCATTTAAGAAACGACTATACCTTAACAATTTATTTGGAAATTAAAGAAAAAGAAGAAGTTTAATGGAAAAGGAAATTGTATAAAAATTGATGTTTAATAAAAATAAAAATGGAAGTTGTATAAAATAAACAATAAAAGTTCATTCAAGAAACCATTGTACCTTAACGATCTATCTGGAAATTAAATATGCAATGAAGTTGAATAGAAAATGAAATTGAATACAAATGGAAGTTGAATAAAAATAAAAATGGAAGTTCAATAAAAATAAAAATGGCACTGGTGGCTTTATTAGCCTCATGATATTTATGTGAAAATTCACATGCCCCAGTTTCTGTTAAGATTTGTTCATAAATGTAACGATACTGATCAAAGTGTGGTGGTGACTGTTGGGTAGTAAGATAACGACGCTTGATTTCCCAAGGGTCAGTCATCCACTGTTCATCTGCTGTTTCAATCCAGAGGACTGTTTCCTCAGTAATACTGTTAGGAGTGTATGGTTCTTCTGTCTTAAGGAGTATATCCTTAGCAGATGGATTACTGGTTTGGCCTCTAGAAAGAACCGGAAATTCGGATTGATCATAGCGAGGGGTGGAACCACCTCGACCACGACCTCGACCACGACCTCGACCTCTATGGCCTCTGCTGGTCATTGTCCTCTTCAGGACTGGACTTCTGTAGATATTCCCTGGTTAAGAAATCAGGCAAAGAATTAGACTCTCCTTTAATATATTCAATATCAAAATCAAAATTAGAGAGATAACTTTGCCAAGTTAAGAATATCTGTTTAGACGCTAAATTTTTAACATCTTTTTGAAAATCTGTTTAGCAGCAGAGCAATCAACTCTAATGATAAAATGCTGATTTAAAAGATCATCCTGAAATTTGTCAACACATTTTACAATGGCAAGACATTCCTGTTTAATAATTGGATAATTTAAAGCTGCTTTATTCCAATGTCCAGAATGAAAGCGTAATAATTCTTCCTTCTGGATTTTGGGATTAAGTTGCTTTAATATCCCACCAAATCCTTCATTAGAAGCATATGTTTCCACAATTTTCTTCCAATTAGGATTAGGTAACTGTAAACATGGTAACTGTTTAACTTTTGCTTTAATTTTCTGTACTGCAGCAGTATGCTCTTTACCCCAAGGAGGAGGGTTTTTACGAAGTCGGGTAAATAGGATACTGGAATCAGCTGCAACATTGGATAATAATCACGGATATAATTAAGACTTCCTAAGAATCTCTGTAACTGAGTTTTGTCTTTAATTTCATCAGGAAATTTAGAGGCAAACTCAATACTTCGGTTAATTGGTATAATACTTCCATTGGAAATATTATGTCCAAGATATCTTACTGTAGTTTGGAAAAGCTGCATTTTTGGAGCAGAAAGCACTAATCCATTTCTGTGAATAACATGCTTAAAAATATTAAGATGTTTAATATGTTGTTCAATTGATGAAGAAAAAATTAAAACATCATCAATATATGATAAGGTAAATTCAGTAAACGGATTAAAAATATCATTCATGATATGTTGAAATTCTGATGGAGCATTTTTCAAACCAAAAGACATAACATTCCATTCGTAATGCCCAAAGGGTACTGTAATGCGGTTTTATACCGATCCTGTTCTGCAATTTCAATTTGCCAATATCCTGATTTTAAATCGAATTTAGAAAAAATGATTGCATCCTGTAAACGATCTAAGAGATCTTTTTTATTCGGAATCGGGTATCTGATCCATTTCAATTTATCATTTAACGTTTTATAATTAATAACAAGGCGAGG
Organism: Camellia japonica; assembly: GCA_030407325.1. NCBI lineage: Eukaryota > Viridiplantae > Streptophyta > Magnoliopsida > Ericales > Theaceae > Camellia > Camellia japonica. The sequence goes on from JAPPVO010000003.1 coordinate 5,788,738, forward strand.
AACACCTCGTTCAATCTCAGCATTTTTATTGACATAAAAAGCGGTACAACTCCAAGGGGAGTGACTGGGTCGGATTAATTTCTTTTCTAAAAGATTTTGAATTTCTGTTTTGCAAAGTTCCATATATTCCTTTTTCATCTGACTAGGGCGAGCTCTAGTTGGAATATATTTTTCATCAAAATCCGGTTCATATGGTAAAGTTACTGTATACTTCTTGCGGTTCCAAAAAGCATTGGGAATAGTCCCACAAACTTCTGTTTGAAATTCTTTTTCAATTATTTTAATTTTCTGTTGTAAAGATGGTTGTTGTAACCTTTGTTCTGTTGTTAAGAAAGAAACTTCCTTTGCTAAAAAATTTATTTGATTCTGTTTAAAAGTAACTAGATTCCTAATTTGATCTAATTCTTTGTATACGGTTGTGTAATAAATTCAAAAATAACTGATTTTCCCTGCAATTGGGAATAAATACTGTTTAATCAATTTTCTGAATAGGCATCGAAAGACATAAAAAAGGTGTGCCTAGAATTATATTTGTTGCAAGATTCCTGACTAAAACAAAAGAGGTTGGGAGACAGAGATCTTCATTACAAATATAAGCTTCTGCTATCTTATACCTGATTTGCATAGAATTGCCACTTGCACTGGTTAGACTCTGGGTGGTTTTTTCAAAATACCTGGTTGGAACTCTACCTTCTTGAATACAGTTCATATCAGCTCCACTATCGACTAAAGCAATAGCATCTTTAATAATAAAGTCGGGTTTAATCATAAAAGAAATTTTTATGTACCATTTCTGAAAAGTAATTTGATTAACAAGTAACAGATATGGCGTTGAAGATTCTGGTTGAGGTTCTGTTTTGGCTTCAACTTCTCCAGTTTGTTTAACTTCTTCAGTTTGTTTTTTAGGTAACTGAGTATGAAGATATTTAATATCTTTTATTGCGGCTGCACTAGCTGTTTGCAAGTGTTTAACTTCTGTTTTTAAAATGTTTATTTCCATTTTTAAATCCTGTATGGTTGTTGGTTTTTCTGCCAATGGATTTGTTTGGATTCTGTTGATTACAGTTTGGAGACTGTAAGAGTAATCTGGTATGTTTGGTGTTTCTGGTGTTGTTTGTTGATGTTCATAACACATCTTTAAATATTTCATTTTCATTTCTAGATCCTGAATCTGGTCTGCTACAGCAAGCATATCCTTTTGGGTATCTGTTAATACATTAATACTGCCTGGTTCTCCTATATTTAAACCATTCATTTCAACAATCGATTTCCAATAATTAATTTCGGATATTTGCTCTTGATTACTAGAACAAGGGCATACATTCTGATCCGGATCTTCTTCACTATCGGAAGTAGAATATAACTGATTAATTTCATCGTCAGAGGTTGATTCCTCTTCTTCTGTTGTATTTTCTTCAGCTTCCAAAGCTTGGTGTATCTGGTTTTTAATGTCTAGTTCTAATTGTAATTCATTTACTTTAGATTTAGCTTTGGATTTGCATCGGTTAGCATAATGTCCTATTTGTCCACATTTATAACATTTAACTTCAGATTTAGATTTTCCTTTGGATTTTCTATGTGAAGTATTTTTCGGATAAAACTTCTTAGTGGGATTCGGATGGCTAGTCTTATGTGACTTTTTCCTGGTGGCCTTATAAGGTTTTTTATGGGAAACCTTCCTAGGTTTGCCAGGATATTTAATGGCTGGTTCATAGGCGAATTGATCACAGAATTCTCCTAATTCTTTTCTTCCTGTTAAATTCTGTTGCTTCATTTGATAATGAAGTTTGAGGTCATTACAAAGGGAAAGACCTTCATCGGTTATAATGGAACAAAGTTGTCCATAATGTACTGTTCGTAAGGAATAGACATCCGGTCATGGCGGTCCCGAAGTTTTTTCCTAACTCGTTCGGCAAAAAGGGTAGGAAGGCCATCAATAAATTTGGCTTTCCAATGGGTACTGTTAGCATCAGGTCGTTGCATGACCTTAAGAAGGAAAACATCCTTATACCAACGGAAATGTGTCAGAGAGGGACAACGAAGATTTTGAAGCAGTTCACGGCTGCGATCGGCAGTATTGGTACTGGTTCCAACAAAATGGAGGATAATGGTTTGGATTAATGTGTAAACAGCATCTTGCTGTTGCACAGGTTGTCGGGTAGTTGGGTCAACTTCGATTTTTACAGAGTTAAGTATCTCAGCTTGTTGAGCGGTGGTGAGAACATTATCCCACCATCCTTTAAGTTGTCCTGTAAAGCCATTAATAATAAATTTGGCGATAGCTTGATCCTGATTATTATATTGACGAGAAACAGTTGCATACATTAACATTTGATGTAAACGGGTAAAAATAACATATTCGGATTCTCCATCGATATTCCATTCATAAATGGTTTTACCATGGTACGATGTTTGAGTGGTTTGGTATGCTTCTTCCCAAAGGAGATCAGGAGGAGTGGGACGAGCATAATAATTTCTGGTAGGTGGTAAGATAGCTGGTCGAGAGGGATTATAACTGGTAAGCTTATTTATGGACGGCGGATCTTGAAAATTCATTTGAATTTCCTGAATTTGGGCTGGTGAAAGATTTTCATCTTCTGAAACGGGTACAGGTTCAACTCTGAGCATTTGAATAGAACCAGAGCTAGTAGGTTCAGGTGGTCGGACATTCAGATTCTGCATACGTTGCAGAAGAGTATCCATAAATTCTGTATTTGGGGGTTTTAACTTAAAGTTACTGATTTCTAATGAAGGTTTAATGGATACCGGATGAATAGTCGAACTTCCTGCTACTGGTGATGCTAAGCTTCTATCTTTGAAAGTAGAAACGGCTTCTTCTATTCTGGTTAATTGTTTGCTCATAGTTTGGCAAATCAAATTAGTATAATTATGTTGTCGGATACTTAAACCGAGATCTTTTAATTGTATATATTCGGCTTTAGCAAATCTGCCAGCTTGGGCATCAATATAGGCGGTTGCTACTAAAGGTTGTCTGGTTGTTTCTCCATTAGGTGTTAGTTCTAAGGCTTGAGGTGGTGGATGAATAGCACTGATTGCTTGTCCTTCGGTGGTAGTCCAAGTCTTATACTGGTCTTCTATAACATTCAGCTGTGGTGAAGATACAGTTTGATACCATTCTACAAAGGGTATAAGTTCCTGGTGAAGCTCAAGATGTTGATAATATTGAGCTTTATATTGTTCTAATTGTTCTGGATTATGGTTTTTGAAATACCATTGTCTAAATTCCTTATATTGTTCCTGATTAAATTCCTGGTTTAACATCTTCCTATTTTCACTTCCGGGTGCAAAGTCCATCAGATGTCAAAGTTCATATCACTGGCCGTTGGGCTGCCTGGTGGTGGTGCTGTGTAAACACGATGAGGAATTCTATTTTGGGAAAGTCGAATTCCTTGAACTTCTGATTGCATTGGATCTTCCTGTGGATCACTAGGTGGTCTACTAGGTGGCCTGGATGGTATCTGTTGTAAGATTGAGTCAATAGACTGCCTACTGGATTCAGGTAGATCTACTCTATAAGGTGGAGTAGTGTGAAAACTGTTATGGGAAATACTTCCAGGGGCTGTTCTAAAACTATTATTAGAAAAACTCCTTGGAGCAGTTCTAAAATTAGCATTAGACGAATTACTTCTGGTAAGCATAGGTCTCTGAAATTGAAGGTAAACATTACCTCCTTGTGTCTGATAACATCATCGATGTTATGTTGATCATTGGTCTGGGTGGTACGCATTGGGAATATGCCATCTTTCGGGAAAGGTGATGTCTTTCCACGGAATTAGCCTAGGGACAGCTACCTGGCTATTATACAGATTTGTTTCAATTAAAACTGTTTTTCCTGTTTCAGTTTTCTTTCTGACATACGGATTTAAAGTTGTCAGAGCTTTAATGTAAATTCTGGAATGAACTGAAAAAGGGGGAGATCCTGGTTTATACTCGTAACCATGAGTAAGGATTCTCAGCTCCAATACATCAGACATGTTGGCGTCTGTCATAGACACACTAAGATTCGGATATATGTCAAAGTATACTGGTCCATGGGAAAGACTGGTTTCAATGGCTCCCATAAGTGATGCTCTCCAATCGAGACATCTGCCATCTCGAAGGGTACACTGAATACTGGTATTCTGACCTAAGAGAGTCAGGGGTTTGAAAGCTATTTGTACTAATCCTATATGGATGTACTTGTAGTCTTTAACAAACGGAACGAAATCATTAATATGAATAAGTCGGATAATTTCATCATTATTTTGAATGCATGATGCATGTTCAAAAGTTTTAATGATTGTTTTACTGAAGAATTGAAAACGTCCTTTACGGTAAATCATTTTTGGATCTACTACAGGTATAGTCCACTTATCTAAAGCGTCCTTTACATCCTGATAGGCTACCATTTCGGCTGCTTCTGCTAGAGAGGATACTGTATTTCCTACAGAGGTTACGGATTCATTTTCTGGTATGGCTACGGTATTCTCTTGTTCAGTCATGATTGTATGGTGATCATATATGTCTAATTTAATTAATTTATACTTGTATTATGATCATTTTTAAACTTGGCTCTGATACCATTAAAGGTGCTCACTAAGGGCTAAGGCTAGCACGTCTGTCAACGACTTACAGGTATATGGTCTACACGCTTACCCAGCAACACAACCTAACCTAACGCGACTTGAGTGACGTTCCACTAACCCTTTCCATTAATTAACCTTATAACAACACATACCCAGGAATAAACATAAACATAATACAGATATAAAGAAAATAGATTAGCACATATATGATCTCATTAACTTACTGTTACGGAGGAGGAGGATTTCTCCTAGCCGCCCAGGTCACTACCTGTTCGTTGATCAGCACCTGTATGTCGGCAATAAGCTGATCACACTCTGCTAGACGAGCAGAGATATACAGTTGAGTGTAGAGGTCTACGGGTGTATTACGGTAATGTTCTTTCTGATTTTGCCAAAATTGTAACAACCACAATAACTGTTCTAAAGTATCAACAGAGGGCATACATAGAAAAGCGAAGTTTTATTGAGGAAGTACAATATTTTACAAGAGGGAGGTTGGAGAGATATTACAAGGGGAGGAAAGATAGAAAAGAAAACTTAAAATTTTTGACCTGCTTCACAAGGGTGAAGCTTGCCCTTTTATATTACAAGAAAAGAAACAAAGAGGGACAGGTGGTTATTTTTCATTCGACCGACGAATTACACCTTATCCTATCTGCTGATGTCACTGCTGACGTTTTCGGATTAATGGAGACAGCATCTCCTTTTTTGCGGATAATGGATATCTGCTTTTATCTGCTTTTTCAAAGTTGTTTTGTCCTGATGTGCCGACACTGAATCGTGTCCCTTTCCCTTACTGCTTTTTGTGATCTTTTTAGCAATCACAGCTGTCAGGGAATCCCAAAAATCCCCAAGAGTGGTATCATCATCATCATCTGGTAATTGCGATTCTCCAGCTAACACGTGTTCGGCTGGATCAGCATCTGGATCGGATGAGGGCTGACTGGTTCCTGACCTCATAGAAGCATCATCATCAGGGGGAACTGTTTGGAGAAATTGTTCTTTTAGATAATTCATACTTTTAATTATGATGTCATTTTCAGATAAATTAGGGTACTGATGACGTAATTCCTTCTGAATCTGGACAAAGGGATTACTGGACAGTGCTGGGGGAGCAGGAAGAGCTGGCTGCTTAACTGATTCTCTACATGCCTGAGCATGCTCCTGGATTTTCTTAACTGTTTCAGCAAGAGTTGGATTCATGCCTTTATCCCACCATTTCACAAAGAAAATGCGTTTAAGGCGGGGAACTTTGTTCTGATAATCACAAGCAAAATCCCACTTCCATATCCATGGGATACTAAAACGGATAGTGAAATGAACTAAAGATTTACTGATAGAGAGATCCCTGTTTTTATTAAGATAAGCATATGCTCGAGCATAAGCATAATGCCAATCATTAAAAGCACTACGGATTTCTTCTGGTAAAATGTCAAGAGATAGCCCGAACTTATCCCACCAAACGAGGAACCAGTTGGGAACATCGTTTTTGAGAACTTCAGGGCATATATGGATAAACCAAGAATGCGACTTGATGGGATTCTGGTAATAAAACACCTGGGTAAAAGCATCAATGTAATCCCAGTATGTGTATTTAGTCTGTTTATTCTGTAAATCAAGATCACGGAGTGTATGCGGATGGATGCCCCAAGTGGAAACGGGCATAAGGGACCGGATAGTAATTTTACTGAAGGAAATGGCACTGGTGGCTTTATTAGCCTCATGATATTTATGTGAAAATTCACATGCCCCAGTTTCTGTTAAGATTTGTTCATAAATGTAACGATACTGATCAAAGTGTGGTGGTGACTGTTGGGTAGTAAGATAACGACGCTTGATTTCCCAAGGGTCAGTCATCCACTGTTCATCTGTGTTTCAATCCAGAGGACTGTTTCCTCAGTAATACTGTTAGGAGTGTATGGTTCTTCTGTCTTAAGGAGTATATCCTTAGCAGATGGATTACTGGTTTGGCCTCTAGAAAGAACAAAAATTCGGATTGATCATAGCGAGGGGTGGAACCACACCTCGACCACGACCTCGACCTCTATGGCCTCTGCTGGTCATTGTCCTCTTCAGGACTGGACTTCTGTAGATATTCCCTGGTTAAGAAATCAGGCAAAGAATTAGACTCTCCTTTAATATATTCAATATCAAAATCAAAATTAGAGAGATAACTTTGCCAAGTTAAGAATATCTGTTTAGACGCTAAATTTTTAACATCTTTTTTGAAAATCTGTTTAGCAGCAGAGCAATCAACTCTAATGATAAAATGCTGATTTAAAAGATCATCCTGAAATTTGTCAACACATTTTACAATGGCAAGACATTCCTGTTTAATAGTTGGATAATTTAAAGCTGCTTTATTCCAATGTCCAGAATGAAAGCGTAATAATTCTTCCTTCTGGATTTTGGGATTAAGTTGCTTTAATATCCCACCAAATCCTTCATTAGAAGCATATGTTTCCACAATTTTCTTCCAATTAGGATTAGGTAACTGTAAACATGGTAACTGTTTAACTTTTGCTTTAATTTTCTGTACTGCAGCAGTATGCTCTTTACCCCAAGGAGGAGGGTTTTTACGAAGTCGGGTAAATAGGATACTGGAATCAGCTGCAACATTCGGATAATAATCACGGATATAATTAAGACTTCCTAAGAATCTCTGTAACTGAGTTTTGTCTTTAATTTCATCAGGAAATTTAGAGGCAAACTCAATACTTCGGTTAATTGGTATAATACTTCCATTGGAAATATTATGTCCAAGATATCTTACTGTAGTTTGGAAAAGCTGCATTTTTGGAGCAGAAAGCACTAATCCATTTCTGTGAATAACATGCTTAAAAATATTAAGATGTTTAATATGCTGTTCAATTGATGAAGAAAAAATTAAAACATCATCAATATATGATAAGGTAAATTCAGTAAACGGATTAAAAATATCATTCATGATATGTTGAAATTTGATGGAGCATTTTTCAAACCAAAAGGCATAACATTCCATTCGTAATGCCCAAAGGGTACTGTAAATGCAGTTTTATACCGATCCTGTTCTGCAATTTCAATTTGCCAATATCCTGATTTTAAATCGAATTTAGAAAAAATGATTGCATCTGTAAACGATCTAAGAGATCTTTTTTATTCGGAATCGGGTATCTGATCCATTTCAATTTATCATTTAACGGTTTATAATTAATAACAAGGCGAGGAGCACCTCGTTCAATCTCAGCATTTTTATTGACATAAAAAGCGTACAACTCCAAGGGGAGTGACTGGGTCGGATTAATTTCTTTTCTAAAAGATTTTGAATTTCTGTTTTGCAAAGTTCCATATATTCCTTTTTCATCTGACTAGGGCGAGCTCTAGTTGGAATATATTTTTCATCAAAATCCGGTTCATATGGTAAAGTTACTGTATACTTCTTGCGGTTCCAAAAAGCATTGGGAATAGTCCCACAAACTTCTGTTTGAAATTCTTTTTCAATTATTTTAATTTTCTGTTGTAAAGATGGTTGTTGTAACCTTTGTTCTGTTGTTAAGAAAGAAACTTCCTTTGCTAAAAAATTTATTTGATTCTGTTTAAAAGTAACTAGATTCCTAATTTGATCTAATTCTTTTGTATACGGTTGTGTAATAAATTCAAAAATAACTGATTTTCCCTGCAATTGGGAATAAATACCTGTTGAATCAATTTTCTGAATAGGCATCGAAAGACATAAAAAAGGTGTGCCTAGAATTATATTTGTTGCAAGATTCCTGACTAAAACAAAAGAGGTTGGGAGACAGAGATCTTCATTACAAATATAAGCTTCTGGTATCTTATACCTGATTTGCATAGAATTGCCACTTGCACTGGTTAGACTCTGGGTGGTTTTTTCAAAATACCTGGTTGGAACTCTACCTTCTTGAATACAGTTCATATTAGCTCCACTATCGACTAAAGCAATAGCATCTTTAATAATAAAGTCGGGTTTAATCATAAAAGAAATTTTTATGTACCATTTCTGAAAAGTAATTTGATTAACAAGTAACAGATATGGCGTTGAAGATTCTGGTTGAGGTTCTGTTTTGGCTTCAACTTCTCCAATTTGTTTAACTTCTTCAGTTTGTTTTTTAGGTAACTGAGTATGAAGATATTTAATATCTTTTATTGCGGCTGCACTAGCTGTTTGCAAGTGTTTAACTTCTGTTTTTAAAATGTTTATTTCCATTTTTAAATCCTGTATGGTTGTTGGTTTTTCTGCCAGTGGATTTGTTTGGATTCTGTTGATTACAGTTTGGAGACTGTAAGAGTAATCTGGTATGTTTGGTGTTTCTGGTGTTGTTTGTTGATGTTCATAACACATCTTTAAATATTTCATTTTCATTTCTAGATCCTGAATCTGGTCTGCTACAGCAAGCATATCCTTTTGGGTATCTGTTAATACATTAATACTGCCTGGTTCTCCTATATTTAAACCATTCATTTCAACAATCGATTTCCATAATTAATTTCGATATTTGCTCTTGATTACTAGAACAAGGGCATACATTCTGATCCGGATCTTCTTCACTATCGGAAGTAGAATATAACTGATTAATTTCATCGTCAGAGGTTGATTCCTCTTCTTCTGTTGTATTTTCTTCAGCTTCCAAAGCTTGGAGTATCTGGTTTTTAATGTCTAGTTCTAATTGTAATTCATTTACTTTAGATTTAGCTTTGGATTTGCATCGGTTAGCATAATGTCCTATTTGTCCACATTTATAACATTTAACTTCAGATTTAGATTTTCCTTTGGATTTTCTATGTGAAGTATTTTTGGATAAAACTTCTTAGTGGGATTCGGCTGGCTAGTCTTATGTGACTTTTTCCTGGTGGCCTTATAAGGTTTTTTATGGGAAACCTTCCTAGGTTTGCCAGGATATTTAATGGCTGGTTCATAGGCGAATTGATCACAGAATTCTCCTAATTCTTTTCTTCCTGTTAAATTCTGTTGCTTCATTTGATAATGAAGTTTGAGGTCATTACAAAGGGAAAGACCTTCATCGGTTATAATGGAACAAAGTTGTCCATAAGTGTACTGTTCGTAAGGAATAGACATCCGGTCATGGCGGTCCCGAAGTTTTTTCCTAACTCGTTCGGCAAAAAGGGTAGGAAGGCCATCAATAAATTTGGCTTTCCAATGGGTACTGTTAGCATCAGGTCGTTGCATGACCTTAAGAAGGAAAACATCCTTATACCAACGGAAATGTGTCAGAGGGGACAACGAAGATTTTGAAGCAGTTCACGGCCGCGATCGGCAGTACTGGTACTGGTTCCAACAAAATGGAGGATAATGGTTTGGATTAATGTGTAAACAGCATCTTGCTGTTGCACAGGTTGTCGGGTAGTTGGGTCAACTTCGATTTTTACAGAGTTAAGTATCTCAGCTTGTTGAGCGGTGGTGAGAACATTATCCCACCATCCTTTAAGTTGTCCTGTAAAGCCATTAATAATAAATTTGGCGATAGCTTGATCCTGATTATTATATTGACGAGAAACAGTTGCATACATTAACATTTGATGTAAACGGGTAAAAATAACATATTCGGATTCTCCATCGATATTCCATTCATAAATGGTTTTACCATGGTACGATGATGTTTTGATGTTTGGTATGCTTTCTTCCCAAAGGAGATCAGAGGAGTGGGACGAGCATAATAATTTCTGGTAGGTGGTAAAGATGCTGGTCGAGAGGGATTATAACTGGTAAGCTTATTTATGGACGGCGGATCTTGAAAATTCTTGAATTTCCTGAATTTGGGCTGGTGAAAGATTTTCATCTTCTGAAAAGGGTACAGGTTCAACTCTGAGCATTTGAATAGAACCAGAGCTAGTAGGTTCAGGTGGTCGGACATTCAGATTCTGCATACGTTGCAGAAGAGTATCCATAAATTCTGTATTTGGGGTTTAACTTAAAGTTACTGATTTCTAATGAAGGTTTAATGGATACCGGATGAATAGTCGAACTTCCTGCTACTGGTGATGCTAAGCTTCTATCTTTGAAAGTAGAAACGGCTTCTTTCTATTCTGGTTAATTGTTTGCTCATAGTTTGGCCAAATCAAATTAGTATAATTATGTTGTCGGATACTTAAACCGAGATCTTTTAATTGTATATATTCGGCTTTAGCAAATCTGCCAGCTTGGGCATCAATATAGTGGTGGGCTACTAAAGGTGTCTGGGTTTTCTCCATTAGGTGTGAGTTCTAAGGCTTGAGGTGGTGGATGAATAGCACTGATTGCTTGCCTTCGGTGGTAGTCCAAGTCTTTATACTGGTCTTCTATAACATTTGGTGTTGCATAAAATTGAAAGTTGCATAAAATTAACAATGGAAAGGCATTCAAGAAACCACTATACGTTAACGATCTATTCTGAAATTAAAAAAAAAGAAGAAGAAAGAAGTAGAATAGAAAAGGAAATTGGATAAAAATGAAAGTTGAATAAAAGTAAAAGTGGTAGTTGCATAAAATTAACGATGGAAGTTCATTCAAACCACTATACCATAATGGTCTGTTTGCGAATTAAACAAAAAAGGAAGTTGAATAGAAAAAGAAATTGAATAAAAATGGAAGTTGAATAAAAATAAAAATGGAAGTTGCATAAAGTTAAAATAGAAGTTCATTCAAAAAACCACTATACCTTAACGATCTATTTGGAAATTAAATAAAAAAGAAAGTCGAATAGAAAAGAAGTTGAAGAAAAATGGAAGTTCATTGAAGAAACCACTATACCTTAATGATCTATTTCGAAGTTAAATAAAAAAGGAATTTGAATAGAAAAGGAAATTGAATAAAAATAGAAGTTGAATAAAAATAAAAATGGAAGTTGCATAAAATTAAAAACGGAAGTTCATTCAAAAAACCACAATAACATAACGATCTATTCGGAAATTAAATAAAAAAGGCAGTTGAATAGAAAGGAAATTGAATAAAAATGAAAGTTGAATAAAAATAAAAATTGAATTTGCATAAAATTGAAAGTGGAAGTTCTTTCAAGAAACCACTATATCTTAAAGATATATTTGGAAATTAAATTAAAAAAGGAAGTTGAACAGAAAAGGAAATTGAATAAAAATTGGAAGTCGAATAAAAATAAAAATGGAAGTTCATTCAAGAAACGACTATACTTAACGATCCATATGGAAATTAAATAAAAATAGAAGTTGAATAAAAAAAGAAATTGAATAAAAATTGATGTTCAATAAAAATAAAATGAAAGTTGCATAAAATTAAAAATAAAAGTTCATTAAAGATACCACTATACCGTAACGATCTATCTGGAAATCAACTAAAAGAGGAAGTTGAATAGAAAAGGAAATTGAATAGAAATAAAAGTGGAATAAAAATAAAAATTGAAGATCATTCAAAAAAACCGCTATACCATAACGATCTATTTGGAAATTAACTAAAAAAGGAAGTTGAAAAGAAAAGGAAATTGAATAAAGATGGAAGTTGAATAAAACTAAAAATGGAAGTTGCATAAAATTAACAATGGAAGTTCATTCAAGAAACCACTATACCTTAACAATCTATTTGGAAATTAAATAAAAATGGAAGTTGAATAGATAAACAAATTGAATAAAAATTGATGTTCAATAAAAATAAAAATAAAAGTTGCATAAAATTAACCATAAAAGTTAAAATGGAAGTTCATTCAAAAAGCCACTATACCTTAACGGTCTGTTTTCAAATTAAACAAAAAAGGAAATTGAATAGAAAAGGAAATTGAATAAAAATGGAAGTAGAATGAAAATAAAAATGGAAGTGGCATAAAATTAAAAATGGAAGTTCATTAAAAAAACCACAATACCTTAAACATCTATTTGGAAATTAAATTAAAAAGAGAGTTAAATAGAAAAGGAATCTGAAGAAAAATGGAATTTGCATTAAATTAAAAATGGAAGTTCATTCAAGAACCCTCAAAACCTTAACGATCTATTTGGAAATTAAATAAAAAATGAAGTTGAATAGAAAGGGAAATTGAATAAAAATGGTAGTTGAATAAAAATAAAAATGGAAGTTGCAAAAAATTAACAATGGAAGTTCATTCGAGAAACCACTATACCTCAACAATCAATTTGGAAATTAAATAAAAAAGGAAGTTCAATAGAAAAGGAAATTGAATAAAAATGGAAGTTGAATAAAAATAAAAATGGAAGTTGAATAAAATTAACAATGGAAGTTCATTCAAGAAACCACTATACCTTACCGATCTATTTGCAAATTAAATGAAAAGAAAATTGAATAGAAAAGGAAATTGAATAAAAATGGAAGTTGAATAAAAATAAAAATGGAAAGTAGCATAAAATTAAAAATAGAAGTTCATTAAAGAAACAACTATACCTTAACGATCTATTTGAAAATTAAATAAAAAAGGAAGTCGAATAGAAAAGGAAATTGAATAAAAATTTAAGTTGAGTAAAAATAAAAATGGAAGTTGCGTAAAATTAACAATAGAAGTTCGTTCAACAAACCACTATACCTTAACGATCTATGTCACGACCCCATTTTGCGCCTAGTAGAATGGTGCCGTGATGGCCAGTAATCCGAGATTACCGAAGGCCAACTTTCAAAATTCACACACAAACAAAGTACACATATGGGGCTTACAAAAGCGGAAGCAATAAATTAAAAGCTAATAGTCCATAAGAGCAGTGTATAAGTCAAATGGAATGGCATACATCTTTACATAACTTTAATACAACAAGACGAAGTACAAAAATACATCTTGACCAAAAGGCTTCTCAGCCATCAAATACAAAATACAGTGAAATACAACTAAGAAGCATGATCTTCAAGATGCTGCAAAAGTGCAAAATCCAAAACAAGTGGCAAGTACATCTAGACGTCACCGCCGTCCTGCTCGTCACCTACATATATATATATATATATATAGAGGGGTGAGCTTGGATACTCAGTGAATGGTATGAATAATAAAGGGGTTTGCATGACTGATATTCAAGATCTTTATCAAACGATACATAACATAATTAGTGCAAATCAAGGGATGAACCAAGTCCATCTAGCAAATCTTTCAAGCTTCAAGGGATGCTTACTAGCATCAATATAGTACAAGTGATGACATTTCGAACAAACAAACCCATGCGGTAAACCATCAGTGGCAAGACAAGGCAAGACAAGGGAGATATCTCAAATCAATGGTGCAGTTGCATTATAGTCCCCTGGCACTAAGGACTTGTGCTACAAATGCTTATAGTCCCTTAGCACGTACGGACTTCCAAATTTTTGTGCTACAAATGCTTATAGTCCCCTAGCACGTTACAAGTGATGACATTTCGAACAAACAAACCCATGCGGTAAACCGTCAGTGGCAAGACAAGGCAAGACAAGGGAGATATCTCAAATCAATGGTGCAGTTGCATTATAGTCCCCTGGCACTAAGGACTTGTGCTACAAATGCTTATAGTCCCTTATATAGCGACCCCGGTCTTTTTCCCATTTGATTATTGTATCCGGACTTACGTTCCGTGGATTCCGCTGTTATATTTGTTGTTGTTGTCCTTTAATTCCTTATTCTTGGGTTATAGGATGTGTTTAGCAGGTTGGTTGTAGATTTGTTGGGTTTAGAAATCAAGTCTGCATGTTCAGTTTTTGGCTTGGTCGCTCGAGCGAGCTTCTCTTCGCTCGAGCGAGGTCTTCGTTTTTGGTTCTTCGCTCGAGCGAGCTTTCCTTGGCTCGAGCGAGCGATTGCGTCTAGTACTTAGACCTGAGAGATGTGTTCTTGGCTCGAGCGAGCATTTCTTCGCTCGAGCGAGCGGTGTATGTTTTCGAGTTCGTCGCTCGAGCGAGCATTTGTCGCTCGAGCGAGCTTCTGGGTGCAGACCTGAAGCATCGAGTTTTTGGCTCGAGCGAGCTTTTCTTCGCTCGAGCGTAGATTTATGTGTCTGGTCGCTCGAGGACACGTCTTCGCTCGAGCGAGCCTGTCCAGTTTAAATACGCATACAAGCAACAGTTTTAAAACGTTTTTTTACAACTTTTTGATCCAGAAACCCTAGTTACGAGTTTTCTCTCTCCCAACTCACCTTCTCTCCTAGTTTGATCTAGTTAGTGTGTTTTTTACCCTAGTTGCTTTAAAAATAAGTAGAGGAGAGTGAGGGCTCCATTTAATCTGAACGGTTGTTGATTTGGAGCACTTTGGAGTTTGGGCTATCATCTCCGTCTTCTTCTTTTGGGTTCTTGCTTCGATACGGTAGGGATTTCCTACTCCATTTATACGCTTTAATTAAGTGTTGGTATTTTGGTATGTGGGGTGGTAGTTTGGTTAATTTTGGGAGAAACCTTAGGGTTTTGCTTAGATTAATTTGTATAATTAATTGAAGGGAAAAATGTGGAATTGGTTTTAATTCATGAAGTTGGGGAAATTATGAGATTAATGATATAGTTGGGTAGTTTAAACACTTACCTATGAGAATGTTGATTTTACATTCATTGTTTTATTTATTTCTTGTTTAGAAATAACTGTTTTGGGCTATCGGTGGAGGATAGTCGTTGATTGTTGTAGACCTTGCATGTGGCTTAGGTATAACTGGAATTAAGTCACTTATGTTGACTGCTGAATTAATACAGAACATTACTTGTATTGATTATGTGTTGTATATGGCAATTGTGTGTTTCATTGCATATGCATGTTGTTTGGAGAAGATAGGGGATGAACTCCACGGTTTAGGGAAGATAGGGGATGTCACCTCTAAACCGGATTTGTTGGGAGGAGATAGGGGATGGACTCCAGTAGCATCACTCATATGTGTGCTTATTGATAATAGTAATAGCATATTGCTATTGTTGTTGATATGATACATCATTATATATGTGTATCAGTTGGAAGTATGGAAATGTTGTGGTTTGAGCTTTAGTCTCATTTATTTTTGTGACATCTGGATTACTATTATAGTTGGCCAGGTTTTGAGCCATAATGATATAATTGGAAAGTTGAATAAATATTGGAAAGTGAAAGGTGTCATAGACAATATGTCATAGACAATGTAGACATTCGTGTCATGAAATTGGAAATTGATTATCTTGTGTTAACCATGTATCGAATGCTAATGCTTTAGTTAATTCTTATGCTTGGTTTAGTATTTTTCTACTGGGCTGTGGCTCACCCTATATGGGAACTTCATTTTCAGGTTCAGGTGGTTCACTACCTCCAAGGACTTAGCTTTGTGAGGATTTGACTCGAAGACTTGCTTATTTTATTTGTTTTTATTTGAACAACTTGTAAACTTTCAAGCCTAGGGCTTTATTGTGTTTTGAGTTAGAACTCATGGAATTGTGTCCAAGTGTTGGCTTGGCAGGTGTAAGCCCATAGAGGCATCTTATATGGATGTTTTATTTCAATGGTACTTTGATTAAATGGAATAAGATACTTTATTTCCTTATAATTCCGCATATTAATATTATGTATTATGGGTTTATTTTTGAGGGCGTTACACCTTAGCATGTACGGACTTCCAAATTTTTGTGCTACAAATGCTTATAGTCCCCTAGCACGTACGGACTTCCAAATTTTGCGCTAGAAATGCTTATAGTCCCCTAGTACGTACGGATACTTCCAAATTTTGTGCTACAAATGCTATAGTCCCTAGCATGTACGACTTCCAAATATTTGTGCTACAAATGCTTATAGTCCATAGCACGTACGGACTTCAAGATGTTGCTGCAAATGCTTAGAGTCCTCCAGCATGTAAGGACTTTCCAAGAATGTCATCAAAACAAGATATAATACTTGATATACAAAATAGGAATAATCATTCATGCCTACAAATACTTTCCAAAACAAAGCAAAACAAGGCTTTTATCAAAACATTGTAACATAGCTGTATTAAAAATACCACTCACATAGTTCTTCAAACGTCGGGGTCAAGGCAAGTCCAAGTCCTACAAACACATGGCAAAGTCTGTTCAATGCACTTCCAAACAAGTTTCACATGCATACAGATGATCTTGGCATTCTCCAAAAACTAAGTCAAATCAAAATGAAACACCGTTCCTCATCTCGGGAAAACATGCTGGGCACCAACCAGGTCTAGGCCGAGGTTCCATACCTCCTCGCCGAGGTGTGGTCCCGAGGGCCACATTCAAGGATATGAAGTCGGGAAAATCTGGGTTTCCCTCTGCTGAGAAACATGAAGAACATGAACATGAAGAACATGAAAAACATGAATGCTCAATCACAACTTGTTATTTCAAAATCTGGGATTTTCATGCTATGAGTTCGAAAACATGGACCTGGGTACCCATACTTGAAGATCTTATGAAAACAACCACAAAAACATGGAACTTGTTACAAACTTTCGGATCAAACAAGGCTTTCCTTCAAGAACACATGAATATCATATTCTCTTTCTAAAACCGAACTTCAAAGGCAATGCATGGCTTTCAAACATGCTCGATCATGCAATGCAGCTAGATGAACAATAAGAACAACAAGGTAGATCAAAATTCTAACCTCAAAATGTGAATCCAATGGTTTGATCTCTAAGAATCAAGCTCGAAAGTCTACTCTCTCACTCTAAAACTTCTTCCTTCTTTTCCTAGAGCTTCTCTCTCCTCAAGAACAAGACATATAACAAATGACACATTTCTAGGTCTGCTAGCTGACTTAACACTCAGCTGGGACACGTGGCATCGCCTAGTTGGTTCTACTCAAAAAGGTGACTAAGTGAAAAGACAAGACTATGACAAAGTGTGCTCAACAAGCTAGGCGGCAAGGGCACTCCGGCAAGTAGTGACATCGGCTAATAACAAGGCTTTGGCAAGCAAAGGACAATGACCTCGGCTAGAAAGGGCAACACTTGGCCTAGCTGTGCCACACCTCGGCCTAGATGCGCCACACCTTGGTCTAGGTCGTACCAGTCCAGGAGCAAGATCACTCGGGTTCAAAGGTAACATCTCGGCCTAGATAATACATATCTCGGCCTTGGTGGTGAACACCTCGGCCTGGATAGTGACATCTCGGCCAACATGTTAGGGCAGGGGTGGAGGCCAACCAGAAAAAGGGTTTCAAGGTAGTTCTGGGCTTAAGGTGACCTCGGCTTGGATTAGTCTAGGCTAACCACACACCAAACAAGGAACAAAGCATGCAAATAATAACACTTAAGCAAAACAAAGACAAGATCTGAAATGCAAGCTTAACAGGACAGACAGAATCATATAAATGCATATGAATATGGTTAGGACCGTGTGAGGGTTATTACAATCTATCTGGAAATTAAATAAAAAAGAAAGTTGAATAGAAAAGGAAATTGAATAAAAATTGAAGTTGAATAAAAATAAAAATAGAAGTTGCATAAAATTAATAATAGAAGTTCATTCAAGAAACCACTACACCTTAACGATCTATTTGGAAATTAAATAAATAAGGAAGTTGAAGAAAAATAAAATGGAAGTTGCATAAATTTAACAATGGAAGTTCATTCAATAAACCGCTATACCTTAACGATCTATTTGGAAATTAAATAAAAAAAAGTTGAATAGAAAAGGAAATTGAATAAAAATGGAAGTTCAATAATAAAAAAATGGAAGTTGCAAAAAAATTAAAATGGAAGTTCATTCAAGAAAAACCACTAAACCTTAACGATATATTTGAAAAATTAAATTAAAAAATAAGTTGAATACAAAAGAGAATTGAATAAAAATTGAAGTCGAACAAAAATAAAATGGATAGTTACATAAAATTGACAATGGAAGTTCATTCAAGAAACCACTATACATTAAACGATCTATTTGGAAATTAAATAAAAAAAGGATGTTGAATAGAAAAAGAAATTGAATAAAAATAGAAGTTAAAATAAAAATCAAAATGGAAGTTCATATTCAAAAAACCACTATATGTTAACGACCTATTTGGAAATTAAATAAAAAAGGAAGTTGAATAGAAAAGGAAATTGAATAAATATTGAAGTTGAATAAAAATAAAAATGGAAGTTGCATATAAAATTAACAATGGAAGTTCATTCAAGAAACCACTATACCTAAACAATCTATTCGGAAATTAAATAAAAAGGAAGTGGAACAGAAGGAAATTGAATAAAATGGTAGTTGAAAAAAATAAATATGGAAAGTTCATTCAACAAACCACTATACCTTAACGATCTATTTGGAAATTAAATAAAAAAAGAGGTTGAATAGAAAAGGAAAATGATTAAAAATTGAAGTTGAATAAAAATAAAAATGAAAGTTTATTCAAGAAGCCACTATACATTAAGGATCTACTTGGAAATTAAATATAAAAGTAAATTGAACAGAAAAGAAAATTGAATAAAAATGGAAGTTGAATAAAAATAAAAAAGGCAGTTGCATAAAATTAAAAATGGAAGTTCATTCAAGAAACCACCATATCTTAACGATCTATTTGGAAATTAAATAAAAAGGAAGTTGAATAGAATTGGAAATTGAATAAAAATAGAAGTTGAATAAAAATAAAAATGGAAATTGCATAAAATTAAAAATGGAAGTTCATTCAAGAAACCACTATACATTAACGATCTATTTGGAAATTAAATAAAAAAGGAAGTTGAATAGAAAATGAAATTGAATAAAAATGGAAGTTGAATAAAAATAAAAATGGAAGTTGCATAAAAATAACAATGGAAGTCCATTCAAGAAACCACTATACCTTAACGATTTATTTGGAAATTAAATAAAAAAGGAAATTGAATGGAAAAGGAAATTGAATAAAATGAAGTGAATAAAAATAAAAATGGAAGTTCATTCAAGAAAGCACTATACCTTAGCGATCTACTTGTAAATTAAATAAAAAGGAAATTGGATAGAAAAGAAATTGAATAAAAATGGAAGTTGAATAAATATAACAATGGTAGTCGCATAAAATTAAAAATGGAAGTTCATTCAAAAAACATATACCTTAAAGATCTACTCGGAAATTAAATAAAAAATGAAGTTGAATAGAAAAGAAAATTGAATTATACGGAAGTTACATAAAATTAACAGTGGAAATTCATTCAAGAAACCACTATACCCTACCGACCTATTTGGAAATTAAATAAAAAACGAAGTTGAATAAAAATAAATATGGAAGTTGCATAAATTTAACAATGAAAGTTCAATAAGGAAACCACTATACCTTACCAATCTATTTGGAAATTAAATAAAAAAAGAAGTTGAATAGAAAAGAAAATTGAATAGAAATGGAAGTTGAACAAAAATAAAAATGGAAGTTGCATAAAATTAAAATGCATGTTCATTCAAGAAACGACTATATCTTAATCATCTAATTGCAAATTAAATAAAAAAGGAAGTTGAATAGAAAATGAAATTGAATAAAAATGGAAGTTAAATAAAAATAAAAATGGAAGTTGCATATAATTAAAAATGGAAGTTCATTCAAGAAACCACTATACCTTAACGATCTATTTGGAAATTAAATAAAAAAGGAAGTCGAATAACAAAGAAATTGAATAAAAATTTAAGTTGATAAAAAATAAAAAACGAAGTTGCGTAAAATTAACAATAGAAGCTCATTCAAGAAACCACTATACCTTAACGATCTATCTGGAAATTAAATAATAAAGAAAGTTGAATAGGAAAGGAAATTAAATAAAAATGGATGTTGAATAAAATTAAAAATAGAAGTTGCATAAAATTAACAATGGAAGTTCATTCAAGAAACCACTACACCTTAACGATCTATTTGGAAATTAAATAAAAAAGGAAGTTGAATAAAAATAAAAATGGAAGTTACATAAATTTAACAATGGAAATTCATTCAAGAAGCCACAATATATCTTAACAATCAATTTGGAAATTAAATAAAAAAAGGAAGTCGAATAGAAAAGGAAATTGAATAAAAATGGTAGTTGAAGAAAAATAAAAATGTAAGCTCATTCAACAAACCACTATACCTTAACGACCTATTTGGAAAGTAAATAAAAAAGGAAGCTGAATAGAAAAGAAATTGAATAAAAATTGAAGTTGAATAAAAATAAAAATGGACGTCGAATAAAAATAAAAATTGAAATTTTTTCAGGAAGCCACTATACTTTAACGATCTATTTGGAAATTAAATAAAAAAGGAAGTTGAACAGAAAAGGAAATCAGATAAAAATGGGAGTTGAATAAAAATAAAAATGGAAGTTGCATAAAAATAGCAATGGTAGTCCACTCTAAAAACCACTATACCTTAACGATCTATTGAGAAATTAAATGAAAAATGAAATTGAATAAAAAAGAAAGTTGAATAAAAATAAAAATGGAAATTGCATAAAATTAAAAATGGAAGTTCATTGAAGAAACCACTATACGTTAACGATCTATTTGCAAATTAAATAAAAAAGGAAGTTGAATAGAAAAGGAAATTGAATAAAAATGGAAGTTGAATAAAAATAAAAATGGAAGTTGCATAAAAATAACAATGGAAGTCCATTCAAGAAACCACTATACCTTAATGATCTATTTGGAAATTAAATAGAAAAGGAAATTGAATAGAAAATGCAAACTGAATAAGAATAAAAATGGAAGTTCATTCACGAAACAACTATACCTTAACGATCTATTTGGAAATTAAACAAAAAAGGAAACTGAATAGAAAAGGAAATTGAATAAAAATGGTAGTCGCATAAAAATAAAAATGAAAGTTCATTCAAGAAACCACTATACGTTAACGATATATACTTGGAAATTTAATAAAAAATGAAGTTGAATAGAAAAGGAAATTGAATTATATAGAAGTTGCATAAAATTAACAATGGAAGTTCATTCAAGATAGCACTATACCTTAATGACCTATTTTGAAATTAAATAAAAAAGAAAGTTGAATAAAAATAAAAATGGAAGTTGCATAAATTTAACAATGGAAGTTCAATAAAGAAACCACTATGCCTTAACGATCTATTTGGAAATTAAAGAAAAAGGGAAAATGAATAAAAATAAAAATAGAAATTGCATAAAATTAAAAATGGAAGTTCATTCAAGAAACCACTATAACTTAACATTCTATTAGGAAATTAAATAAAAAATGAAGTTGAATAAAAAAGGAAATTAAATAAAAATGGAAGTTGAGTAAAAATAAAAATGGAAGTTCATTCAAGAAACCACTATACCTTAACGATCTATTTGCAAAATAGATAAAAAAAAAAAAAAAATGGAAGTTGATTAGAAATTAAAATTGAATAAAAATGGAAGTTGAATAAAAATAAAAATGGAAGTTACATATAATTAAAATTGGAAGTTCATTCAAGAAACCAGTATAACTTCACGATCTATTTGGAAATTGAATAAAAAAGGAAGTTGAAAAGAAAAGTAAATTGAAAAAAAATGGAAGCTGAATAAAAATAAAAATAGTAGTTGCATAAAATTAACTATGAAAGTTCATTGAAGAAACTACTATACCTCAACGATCTATTTGGAAATTAAATAAAAAAGGAAGTCGAATAGAAAAGGAAAATGAATAAAAATTTAAGTTGATAAAAAATAAAAATGGAAGTTGCATAAAATTAACAATAGAATTTCATTCAAGAAACCAATATACCTTAACAATCTATCTAGAAATTAAATAAAAAAAGGAAGTTGAATAGAAAAAGAAAATTGAATGAAAATGGATGTTAAATAAAAATAAAAATAGAAGTTGCATAAAATTAACAATGGAAGTTCATTCAAGAAACCACTACACCTTAACAATCTATTTGGAAATTAAATAAAAAAGGAAGTTGAATAAAAAAAAATGGAAGTTGCATAAATTTAACAATGGAAGTTCATTCAAGAAACCACAATATATCTTAACGATCTATTTGGAAATTAAATAAAAAAAGAAGTTGAATAGAAAATGAAATTGAATAAAAATGGTAGTTGAATAAAAATGAAAATAGAAGCTCAGTCAACAAACCACTATACCTTAACGACCTATTTGGAAATTGAATAAAAGAGGAAGCTGAATAGAAAAGGAAATTGAATAAAAATTGAAGTTGAATAAAAATAAAAATGGACGTCGAATAAAAATAAAAATGGAAGTTTTTTCAGGAAGCCACTATACCTAAACGATCTATTTGGAAATTAAATAAAAAACGAAGTTGAACAGAAAAGGAAATTGGATAAAAATAGAAGTTGAATAAAAATAAAAATGGAAGTTGCATAAAAATAGCAATGGTAGTCCATTCAAGAAACCACTATACCTTAACGATCTATTTGGAAATTAAATAAAAAAGGAAATTGAATAGAAAAGGAAATTGAATAAAAATGGAAGTTCAATAAAAATAAAAATGGAAATTGCATAAAAATGAAAATGGAAGTTCATTGAAGAAACCACTATACGTTAACGATCTATTTGGAAATTAAATAAAAAAGGAAGTTGAATAGAAAAGGAAATTGAATAAAAATGGAATTTGAATAAAAATAAAAATAGAAGTTGCATAAAAAAAACAATGGAAGTCCATTCAAGAAACCACTATACCTTAACGATCTATTTGGAAATTAAATAAAAAAAGAAATTGAATCGAAAAGGAAATTGAACAAAAATTGAAACTGAATAAGAATAAAAATGGAACTTGCATAAAATTAAAAATGGAAGTTCATTCAAGAAACCAGTATACGTTAACGGTCTATTGGGAAATTAAACAAAAAAGGAAACTGAATAGAAAAGGAAATTGAATAAAAATAAAAATGGTAGTCGCATAAAAATAAAAATGGAAGTTCATTCAAGAAACAACTATACGTTAACGATATACTTGGAAATTAAATAAAAAATGAAGTTGAATAGAAAAGAAAATTGAATTATATGGAAGTTGCATAAAATTAACAATAGAAGTTTATTCAAGATAGCACTATACCTTAACGACCTATTTGGAAATTAAATAAAAAAGGAAGTTGAATAAAAATAAAAATGGTAGTTGCATAAATTTAACAATGGAAGTTCAATAAAGAAACCACTATGCCTTACCGATCTATTTAGAAATTAAATAAAAAAGGAAGTTGAATAGAAAAGAAAATTGAATAAAAATGGAAGTTCAACAAAAATAAAAATGGGAGTTGCATAAAATTAAAATGGAAGTTCATTCAAGAAACGACTATACCTTAACGATCTATTTGCAAAATAGGTAAAAAAAGGAAATTGATTAGAAATGGAAATTGAATAAAAATGGAAGTTGAATAAAAATAAAAATGGAAGTTGCATATAATTAAAAATGGAAGTTCATTTAAAAAACCACTATACCTTAACGATCTACTTTGAAATTAAATAAAAAGGGAAATTTAATATTAAAGGATATTGAATAAAAATGGAAGTTGAATAAAAATAAAAATGGTAGTCGCATAAAATTCGAAATGGAAGTTCATTCAAGAAACCAGTATACCTTAACGATCTACCTGCAAATTAAATAGAAAATGAAGTTGAATACAAAAGGAAATTGAATTATATGGAAGTTGAATAAAATTAACAATGGAAGTTCATTCAAGAAACCACTATACATTAACGACCTATTCGCAAATTAAATAAAAAAGGAAGTTGAATAAAAATAAAAATAGAAGTTGCATGAATTTAACAATGGAACTTCAATAAAGGAACCACTATACGTTAACGATCGATTTGGAAGTTAAATAAAAAAGGAACTTGAATAGAAAAGAAAATTGAATAAAAATGGAAGTTGAACAAAAATAAAAATGGAAGTCGCAAAAAATTAAAATGGAAGTTCATTCAGGAAACGACTATACCATAACGATCTATTTGGAAATTAAGTAAAAATGGAAGTTGAATAGAAAAGGAAATTGAATAAAAATTGTTGGTCAATAAAAATAAAAATGGAAGTTGCATAAAATTAACAATAAAAGTTCATTACAGAAACCACTATACCTTAATGATCCATCTGGAAATTAAATAAAAAAGGAAGTTGAACAAAAACGGAAATTGAGTAAAAATGGAAGTTGAATAAAAATAAAAATGAAAGTTGCATAAACTTAAAAATGGAAGTTCATTGAAGAAATCACTATACCTTAACGATCTACTTGGAAATTAAATAACAAAAGAAGTGGAATAGGAAAGGAAATTGAATAAAAATTGATGTCGAATAAAAATAAAAATTGAAGTTCCATAAATTTAAAAATGGAAGTTCATTCAAAAAACCATTATATCTTAACGATCTATATGGAAATTAAATAAAAAAAGGAAGTTTAATAGAAAAAGAAATTGAATAAAAATGGAAGTCGAATAAAAATAAAAATAGAAGTTGCATCAAAATTGAAAACGGAAGTTCATTCAAGAAACCACTATACCTTAACGATCTATTTGAAAATTAAATAAAAAAGGAAGTTGAATAGAAAAAAAAAATTGAATAAAAATTGAAGTTGAATAAAAACAAAAATGGAAGTTGCATAAAATTAAAAATGAAAGTTTATTCAAGAAACCACTATACCTTAACGATGTATTTGGAAATTAAATAAAAAAGGCAATTGAATAGATAAGAAAATTGACCAAAAATGGAAGTTGAATAAAAATAAAAATGGAAGTTGCATAAAATTAAAAATGAAAGTTCTTTAAGAAACCACTATACCTTAACGATCTACTTGGAAATTAAAAAAAAAATGAATTGAATAGAAAAGGAAATTGAATAAAAATGGAAGTTGTATAAAATTAACAATGGAAATTCATTCAAGAAACCACTATACCTTAACGATCTATTTACAAATTAAAGAAAAAAATAAGTTGAATAGAAAAGGAAAATGAATAAAAATGAAAGTTGCATCAAAATTTTAAATAGAAGTTCATTCAAAAAACCACTATACCTTAACGATCTATTTGGAAATTAAATAAAAAAGGAAGTTGAACAGAAAAGGAAGTTGAAAAAAAATTGAACTTAAATAAAAATAAAAATGTAAGTTGCATATAATTAAAAATGGAAGTTCATTCAACAAAGCATTATACTTTAACGATCTATTTGGAAATTAAATAAAAAAAGGAAGTTGAATAGAAAAGGAAATTGGATAAAAACGGTAGATGAATAAAAATAAAAATGGAAGTTGCATAAAATTAAAAATGTAAGTTCATTCAAGAAACCACTATACTTTAACGATCTATTTGGAAATTAAATAAAAAAGGAAGTTGAATAGAAAAGCAAATTGGATAAAAATGGAAGATGAACAAAAATAAAAATGGAAGTTGCATAAAAGTAACAATGGAAGTTCATTCAAGAAACCACTATACCTTAACGATCTATTTCGAAATTAAATAAAAAAGAAAGTTGTATGGAGAAGGAAATTGAATAAAAATGAAAATTGAATAAAAATGGAAGTTGAATAAAAATGGAAGTTCATTAAAGAAACGACTATACCTTAACGATCTATTTGCAAAATAGATAAAAAAAAAAAAAAAAGGAAGTTGTTTAGAAATGGAAATTGAATAAAAATGGAAGTTGAATAAAAATAAAAATGGAAGTTGCATATAATTAAAAGTGGAAGTTCATTTAAGAAACCACTATACCTTAACGATCTACTTGGAAATTAAATAAAAAAGGAAATTGAATATTAAAAGATATTGAATAAAAATGGAAGTTAAATAAAAATAACAATGGAAATTGCAAAAAATTAAAAATGGAAGTTTATTGAAGAAACCACTATACCTTAACGATCTATTTCGAAATTTAATAAAAAAAAAGTTGAATAGAAAGGAATAGATTAAAAATAAAAATGAAAGTTGCATAAAATTAACAATAGAAGTTCATTTAAGAAACCACTATACCTTAACAATCTATCTGAAAATTGAATAAAAAAGAAATTTGAATAGAAAAGGAAATTGAATAAAAATGGAAGTTGAATAAAAATAAAAATGGTAGTGGCATAAAATTAACAATGAAAGTTCATTCAAGAAAGCACTATACCTTAACGATCTATTTGGAAATTAAATAAAAAAGGAAGTCGAATAGAAAAGGAAATTGAATAAAAATTTAAGTTGAATAAAAACAAAAATGGAAGTTGCATAAAATGAAAAATAGAAGTTCATTCAAGAAACCACTATACCTTAACGATCTATCTGCAAATGAAATAAAAAAGGAAGTTGAATAGAAAAAGAAATTTAATAAAAATGGAAGTTGAATAAAAATAAAAATAGAAATTGCATAAAATTAACAATGGAAGTTCATTCAAGAAACCACTACACCTTATCGATCTATTTGGAAATTAAATAAATAAGGAAGTTGAATAAAAATAAAATGGAAGTTGCGTAAATTTAACAATGGAAGTTCATTCAATAAACCACTATACGTTAACGATCAATTTGGAAATTAATTTAAAAAAAAAGTTGAATAGAAAAGGAAATTGAATAAAATGGAAGTTAATAAAAATAAAAAATGGAAGTTGCATAAAATTAAAATGGAAGTTCTTCAAAAACCACTAAAACCTTAAACTATAATTGAAAGTTAAATAATAAGTAGGAATAGAAAAAAAAAAATTGAATAAAAATTGAAGTTGAATAAAAATAAAAATAGAAGTTCCATAAAATTGACAGTGGAAGTTCATTCAAGAAACCACTGTACCCTAACGATCGATTTGGAAATTAAATAAAAAAAGGAAGTTGAATAAAAATCAAAATGGAAGTTCATTCAAAAAACCAGTATACGTTAACGACCTATTTGGAAATTAAGTAAAAAAGGAAGTTGAATAGAAAAGGAAATTGAATAAATATTGAAGTTGAATAAAAATAAAAATCAAGTTGCATAAATTAAAATGGAAGTTCATTCAAGAAACCACTATACCTAAACAAGCTATTCGGAAATTAAAATAAAAAAAGGAAGTTGAACAAAAAGGAAATTGAATAAAAATGATAGTTGAATAAAAATAAAAATGGAAATTCATTCAACAAACCACTGTACCTTAACAAAATATTTGGAAATTAAATAAAAAAAGAAGTTGAATAGAAAAGGAAATTAAATAAAAATTGAACTTGAATAAAAATAAAAATGAAAGTTTATTCAAAAAGCCACTATACATTAAGGCTCTATTTGGAAATTAAATATAAAAAGAAGTTGAACAGAAAAAGGTAATTGAATAAAAATGGAAGTTGAATAAAAATAAAAATGGCAGTTGCATAAAATTAAAAATGGCAGTTGCATAAAATTAAAAATGGAAGTTCATTCAAGAAACCACCATAGCTTAACGACCTACTTGGAAATTAAATAAAAAGGAAGTTGAATAGAAATGGAAGTTGAATAAAAATAAAAATGGAAATTGCATAAAATTAAAAATGGAAGTTTATTCAAGAAACCACTATACGTTAACGATCTATTTGCAAATTAAAGAAAAAAGGAAGTTGAATAGAAAAGGAAATTGAATAAAAATGGAAGTTCAATAAAAATAAAAATGGAAGTTGCATAAAAATAACAATGGAAGTCCATTCAAGAAACCACTATACCTTAACGATCTATTTGGAAATTAAATAAAAAAGAAAATTAAATAGAAAAGGAAATTGAATAAAAATGGAAGCTGAATAAAAATAAAAATGGAAGTTGCATAAAATTAAAAATGGAAGTTCATTCAAGAAAGCACTATACCTTAACGATCTACTTGGAAACTAAATAAAAAAGGAAATTAAATAGAAAAAGAAACTGAATAAAAATAGAAGTTGAATAAAAATTAAAAATGCTAGTCGCATAAAATTAAAAATGGAAGTTCATTCAAGAAACCACTATACCTTAACGATAAACTTGGAAATTAAAGAAAAAATGATGTTGATAGGAAAGTAAATTGAATAAAAATGGAAGTTGCATAAAAATTAACAGTGGAAACTTCATTCAAAAACACTTACCCTAACGACCTATTTTGGAAATTAAATAAAAAGAAGTTAAATAAAAATAAAAATGGAAGTTGCATAAATTAACATGGAAGTTCAATAAGGAAACCACTATACCTTAAAAATCTAATTGGAAATTAAATAAAAAAGAAAGTTGAATAGAAAAAGAAATTGAATAAAAACGGAAGATGAACAAAAGTAAAAATGAAAGTTGCATAAAATTAAAATGCATATTTATTCAAGAAACGATTGTACCTTAACGATCTATTTGCAATTTAAATAAAAAAGGAAGTTGAATAGAAAAGGAAATTGAATAAAAATGGAAGTCGAATAAAAATAAAAATGGAAGTTGCATATAATTAAAAATTGAAGTTCATTCAAGAAACCACTATAACTTAACGATCTATTTGGGAATTAAATAAAAAAGGAAATCGAATAGAAAAGGAAATTAAATAAAAATTTAAGTTGATAAAAAATAAAAATGGAAGTTGCATAAAATTAACAATATAAATTCATTCAAGAAACCGCTATACCTTAATGATCTATCTGGAAATTAAATAAAAAAGGAAGTTGAATAGAAAAGGAAATTCAATAAAAATGGATGTTGAATAAAAATAAAAATAGAAGTTGCATAAAATTAACAATGGAAGTTCATTCAAGAAACCACTATACCTAAACAATCTATTCGGAAATTAAATAAAAAAGGAAGTTGAACAGAAAAGGAAATTGAATAAAAATGATAGTTGAATAAAAATAAAAATGCAAATTCATTCAACAAACCACTATACCTTAACAAAATATTTGGAAATTAAATAAAAAAAAGAAGTTGAATAGAAAATGAAATTGAATAAAAATTGAAATTGAATAAAAATAAAAATGAAAGTTTATTCAAAAAGCCAACATACATTAAAGATCTATTTGGAAATTAAATATAAAAAGAAGTTGAATAGAAAAAGGAAGTTGAATAAAAATAAAAATGGTAGTTGCATAAAATTAAAAATGGCAGTTGCATAAAATTAAAAATGGAAGTTCATTCAAGAAATCACCATAGCTTAACGACCTACTTGGAAATTAAATAAAAAGGAAGTTGACTAGAAATGGAAGTTGAATAAAAATAGAAGTTGAATAAAAATAAAAATGAAAATTTCATAAAATTAAAAATGGAAGTTTATTCAAGAAACCACTATACGTTAACGATCTATTTGCAAATTAAAGAAAAAGGAAGTTGAATAGAAACGGAAATTGAATAAAAATGGAAGTTGAATAAAATAAAAATGGAAGTTGCATAAAAATAAATGGAAGTCCATTCAAGAAACCACTATACCTTAACGATCTATTTGGAAATTAAATAAAAAAGAAAATTAAATAGAAAAGGAAATTGAATAAAAATGGAAGCTGAATAAAATTAAAAATGGAAGTTGCATAAAATTAAAAATGGAAGTTCATTCAAGAAAGTACTATATCTTAACGATCTACTTGAAAACCAAATAAAAAAGGAAATTGAATAGAAAAAGAGATTGAATAAAAATGTAAGTTGAATAAAAAATAAAAATGCTAGTCGCATAAAATTAAAAATGGAAGTTCATTCAAGAAACCACTATACCTTAACGATATACTTGGAAATTAAATAAAAAATAAAGTTGAATAGAAAAGTAAATTGAATAAAAATGGAAGTTGCATAAAATTAACAGTGGAAGTTCATTCAAGAAACCACTATACCCTAACGACCTATTTGGAAATTAAATAAAAAATGAAGTTAAATAAAAATAAAAATGGAAGTTGCATAAATTTAACAATGGAAGTTCAATAAGGAAACCACTATACCTTAAAAATCTAATTGGAAATTAAATAAAAAAGAAAGTTGAATAGAAAAGGAAATTGAATAAAAATGGAAGATGAACAAAAATAAAAATGGAAGTTACATAAAATTAAAATGCATATTTATTCAAGAAACGACTATAACTTAACGATCTATTTGCAATTTAAATAAAAAAGGAAGTTGAATAGAAAAGGAAATTGAATAAAAATGGAAGTTGAATAAAAATAAAAATGGAAGTTGCATATAATTAAAAATTGAAGTTCATTCAAGAAACCACTATAACTTAACGATCTATTTGGGAATTAAATAAAAAAGGAAATCGAATAGAAAAGGAAATTGAATAAAAATTTAAGTTGATGAAAAATAAAAATGGAAGTTGCATAAAATTAACAATATAAATTCATTCAAGAAAACTGCTATACCTTAACGATCTATTTGGAAATTAATTAAAAAAGGAAGTTGAATAGAAAAGGAAATTCAATAAAAATGGATGTTGAATAAAAATAAAAATAGAAGTTGCATAAAATTAACAATGGAAGTTCATTCAAGAAACCACTACACCTTAACGATCTATTTGGAGATTAAATAAAAAAGAAAGTTGAATAAAAATAGAAATGGAAGTTGCATGAATTTAACAATGGAAGTTCATTCAAGAAACCACTATACCTTAACGATCTATTTGGAAATTAAATAAAAAAGGAAGTTGAATAGAAAATGAAATTGAATAAAAATGGTAGTTGAATAAAAATAAAAATGAAAGTTCATTCAACAAACCACTATACCTTAACGATCGATTTGGAAATTAAGTAAAAAAGAAAGCTGAATAGAAAAAGAAATTGAATAAAAATTGAAGTTGAATAAAATGAAAATGGTCGTCGAATAAAAATAAAAATGGAAGTTTATTCAAGAAGCCACTATACCTTAACGATCTATTTGGAAATTAAATAAAAAAGGAAGTTGAACAGAAAAGGAAATTGAATAAAAATGGCAGTTGAATAAAAATAAAAATAGAAGTTGCATAAAAATAACAATAGAAGTCCATTCATGAAACCACTATACCTTAACGATCTATTTGGAAAATAAATAAAAAATGAAATTTAATAGAAAAGAAAATTGAATAAAAATGGATGTTGAATGAAAATTAACATGGAAGTTGTATAAAATTAAAAATGGAAGTTATGCAAAAAACCACCATACCATAACGGTCTATTTGGAAATTAAATAAAAAAGAAGTTGAATAGAAAAGGAAATTGAATAAAAATGGAAGTTGAATAAAAATAAAAATGGAAATTGCATAAAATTAAAAATAAAAGTTCATTCAAGAAACCACTATACGTTAACGATATATTTGGAAATTAAATAAAAAAGAAAGTTGAATAGAAAAGGAAATTGAATAAAAATGGAAGTTGAATAAAAATAAAAATGGAAGTTGCATAAAAATAACAATGGAAGTCTATTCAAGAAACCACTATACCTTAACGATCTATTTGAAAATTAAATAAAAAAGGAAATTGAATTGAAAAGGAAATTGAATAAAAATGGAAGCTGAATACGAATAAAAATGGAACTTGCATAAAATTAAAAATGGAAGTTCATTAAAGAAACCAATATACCTTAACGATCAAGGGCGGATGTCACGACCCCAAACTGCCCCTAGTAGAATAGTGTCATGATGGCCAGCAATCCGAGATTACCGAAGGCCAACTTACAAAGATCACACACAATTAGAGTATACATATGGGGCTAACATGTGCGGAAGCAATACATTAAATCTAATTAGTCCATAAGAGCTGTGCATAGATCCAATGAAATGTCATACATCTTTAATTAAAGTCTTACAACTTGAATACAACAATATAAAATACACATTACATCTTAACAAAGGGCTTCACAAGCCGACATAAACAAATACATGAAGTACAAGGTCAAAAGCATAATCTTCATGGTTCCGACATCCTTGATGCCGACCTACATGCATACAAACATCGGGTACAAAACACACATCTCGGCGTAGCCGACTTCTTGCTTGAAACCTACATATACATATAGAGAGGGTGAGCTTGGATACTTAGTGAATGGTACAAGTAATAAAGGTTTGCATGAATAGTATCCGAGATCTTTGCAAAACATACATAGCATAGCTTGTTCAAATCATGTACTTGGCATAACTTGTATCTAAACATGGGATGAACCGTATTCATCAATCTTGATCTTACAAAACTTGCTTACTTACTTAACAAAACAAGGGAATAACCGATCCGTAATCGATTAGACAAATCCACCCGTTCATAGACCGTCGGTGGCAAAAGAGATATTTCAAACAAGGGTGCTGCACAAGTTTAGAGTCCTCCAGCACGAGGGACCTATGTTACAAAGGACCGTATCCTTTTAACACGATAGACTGGTGTTACTTAGGCCCGTAGCCCGCTTTAACACAATGGTGCTGCGAAAGTTTAGAGTCCTCCAGCACGAGGGACTTGTGTTACTTAGGCCCGTAGCCCGCTTTAACACAATGGTGCTGCGAAAGTTTAGAGTCCTCCAGCACGAGGGACGTGTGTTACTTAGGCCTGTAGCCCGCTTTAACACAATGGTACATTCCAAGAATGTCATCAAAACAAAGCTTACTTGATACATAAAAATAGGGATAATCATTCATGCTTGATCAAATACTTTCAAAACAAAGCAAAGCAAAGCCTTTATCAAAACGTATAACATAGCTTTATTAAAAATACCACTCACTTAGTTCTTGAGACGTCGGGATCAAGGCAAAGGTCCAAGTCCTACAAACACATGGCAAAATCTACTGAATGTACTTCTCAAAACAAGTCTTACATGCATGCAAATGATCTTGGGAAAACATGCTGGAAGTCACAACACTGTTTTACATGTCAGGAAGACATGCTGGGTACCAACCAGGTCTTTGTCGAGGTCCCACACCACCTGGCTGAGGTGTGGTTACCTAGGCTTCGGCGTGCGGCTGCATGCCAAGGTTCATGCGAGACAAACTAAAGGCGTAAGTGATCATGCAAGGTAGGCCAAGGTGAGATACGATGCTCGGCCTAAGTGTGAGGTCTAGGCAACAGTGATCTCGGCAACTACACTTAAGGAAGTGAGGTCTGGAGATCTGGGTTTTCATGCTATGAGTTCGAAAACGTGGACCTGGGTACCCATACTTGAAGATCATATGAAAACAAACACGAAAACATGCATCTTGGTGCAAACTCTTGGATCAAACATGGCTTTTCTTGAAGAACACATGAATACCATTTCTCTTTCTAAAACCGAACTTCAAAGCAATGCATGGCTTACAAATCATTTCAATCATGCAATGCAAAACATAAACATAAAGAACAACATGAGCAGATCAAGAATCTACCTTAGAACACGGATCTAACGTTCGATCTCTAGGGATCAAGCTTGGAATCTATTCTCCTTCAAGAACTCCTCCTTCTCCTCTAGAGCTTCTCTCTCCTCTTCAAAACAAAGATATAACAAATGATAGGTTTCTCTCTCTGCCGGCTGATTTAACACTCAGCTCGGACACGTGGCAACGGCTGGTTGGTTCTCCTCAAAAAGGTGATAGATTGACAAGACTTGTGTAAGACAAAGCGTATCTAACAAGCTACACGGCAAGGCACTCCGGCAAGTGATGACATCGGCTAAGGACAAAGCTTCGGCAACTAAGATGACAATGACCTCGGCTAGGAAGGGACACACTTGACTAAGCTGTGCCACACCTTGGCTAGATGTGCCACCCTCGGTCTAGGTCATACCACTCCAGGACAAGAATCACTTAGGTACAAGATAAACATCTCGGCCTAGATAATACACATCTCGCCTTGGTGATGAACACCTCGGCCCAGATAGTGACATCTCGGCCAATATGCCTTGGCGGAAGGTGGAGGTCAAACAAAGTGGTTCCAAGGTAGTTCTAGGCTTAAAATGACCTCGGCTTGGAATGATCTAGGCTTAACATAACTTAGGCTTGGCATGACTTAGTCTTAACATGACTTAGGCTTATCATAACAAGGGAGGAACAAAGCATACATATAACACTTAGGCAAATCATATACGTACAAAACAAGACAAGATTCATAAATGTTAATTTAACAAGACCAAAGTATGTAAATGCACATGAACATGACTAAGCCATAAATGTGGGTTGTTACAGCGGACCTAGGGCTGGGCATTGGTGGCTGCAGCTATAGCGACCCCGGGTTTACCCTTGTTGTACAGTGATCCGGACATGTGTTCGTGGATGTTAGTAGGTGATTATTATCTTGTTTACATCGTTTCTTATTTTGTATTTGAGTTATAGGATGTGTTGGGAAGGTTTGTTACAGGTTGGTTGAGTTTAGGAACCAAAACTAGTTGCTCAGACTTTGACCTGTCCGCTCGAGCGGGGACCCTGTTGTTGCTTGTCCGCTCGAGCGAGGAGTTTGACGCTCGAGCGGGGAATACACCCATCCAGTATTTCCAGTGTAGTGTTGGACACTCGAGCGGGGGATTGGCCGCTCGAGCGGGAGTCTGTGAGTGCCGCTCGAGCGGGGGTTTGGCCGCTCGAGCGGGGCGACTGGGTTTAAGTTCCGAGTTTTAGCATTTTTAAATCACTTTTTCTTGTTCTTTCTCTCTCTTACTTTCCCAAACACAAATTTGAGAACCTCTCTCTCTAAAACCGGCCCTTCTCTCTTAGATTTGATCTAGTAAGAGTTGTTTGCTCACTTTTGGCCTTTACAAAAGTTGTGTTGATCGTCGAGGGCTACATTTTAATCTGAAAATCTTTGGATTTGGAGCACGTTGGTTGTTGGGTCTTCATCTCCTTTTGAGCTCAAAACTTCGAGGTAGGGATACCCTACTCCTCTATATGGATTTTGTCTTTAATTTTAGCATTTTAATATATTGGGAGTTGTTGTGTAATTTTGGAAAACTTTGGGCCTTTGTGTAAATTTACAAAGGTTGGGGCTTCAATTATGATAAACCTAGATGCATGTTTGGCATAGAGAAATGGAACCTAAGAGTTGTAATGTTAATTATGGAAAATGTCCTAATTACATTGGTGAATTAATTTGTATAATTAATTGTGTGAAATGAGGAATTGATGTGGAAATGTTGATTATATATATATCCATATGTTGCATTTATATTCTGTATAGAAGTAACAGCTTTGGGCTATCGGTGAAGGATAGTCTTGATTGTTGTAGACAATGCATGATGATTAGGCAAACTAAAACCAATCATTGAAATATGTCATTGAGTATGATGGTTAAAAGAATACATTAACTTTATGTATTGATTTGGGATGTGTATAATTATTGTTTATATGCATTGTGTTGTGTTGGAGAAGATAGGGGATGTACTCCACGGTTTAGGGGATGATAGGGGATGGACCTCTAAACCGGATATTGTTTGGGAGGAGATAGGGGATGGACTCCATAGATAGAGCTCATATGCTTATCTAGTGATGTGGTGACACAGCTCATATGCTTGTCTTTGGAAGTATGATAGTGCCCTTGTGCATATCTGTTTATGTGTTAAGATAGCTAGTATGCTTATCTAATATGAAGTGGGAAAAAGGTGTAATATGAGTTACTGTCTCATCTAAGTTGTTTGGCCAGGTTCTGAGCCATGGTTATAAATTGAGAATTTAAAGGGAAAGGAAAACGAAACTGTAAAGTGTTATAAGTGGAAGCACCAGTGTTGGCCACCTATCTACTGCTAATCTTTAGTCATTGTTCATATTTGGTTTAGTGTATTTCTACTGGACTGTGGCTCACCCTATATGGGAACATCATTTTCAGGTACAGGTAGCATGCCACCTCCAAGGACATAGCTTGGGAGGCTAGAGGCGGGCAGACTTTCTTTTTGTTGTCTTTCTTTCTGATGTATTACATGTAAATTCAAGCCAAGGGCTTAATGTGTAAATGAGTTAGCACTCTCCTTTTGTAACCAAGTGTTAACTTGGAAAGCTGTAAGCCCTTAGGGCATTTCCTTTTGTTGTTAACATGTAATACTTTTTGTAATGAAACTCTGATGAATAGAAGAATGTGGATCTTTTATATATCAATGCATATCTATATTGTGGGTTTAATGTTATTATTTTGAGGACGTTACAACTTGGTATCAGAGCCAGGTTCGAATACTTTGGGTACGTGGGAAGTGATTAGGATCACAATGGGTTTGTCTCGCTTGATAGAGACTTAGGTGTAGTATCATATGCTATGTGTTAAATTGATAACATGCTTATGTGACTATGTGGGTATGGGATTTAATTTCTAGGATGTTGATTGGGTCCTTGGGTTTCTGGGAGTCTTGTTGGAAAAGCACTTGATCAATGCTGTTTCTAACTGGAACTCTAGTAACGCCTCGGGACTATCATTATCCGGAAATGAAATTCGTAAGTGCTTATGTGTTTATGTGCTTACGTGGAGTGAATTACAGTTGTCCATGCATTAGGACGTGGGTGTTTAGTTTCAGCACATTTATGAATGTGCTAACGTTCTGTGTTACCTTTATTAGGATGTCAGGACGAGGAAGAGGTGCTAGGCGTGGTAGGCCTGCGAGGCAGGAAGTACCTATACCGGATGAGATTCCAGCAGTGCAGGAGGGAGTTGGCCAGGCCAATGTGGCCGAGCCAGCGGGTCAGCAGGCTATGAGTGCCTTGGCCCAAGAGATAGCAGGAGTTTTGGGTATTCTCAGAGCCGGAAATCAGGCAGTAGAGGCAAGGCCTTCTTTCTTGAAGAGGGAGTTCTTCCGGTCTAACCCGGAGGAGTTTGTTGGGGATCCAAAGGAACCACTAAAGGAGGACGAGTGGTTGGAACAGATGAAGAAGACATTCGAGATGCTTGGCATCGAGGATGGGGCTCTAAAAGTGACCTTGGCATCCTTCCAACTGAAGGGAGATGCGGGTCAATGGTGGAAGTATGAAAAGGCCCGTGTGGGTGGTACATGGGGGGCGTTTGTAAATGCTTTCCAGGAGAGATTCTTATCTACAGTTGCTAGGGAGAAGCTGAGAGATCAGTTTAGCCAGCTTAAACATGAGGGTTTGTCTGTGGCTGAGTTTGAGGCTACATTTACTAGCTTGTCCAGGTTTGCACCTGAACTGTGGCAACAGAGGAGCGCCGTTGCTATGAGTTTGAGCGGAAGTTGAGGCGTGGCCTCAAGTTGAGGTTGGTGGGTCTTACATCCGAGAGTATAGACATTGGTGGATGCTGCAGCTCATATGGAGCTTATGATGCAGGAGGAGATGAGGAGAAGCATAGAGGCTCCAAGAGGGGCCAAGATGGCCAGAGTGATGGCAGGAGACAGAGGGGTTATAACCCTCACAGTCTCAGGGTGGGGTTTCTAGATCGACCTTTCCAGTGCCGAGTGCAGGCTCGGGGAGAGGCAGTCAGGGAGAGTTCACTTGTTACAAGTGTGGCCAGCCGGGTCACAAGGCTTCGGTTTGCCCGCAGAGTGGTGGAGGTCAGAGAGCTGCTTCTTCTTCAGCTAGACCGCCGAGTCAGAGTTTGGGCAGGGGGCAGCCCTTGTCTTGCTATCAGTGTGGACAGCCTGGGCACCTGAAGAGGTTCTGCCCACAGTTGAGTGCCACTTCAGGAGCGTCTGGTTCTAGACAGACGCAGGGATTTCAGCCAGCTCAGTCTGTGCAGGCCTCGAGGGCCAATCCGGGAGCTTCGTCATCCCAGTCAGTACAGCAGTCGTATGCTCCTAGGGGTGAGCAGGTGGACCAGGGGCCTACAGGGCGCGTGTATGTTGTTACCGCGCAGGACCTAGTACCGGCTCCATCAGTAGTGAGAGGCACCTTTCTGTTTTGCAACTCGGTTGCTAGAGTATTGATCGACACGGGTGCATCTCATTCTTTTGTGTCTGCTGCATTTGCATCTGTGTTGGAGTTGGAGTTAGCACTATTAGCATCTCCTATTTGTGTTGTGTCACCTATTGGGGGTGAGTTGATTTTGAAACACGGATGTAAAGGTTGTGATATAGAGGTCGACGATCATAGGCTTCCGTTTCCTTTTGTAGTTATGCCCATGAAGGGCTTTGATGTTATTTTGGGTATGGACTGGTTATCGTCATACCGGCAGTTATTGACTGCTACCGCCAGAGGGTCACTTGTTGTACCGTGAGCGGGGAGTGTTTCCATTTCTTGGGAGACCGGGTTGGTAGTGTTGTGCCACCGGGGTATGATCCGCGAGGGCGGAATAAGCTTAGTGGTCTACTTGCTAGCTTTGAGAGTGGTGAGTGTGATGAGACCCAGTTGTGTTGCCGAGGGTGGTTTGTGAGTACTCGGACGTCTTTCCCGAGGATCTGTTAGTTTGCCACCTCACCGAGAGATTGAGTTCTCTATTGATCTAGTGCCCGGCACGGCGCCGATTTCCATGGCACCTTACCGTTTTGCTCCAGCAGAGTTGGTTGAGTTGAAAGTTCAGCTCCAGGAATTGCTTGATAAGGGCTTTGTTCGCCCTAGTGTTTCACCGTGGGGAGCACCGGCCCTCTTTGTTAAAAAGAAAGATGGTGCCTTGAGATTGTGTATCGATTACCGGAATTGAATCGGGCTACGGTTAAGAATAAGTACCCTATGCCCCGTATAGATGATTTGTTTGACCAGTTGAAGGGTTCCCGTTGTTTCTCTAAGATAGACTTGAGATCGGGTTACCACCAGTTGAGGGTCAGGGAGGAGGATATTCCGAAGACGGCATTCCGTACGCGGTATGGCCATTATGAGTTTCTGGTGATGCCATTTGGGCTTACCAACGCACCGGCAGTTTTATGGACTTGATGAACCGGATCTTCCGGGAATTCTTGGATCGTTTTGTAGTCGTCTTCGTGGACGACATTCTTGATCTATTCACCTTCAGAGGAGGAGCACGAAGCACACTTGAGAGTGGTGCTGAGTTGCTTAGAGCCCATAGCTGTATGCCAAGTTTGGGAAGTGTGAGTTTTGGCTAGAGGAAGTTAAGTTCTTAGGCCATGTGGTTTCCAAGAACGGGGTGTCCGTTGATACATCCAAGATTGAGGCAGTGCAAGATTGGGCACAGCCTAAGAGTGTGTTTGAGATCCGCAGTTTTCTGGGATTAGCTGGGTATTACCGCCGGTTTGTGAAGGATTTCTCCAGGTTAGCTTCACCGTTGACTAGATTGACTCGGAAGGGAGTCAAATTTGTATGGAGTGAGACTTGTGAAAAGTCGTTCCAAGAGCTGAAAGTTAGATTGACCACCGCTCCGGTTTGATTATTCGGAGAGAGGGTTGGGTTATGCGGTTTATTGTGATGCCTCACGAGAGGGTTTGGGTTGTGTGTTAATGCAAGAGGGGAAAGTGGTAGCTTATGGTTCACGTCAGTTGAAAATACACGAGAAGAATTACCCTACACATGACCTAGAGTTAGCAGCTGTAATCTTTGCCTTGAAGATTTGGAGGCATTACCTTTATGGTGAGAGTTCGAGGTATTCTCGGATCATAAGAGTCTGAATATCTTTTACACAGAAAGACTTGAACTTGAGGCAGAGGAGGTGGATGGAGTTCATTGAGGATTATGACTTCGAGTTGCATTATCATCCGGGGAAGGCCAATGTGGTGGCCGATGCCCTTAGCAGGAAACCTGTTAGTGACGTAGCTAGTATCGCCATCCGGGAATGGGAAATGTTGGGTGCACTTGGGAGTTTGATTTGCTTCTGGGCGAATCCGTTGAGGCTGCGGCCTTGTTTTCTGTTGTTGCGCAGCCACACTTGTGACTCGAGTGTTAGAGGCACAGAGAGGTGACCTTGAGGTAGAATCCCTCCGAGAGAAGATCTCCAGTGGGAAGGTTGAGAAGGGTTTGACGGTGTATCCCGACTGAGTGTGAGATACCGAGACCGTTTGTTTGTGCCGGAGTCTTGCCGAGAGGAAGTACTCCGAGAGTTTCATCATTGCGCCTTGCGGTGCATCCGGGAGGCACTAAGATGTATCGGGATTTGGGTCGCCAGTTTTGGTGGCGGGTATGAAGAGAGATGTGGCAGTTTTGTGTCTAAGTGCCTTACTTGTCAGCAAGTGAAAGCCGAGCATCAGAGGCCAGCGGGTTTGTTGCAACCCTTGCCTATTGCCGAGTGGAAGTGGGAGCATGTCACTATGGACTTCGTTGTAGGTCTTCCGAGGACTCAGCGGGGTAGTGATGCTATTTGGGTGGTTGTAGACCGGTTGACCAAGTCGGCGCACTTCATTCCTATGCGCGTGAGAGATTCGGTAGATCACCTGGCCGACTTGTATATTCGGGACATAGTGAGGTTGCACGGGGTCCCAGTGACGATCGTCTCAGATAGAGATCCTCGTTTTACTGCCAGGTTGTGGCAGAGTTTGCAGAGTGCCTTGGGCACTAAGTTGACCTTTAGTACAGCTTATCACCCTCAGACTGACGGGCAGTCCGAGCGTACTATTCAGATCCTTGAGGATATGCTTCGGGGTTGTGTCCTTGACTTTAGTGGGACGTGGGAGAGGCACTTACCATTGGTGGAGTTTGCCTACAACAACAGCTTTCAGTCTAGTATCGGTATGGCACCGTTTGAGGCCTTGTATGGCCGACCTTGTAGGTCTCCGGTTTGTTGGGCCGAGGTGGGTGACACTAGGGGTGTGCAACAGATCTGCCGACCCGCCTCACCCGACCCGAGGCACAACGGACGGATGCGTGACACTCGGCGGACGGATGCGGGTCTAGAAATACCAATTTCGCGGGTGCGAGTCAGGTCACGGGTAATCCGCCAATTCTATTGATTAACCCGACCCGTCCACCAACACTAATTTTTCCTTTTTTCCCCCCAGTCTTGCCTTGCCCCTGTTTTTTTTCATTTGAGGTTTGTAGCCCTAGGTTTGTTCGACGACTATGTCTGTCTCTCTCTCCTCTCTCTCTCTCTCTCTCTCTCACTTGAACGGAGAAGACGAGAAACAATCGGCGTCGGTGACAATGGTGGCTATCGACGATCGGCGATCGGCGACAGTGGTGGTGGCGAGCAGCGATCGAAGCATCGATTCGAAGGTAATCTTCTCTTCTCTTCTCTTCTCTTCGCTTTTTGTCTTCGATCGGTGATCAGAAAATGTGTTCTGTGCTTTTATTTTGTTATTTTTTTTAGTAATTAGGGCTTTAGTAATTAGGGCTTCAGCTAGATGGTTAGATTGATCTGAGTCTAATCTGTTTTTTTCTTTGTTTGTTCCAGTTCTAAAACGAAATAGATGGTTAGATTGATCGATCTACAGTCTACTACACTCACTGTAACTGAGGTACTCTCTCTCTCTCTCTCTCTCTCTCTCTCTCTCTCCCTCTTCTTCTTCTTCTCATTCCAGACTGTAAACTGGTTTTTTTTTTTTTTGGTTCCAGTTCTAAACTTCTAATCTTGTTTTGTTGTTATTATTATTATTATTTTGTTTTGTTCCAGTTCTAAATAAAACAAAATTATCACTAAAATGTTATACTAAGTACTGAAAGTATTATTTATGGATTATACAATCTACACAAAATTCTATAATAGGAAGTGTTAAGCTAGTAGGAAGACTGGTGGTTGGGTGAAGGAAGAATTATTTGGTCTAAAATTTATGGTCTCAAGTAGTGCCAAGGATCTAATGTGATGTTTGTCTCTTGCTGCTGAAAATCTGCAAACACACGGAGAATGCTTAGATGCTAGATTTAATGTTAAATCTACATTCTCAAGATTGCATTCCAGATTTTGGTTGGTTGTTAAATCTATTCTGTTTTGGATAAAAAAGGAATTTTATTACTAATCTATGAAGTGTGTTCCATTTGTTTGATGTTTCACTCCACCCAACTTTGTTTTCAACTGATCACAGTTTGGATCAGTTTGATGAGATCTTCATGTTTTGTTTAATATTAGTTACATGTTCTAAACTTCTATTATTATTATTATTTTACCAAGTATGGATTTAATATTAGTTACATGTTCTAAACTTCTATTATTATTATTATTATTTTGTTTTTTTCCAGTATGGATTTATAAAACATCATCTACAGGTTACTAATGAAAAGTTGTCTTTTGCAAATTTATTATGGGAAAATTGAGTGCCCTGTAATTGGTTTAAGTTTGTGTTTGGCACTGTGGAATGCATGCCTTGGAATTGGAAATAGAAGCTATATTAGATCAAAATTATAACTAAAATGTCCTCTTATTACAAATTCAATGCATGGACATGCTACCTAATGCAGCCTTACTTCTTGGATTTGTTTTTATTAAAGTGCTGTTATTAGCTGTTAAATTTAAATATCAGTCCATTTGGCTATTTTGTGGAAGTGATTAGGGATTGAAATGCTAAATACCAGAGGACTTTGTGAACAT
This sequence comes from Camellia japonica, assembly GCA_030407325.1. NCBI lineage: Eukaryota > Viridiplantae > Streptophyta > Magnoliopsida > Ericales > Theaceae > Camellia > Camellia japonica. The sequence goes on from JAPPVO010000003.1 coordinate 5,831,219, forward strand.
AAAAATGTCTTTTCTTGTTTCTTGTTTCCCATATTAACTATTATTTTACGGAAAGTAAAATCTTTAACGGAAAGGAAACTATTATTAATTTCTTTTTTTTTTTTTATGTTTTCAACTGCCAAACCGATTCGTATCCATCCGCCAATCCGTCAATCCGCCCAATCCGCATCTGCCAGATTGGCGGACGGATGCGGATTGATTTTCTCCAATCCGCCAATCTGGCGGACGGATGGCGGATTAGGGATTTCGTGGCCGCAACCGATCCGCGCCCACCCCTAGGTGACACACCTTTGTTGGGCCCGGAGTTGGTTAGGGAGACGACGGAGAAGGTTGAGCTTATCCGTAGGAGGGTTGTTACAGCCCAGAGTTGCCAAAAGAGTTATGCCGACCGTAGGAGGAGGCCTTTGGCGTTCGAGATAGGTGATCATGTCTTTCTGAAGATCTCACCTAGGCGAGGTTTGATGAGGTTTGGGAAGAGTGGGAAGTTATCCCCTCGGTTTATTGGTCCTTTTGAGATCCTTGAGAGGATTGGCGAGGTTGCTTATCGTTTAGCTTTACCGCCGCAGTTGTCCGGAGTTCATGACGTGTTTCATGTGAGTATGCTTCGGAAGTATGAGCCAGATCCATCACATGTATTGGATTGGACCGATTTAGAGATAGATGAGGATGCCTCGTATGAGGAGAGACCGGTTCGGGTCTTGGATAGACGGGATCAAGTCCTGCGTGGCAAGACCATCCCTTTAGTAAAGGTTTTGTGGAAGCATCACGGAGTGGAGGAAGCCACTTGGGAACGTGAGTTGGAAGTCCGTGAAAAATATCCGGACTTGTTTGTTGATATGTAATCTTGTATTTAGATTTTGGACTATTGTTGAACTTAGAGCTTTTGTATATGTCTTAAGTTGTGAAACACTGAAAATGTTTTGGTTTATTGGAAGTATGTTTTGGAACTTGCCTCAATATGGAAGTTGAATGTAACATTATATATGTTGAATATATTGTAGAATTGGAAATGTATCATGAACACTAGCTATGATATGAAATTGTTGAAATTGGAAAGGAAATGCGTAACGTTGATGCATGTTGAAAATACATATGTTGTTTACATATTGTGAAATGCCTCTTGATAAGAGATGGGATGACCGGTAATGGGTTGAGTTATTAAATGTTAAAATGTAACATTGTTTAAAATGGAGGAAAACCTGTTTTGAAAACTTGTGCCAAATTTCGGGGACGAAATTCTTTAAGGGGGGGAGGTTATAGCGACCCCGGGTTTACCCTTGTTGTACAGTGATCCGGACATGTGTCCGTGGATGTTAGTAGTTGATTATTATCTTGTTTACATCCTTTCTTACTTTGTATTTGAGTTATAGGATGTGTTGGGAAGGTTTGTTACAGATTGGTTGAGTTTAGGAACCAAAACTAGTTGCTCAGACTTTGACCTGTCCGCTCGAGCGGGGAGTTTGACGCTTGAGCGGGGACCCTGTTGTTGCTTGTCCGCTCGAGCGGGAAGTTTGACGCTCGAGCGGGGAATCTAGTATTTCCTGTGTAGTGTTGGACGCTCGAGCGGGGGATTGGCCGCTCGAGCGGGAAGTTGTGAGTGACGCTCGAGCGGGTAGTTGGGCGCTCGAGCGGGAGACCTGTCTGCAAAAGTGCTGGGAGTGTGCATCCGGCGCTCAAGCGGGGATTGGCCGCTCGAGCGGGAGTCTGTGTGCCGCTCGAGCGGGGTTTGGCCGCTCGAGCGGGGCGACTGGGTTTAAGTTCCGAGTTTTAGCATTTTTAAATCACTTTTTCTTGTTCTTTCTCTCTCTTACTTTCCCAAACACAAATTTGAGAGCCTCTCTCTCTAAAACCGGCCCTTCTCTCTTAGATTTGATCTAGTAAGAGTTGTTTGCTCACTTTTGGCCTTTACAAAAGTTGTGTTGATCGTCGAGGGCTGCATTTTAATCTGAAAATCTTTGGATTTGGAGCACATTGGTTGTTGGGTCTTCATCTCCTTTTGAGCTCAAAACTTCGAGGTAGGGATACCCTAATCCTCTATATGGATTTTGTCTTTAATTTTAGCATTTTAATATATTGGGAGTTGTTGTGTAATTTTGGAAAACTTTGGGCCTTTGTGTAAATTTACAAAGGTTGGGGCTTCAATTATGATAAACCTAGATGCATGTTTGGCATAGAGAAATGGAACCTAAGAGTTGTAATGTTAATTATGGAAAATGTCCTAATTACATTGGTGAATTAATTTGTATAATTAATTGTGAGAAATGAGGAATTGATGTGGAAATGTTGATTATATATATATCCATGTGTTGCATTTATATTCTGTATAGAAGTAATTGCTTTGGGCTATCGGTGGAGGATAGTCTTGATTGTTGTAGACAATGCACGATGATTAGGCAAACTAAAACTAATCATTAAAATATGTCATTGAGTATCACGGTTAAAAGAATACATTAACTTTATGTATTGATTTGGGATGTGTATAATTATTGTTTATATGCATTGTGTTGTGTTGGAGAAGATAGGGGATGTACTCCACGGTTTAGGGGATGATAGGGAATGGACCTCTAAACCGGATATTGTTTGGGAGGAGATAGGGGATGGACTCCATAGATAGAGCTCATATGCTTATCTAGTGATGTGGTGACACAGCTCATATGCTTGTCTTTGGAAGTATGATAGTGCTCTTATGCATATCTGTTTATGTGTTAAGATAGCTAGTATGCTTATCTAATATGAAGTGGGAAAAAGGTGTAATATGAGTTACCGTCTCATCTAAGTTGTTTGGCCAGGTTCTGAGCCATGGTTATAAATTGAGAATTTAAAGGAAAGGAAAACGAAACTGTAAAGTGTTATAAGTGGAAGCACCAGTGTTGGCCACCTATCTACTGCTAATCTTTAGTCATTGTTCGTATTTGGTTTAGTGTATTTCTACTGGGTTGTGGCTCACCCTATATAGGAACATCATTTTCAGGTACAGGTAGCATGCCACCTCCAAGGACATAGCTTGGGAGGCTAGAGGCGGGCAGACTTTCTTTTTGTTGTCTTTCTTTCTGATGTATTACATGTAAATTCAAGCCAAGGGCTTAATGTGTAAATGAGTTAGCACTCTCCTTTTGTAACCAAGTGTTAACTTGGAAAGCTGTAAGCCCTTAGGGCATTTGCTTTTGTTGTTAACATGTAATACTTTTTGTAATGAAACTCTGATGATTAGAAGAATGTGAATCTTTTATATATCAATGCATATCTATATTGTGGGTTTAATGTTATTATTTTGAGGACGTTACAGCAGCCTAGCCCAAAATTTAAAAAATCTATAGAAATTTTTTTCCCCACCCAACCTAGCCTCCCAACCTCTCCCAGCCTAGCCCCAGATAAGGGCCAATAGTTTTTTTGTTTGTTTTTTAAATAGGTAGCCCAATAGCTACCCAATACTTACCCAAAAAAATAGATAGGCAGGCCAATAGGTTTGTATTTGTTTAAGGAACAAATCTTCCAAAACAATCCTCACATCTTTCAATAGATAGGAAGCAGCCCTCTCTTCGTCTTCTCTAGTAGCCTACAGCAACTCCACTTTCCTAACACTTTTTGTAAATGTAATTAACTAATTATATTATTTCGTTGGTTGATAATGGAATTGATTAACAATGGTTTTAAAATTTTGTCTTTATACAACAAATATTATATTACTCTTAGTTTTTTTATGATGCTGCCTTGTTTAATGTTCTATATTGCTCTTAGTTTTTTAACTTTGAAATATGTTAAAACTGTCATTCGCAATTCAACGGGGGATGAGTTTCTTGCCGATTGCTTGTCTCTCTACCTTGAATGAGACCTTACATTGAAAATTGATCTAGATTTTGTAATCGATGAATTCAAATATTTAGACTCGTCGAGTACAACTTAATTAGATTGTTTCTAATCAATAAATTTATATATTAATTTAAATTATATTATGAAATTCTCTTTTTTCTTATGTGGTTATACTAAAAATATATTGTATAATTTTACCTTAATATTAGCCCACCCCATCGACAAATCCTGGGTTCGCCCTTGTTAACGATCTATTTGGAAAGTAAACAAAAAAGGAAACTAAATACAAAAGGAAATTGAATAAAAATGGAAGTTGATTAAAAATAAAAATGGTAGTCGCATAAAAATAAAAATGGAAGTTCATTCAAAAAACCATTATACGTTAAAGACATATTTGGAAATTAAATAAAAAATGAAGTTGAATAGAAAAGGAAATTGAATTATATGGAAGTTGCATAAAATTAATAATGGAAGTTCATTCAAGAAACCACTACACCTTAACGATCTATTTGGAAATTAAATAAAAAAGGAAGTTGAAGAAAAATAAAAATGGAAGTTGCATAAATTTAACAATAGAAGTTCATTCAGGAAACCACTATACCTTAACGATCTATTTGGAAATTAAATAAAAAAGGAAGTTGAATAGAAAAGGAAATTGAATAAAAATGGTAGTTGAATAAAAATTAAAATGGAAGTTCATTCAACAAACCACTATACCTTAACGACCTATTTGAAAGTTAAATAAAAAAGGAAGCTGAATAAAAAAGGAAATTGAATAAAAATTGAAGTTGAATAAAAATAAAAATGGACGTCAAATAAAAATAAAAATGGAAGTTTTTTCAGGAAGCCACTATACTTTAACGATCTATTTGGAAATTAAACAAAAAATGAAGTCGAACTGAAAAGAAAATTGGATAAAAATGAAAGTTGAATGAAAATAAAAATGGAAGTTGCATAAAAATAGCAATGGTAGTCCATTCAGGAAACCACGATACCTTAACGATCTATTTGGAAATTAAATAAAAAAGGAAATTGATTAGAAAAGGAAATTGAATAAAAATGGAAGTTGAATAAAAATAAAAATGGTAATTGCATAAAATTAAAAATGGAAGTTCATTCAAGAAACCACCATACCTTAACGATCTACTTGGAAATTAAATAAAAAGGAAGTTGAATAGAAAAGAAAATTGAATAAAAATGGAAGTTGAATAAAAATAGAAATGGAAATTGGATAAAATTAAAAATGGAAGTTCATTCAAAAAATCAATATACCTTAACGATCTGTCTGGAAATTAAATAAAAAATGAAGTTGATTAGAAAAGGAAATTGAATACCAATAAAAGTTGAATAAAAATAAAAATTGAAGCTGCGTAAAATTAATATACTAGAAGTTCATTCAAGAAACTACTATACGTTAACGATCTATTTAGAAATCAAATAAAAAAGGAAGTTTAATAGAAAAAGAAATTGAATAAAAATGGAAGTTGAATAAAAATAAAAATGGAAGTTGAATAAAAATAACAATGGAAGTCCATTGAAGAAACTACTACACCTTAACGATCTATTTGGAAATTAAATAAAAAAGGAAATTGAATTGAAAAAGAAATTGAATAAAAATGGAAGCTGAATAAAAAAAAAATGGAAGTTGCATAAAATTAAAAATGGATGTTCATTCAGGAAATCACTATACCTTAACGATCTATTTGGAAATTAAATAAAAAAGGAAATTGAATATCAAAGGATATTGAATAAAAATGTAAGTTGAATAAAAATAAAAATGGTAGTCGCATAAAATTAAAAATAGAAGTTCATTCAAGAAACCACTATACCTTAACGATCTACTTGGAAATTAAATAAAAAATGTAGTTGAATAGAAAAGGAAATTGAATTATATGGAAGTTGCATAAAATTAACAATAGAAGTTCATTCAAGAAACCGCTATACATTAACGACCTATTTGGAAATTAAATAAAAAAGGAAGTTGAATAAAAATAAAAATAGAAGTTGCATGCATTTAACAATGGAAGTTCAATAAAGGAACCACTATACGTTAACGATCGATTTGGAAATTAAATAAAAAAGGAACTTGAATAGAAAAGAAAATTGAATTAAAATGGAAGTTGAACAAAAATTAAAATGGAAGTTGTATAAAATTAAAATGGAAGTTCATTCAGGAAACGACTATACTATAACGATCTATTTGGAAATTAAAGAAAAATGGAAGTTGAATAGAAAAGGAAATTGAATAAAAATTGATGTTCAACAAAAATAAAAATGGAAGTTGCATAAAATTAACAATAAAAGTTCATTCAAGAAACCACTATACCTTAACGATCCATCTTGAAATTAAATAAAAAAGGAAGTTGAACGGAAAAGGAAATTGAGTAAAAATGGAACTTGAATAAAAATAAAAATGGAAGTTGCATAAAATTAAAAATGGAAGTTTATTGAAAAAACCATTATACCTTAACGACCTATTTGGAAATTAAATAAAAAAAGAAGTTGAATAGGAAAGGAAATTGAATAAAAATTGAAGTTGAATAAAAATAAAAGTGGAAGTTGCATAAAATTAAAAATGGAAGTTTATTCAAGAAACCACTATATTTTAACGATCTATTTGGAAATTAAATAAAAAAGGAAATTGAATAGATAAGGAAATTGAATAAAAATGGAAGTTGCATAAAATTAAAAATGAAAGTTCTTCAAGAAACCACTATACCTTAACGATCTATTTGGAAATTAAATAAAAAAGGAAGTTGAATAGAAAAAGAAATTGAATAGAAATGGAAGTTGAATAAAAATAAAAATGGAAGTTGCATTAAATTAAAAATGGAAGTTCATTGAAGAAACCATTATACATTAACGATCTATTTGGAAATTAAATAAAAAAGGAAGTTGAATAGAAAAAGAAATTGAATAAGAATGGAAGTTGAATAAAAATAAAAATGGAAGTTGCTTAAAATTAAAAATGAAAGTTCAATCAAGAAACCACTATACCTTAGCGATCTATTTGTATAGCGATTATGGTTTCCCTTTCTTTAATTGTTGTATCCGGACTTAGGTTCTGTGGAGTTGGTTGTTGTGTATATCTTATTTACATCCTTTACTCTTTGTGTTTGAGTCTTGGGTTGTGTTGGGCAGGTTTGAAACAGGTTGGTTGAGCTTAGAAACCAAAAGTAGTTGCCCAAATTTTTGCCTTCACGCTCGAGCGGAGCTTTTGACGCTCGAGCGGGCCCTTCATTGTTGCTTCTCTGCTCGAGCGGGTGTTTTGACGCTCGAGCGTGATTTTCCATCTCCCGGTATTTTCCTCTGCAGTGTTGGACGCTCGAGCGGGCGTTTGGACGCTCGAGCGGGAGTTTGTGTGTGACGCTCGAGCGGGGACCTGGTTCTGCAAAAGTTCTGGGAGAGTTTATCCGGCGCTCGAGCGGGAGTCTATGAGTGACGCTCGAGCGGGGGTTTCCATGCTCGAGCGGGGCGACTGGTTTAAGTCTCCGAGTTTTGGCTTTTTAAAACACTTTTTCACATCTCTTCTCTCTCTTACTTTTTCAAGAAACACCATTGGAGAGTTTCTCTCTCTAAACACTTCCCTTCTCTCTAGGTATTGATCTAGTAGGAGTTGTTTCCTCACCTTTGGCCTTTACAAAAAGGTTGTTGATCGTCGAGGGCTATCTTTTGGTCCGAGAAATTTGGAATTTGGAGCACTTTCGTTTTCTTCATCTTCTTCGTTGGGTGTCATCTTTTGAGGTAGGGATTCCTACTCACTCTTATGGGTTTTGACCTAGATTTTGAGCTTGTTGTTTAAATGGTTGATTTTGGGACTCAGGGTTTCAAAAGATATAAAAGAGGGTTTGTTATTTTGATTCTTAAATATGTATTTTGGGTTTCCAAATGATGTTAATGTTGTTGATAGTTAATATTTGAACCATTGGGTTAATATTAAGAGATGGGGAAGAAAGCCCTAATTTGTATATAAATTAATTGGTATAATTAATTTGGGAAAGTTGTGGATTTGTGAAATTGAGTTGAATATAATGATAGTGGTTCATTATGAGATGGAATTGTGGAGTCGGATTAATAAATCGTTCACTTTTGAAAATGCGGATATTTTATCTATCGGTGCTTTTATTATCTGTTTAGAAATAATTGCTTTGGGCTACCGGTGAAGGGTAGTTTTGATTGTTGTAGACAATGCATGATGATTAGGCAAACTAAAACTAATCAATTGGATGTGTCATAGAATATGACAGTTGAAAGAATACATTGATTTTATGTATTGATTGATTATGTATATGACCTATGTGTATATACGTTGTGTTGTGTGGGAGTAGATAGGGGATGTACTCCACGATTTAGGGGAAGATAGGGGATGGACCTCTAAACCGGATAGTGTTTGGGAGGAGATAGGGGATGGACTCCGTAGATACAACTCTTATGCTTATCTAATGATGTGTTCATATAGCTCATATGCTTATCTATGGAAGTATTGATAGAGCTCATATGCTTATCTGTTGAATTGTTGATATAGTTCATATGCTTATCTATCGGAGGGTTGATACAGCTAGTATGCTTATCTATTGTGAAATGGGAAATGTTTAATATGGGTCGCTACCTCATTGAAATTGTTGGCCAGGTTCTGAGTCGTAGTTGTGCGTTGTGAATTTGATAAGAAATGGGAAATGAAATGAAACATGGACACATTGGTCATGTAATGAAAATGGTGTATGAATAGATTTATGTGAGTCAAACATTTATCAATTGCTAACGTCTTAGTGACTGCTCATATTGTGTTTAGTATATCTCTATTGGGCGTTGGCTCACCCTTTATGGGACATCATTTTCAGGTACAGGTAGCATGCCACCTCCAAGGACATAGCTTGGATGGTTATGGGAGTTGAAGACTCTTTTTGATTATTTTGTCTGTATTACATGTATATCAAGCCAAGGGCTTATTTTGTATAGAGTTAGTACTCTTCTTTTTTATAATCAAGTATTGACTTGGAAAGCTGTAAGCCCTGAGGGCATTTGCTTTTGTCGTTAACATGTAATACTGTTGTAAGAACTACTCTGATGAATGGAAAGGTGTTGATTTCTCTTATATCATTGCATGTCTAAATGATGGGCTTTATGTATTATTTTGAGGGCGTTACAATTTGGAAATTAAATAAAAAAAGAAGTTGAATAGAAAAAGAAATTGAATAAAAATGGAAGTTGAATAAAAATAAAAATGGAAGTTGCATAAAATTAAAAATGGAAGTTCATTCAAGAAACTACTATACTTTAAAGATCTATTTGGAAATTAAATAAAAAAGGAAGTTGAATAGAAAAAGAAATTTAATAAGAATGGAAGTTGCATAAAATTAAAAATGGAAGTTCATTCAAAAAACCACTATACCTTAACGATCTATTTGGAAATTAAATAAAAAAAGGAAATTGAATAGAAAAGGAAATTAAATAAAAATTGAAGTTGAATAAAAATAAAAATGGAAGTTGCATAAAATTAACAATGTAAGTTCATTCAAGAAACCACTATACCTTAACGATCTATTTGTAAATTAAATAAAAAAGGAAGTTGAATAGAAAAGAAAATTGAATAAAAATGGAAGTTGAATAAAAATAAAAATGGAAGTTGCATAAAGTTAAAAATAGAAGTTCATTAAGTTCATTCAAGAAACCATTATACCTTAACGATCTATTTGTAAATTAAATAAAAATTGAAGTCGAATAAAAAAAAATGGAAGTTGAATAAAAAAAAATGGAAGTTCATTCAAGAAACCACTATATCTTAACGATCTATTTGAAAATTAAATAAAAAAAGAAGTTGAATAGTAATGGAAATTGAATAAAAATTGAAGTTGAATGAAAATAAAAATAGAAGTCGCATAAAAATAACAATGGAAGTTCATTGAAGAAACCACTATACCTTAACGATCTATTTAGAAATTAAATAAAAATGGAAGTTGAATAGAAAAGGAAATTGAATAAAAATGGAAGTTCAATAAAAATAAAAATAGAAGTTGCATAAAATTAAAAATGGAAGTACATTCAACAAAACACTATACCTTAACGATCTATTTGGAAATTAAATAAAAAAGGAAGTTGAATAGAAAAGGAAATTAAATAAAAATTGAAGTTGAATAAAAATAAAAATAGAAGTTGCATAAAATTAAAATTTGTAAGTTCATTCAAGAAACCACTATACCTTAACGATCTATTTGGAAATTAAATAAAAAAGGAAGTTGAATAGAAAAGGAAATTGAATAAGAATGGAAGTTGAATAAAAATAAAAATGGAAGTTGCATAAAGTTAAAAATGGAAGTTCATTCAAGAAACCACTATATTTTAACGATCTATTTGGAAATTAAATAAAAAAGGAAGTTGAATAGAAAAGGAAATTGGATAAAAATGGCAGATGAATAAAAATAAAAATGGAAGTTGCATAAAAAAAAATGGAAGTTCATTCAAGAAACAAATATACCTTAACGATCTATTTGGAAATTAAATAAAAAAGGAAGTTGAATAGAAAAGGAAATTGAATAAAAATGGAAGTTGAATAAAAATAAAAATGGAAGTTGCATAAAATTAACAATCGACGTTCATTCAAGAAACAACTATACCTTGACGATTTATTTGGAAAATAAATAAAAATGGAAGTTGAATGGAAAAGGAAATTGAATAAAAATTGATGTTCAATAAAAATAAAAACGGAAGTTGCATAAAATTGGCAAGAAAAGTTCATTGAAGAAACCACTATACCTTAACGATCTATATGGAAATGAAATAAAAAAAAGGTAGTTGAATAGAAAAGGAAATTGAATACAAATGGAAGTTTATTCAAGAAACCACTATACTTAACGATCTATTTGAAAATTTAATAAAAAAGGAAGTTGAATAGAAAAAGAAATTTAGTAAAAATAAAAATGCCAATTGCATAAAATAAAAAATGGAAGTTCAATAAAAAAAAACGGCTGTAGCTTAACGATCTATTTGGAAATTAAATAAAAAAAAGAAAATTGAATAGAAAAGGAAATTGAATAAAAATTGAAGTAGAATAAAAATAAAAACGGAAGTTGCATAAAATGAAAAATGGAAGTTCATTCGAAAACCACTATACCTTAACGATCTATTTGGAAATTATTTAAAAAAATAAGTTGAATAGAAAAAGAAATTGAATAAAAATGGAAGTACAATAAAAATAAAACTAGAAGTTGCATACAATTAAAAACGGAAGTTCATTCAAGAAACCACTATACCTCAACGATCTACTTGGAAATTAAATAAAAAATGAAGTTGAATAGAAAACGAAATTGAATAAAAATGGAAGTTGAATAAAAATAAAAATGGAAGTTGCATAAAATTAACAATGGAAGTTCATTGAAGAAACCACTATACCATAACGACCTACTTGGAAATTAAATAAAAAATGAAGTTGAATAAAAAAGGAAATTGAATAAAAATGAAAGTTGCATAAAATTAACAATGGAAGTTCATTCAAGAAACCACTTTCCGTTAACGCTCTATTTGGAAATCAAAGAAAAAAAGAAGTTGAATAGAAAAGGAAATTGAAAAAAAATGGAAGTTGAATAAAAATAAAAATGGAAGGTGCATAAAATCAAAAATGGAAGTTCATTCAGGAAACCACTATAGCTTAAGGATGAATTTGGAAATTAAAAAAAAAAGGATGTCGAATTGAAATGGAAATTGAATAAAATTTGAAATAGAATAAAAATAAAAATAGAAGTTGCAACAAAATTGAAAATGGAAGTTCATTCAAAAACCACTATACCTTAAGGATCTATTTAGAAATTAAATAAAAAAGGAGTTGAATAGAAAAGGAAATTGAATAAGAATGGAAGTTTGTTCAAGAAACAACTATACCTTAACGATATATTTGGAAATTAAATAAAAAGGGACGTTAAATAGAAAATGAAATTGAATAAAAACTGAAGTTGAATAAAAAAAAAAATGGAAGTCGCATTAAAATTGAAAATGGAAGTTCATTCAACAAACAGCTATACCTTAACGATCTATTTGGAAATTAAATAAAAAATGAAGATAAATAGAAAAGGAAATTGAATAAAAATTGAAGTTGAATAAAAATAAAAATAGAAGTTGCATAAATATAAAAATGGAAGTTCATTCAAGAAACCACTATACCTTAACGATCAATTTGGAAATTAAATTTAAAAACTAGTTGAATAGAAAAGGAAATTGAATAAAAATGGAAGTTGTATCAAAATTGAAAATGGAAATTCATTCAAGAAACCACTATACCTTAAGGATCTATTTGGAAATTAAATAACAAATGAAGTTGAATAGAAAAGGAAATTGAATAAAAATGGAAGCTTATTCAAGAACCAACTATACCTTAACGATCTATTTACAAATTAAATAAAAAGGAAAGTTGAATGGAAAAGGAAATTAAATAAAAATTGAATTTGAATAAAAGTAAAAATGGAAGTTGTGTAAAATTGACAACGGAAGTTAACTCAAGAAACCACTGTACCTTAACGATCTGTTTGGAAATTAAATAAAAAAAGAATTTGAATAGAAAAGGAAATTGAATAAAAATGGGAGTTGAATAAAAATAAAAATGGAAGTTGCATCAAAATTGAAAATGGAAGTTCATTCAAAAAATCACTATACCTTAACGATCTATTTGGAAATTAAATGAAAAAAGATGTTGAATAGAAAAGTAAATTGAATAAAAATTGAAGTTGAATAAAAATAAAACTAGAAGTTGCATAAAAATAAAAATGGAAGTTCATTCAAGAAACGACTATACCTTAATGATCTATTTGGAAATTAAATAAAAAAGAAAGTTCAATAGAAAAGGAAATTGAATAAAAATGGAAGTTGAATAAAAATAAAAATAGAAGTTGCATCAAAATTAAAAATGGAAGTTCCTTCAAGAAACCACTATACCTCAACGATCCATTTCGAAATTAAATAAAAATGGATATAGAATGGAAAAGGACATTGAATAAAAATTGATGTTCAATAAAAATAAAAATGGAAGTTACATAAAATTAACAATAAAAGTTCATTCAAGAAACCACTACACCTTAACGATCTATCTGGAAATTAAATAAAAAAGGAAGTGGAATAGAAAAGGAAATTGAATACAAATAGAAGTTGAATAAAAATAAAAATGGAAGTTTATTCAAGAAACCACTATACCTTAACGATCTATTTGGAAATTAAATAAAAAAGAAAATTGAATAGAAAACGAAATCGAATAAAAATGGAAGTTGAAAAAAAATAAAAATGGAAGTTGCATAAAATTAACAATGGAATTTCACTCAAGAGACCACTATACCTTAACGATCTATTTGGAAATTAAATAAAAAAAGAAGTTGAATAGAGCAGAAAATTGAATAAAAATGTAAGTTGAATAAAAATAAAAATGGAAGTTGCATAAATTTAAAATGGAAGTTCATTCAAGAAACGACTATACCTTAACGATCTACTTGGAAATTAAATAAAAATGGAAGTTGAATGGAAAAGGAAATTGAATAAAAATTGATATTCAATAAAAATAAAAATAGAAGTTGCATAAAATTAAAGATAAAAGTTCATTGAAGAAAAACAACTATACCTTAACGATCTATCTGGAAATTAAATGATAAAGGAAGTTGAACAGAAAAGGAAATTGAATAAAAATAAAAATGGAAGTTCATTCAAGAAACCACTATGTTTTAACGATCTATTTGGAAGTGAAATAAAAAAGGAAGCTAAACAGAAAAGGAAATTGAATCAAAATGGAAGTTGAATAAAAATAAAAATGGAAGTTCATTCAAGAAACCACTATACCTTAACGATCTATTTGGAAATTAAATAAAAAAAGAAAGTTGAATAAAAATAAAAATGGAAGTCGCATAAAATTGAAAATGGAAGTTCAGTCAAGAAATCCCTATACCTTAACGATCTATTTGGAAATTAAATAAAAAAGGAACTAGAACAAAAATAAAAAAGAAGTTGTATAAAATTAAAAATGGAAGTTTACTCAAGATACCACTATACTTAACGATCTATTTTAAAATTAAATAGAAATGGAAGATGAATAGAAAAGAAAATTGAATAAAAATAAAAATGCCAGACGCAAAAAATAAAAAATGGAATTTCATTCAAAAAAAACAACTATAGCTTAACGATCTATTTGGAAATTACATAAAAAAAAGTAAACTGAATAGAAAAGGAAATTGAATAAAAATTGAAGTTGAATAAAAATAAAAACGGAAGTTGCATAAAATGAAAAATGGAAGTTCAATCAAGAAACCACTATACCTTAACAATCTATTTGGAAATTAAAGAAAAAAAGAAGTTGAATAGAAAAAGAAATCAAATAAAAATGGAAGTTTATTCAAGAAACAACTATACCTTAACGATATATTTGGAAATTAAATAAAAAGGGAAGTTAAATATAAAAGGAAATTGAATAAAAATAAAAATGGAAGTTGCATCAGAATTGAAAATGGAAGTTCATTCAACAAACCACTATACCTTAACGATCTATTTGGAAATTAAATAAAAAATGAAGTTGAATAGAAAAGGAAATTGAATAAAAATAAAAATGGAAGTTGCATAAATATAAAAATGGAAGTTCATTCAAGAAACCACTATACCTTAACGATCTATTTGGAAATTAAATTTAAAAGCTAGTTGAATAGAAAAGGAAATTGAATAAAAATGGAAGTTGAATAAAAATAAAAATGGAAGTTGCATCAAAAGTGAAAATGGAAGTTCATTCAAGAAACCACTATACCTTAAGGATCTATTTAGAAAGTGAATAAAAAAGGAAGTTGAACAGAAAAGGAAATTGAATAAAAATGGAAGTTTATTCAAGAAACAACTATACCTTAACGATATATTTGGAAATTAAATAAAAAGGGAAGTTAAATACAAAAGGAAATTGAATAAAAATTGAAGTTGAATAAAAATAAAAATGGAAGTTGCATCAAAATTGAAAATGGAATTTCATTCAACAAACAGCTATACCTTAACGATCTATTTGGAAATTAAATAAAAGATGAAGTTGAATAGAAAATGAAATTGAATAAAAATGGAAGTTGAATAAAAATAAAAATGGAAGTTGCATAAATATAAAAATGGAAGTTCATTCAAGAAACCACTATACCTTAACGATCTATTTGGAAATTAAATTTAAAAGCCAGTTGAATAGAAAAGGAAATTGAATAAAAATAAAAATGGAAGTTGCATCAAAATTGAAAATGGAAGTTCATTCAAAAAACCACTATACGTTAAGGATCTATTTGGAAATTAAATAAAAAAGGAAGTTGAATAGAAAAGGAAATTGAATGAAAATGGAAGTTTATTCAAGAAACAACTATACCTTAATGATCTATTTGGAAATTAAATAAAGAGGGAAGTTGAATGGAAAAGGAAATTGAATAAAAATAAAAATGGAAGTTGCATAAAATTAATAATGGAAGTTAATTCAAGAAACCACTATACCTTAACGATCTGTTTGGAAATTAAATAAAAAAGGAATTTGAATAGAAAAGGAAATTGAATAAAAATGGAAGTTGAATAAAAATAAAAATGGAAATTGCTTCAAAACTGAAAATGGATGTTTATTCAAGAAACCCCTATACCTTAACGATCTATTTGGAAATTAAATAAAAAAGGAAGTTGAATAGAAAAGGAAATTGAATAAAAATTGAAGTTGAATAAAAATAAAAATGGAAGTTGCATAAATAGAAAAATGGAAGTTCATTCAAGAAACGACTATACCTTAACGATCTATTTGGAAATTAAATAAAAAAGGAAGTTGAATAGAAAAAGAAATTGAATAAAAATGGAAGTTGAATAAAAATAAAAATGGAAGTTGCATCAAAATTAAATGTCACGCCCCACTTTTTATTACTCGAATTACTATTACCAAGCCTTTATTATACATTCAATTTCAGAGTTAGCATACAGAAGTTCATAATATTCTCCCAGTCGGATAAAAATGAATGCAACATGAATATACAATTAAAGAAGTTGCCCGTAGGCTTACATCATTAAAAAAAATCAAGAAGAAGTGTGTAACCCTTTTACATCAATGGCATTCCGCCTACACATAAAGAGGCCTCATGGCCAACAAAAAAGAAGATCCGAAATCTTGTAGCACATCCTAATTATCACCTGAAAAAGATTCAACAACGGGAAATGAACATATAGTCCAGTAAGGATCTCAACATGATCCTGAATAATGACAACTTACAGATAGCTATGATCATGAATGCTAATCTCATACCATATAAATAATGTGACATTTTATAACCAAAGTATATATGTATATATGTATTATTCTCAAAATCATTCAGTTATTTAACAACATCAATTTCCACTTTTACTACCCTTTTTCCCAATGAACAACTCTTACCCATTTCCATGTTTTATTTGTGACAAAAACCCATAATACCCACTTTATATTTTTGAAAACACGTTCACCAAAACCAATGCCCTCATATATTTATCAAATTCAGAATAGAAAACCAAGTCTGGCTCCACACATTCGTTGCATCTCAACCTTACATTCAAGTTAAAGAGATATTATCAAAAATTCATTGTTGGTAGGCAACTCCCTCAACCACTCTCAACACGTCCAAACATACTCAAACACATCTACACTACATATAAGACAAATTCCTTCTCGCCGAATCATGATCATCACAACACATAATACACATAACTAAGTAAGACAACAATAACAACAATTCTCCGTTCTACTTGCCTCAAGCACAGTAAGCCAATGGTTTCACCTCTCAACAACAACATGCCAATTTACCAGACACCAGCTGGAAGGGAATGGTAGCTCTGCTCCATTTTACCAGGTGCTAGCTGGAAGGGAATGGTACCTCTGATTCTCAGCGCAGCTAATTCTCCAAGCGCTAGCTGGAAGGTAATGGTACCTCTGATTCTCAGCGCATTACACCCTTTCAATCACCACAACATGACAAGGTACAACCAACAAATGCAATGCATACACGCAACCACAACAGAGTGCAACCAACTCAAGCGTAAACAACACGTAACCTTCACACAACAATGTCTCCTCCACCGATGACCAAGGACAAAACCTCTATGTGTTTGTTTTTCAATGCATGTGTTTTTGCAATTCAATTCTCATGAGGTTTTAAGTCCAACATCAACAACAAAGAAGTAAAGCATTAGTGATCCAAACTCAAGTAAGTCTTCAGGACTCATATTATGTTAACGTTTCCTTCCTTCCATTACAAAACCAATTACCTTTTTCTTCTGCAATAATATTCTCCACCTTATGCCTTAAATCCAATTTTACTTCATTTCACAAAAATATGACCAATTCACTTTCCATCATTTTAAATAGGAGATTTCTATCATGGCGGCAAGTTATAATTCACATCATTTCTATTTAATGGTAATGTAATTCATTTCTAATCTAATTTCATGGTCATATCCCCTTTTACAATTAACAAATTTATTAATTTATTGTATTAAGACGTAATCAATCCAACACCAAAATAATACCCAAATCGTAAGATCCAATTAAACCTTAAATCAAATTCCAACACATTAACCTCATTTCATAAGTTCAAATAATTATTTCACAAACTCCATCCCTTTTTATCCATTAGACATTGCTACAAAAATTTAGGCTTTGACTCCCTACTCATGAATATATTAAATCACACCCAATTTACCCAACATCCCCCACCTCATGAAATTTCAATCTCTACACCCATATCTTATACCCTCTAACATGATTTTCGAAAATGAATCCATACCACAAGGTTTTTATGCAATAAAAACATACCACATATCTATCTATGGTAGAGGCATTGAAAAGAATCAAAGAAATCCCTACCTCTTGAAGCTAAGAGATGACGACCCAAAAGTCAATGGCGATGAAACCATGAACCAATCGGACCAAGAGGAAATCTAGAGATCTTAGTGCCAAAAACTTGATTTTAGAGAGAGAGAGGTGAGCTCACGGTTTGAGAGAGAGGAAAAAGGAGAAAAGTGAAATGAAATTATGTTTGGGACCTATTTATAGTTGTAGAGAAGTAGCCCCAAGGTCAATAAAATAATAGGCCCAAACCCCCCCCCAAAGGTAGGGCCGAAACCAGCCCAAAAATCTGAAAAAAACACGCAGGTGTCGACACCACCAAGTCTGGTGTCGACCCTATTTTCCAGCCACCAACATACACAATAACAAGAGGGTTGACCCTATCGCAGACTAGTGTCTACCCTTGTGGACAGTAACAAGAGGCAGGTGTCGACACCACCAAGGCTGGTGTCGACCCTATATTCCAGCGACACTTCCAGAAAGATTACAACATGCAAGGGTCGACCCTTAGGAAGGCTAGTGTCGACCCCAAGGCAAACTTTCTAAGTTTCCAAGGAACTTTAGACCAGAACAAACACGAACAACCAAATCCAACAAGATTAAATCGGATTATACTCCCCCAAAACCAACATTCAATAACACCAAAGATTCCCAAAACAAAATAAAGGATTCAAATACACTTCCCAAAAGTTTTAAAGGACACAAATGCTACATTGAAAATGGAAGGTCGTTCAAGAAACCACTATACCTTCACGATCCCCTTCGAAATTAAATAAAAATGGATGTTGAATGGTATAGGACATTGAATAAAAATTGATGTTCAATAAAAACAAAAATGGAAGTTGCATAAAATTAACAACAAAAGTTCATTGAAGAAACCACTATACCTTAACGATCTATCTGGAAAATAAATAAAAAATGAAGTGGAATAGAAAAGGAAATTGAATACAAATGGAAGTTCAATAAAAATAAAAATGGAAGTTTATTCAAGAAACCACAATACCTTAACGATCTATTTGGAAATTAAATAAAAAATGAAGTTGAATAGAAAAGGAAATCGAACAAAAATGGAAGTTGAAGAAAAATAAAAATGGAAGTTGCATAAAATTAACCATGCAAGTTCACTCAAGAAACCACCATACCTTAACGATCTATTTGAAAATTAAATAAAAAAAGAAGTTGAATAGAGCAGAAAATTGAATAAAAATGGAAGTTGAATAAAAATAAAACTGAAAGTTACATAAATTTAAAATGGAAGTTCATTCAAGAAACGACTATACCTTAACGATCTACTTGGAAATTAAATAAAAATAGAAGTTGAATGGAAAAGAAATTGAATAAAAATTGATGTTCAATAAAAATAAAAATAGAAGTTGTAAAAAATTAAAAATAAAGGTTCATTGAAAAAACCACTATACCTTAACGATCTATCTAGAAATTAAATAAAAAAGGAAGTTGAACAGAAAAGAAAATTGAATATAAATGGAAGTTGAATAAAAATAAAAATGGAAGTTCATTCAAGAAACACCATACCTTAACGATCTATTTGGAAATTAAATAAAAAAGGAAGTTGAATAGAAAAGGAAATTGAATCCAATGGAGTTGAACAAAATAAAAATGGAAGTTCATTCAAGAAATATATATTACGATCTATTTTGAAATTAAATAAAAAAAAGGAAGTTGAATAAAAAGGAATTGAATAAAAATAAAACGGAGGTTGCAATAAAATAAAAAATGGAAATTCATTCAAAAAACCACTATACCTTAACGATTTTATTGGAAATTATTTTAAAAATAAGTTGAATAGAAAAAGAATTTGAATAAAATGGAGTTCAATAAAAATAAAGTAGAAGTTGCATACAATTAAAAATGGAAGTTCATTCAAGAAATCACTATACCTTAACGATCTATTTGGAAATTAAATAAAAAAGGAACTTGAATAAAAATAAAAAGGAAGTTGTATAAAATTAAAAATGGAAGTTCATTCAAGAAACCACTATACTTAACGATCTATTTGAAAATTAAATAAAAAAGGAAGTTGAATAGAAAAGGAAATTGAATAAAAATAAAAATGCCAGTTGCAAAAAATAAAAAATGGAACTTGATTCAAAAAAACCACTATAGTTTAACGATCTATTTGGAAATTAAATAAAAAAAGGAAGTTGAATAGAAAAGGAAATTGAATAAAAATTGAAGTTGAATAAAAATAAAAACGGAAGTTGCATAAAATGAAAAATGGAAGTTCATTAAAAAAACCACTATACCTTAACGATCTATTTGGAAATTATTTAAAAAAATAAGTTGAATAGAAAAAGAAATTGAATAAAAATGGAAGTTCAATAAAAATAAAAGTAGAAGTTGAATACAATTAAAAATGGAAGTTCATTCAAAAACCACTATACCTTAACGATCTATTTGGACATTAAATAAAAAATGAAGTTGAATAGAAAAGGATATTGAATAAAAATGGAAGTTGAATAAAAATAAAAACGGAGATTGCATAAAATAAAAAATGGAAATTCATTCAAAAAACCACTATACCTTAACGATTTATTTGGAAATTATTTTAAAAAATAAGTTGAATAGAAAAAGAAATTGAATAAAAATGGAAGTTCAATAAAAATAAAAGTAGAAGTTGCATACAATTAAAAATGGAAGTTCATTCAAGAAATCACTATACCTTAACGATCTATTTGGAAATTAAATAAAAAAGGAACTTGAATAAAAATAAAAAAGGAAGTTGTATAAAATTAAAAATGGAAGTTCATTCAAGAAACCACTATACTTAACGATCTATTTGAAAATTAAATAAAAAAGGAAGTTGAATAGAAAAGGAAATTGAATAAAAATAAAAATGCTAGTTGCAAAAAATAAAAAATGCAACTTGATTCAAAAAAACCACTATAGTTTAACGATCTATTTGGAAATTAAATAAAAAAAGGAGGTTGAATAGAAAAGGAAATTGAATAAAAATTGAAGTTGAATAAAAATAAAAACGGAAGTTGCATAAAATGAAAAATGGAAGTTCATTCAAAAAACCACAATACCTTAACGATCTATTTGGAAATTATTTAAAAAAATAAGTTGAATAGAAAAAGAAATTGAATAAAAATGGAAGTTCAATAAAAATAAAAGTAGAAGTTGAATACAATTAAAAATGGAAGTTCATTCAAAAACCACTATACCTTAACGATCTATTTGGAAATTAAATAAAAAATGAAGTTGAATAGAAAAGGATATTGAATAAAAATGGAAGTTGAATAAAAAAAAAATGGAAGTTGCATAAAATTAACAACGGAAGTTCATTCAAGAAACCACTATACCATAATGACCTACTTGGAAATTACATAAAAAATGAAGTTGAATAAAAAAGGAAATTGAATAAAAATGGAAGTTGCATAAAATTAACAATGGAAGTTCATTCAAGAAACCACTTTCCGTTAACACTCTATTTGGAAATTAAAGAAAACAAGATGTTGTATAGAAAAAGGAAATTGAATAAAAATGGAAGTGAAATAAAAATGAAAATGGAAGCTGCGTAAAATAAAAAATGGAAGTTCATTTAGGAAACCGCTATAGCTTAAGGATCAATTTGGAAATTAAAAAAAAAAAAGGAAATGGAATTGAAAAGGAAATTGAGTAAAAATTGAAGTTGAATAAAAATAAAAATAGAAGTTGCAACAAAATTGAAAATAGAAGTTCATTCAAGAAACCACTATACCTTAAGGATCTATTTAGAAATTAAACAAAAAAGGAAGTTGAATAGAAAGAAAATTTAGTAAAAATGGAAGTTTATTCAAGAAACAACTATACCTTAACGATCTATTTGGAAATTAAATAAAAAGGGAAGTTGAATAGAAAAGGAAATTGAATAAACATTGAAGTTGAATAAAAATAAAAATGGAAGTTGCATCAAAATTGAAAATGGAAGTTCATTCAACAAACCGTTATACCTTAACGGTCTATTGGAAATTTAATAAAAAATGAAGTTGAATAGAAAAGGAAATTGAATAAAAATTGAAGTTGAATAAAAATAAAAATGGAAGTTGCATAAATATAAAAATGGAAGTCCATTTAAGAAACTACTATACCTTAACAATCTACTTGGAAATTAAATTTAAAAACTAGGTGAATCGAAAAGGAAATTGAATAAAAATGGAAGTTGAATAAAAATAACAATGGAAGTTGCATCAAAATTGAAAATGAAAGTTCATTCAAGAAACCACTATACCTTAAGGATCTATTTGGAAATTAAATAAAAAAGGAAGTTAAATAGAAAAAGGAAATTGAATAAAAATGGAAGTTTATTCAAGAAACAACTATACCTTAACGATCTATTTGGAAATTAAATAAAAAGGGAAGTTGAATAGAAAAGGAAATTGAATAAAAATAAAAATAGAAGTTGCATAAAATTAACAATGGAAGTTAATTCAAGAAACCACTGTACCTTAATGATCTTTTTGGAAATTAAATAAAAAAGTAATTTGAATAGAAAAGGAAGTTGAAAAGAAAAGGAAATCGAATACAAATGGAAGTTGAATAAAAATAAAAATGGACGTTCATTCAAGAAACCACTATACCTTAACGATCTATTTGGAAATTAAATAAAAGATGAAGTTGAATAGAAAAGGAAATTAAATAAAAATAATAGTGGAAGTTGCATAAATATAAAAATGGAAGTTTATTCAAGAAACGACTATACCTTAACGATCTATTTGGAAATTAAATAAAAAATAAAGTTCAATAGAAAAGGAAATTGAATAAAAATGGAAGTTCATTCAAGAAACCACTATACCTTAACGATCCGTTTCGAAATTAAATAAAAATGGATGTTGAATGGAAAAGGACATTGAATAAAAATTGATGTTCAATAAAAATAAGAATGGAAGTTGCATAAAATTAACAATAAAAGTTCATTGAAGAAACCACTATACCTTAACGATCTATCCGAAAATTAAATAAAAAAGGAAGTGTAATAGAAAAGGAAATTGAATACAAATGGAAGTTGAATAAAAATAAAAATGGAAGTTTATTCAAGAAACCACTATACCTTGACGATCTATTTAGAAATTATATAAAAATGGAAGTTGAAAAAAAATAAAAATGGAAGTTGCATAAAATTAAAAATGGAAGTTCACTCAAGAAACCACTATATCTTAACGATCTATTTGGAAATTAAATAAAAAAAGAAGTTGAATAGAGCAGAAAATTGAATAAAAATGAAGTTGAATAAAAATAAAAATGAAAGTTGCATAAATTTAAAATGGAAGTTCATTCAAGAAAGGACTATACCTTGACAAACTACTTGGAAATTGAATACAAATGGAAGTCGAATGGAAAAGGAAATTAAATAAAAATTGATGTTCAATAAAAATAAAAATAGAAGTTGCAAAAAAGTAAAAATAAAAGTTCATTGAAAAAACTACTATACCTTAACGATCTATCTGGAAATTAAATAAAAAATGAAGTTGAACAGAAAAGGAAATTGAATACAAATGGAAGTTGAATAAAAATAAAACTGGAAATTCATTCAAGAAACCACTATACCTTAACGATCTATTTGGAAATTAAATAAAAAAGGAAGTTGAATAGAAAAGGAAATTGAATAAAAATAAAAATGTTGAACGAAAATAAAAATGGAAGTTGCATAAAATTGAAAATGGAAGTTCATTTAAGAAACCCCTATACCTTAACGATCTATTTTTGGAAATTAAATAAAAAAGGAACTTGAATAAAATCAAAAAGGAAGTTGTATAAAATTAAAAATGGAAGTTCATTCAAGAAACCACTATACTTAACGATCTATTTGAAAATTAAATAAAAAAGGAAGTCGAATAGAAAAGGAAATTGAATGAAAACAAAAATGCCTGTTGCATAAAAGAAAAAATGGAAGTTCATTAAAAAAAACCACTATAGCTTAACTATCTATTTGGAAATTAAATAAAAAAAGGAAGTTGAATAGAAAAGGAAATTGAATAAAAATTGAAGTTACATAAAATGAAAAATGGAAGTTCATTAAAAAAATCACTATACTTTAACGATCTATTTGGAAATAATTAAAAAAAATAAGTTGAATAGAAAAACAAATTGAATAAAAATGAAATTTCAATAAACAGCAGTGATTTAGACCCCCTCAAACTTCAACCCCCACCACCCCCCACACACACGTGGCGGGTGGTGATTGGAGGAGAAGAAAAAAAAGAAAAACAAAAACAAAAAGAAAAAGTGACCAATCAAAAAAGAAAGGGGGTCAAAGGGGGTGGGGTGAAAGGGGGTCCGAATATTTATTCAATAAAAATAAAAGTAGAAGTTGCATACAATTACAAATGAAAGTTCATTCAAGAAACCACTATACCTTAACGATCTATTTGGAAATTAAATAAAAAATGAAGTTGAATAGAAAAGGAAATTGAAACCAAATGGAAGTTGAATAAAAATAAAAATAGAAATTCATTCAAGAAACCACTATACCTTAACGATCTACTCGGAAATTAAATAAAAAAGGAAGTTGAATAGAAAATGAAATTAAATAAAAATGGAAGTTTATTCAAGAAACAACATACCTTAACGATCTATTTGGAAATTAAATAAAAAAAGGAAGTTGAATAGAAAAGGAAATTGAATAAAAATAAAAATGGAAGTTGCATAAAATTAAAATTGGAAGTAAATTTAAGAAACCACTGTACCTTAACGATCTATTTGGAAATTAAATAAAAAAAGAATTTGAATAGAAAAGGAAATTGAATAAAAATGGAAGTTGCATCAAAATTGAAAATGGAAGTTCATTTAAGAAACCACTATACCTTAACGATCTATTTTGAAATTAAATAAAAAGAGAAGTTGAATAAAAAAGGAAATCGAATAAAAATGGAAGTTGAATAAAAATAAAAATGGAAGTTGCATCAGAATTGAAAATGGAAGTTCATTCAAGAAACCACTATACCTTAACGATCCATTTAAAAATTAAATAAAAATTGGTGTTGAATGGAAAAGGACATTGAATAAAAATTGATGTTCAATAAAAATAAAAATGGAAGTTGCATAAAATTAACAATAAAAGTTCATTGAAGAAACCACAATACCTTAACGATCAATCCGGAAATTAAATAAAAAAGGAAGTGGAATAGAAAAGGAAACTGAATGCAAATGGAAGTTGAATAAAAATAAAAATGGAAGTTTATTCAAGAAACCACTATACCTTAACGATCTATTTAGAAATTAAATAAAAAATGAAGTTGAATAGAAAAGGAAATCGAATAAAAATGGAAGTTGAAAAAAAATAAAAATGGAAGTTGCATAAAATTAACAACGGAAGTTCACTCAAGAAACCACTACACCTTAACGATCTATTTGGAAATTAAATAAAAAAAGAAGTTGAATAGAGTAAAAAATTGAATAAAAATGGAAGTTGAATAAAAATAAAAATGAAAGTTGCATAAATTTAAAATGGAAGTTCATTCAAAAAACGACTATACCTTAACGATCTACTTGGAAATTAAATAAAAATGGAAGTTGAATGGAAAAGGAAATTGAATAAAAATTGATGTTTAATAAAAATAAAAATAGAAGTTGCATAAAATTAAAAATAAAAGTTCATTGAAGAAACCACTATACCTTAACGATATATCTAGAAATTAAATAAAAAAGGAAGTTGAACAGTAAAGGAAATTGAATACAAATGGAAGTTGAATAAAAATAAAAATGGAAGTTCATTCAATAAACCACTATACCTTAACGATCTATTTGGAAATTAAATAAAAAATGAAGGTTAATAGAAAAGAAAATTGAATCCAAATGGAAGTTGAATAAAAATAAAAATGGAAATTCATTCAAGAAACCACTATACCTTAACGATCTATTTGGAAATTAAATACAAAAAGGAAGTTAAATAGAAAAGGAAGTTGAATAAAAATAAAAATGGAAGTTGCATAAAATTTAAAATGAAAGTTCATTCAACAAACCCCTATACCTTAAGGATCTATTTGGAAATTAAATAAAAAAAAAACTTGAATAAAAATAAAAAGGAAGTTGTATAAAATTAAAAATGGAAGTTCATTTAAAAAAATCACTATTCATAACGATCTATTTGAAAATTAAATAAAAAAGAATGTTGAATAGAAAAGGAAGATGAATAGAAATAAAAATTGCTAGTTGCATAAAATAAAAAATGGAAGTTCACTCAAGAAACCGCTATAGCTTAACGATCTATTTGGAAACAAAATAAAAAAAAGAAGTTGAATAGAAAAGGAAATTAAATAAAAATGGAAGTTGAATAAAAATAAAAATGGAAGTTGCATAAAATGAAAAATTGAAATTCATTCAAAAAACCACTATACCTTAACGATCTATTTGTAAATTATTTTAAAAAATAAGTTGAATTGATAAAGAAATTGAATAAAAATGGAAGTTCAATAAAAATTAAAGTAGAAGTTGCATAAAATTAAAAATGGAAGTTCATTCAAAAAACCACTACACCTTAACGATCTATTTGTAAATTAAATAAAAAAAGGAAGTTGAATAGAAAAGGAAATTAAATAAAAATTCAAGTTGAATAAAATTAAAAATGGAAGTTGCATAAATATAAAAATGGAAGTTCATTCAAGAAACCAATATACATAAACGAACTATTTGGAAATTATAAAAAAAAAATTGAATAAAAATTGAGGTTGAACAAAAAAACAAAAAATGGAAGTTGCATAAATTTAACAATGGAAATTCATTCAAGAAACCACTATACATTAACGATTTATTTAGAAATTAAATAAAAAGGAAGTTGAATAGAAAAGTAAGTTGGATAAAAATGGAAGTTGAATAAAAATAAAAATGGAAGTTGCATAAAATTAACAATGGAAGTTCATTCAAGAAGCCACTATACCTTAACGACCTACTTGGCAATTAAATAAAAAATGAAGTTGAATAGAAAAGAAATTGTATTAAAATGAAAGTTGCATAAAATTAACCGTGGAAGTTCATCCAGGAAACCACTTTCCGTTAACGCTCTATTTGGAAATTAAAGAAAAAAGGAAGTTGAATAGAAAAGGAAATTGAATAAAAATGGAAGTTGAATAAAAATAAAAATGGAAGTTGCATAAAATTAAAAATGGTAGTTTATTCAGGAAACCACTATAGCTTAAGGATCTATTTGGAAATTAAAAAAAAAAAAGAAGTGGAATTGAAAAGGAAATTGAATAAAAATTGAAGTTGAATAAAAATAAAAATGGAAGTTGCATCAAAATTGAAAATGGATGTTCATTCAAAAAACCACTATACCTTAACGATCTATTTGGAAATTAAATAAAAAATGAAATTGAATAAAAATAAAAATAGAAGGTTCGTAAATATAAAAGTGGAAGTTCATTCATGAAACCACTATACCTTAACGATCTATTTGAAAATTAAATAAAAAAGGAAATTGAATAGAAAAGGAAATTGAATAAAAATGGAAGTTGAATAAAAATAAAAAAAGGAAGTTGCATAAAAATTGAAAGTGGAAGTTCATTCAAGAAACCACTATAGCTTAACGATCTATTCGGAAATTAAATAAAAAATGAAGTTGAATAGAAAAGAAATTGAATAAAAATTGAAGTTTAATAAAAATAAAATGGAAGTTCATTCAAAAAACCACTATACCTTAACGATCTATTTGTAAATTAAATAAAAAAAGGAAGTTGAATAGAAAATCAAATTGAATAAAAATTGAAGTTGAATAAAATTAAAAATGGAAGTTGCATAAATATAAAAATGGAATTTCATTCAAGAAACCACTATACATAAACGAACTATTTGGAAATTATAAAAAAAAAAAAATAAGTTGAATAGAAAAAGAAATTGAATAAAAATTGAGGTTGAACAAAAAAAAAAAATGGAAGTTGCATAAATTTAACAATGGAAGTTCATTCAAGAAACCACTATACCTTAACGATTTATTTGGAAATTAAATAAAAAGGAAGTTGAATAGAAAAGTAAGTTGGATAAAAATGGAAGTTGAATAAAAATAAAAATAGAATTGCATAAAATTAACAATGGAAGTTCATTCAAGAAGCCACTATACCTTAACGACCTACTTGGCAATTAAATAAAAAATGAAGTTGAATAGAAAAGGAAATTGTATAAAAATGGAAGTTGCATAAAATTAACAGTGAAAGTTCATCCAAGAAACCACTTTCTGTTAACGCTCTATTTGGAAATTAAAGAAAGAAGGAAGTTGATAGAAAAGAAATTGAATAAAAATGGAAGTTGAATAAAAATAAAAATGGAAGTTGCATTAAATTAAAAATGGCAGTTTATTCAGGAAACCACTATAGCTTAAGGATCTATTTGGAAATTAAAAAAAGTGGAATTGAAAAGGAAATTGAATAAAAATTGAAGTTGAATAAAAATAAAAATAGAAGTTGCATCAAAATTGAAAATGGATGTTCATTCAAAAACCACTATACCTTAACGATTTATTTGGAAATTAAATAAAAAATGAAGTTGAATAAAAATAAAAATGGAAGTTGCGTAAATATAAAAGTGGAAGTTCATTCATGAAACCACTATACCTTAACAATCTATTTGGAAATTAAATAAAAAAGGAAGTTGAATAGAAAAGGAAATTGAATAAAAATGGAAGCTGAATAAAAATTAAAAAGGAAGTTGCATAAAAATTGAAAATGGAAGTTCATTCAAGAAACCACTATAGCTTAACGATCTATTTGGAAATTAAATAAAAAATGAAGTTGAATAGAAAAGAAATTGAATAAAAATTGAAGTTGCATAAAATTTAAAATGAAAGTTCATTCAAGAAACCCCTATACCTTAAGAATCTATTTGGAAATTAAATAAAAAAAAAACTTGAATAAAAATAAAAAGGAAGTTGTATAAAATTAAAAATGGAAGTTCATTTAAGAAATCACTATTCATAACGATCTATTTGAAAATTAAAGAAAAAAGGAAGTTCAATAGAAAAGGAAATTGAATAGAAATAAAAATGCTAGTTGCATAAAATAAAAAAATGGAAGTTCATTCAAGAAACCACTATAGCTTAACGATCTATTTGGAAACAAAATAAAAAAAAAAAGAAGTTGAATAGAAAAGGAAATTAAATAAAAATGGAAGTTGAATAAAAATAAAAATGGAAGTTCATTCAGAAACCTCTATACCTTAACGATCTATTTGTAAATTATTTTAAAAAATAAGTTGAATTGATAAAGAAATTGAATAAAAATGGAATTTCAATAAAAATTAAAGTAGAAGTTGCATAAAATTAAAAATGGAATTTCATTCAAGAAACCACTACACCTTAACGATCTATTTGTAAATTAAATAAAAAGAGGAAGTTGAATAGAAAATGAAATTAAATAAAAATTGAAGTTGAATAAAATTAAAAATGAAAGTTGCATAAATATAAAAATAGAAGTTCATTCAAGAAACCAATATACATAAACGAACTGTTTGGAAATTATAAAAAAAATATAAGTTGAATAGAAAAAGAAATTGAATAAAAATTGAGGTTGAACAAAAAAAAAATGGAAGCTGCATAAATTTAACAATGGAAGTTCATTTAAGAAACCACTATACATTAACGATTTATTTGGAAATTAAATAAAAAGGAAGTTGAATAGAAAAGTTAGTTGGATAAAAATGGAAGTTGAATAAAAATAAAAATGAAAGTTGCATAAAAAAAAAATGGAAGTTCATTCAAGAAGCCACTATATCTTAACGACCTGCTTGGCAATTAAATAAAAAATGAAGTTGAATAAAAAAGGAAACTGTATAAAAATGAAAGTTGCATAAAATTAACAGTGGAAGTTCATCCAAGAAACCACTTTCCGTTAACGCTCTATTTGGAAATTAAAGAAAAAAGGAAGTTGAATAGAAAAGGAAATTGAATAAAAATGGAAGTTGAATAAAAATAAAAATGGAAGTTGCATAAAATAAAAAATGTAGTTTATTCAGGAAACCACTATAGCTTAAGGATCTATTTGGAAATTAAAAAAAAAAGGGAAGTGGAATTAAAAAGGAAATTGAATAAAAATTGAAGTTGAATAAAAATAAAAATGGAAGTTACATCAAAATTGAAAATGGATGTTCATTCAAAAAACCACTATACCTTAACGATCTATTTGGAAATTAAATAAAAAATGAAATTAAATAAAAATAAAAATGGAAGGTTCGTAAATATAAAAGTGGAAGTTCATTCATGAAACCACTATACCCTAACGATCTATTTGGAAATTAATTAGAAAAGGAAATTGAATAGAAAAGGAAATTGAATAAAAATTGAAGTTGAATAAAAATAAAAATGAAAGTTGCATAAAATTAACAATGGAAGTTCATTCAAGAAACCACTATACTTTAACGATCTATTTGTAAATTAAATAAAAAAAGGAAGTTGAATAGAAAATGAAATTGAATAAAAATTGAAGTTGAATAAAATTAAAAATGGAAGTTGCATAAATATAAAAATGGAAATTCATTCAAGAAAGCACTATACATAAACGAACTATTTGGAAATTATAAAAAAAAAAAAACTAAGTTGCATAGAAAAAGAAATTGAATAAAAATTGAGGTTGAACAAAAAAAAAAAAAAAATGGAAGTTGCATAAATTTAACAATGGAAGTTCATTCAAGAAACCACTATACCTTAACGATTTATTTGGAAATTAAATAAAAAGGAAGTTGAATAGAAAAGTAAGTTGGATAAAAATGGAAGTTGAATAAAATTAAAAATAGAAGTTGCATAAAATTAACAATGGAAGTTCATTCAAGAAGCGACTATACCTTAACGACCTACTTGGCAATTAAATAAAAAATGAAGTTGAATAGAAAAGGAAATTGTATAAAAATAGAAGTTGCATAAAACTAACTGTCACGACCCCATTCCGCCCCTAGTAGAATGGTGCCGTGATAGCCAGTAATCCGAGATTACCGAAGGCCAACTTTCAAAGTTCACACACAATCAGAGTATAATATATGGGGCTTACATGTGCGGAAGCAATATATACAAATCTAATTAGTCCGTAAGAGCTGTGCATAAGTCAAATGAAATGGCATACATCTTTGCATAGCTTTACAACTTGAATATAAGCAAAATAAAATACATATTACATCTTGACTAAAAGGCTTCTCAAGCCGACATAACAAAATACATGAAATACAAGGTCGAGAGGCATAATCTTCAAGATTGCCGACATAAATATTGCCGACATAACATGCATCCAAAACATCTCGCAAAACACACATCTCGGCGTCACCGCCTTCATGCTAAACACCTACATATATATATAGAGAGGGTGAGCTTGGATACTCAGTGAATGGCACAAGAAATAAAGGGTTAAATGAATGATTCTCGAGGTCTTTGTCAAAACAATACATATATCATAGCTTGTTCAAAACATGTACTTGGCATAACTTGAATCAAAACATGTACTTGAGCTTTCAAATTTTGCTGGGATGTTTAATAACATCTACTTAATACTTGGGGTGATGACATTCCTGACAAAACAAACCCATCCGTTCATAGACCGTCGGTGGCAAAACAAGGCAAGACAAAACAAGGGAATAATCGACCCGGAATCGATTAGACAAATCCACCTGTATCCCAGACCGTCGGTGGGGCCATCCGTTCACAGACCATCAATGGCAGAGATCTCTCAAGCAAGGGTACCATTGCATTATAGTCCCCGGCACTAAGGACTTTCAAGACAAGGGTGTCGTTGCATTATAGTCCCCGACACTAAGGACTTTCAAGACAAGGGTGTCGTTGCATTATAGTCCCCGACACTAAGGACTTTCCCCGAAATGTCATCAAAACAAACTTATACTTGATACATAAAATAGGGATAATCATTCATGAACAAATACTTTTCCAAAACAAGCAAAACAAAGCTTTCATCAAAACCTTGTAACATAACTTTATTAAAAATACCACTCACATAGTTCTTGGGACGTCGGGATCAAGGCAAAGGTCCAAATCCTACAAACACATGGCAAAGCCTATTGAATGCACTCTTAAAAACAAGCTTCACATGAATGCAAATGATCTAGGGAAAACATGCTAGTAAACATCTGGGGAAAACATGCTGGAAAACATCTAGGGAAAACATGCTGGTAAACATCTAAGGAAAACATGCTGGAAAACATCTAGGGAAAACATGCTGGGAAAACATCTGGGAAAACATGCTGGGTACCAACCAGGTCCTGGAATGGATGCATAGAGATGATCTAGGCTAAAACGACCTAGCTGGGTGAACTCAAGAGGTCTTGGCCGAGGTCCCACACCTCTTGGCTGAGGTGTGGTTACCTAGGCTTTGGTGTGCAGCTCTCTGCCGAGGTGTTACAAGATGCCGGCAAGGGTGTACCATGGTCGGCCTAGATGATGAACATCTCAGCCTAGGTGATGCAGTGGTTAGCCTAGGTGTGCATGTAAGATAGACTAAGGTGCAAGTGATCATGCAAGGTAGGCCAAGGTGAGATACGATGCTTGGCCTAGGTGTGTGATCTAGGCAAGAGTGGTCTCGGTGATCACACCTAGGGAAATGAAGTCTGGAAATCTGGGTTTCCCTCTTGGTGAACATGAAGAACATGAAGAACATGAATGCTAAAATTATAACTTCTTTATTACAAAATCTGTGGTTTCATACTATGAGTTCGAAAACATGGACCTTGGTACCCATACTTGAAGATCATATGAAAACAAACTCGAAAACATGCATCTTGATACAAACTTTCGGATCAAAAAAAACATAGTTTTCTTCAAGAACACATGAATATCACTTTCTCTTTTCTAAAACGAATTCAAAGCAATGCATGGCTTTCAAAACATGCTAGATCATGCAATGCAGCTGAATGAACAATAAGAATAGCAAGAGTAGATCAAGAATCTAACCTCAAAACACGGATCTAACGGCTCAAGGTGTGAAGATCAAGCTTGGAATCTACTCTCACTCAAGAACTCTTCTTCCTCTCTTCCTAGAGCTTCTCTCTCCTCAGAACAACAAACACATAGCAAATGATACATTTCTAAGTCTGCTGGCTGACTTAACACTCAGCTCGGACACGTGGCACTACCGGGTTGGTTCTCCTCAAAAGGTGATTGAAAGACAAGACAAGACTATGACAAAGTGTATTCAATAAGCTAGGTGGCAAGGCACTCCGGCAAGCAATGATCTCGGCTAAGGACAAAGCATCGGCAAGTAAGGGAACAATGATCTCGGCTATGAAGGACAACACTTGGCCCAGCTGTGCCACGCCTCGGCCTAGATGTGCCACACCTCGGTCTAGGTCGTTCCAGTCCCAGAACAAGATCACTACATGCAAGGATCAAAGATCTAGGATGCCTAGATGATAACATCTCAGCCTAGATGATGAGCATCTCGGCCTAGATGATGACATCTCGGCCAATATGCCTAGGTGATGGTGGAGGTCAACCAAAGTGGTTCCAAGATGGTCCAAGGTGTAAGAGGTTCAAAGGTGTGACCTAGGCTTAACATGACCTAGGCTTGGCATGACCTAGGCTTGAGACAGCAAGGAAGGAACAAGGCATGCATACGACACTTAGGCAAAACATGATAGCATCAAGACAAGACAAGAACCTTTTACCTAGGCAAAACAAGTCTAAGTCTACAAATGAAAGCTTAACAAGACAAAATCATGAAAATGCACATGAACATGACTAAGACATGAATGTGGGTTATTACATTAACAGTGGAAGTTCATCCAAGAAACCACTTTCTGTTAACACTCTATTTGGAAATTAAAGAAAAAAGGAAGTTGAATGGAAAAGAAATTGAATAAAAATGGAAGTTGAATAAAAATAAAAATGGAAGTTGCATTAAATTAAACATGGTAGTTTATTCAGGAAACCACTATAGCTTAAGGATCTATTTGGAAATTTAAAAAAAAAAGGAAGTGGAATTGAAAAGGAAATTGAATAAAAACTGAAGTTGAATAAAAATAAAAATAGAAGTTGCATCAAAATTGAAAATGGATGTTCACTCAAAAACCACTATACCTTAACGATCTATTTGGAAATTAAATAAAAAATGAAGTTGAATAAAAATAAAAATGGAAGTTGCGTAAATATAAAAGTGGAAGTTCATTCATGAAACCACTATACCTTAACGATCTATTTGAAAATTAAATAAAAAAGGAAGTTGAATAGAAAAGGAAATTGAATAAAAATGGAAGTTGAATAAAAATAAAAAAGGAAGTTGCATAAAAATTGAAAATGGAAGTTCATTCAAGAAACCACTACAGCTTAACGATAGATTTGGAAATTAAATAAAAAATGAAGTTGAATAGAAAAGAAATTGAATAAAAATTGAAGTTGAATAAAAATAAAAATGGAAGTTGCATAAAATTAACAATGGAAGTTCATTTAAGAAACCACTATACCTTAACGATCTATTTGTAAATTAAATAAAAAAAGGAAGTTGAATAAAAACTGAAATTGAATAAAAATTGAAGTTGAATAAAATTAAAAATGGAAGTTGCATAAATATAAAAATGGAAGTTTATTCAAGAAATCACTATATCTTAACGATCTATTTAGAAATTAAATAAAAAAGGAAGTTGAATAGAAAAGAAAATTGAATAAAAATGGAAGTTGCATCAAAATTGAAAATGGAAGTTCATTCAAGAAACCACTATACCTTAACGATCTATTTGGAAATTAAATAAAAAAGGAAGTTGAATAGAAAAGGAAATTGAATGAAAATGGAAGTTGAATAAAAATAAAAATGGAAGCTTCATAAAATTAATATGGAAGTTTATTCAAGAAATGACTATACATTAACGATTTACTTGGAAATTAAATAAAAATGAAAGTTGAATGGAAAAGGACATTGAATTAAAATTGATATGGAACAAAAATGAAAATGGAAGTTGCCCAAAATTAACAATAAAAGTTCATTGAAGAAACCACTATACATTAACGATCTATCTGGAAATTAAATAAAAAAGGAAGTTGAATAGAAAACGAAATTGAATACAAATGGAAGTTGAATAAAAATAAAAATGGAAGTTCATTCAAGAAACCACTATACCTTAACGATCTATTTGGAAATTAAATAAAAAAAGGAAGTTGAATAGAAAATGAAATTGAATATGCATGGAAGTTGAATAAAAATAAAAATGGCTGTTGCATAAAATTAACAGTGGAAGTTCATTCAAGAAACCATTATACCTTAACGATCTATTTGGAAATTAAATAAAAAAGGAAGTTGAATAGAAAAGGAAATTGAATAAAAATGGAAGTTGAATAAAAATAAAAATGGACGTTGCATAAAATTAAAATGGAAGTTCATTCAAGAAACGACTATACCTTAACGATCTATTTGGAAATTAAATAAAAATGGAAGTCGAATGGAAAAGGAAATTGAATAAAAATTGATGTTTAATAAAAATAAAAATGGAAGTTGTACAAAATTAACAATAAAAGTTGATTAAAGAAACCACTATACCTTAACGATCTATTTGGAAATTAGGTAAAAAAGGAAGTTGAATAGAAAAGGAAGTTGAATACAAATGAAAGTTGAATAAAAATAAAAATGGAAGTTCAATCAAGAAATCACTATACCTTAACGATCTATATGGAAATTAAATAAAAAAAGGAAGTTGAATAGAAAGGGAAATTGAATAAAAATGAAAGTTGAATAAAAATAAAAATGGAAGTTGCATAAAATTAAAATGGAAGTTCATTCAAGAAACGACTATACCTTAACGATCTATTTGAAAATTAAATAAAAATAGAAGTTGAATGGAAAAGGAAATTGAATAAAAATTAATATTCAATAAAAATAAAAATCGAAGTTGCATAAAATTAACAATAAAAGTTCATTCAAAAAACCACTATAGCTTAACGATCTATCTGGAAATTAAGTAAAAAAGGAAGTTGAACAGAAGAAGGAAATTGAATACAAATGGAAGTTGAAAACAAATAAAAATTGAAGTTCATTCAAGAAACCACTATACCTTAACGATCTATTTGGAAATTAATTAAAAAAGGAAGTCGATTAGAAAAGGAAATTGAATAAAAATGGAAGTTGAATAAAAATAAAAATGGAAGTTGCATAAACTTAACAATGGAAGTTCATTCAAGAAACCATTATACCTTAAAAATGGAAGTTGCATCAAAATTTAAAATGGAAGTTCATTGAAGAAACCACTATACCTTAATGATCTATGTGGAAATTAAATAAAAAAGGAAGTTAAATAGAAAAGAAAATTGAATAAAAATCGAAGTTGAATAAAAATAAAAATGGAAGTTGCATAAAATTAAAATGGAAGTTCATTCAAGAAACGACTATACCTTAATGATCTATTTGGAAATTAAATAAAAATGGAAGTTGAATGGAAAAGGAAATTGAATAAAAATTAATGTTCAATAAAAATAAAAATCGAAGTTGCATAAAATTTACAATAATAGTTCATTCAAGAAACCACTATACCTTAACGATCTATCTAGAAATTAAGTAAAAAAGAAGTTGAATAGAAAAGGAAATTGAATACAAATGGAAGTTGAATACAAATAAAAATAGAAGTTCATTCAAAAAACCACTATACCTTAACGATCTATTTGGAAATTAAATAAAAAAAGGAAGTTGAATAGAAAAGGAAATTGAATAAAAATGGAAGTTGAATAAAAATAAAAATGGAAGTTGCATAAAATTAACAATGGAAGTTCATTCAAGAAACTACTATAGCTTAACGATCTATTTGGAAATTAAATAAAAAAGGAAGTTGAATAGAAAAGGAAATTGAATAAAAATGAAGTTGAATAAAAATAAAAATGGAAGTTGCATCAAAATTTAAAATGGAAGTTCATTCAAGAAACCACTATACCTTAACGATCTATTTGGAAATTAAATAAAAAAGGAAGTTGAATAGAAAAGAAAATTGAATAAAAATCGAAGTTGAATAAAAATAAAAATGGAAGTTGCATAAAATTAAAATGGAAGTTCATTCAAGAAACGACTATACCTTAATGATCTATTTGGAAATTAAATAAAAATGGAAGTTGAATGGAAAAGGAAATTGAATAAAAATTAATGTTCAATAAAAATAAAAATCGAAGTTGCATAAAATTTACAATAAAAGTTCATTCAAGAAACCACTATACCTTAACGATCTATCTAGAAATTAAGTAAAAAAGGAAGTTGAATAGAAAAGGAAATTGAATACAAATGGAAGTTGAATACAAATAAAAATGGAAGTTCATTCAAGAAACCACTATACCTTAACGATCTATTTGGAAATTAAATAAGAAAAGGAAGTTGAATAGAAAATGAAATTGAATAAAAATGGAAGTTGAATAAAAATAAAAATGGAAGTTGCATAAAATTAACAATGGAAGTTCATTCAAGAAACAACTATAGCTTAACGATCTATTTGGAAATTAAATAAAAAAGGAAGTTGAATAGAAAAGGAAATTCAATAAAAATGGAAGTTGAATAAAAATAAAAATGGAAGTTGCATCAAAATTTAAAATGGAAGTTCATTCAAGAAACCACTATACCTTAACGATCTATTTGGAAATTAAATAAAAAAGGAAGTTGAATAGAAAAGAAAATTGAATAAAAATGGAAATTGAATAAAAATAAAAATGGAAGTTGCATAAAATTAATATAGCGATCCCGGTTTTCCCTCCATTGGTTGTTGTATTCCGGACTTAGGTTCTGTGGTGTTGGTTGTGTGTATATTTTGTTTCCGTCCTTTAATTCCTTGTATTCGAATTTTGAGATGCATTGGGCAGGTGTGTTACAGGTTGGTAGTGAGTGTAAACCAATAGTTGCTGTCCAGATTTTTGCTCCTTCGCTCGAGCGAGGCTTTTGTCGCTCGAGCGAGCTCTATGTTTTGGTTTCTTTGCTCGAGCCAGGGTTTCTTCGCTCGAGCAAGAGTTGAGTTTTGTGTCTGGTGGCTCGAGCGAGAAGTCTTGCGCTCTAGCTTGCGTCTGGGTCTGGTTTTGGACCTGAAGGTTGCAATTCTTGGCTCGAGCGAGCTTTCCTTCGCTCGAGCGAACGAGGTCTATGTTTTGAGTTTCTTCGCTCGAGTGTGCTTCTGGGTTGCAGACCTGAAGCTTCGAATTGTTGGCTTGAGTGAGGCTTTCTACGCTCGAGTGTGGCTTTCTACGCTCGAGCGAGGTTTCTTTGTGTCTGGTCGCTCGAGCGACCACTCTTTCGCTCGAGTGAGCCTCGAATATATCAGTTCACAGCAGCAGCTTCTTCTTCACTTTTTCTACATCTCTTTTCTTCTCAAACCCTAGATCGGCAGCCTCTCTCTCTACATTTACCTTCTCTCTAAAAATACACCTAGTTCTAGTGTGTTTCTAGCCTAGTCCCTTTGTAAGAAAGGTTGTGCTTGGTGTGGGCCTCACTTTGATATGAAAATCTTTTGGTTTGGAGCACTTTGAGTTTCACCTCTCTTCCCCATTTGGTCTCTTCATTTGAGGTAGGGATAACCTACTCCTTTCTATGGGTTTTAACATAAATTTTAGTCATTTGGAGTAAATGGTGTTGCTTGGTAATTTTGGGAAAGTTAGGGTTTGATTTGTAGGGGGGTTTTGTGTTATAGCGATCCCGGTATTCCTTTGCTGTAATTGTTGTATTCCGGACTTTGGTTCCGTGGAATTGGTAGTCGGATCTATCTTATTGTCGTCCTTTGATTCCACTTCTTTGAATTTTAGGATGTGTTGAGTATGTTTCAAGTAGGTGGGTTGAGCCTAGGTCTAAAATCTTGTTGTCGGGTTTTTGGTCTTTCCGCTCGAGCGGAGATTGCACACTCCCAGTATTTTTTGTACCCTGCAAAACTTCTGCAGGTGTGATTTCTACGCTCGAGCGGGTTTCCTACGCTCGAGCGGGTCGCGCTCGAGCGGGCTTGTTGGCGCTCGAGCGGGTAGTGCATTCTTGGTGAAAGTTCTGGGATGGGATAATCCACGCTCGAGCGGACTGGTTTTTCGCGCTCGAGCGGATGTGTTTCACTCTTGTGTCTTGGCGCTCGAGCGGGCCTTATTGCGCTCGAGCGGACCCAGCTTTTTGTTCTTGACGCTCGAGCGTTGTGTTTTCCGCTCGAGCGGACCTGTCGTATAACAGAGGGCACTTAGGCATTTTTGAATCACTTTTTACACTTCTCTCTCTCTCTCTCTTACTTTTAAAAAAAAAAGCCATTTTTGAGAGCTCCTCTCTCTAAAAACTCCCTTCTCTCAAGGGTTTGATCTAGTTAGAGTGTTCTCCTTACCTTTGGCCTTTACAAAAAAGTTGTTGATCGTCGAGGGCTACCTTTTGATCCAAGAATCTCAGGATTTGGAGCATTTTCGTTTTCTTTATCTTCTTCGTTGGGTGTCAACTTTTGAGGTAGGGGTTCCTACTCACTCTTATGGTCTTTGACATAGATTTTTGGTTGTTTTGATAAAGTGTTGAAGTTGAGTAATTTTGAGGCTTAGGGTTTCAAAATGTTAAAAGAGGGTTTTGTTATTTTGATTCTAAAATGTGTGTTTTGAGTTTCAAAATAATGATATTGTTGTTGGTTGTTGATTTATGGACCATTGGGTGGTTATTGGGAAAAAGGGGTAGAAAACCCTAATTTGTTGTATAAATTAATTGGTATAATTAATTTGGAAAAGTTGTGGATTCATGGAATTGAGTTGGAAATAATGAAATTGACTCATTATATTGTGAAATGGTGGAGTTGGATTTGTAATTGCTCACTTTTGAAACATTGATATTTTATCTGTTGGAGCTTTTATTATCTGTTTAGAAATAATTGCTTGGGCTACCGGTGGAGGGTAGTTTTGATTGTTGTAGACAATGCATGATGATTAGGCAAACTAAAACTAATCGATTGGATGTGTCATAGAGTATGACGATTGATAGAATACATTAACGTTATGTATTGTTTGATTGTGTATATGATCTATATTTATATACATGTGTTGTGTGGGAGGAGATAGGGGATGCACTCCACGGTTTAGGGGAAGATAGGGGATGGACCTCTAAACCGGATTTTTGTGTGACATTGATACAACACTACAATGTGTATCAAGTGTTGATTATGGAAGTGTTCGAATTGATTTGATATAGCACTAAAATGTATATCGCTATCAATTGTGAAGTATAGAAGTGATTCTATGTTATGTTGATACAGCACCGAAATGTGTATCTTTCGTAAAGTATGGAAGTAGTCTGTGTGTTATCGATACAGCATTGAAATGTGTATCTACCATGAATTTCGAAAGTGTTTAAAGATGAGCCTAAATCTCATTAAGTAATTTGGCTAGGTATTGAGCCTTGTTTTCAAACTCAAAGTTGAAAAAGAAATGAAAAATGAAAGGAAACATGGACATAGTGGTCATGTAATGGAAATGGATTATGAATTGATTTATGGGAATTAAACATTTATCAATTGCTAATGTCTTAGTTATATCTCATACTGTGTTTAGCATATCTCTACTGGGCGTTGGCTCACCCTATATGGGACATTATTTTCAGGTACAGGTAGCATGCCACCTCCAAGGACATAGCTTGGATGATGATGAGAGTTGAAGACTCTTTTTGTTTATTTTGTTTGTATTGCATGTATATCAAGCCAAGGGTTTCTTTTGTATAGAGTTAGTACTCTTCTTTTGTGTAACCAAGTGTTGACTTGGAAAGCTGTAAGCCCGTAGGGCATTTGCTTTTGTTGTTAACATGTAATACTGTTGTAAAAACTACTCTGATGAATAGAAGAATATCTATCTTTTATATCAACGCATGTCTAAATTGATGGGTTCTAATGTTATTATTTTGAGGGCGTTACATGAATACAAAATGAAATTGAATAAAAATTGATGTTGAATAAAAATAAAAATGGAAGTTGTATAAAATTAGCAATTAATGTTCAGCGAAGAAACCGCTATACCATAACGATCTACCTGGAAATTAAATAGAAAAGAAAATTGAAAACAAATGGAAGTTGAATAAAAATAAAAATGGAAGTTCATTCAAGAAACCACTATACCTTAATGATATATTTGAAAATTAAATAAAAAAAAGGAAGTTGAATAGAAAAGAAAATTGAATAAAAATGGAAGTTGAATAAAAATCAAAATGGAAGTTGCATAAAATTCACAATGGAAGTTCATTCAAGAAACCAGTATACCTTAACTATCTATTTGGAAATTAAATAAAAAAAGGAAGTTGAATGGAAAAGGAAATTGAATAAAAATTGATATTCAATAAGAATAAAAATGGAAGTTGCATAAAATTAGCAATAAAAGTTCAGTGAAGAAACCACGATACCTTAACGATCTATCTAAAAATTAAATAGAAAAGGAAGTTGAATAGAAAAGGAAATTGAATACAAATAGAAATTGAATAAAAATAAAAATGGAAGTTCATTCAAGAAATCACTATACCTTAACTATCTATTTGGAAATTAAATAAAAAAAGGAAGTTGAATAAAAATAAAAATTGAAGTTGCATAAAATTAACAATGGAAGTTCATTCAAGAAACCACTATATCTTAACGATCTATTTGGAAAATAAATAAAAAAGGGAAGTTGAATGGAAAAGGAAATTGAATAAAAATTGATGTTCAATAAAAAAAAAATGGAAGTTGCATAAAATTAGCAAGAAAAGTTCATTGAAGAAACCACTATACCATAGCGATCTATTTGGAAATTAAATAAAAAAGGAAGTTGAATAGAAATGGAAATTGAATACAAATGGAAGTTGAATAAAAATAAAAATGGAAGTTCATTCAAGAAACCACTATACCTTAACGATCTATTTGGAAATTAAATTAAAAAGGAGGTTGAATAGAAAAGGAAATTGAATTAAAATTGACGTTGAATAAAAATAAAAATGAAAGTTGCATAAATATAAAAATGGAAGTTCATTCAAGAAACCACTATACATTAACGATCAATTTGGAAATTAAATAAACAAGGAAGTTGAATAGAAAAAAAATTTGAATTAAAATGGAAGTTGAATAAAAATAAAAATGGAAGTTGCATAAAATTAACAATGGAAGTTCATTCAACAAACCACTATACCTTAACGATCTATTTGGAAATTAAATAAAAAAAGAAGTTGAATAGAAAAGTAAATTGAATAAAAATTGAAGTTGAATAAAAATAAAAATGGAAGTTGAACAAAATTGAAACTAAAAATTTATTCAAGAAACCACTATACCTTAACGATCTATTTGGAAATTAAATAAAAAAGGAAGTTCAATAGAAAACGAAATTGAATAAAAATGGAAGCTGAATAAAAATAAAAATGGAAGTTGCATAAAATTACAATGGAAAAGGAAATTGAATAAAAATTGATGTTCAACAAAAATAAAAATTGAAGTTGCATAAAATTAGAAATAAAAGTTCATTGAAGAAACTACTATACCGTAGCGATCTAATTGGAAATTAAATAAAAAAGGAAGTTGAATAGAAAACGAAATTTAATACAAATGGAAGTTGAATAAAAATAAAAATGGAAGTTGATTCAGGAAACCACAATACCTTAATGATCTATTTTGAAATTAAATAAAAAAAGGAAGTTGAATAGAAAAAGAAATTGAATAAAAATGGAAGTTGAATAAAAATCAAAATGGAAGTTGCATAAAATTCACAATGGAAGTTCATTCAAAAAACCACTATACCTTTACGATCTATTTGAAAAATAAATAAAAATTGAAGTTGAATGGAAAAGGAAATTGAATAAAAATTGATGTTCAGTAAAAATAAAAATGGAAGTTGCATAAGATTAGCAAGAAAAGTTCATTGAAGAAACCACTATACCTTAACGATCTCTCTGGAAATTAAATAGAAAAGGAAGTTGAATAGAAAAGGAAATCGATCACAAATGGATGTTGAATAAAAATAAAAATAGCAGTTCATTCAAGAAACCACTATACCATAACGATCTATCTGAAAATTAAATAAAAAAGGAAGTTGAATAGAACAGGAAATTGCATAAAAATGAAGTTGAATAAAAATAAAAATGGAAGTTGCATAAAATTAACAATGGAAGTTAATTCAAGAAACCACTATACCTCAACGATCTATTTGGAAATTAAATAAAAAAAAGAATTTGAATGGAAAAGGAAATTGAATAAAAATTGATGTTCAATAAAAATAAAAATGGAAGTTGCATAAAATTAGCAATAAAAGTTCATTGAAGAAACCACTATACTTTAACGATCTATCTGGAAATTAAATAAAAAATGAAGTTGAATAGAAAAGGAAATTGAATACAAATGGAAGTTGAATAAAAATAAAAATGGAAGTTCATTCAAGAAACCACTATACCTTACCGATCTATTTGGAAATGAAAGAAAAAAGGAAGTTGAATAAAAAAGGAAAATTGAATAAAAATGGAAATTGAATAAAAATAAAAATGGAAGTTTCATAAAGTTGACAATAGAAGTTCATTCAAGAAACCACTATATCTTAATGATCTCTTTGGAAATTAAATAAAAAAGGAAGTTGAATAGAAAAAGAAATTGAATAAAAATGGAAGTTGAATAAAAAATAAAAATGGAAGTTCCATAAAATTAAAATGAAAGTTCATTCAAGAAACGACCATACCATAACGATCTATTCGGAAAATAAATAAAAATGCAAGTTGAATGGAAAAGGAAATTGAATAAAAATTGATGTTCAACAAAAATAAAAATGGCAGTTGCATAAAATTAGAAATAAAAGTTAATTGAAGAAACCACTATACCTTAACGATCTATTTGGAAATTGAATAAAAAAGGAAGTTGAATACAAAAGGAAATTGAATACAAATGGACGTTGAACAAAAATAAAAATGGAAGTTCATTCGGGAAACCACTATACGTTAATGATCTACTTGGAAATTAAATTAAAAAAGGAAGTTGAATAGAAAAGGAAATTGAATAAAAATGGAAGTTGAATAAAAATCAAAATGGAAGTTTCTTAAAATTCACAGTGGAAGTTCATTCAAGAAACCAGTATACCTTAACGATCTATTTGGAAATTAAATAAAAAAAGGAAGTTGAATGGAAAACGAAATTGAATAAAAATTGATGTTGAATAAAAATAAAAATGGAAGTTGTATAAAATTAGCAATTAATGTTCAGCGAAGAAACCACTATACCATAACGATCTACCTGGAAATTAAACAGAAAAAAATT
This sequence comes from Camellia japonica, assembly GCA_030407325.1. Taxonomy (NCBI): domain Eukaryota; kingdom Viridiplantae; phylum Streptophyta; class Magnoliopsida; order Ericales; family Theaceae; genus Camellia; species Camellia japonica. Next base: position 5,874,975 of record JAPPVO010000003.1, read on the forward strand.
TGAAAACAAATGGAAGTTGAATAAAAATAAAAATGGAAGTTCATTCAAGAAACCGCTATACCTTAACGATCTATTTGAAAATTAAATAAAAAAAGGAAGTTGAATAGGAAAAGGAAATTGAATAAAAATGGAAGTTGAATAAAAATCAAAATGGAAGTTGCATAAAATTCACAATGGAAGTTCATTCAAGAAACCAGTATACCTTAACTATCTATATGGAAATTAAATAAAAAAAGGAAGTTGAATGGAAAAGGAAATTGAATAAAAATTGATATTCAATATGAAAAAATGGAAGTTGCATAAAAATTAGCAATAAAAAGTTCAGTGAAGAAGAAACCACGATGCCATTAACGATGTATCGAAATTAAATAGAAAAGGAAGTTCAATAGAAAAGGAAATTGAATACAAATAGAAATTGAATAAAAATAAAAATAGAAGTTCATTCAAGAAATCACTATACCTTAACTATCTATTTGGAAATTAAATTAAAAAAGGAAGTTGAATAGAAAAAAAAAAAATTGAATAAAAATGGAAGTTAAATAAAAATAAAAATGGAAGTTGCATAAAATTAACAATGGAAGTTCATTCAAGAAACCACTATATCTTAACGATATATTTGGAAATTAAATAAAAAAAGGAAGTTAAATGGAAAAGGAAATTGAATAAAAATTGATGTTCAATGAAAATAAAAAGGGAAGTTGCATAAAATTAGCAATAAAAGTGCATTGAAGAAACCTCTGTACCTTAACGATCTGTCCGGAAATTAAATAAAAAATGAAGTTCAATAGAAATGGAAATTGAATATGAATGGAAGTTGAATAAAAATAAAAATGGAAGTTCATTCAAAAAACAACTATACTTTAACGATTTATTTGGAAATTAAATAAAAAAGGAAGTTGAATAGAAAAGGAAATTGAATAAAAATGGAAGTTGAAAAAAAATAAAAATGAAAGTTGCATAAAATTAACAATGGAAGTTCATTCAAGAAACCACTATACCTTAATGATGTATTTGGAAAATAAATAAAAATGGAAGTAGAATGGAAAAGGAAATTGAATAAAAATTGATGTTCAATAAAAATAAAAATAGATGTTGCATAAAATTAGCAATAAAAGTTCATTGAGGAAACCACTATACCTTAATGATCTATCTGGAAATTAAACAAAAAAGAAAGTTGAATAGAAAACGAAATTGAATACAAATTGAAGTTGAAAAAAATAAAAATGGAAGTTCATTCAAGAAACCACTATACCTTAGCGATCTATTTGGAAATTAAAGAAAAAAGGAAGTTAAATGGAAAAGGAAATTGAATAAAAATTGAGGTTCAATAAAAATAAAAATGGAAGTTGCATAAAATTAGTAAGAAAAGTTCATTGAAGAAACCACTATACCTTAATGATCTATCTGGAAATTAAATAGAAAAGGAAGTTGAATAGAAAAGGAAATTGAATAAAAATAAAAATGGAAATTCATAAAAGAAACCACTATACCTCAACAATCTATTTGGAAATTAAAGAAAGAAGGAAGTTGAATAAAAAAGGAAATTGAAGAAAAATGGAAGTTGAATAAAAATAAAAATGGAAGTTGCATAAAATTAACAATGGAAGTTCATTAAAGAAACCACTATACCTTAACGATCTATTTGGAAATTAAATAAAAAAAGGAAGTGCAATAGAAAAGGAAATTCAATAAAAATGGAAGTGGAATGAAAATAAAAATAAAAGTTGCATAAAATTAAAATGGAAGTTCATTCAAGAAACGACCATACCTTAACGATCTATTTGGAAATTAAATAAAAATGGAAGTTGAATGGAAAAGGAAATTGAATAAAAATTGATGTTCAATAAAAATGAAAATGGAAGTTGAATAAAATTAAAAATAAAAGTTAATTGAAGAAACCACTATGCCTTCACGATCTATTTGGAAATTAAATAAAAAATGAAGTTGAATAGAAAAGGATCCATTTGGAAATTAAATAAAAAGGAAGTTGAATACAAAAGGAAATTGAATACAAATGGAAGTTGAATAAAAATAAAAATGGAAGTTCTTTCAGGAAACCACTATACGTTAATGATCTATTTGGAAATTAAATTAAATAAGGAAGTTGAATAGAAAAGGAAATTGAATAAAAATGGAAGTTGAATAAAAATCAAAATGGAAGTTGCGTAAAATTCACAATGGATGTTCATTCAAGAAACCAGTATACCTTAACGATCTATTTGGAAATTAAATAAAAAGAGGAAGTCGATTGGAAAACGAAATTGAATAAAAATTGATGTTGAATAAAATTAAAAATAGAAGTTATATAAAGTTAGTAATAAATGTTCAGCGAAGAAACCACTATACCTTAACGATCTACCTTGAAATTAAATAGAAAAGGAAATTGAATACAAATGGAAGTTGAGTAAAAATAAAAATGGAAGTTCAATCAGGAAACAACTATACCTTAACGATATATTTGGAAATTAAATAAAAAAATGAAGTTGAATAGAAAAAAAAAATTGAATAAAAATGAAAGTTGAATAAAAATAAAAATAGAAGCTGCATAAAATTAACAATGGAAGTTCATTCAAGAAACAACTATACCTTAACGATCTATTTGGAAATTAAATAAAAAAAGAAAGTTGAATGGAAAAGGAAATTGAATAAAAATTGATGTTCAATAAAAATAAAAATGGAAGTTGCATAAAATTAGCAATAAAAGTTCATTGAAGAAACCACTATACCTTAACGATCTATCTGGAAATTAAATAAAAAAGGAAGTTGAATAGAAAAGGAAATTGAGTAGAACTGGAAGTTGAATAAAAATAAAAATGGAAGTTCATTCAAAAAACCACTACACCTTAACAATTTATTTGGAAATTAAATAAAAAAGGAAGTTGAATAGCAAAGGAAATTGAATAAAAATAGAAGTTGAATAAAAGTAAAAATGGAAGTTGCATAAAATTAACAATGGAGTTCATTCAAAAAATCACTATACCTTAACGATCTATTTGGAAAATAAAGAAAAATGGAAGTTGACTGGAAAAGGAAATTGAATAAAAATTGATGTTTAATAAAAATAAAAATGGAAGTTGCATAAAATTAGCGAGAAAAGTTCATTGAAGAAACCATTATACCTTAATGATCTATCTGGAAATTAAAAGAAAAAAGAAGTGGAATAGAAAAAGAAATTGAATACAAATGGAAGTTGAATAAAAATAAAAATGGAAGTTCATTCAAGAAACCACTATACCTTAACGATCTATTTGGAAATTATATAAAAAAAGGAAGTTGAATAAAAAAGGAAATTGAATGAAAATGGAAGTTACACAAAATTAACAATGGAAGTTCATTCAAGAAACCACTATACCTTAACGATCTATTTGGAAATTAAATAAAAAAAGAAGTTGAATGAAAAAGAAATTTGAATAAAAATTGATGTTCAATAAAAATAAAAATGGTAGTTGCATAAAATTAGCAAGAAAAAAGTTCAATGAAGAAATTACTATACCTTAACGATCTATCTGGAAATTAAATAGAAAAGGAAATTGCATACAAATTGAAGTAGAAGAAAAATAGAAATGGAAGTTCATTCAAGAAACCACTATACCTTAACGACCTACTTGGAAATTAAACAAAACAAGGAAGTTGAATAGAAAAGGAAATTGAATAGAAATGGAAGTTGAATAAAAATCAAAATGGAAGTAGCATAAAATTAACAATGGAAGTTCATTCAAGAAACCACTATACCTTAACGATCTATTTGGAAATTAAATAAAAAAAGGAAGTTGAATGCAGTAGGAAATTGAATAAAAATTGATGTTCAATAAAAATAAAAATGGAAGTTGCATAAAATTAGCAATAAAAGTTCATTGAAGAAACCACTATACCTTAACGATCTATCTGTAAATTAAATAAAAAATGAAGTTGAATAGAAAAGCAAATTGAATAAAAATGGAAGTTGAATAAAAATAAAAATGGAAGTTCATTCAAGAAACCATTATACCTTAACGATTTATTTGGAAATTTAAAAAAAAACGAAGTTGAATAGAAAAGGAAATTGTATAAAAATAAAAGTTGGAAAGAAATAAAAATGAAAGTTGCATAAAATTAACAATGGAAGTTCATTCAAGAAACCACTATACCTTAACGATGTATTTGGAAAATAAATAAAAATGGAAGTTGAATGGAAAAGGAAATTGAATAAAAGTTAATGTTCAATAAAAATAAAAATAGAAGTTGCATAAAATTAGCAATAAACGTTCATTGAATAAACCACTATACCTTAATGATCTACCTGGAAATTAAATAAAAAAGAAAGTTGAATAGAAAAAGAAATTGAATACAAATGGAAGTTGAATAAAAATAAAAATGGAAGTTCATTCAAGAAACCACTATACCTTAACGATCTATTTGCAAATTAAAGAAAAAAGGAAGCTGAATAAAAAAGGAAATTGAATAAAAATGAAGTTGAATAAAAATGAAAATGGAAGTTGCATAAAAATTAACAATGGAAGTTCATTCAAGAAACCACTATACCTTAACGATCTATTTGGAAAATAAATAAAAATGGAAGTTGAATGGAAAAGGAAATTGAATAAAAATTGATGTTCAACAAAAAATAAAAAAGAAGTTGCATAAAATTAGCAAGAAATGTACATTGAAGAAACCACTATACCTTAATGATCTATCTGAAATTAAATAGAAAAGAAAGTTGACTAGAAAAGGAAATTGAATAAAATAAAAAATGAAGTTCATTCAAAATGGAAGTTCATTCAAGAAACCACTATACCTTAACGATCTATTTGCAAATTAAAGAAAAAAGGAAGCTGAATAAAAAAGGAAATTGAATAAAAATGGAAATTGAATAAAAATGAAAATGGAAGTTGCATAAAATTAACAATGGAAGTTCATTCAAGAAACCACTATACCTTAACGATCTATCTGGAAAATAAATAAAAATGGAAGTTGAATGGAAAAGGAAATTGAATAAAAATTGATGTTCAACAAAAATAAAAATGGAAGTTGCATAAAATTAGCAAGAAATGTACATTGAAGAAACCACTATACCTTAATGATCTATCTGGAAATTAAATAGAAAAGGAAGTTGACTAGAAAAGGAAATTGAATAAAAATAAAAATGGAAGTTCATTCAAGAAACCACTATACCTCAACGATCTATTTGGAAATTAAAGAAAGAAGCAAGTTGACTAAAAAAGGAAATTGAAGAAAAATGGAAGTTGAATAAAAATAAAAATGGAAGTTGCTTAAAATTAACAATGGAAGTTCATTGAAGAAACCACTATACTTTAACGATCTATTTGGAAATTAAATAAAAAAAGGAAGTTGAATAGAAAAGGAAATTCAATAAAAATGGAAGTTGAATGAAAATAAAAATAGAAGTTGCATAAAATTAAAATGGAAGTTCATTCAAGAAACGACCATACCTTAACGATCTATTTGGAAAATAAATAAAAACGAAAGTTGAATGGAAAAGAAAATTGAATAAAAATTTTTGTTCAATAAAAATGAAAATGGAAGTGGAATAAAATTAGAAATAAAAGTTAATTGAAGAAACCACTATGCCTTAACGATTTATTTGGAAATTAAATAAAAAATGAAGTTGAATACAAAAGGATCTATTTCGAAATTAAATAAAAAATGAAGTTGAATACAAAAGGATCTATTTGGAAATTAAATAAAAAAGGAAGTTGAATAAAAATAAAAATGGAAGTTCATTCAGGAAACCACTATACGTTAATGATCTATTTGGAAATTAAATTAAAAAAGGAAGTTGAATAGAAATGGAAATTGAATAAAAATGGAAGTTGAATAAAAATCAAAATGGAAGTTGCTTAAAATTCACAATGGAAGTTCATTCAAGAAACAAGTATACCTGAACGATCTATTTGGAAATTAAATAAAAAGAGGAAGTTGAATGGAAAACGAAATTGAATTAAAATTGATGTTGAATAAAAATAAAAATGGAAGTTGAATAAATATCAAAATGGAAGTTGCTTAAAATTCACAATGGAAGTTCATTCAAGAAACCAGTATACCTGAACGATTTATTTGGAAATTAAATAAAAACAGGAAGTTGAATGGAAAACGAATTTGAATTAAAATTGATGTTGAATAAAAATAAAAATGGAAGTTGTATAAAATTAGCAACAAATGTTCAGCGAAGAAACCGCTATACCTTAACGATCTACCTGGAAATTAAATAGAAAAAGAAATTGAATACAAATGGAAGTTGAATAAAAATAAAAATGGAAGTTCATTCAAGAAACCACTATACCTTAACGATTTATTTGGAAATTAAATAAAAAAGGAAGTTGAATAGCAAAGGAAATTGAATAAAAATGGAAGTTGAATAAAAGTAAAAATGGAAGTTGCATAAAATTAACAATGGAAGTTCATTCAAGAAACCACTATACCTTAACGATCTATTTGGAAAATAAATAAAAATGGAAGTTGAATGGAAAAGGAAATTGAATAAAAATTGATGTTCAACAAAAATAAAAATGGAAGTTGCATAAAATTAGCAAGAAATGTACATTGAAGAAACCACTATACCTTAATGATCTATCTGGAAATTAAATAGAAAAGGAAGTTGACTAGAAAAGGAAATTGAATAAAAATAAAAATGGAAGTTCATTCAAGAAACCACTATACCTCAACGATCTATTTGGAAATTAAAGAAAGAAGCAAGTTGACTAAAAAAGGAAATTGAAGAAAAATGGAAGTTGAATAAAAATAAAAATGGAAGTTGCATAAAATTAACAATGGAAGTTCATTGAAGAAACCACTATACTTTAACAATCTATTTGGAAATTAAATAGAAAAAGGAAGTTGAATAGAAAAGGAAATTCAATAAAAATGGAAGTTGAATGAAAATAAAAATAGAAGTTGCATAAAATTAAAATGGAAGTTCATTCAAGAAACGACCATACCTTAACGATCTATTTGGAAAATAAATAAAAACGAAAGTTGAATGGAAAAGAAAATTGAATAAAAATTTTTGTTCAGTAAAAATGAAAATGGAAGTGGAATAAAATTAGAAATAAAAGTTAATTGAAGAAACCACTATGCCTTAACGATCTATTTGGAAATTAAATAAAAAATGAAGTTGAATACAAAAGGATCTATTTCGAAATTAAATAAAAAATGAAGTTGACTACAAAAGGATCTGTTTGGAAATTAAATAAAAAAGGAAGTTGAATAAAAATAAAAATGGAAGTTCATTCAGGAAACCACTATACGTTAATGATCTATTTGGAAATTAAATTAAAAAAGGAAGTTGAATAGAAAAGGAAATTGAATAAAATGGAAGTTGAATAAAAATCAAAATGGAAGTTGCTTAAAATTCACAATGGAAGTTCATTCAAGAAACAAGTATACCTGAACGATCTATTTGGAAATTAAATAAAAGAGGAAGTTGAATGGAAAACGAAATTGAATTAAAATTGATGTTGAATAAAAATAAAAAATGGAAGTTGAATAAATATCAAAATGGAAGTTGCTTAAAATTCACAATGGAAGTTCATTCAAGAAACCAGTATACCTGAACGATTTATTTGGAAATTAAATAAAAACAGGAAGTTGAATGGAAAACGAATTTGAATTAAAATTGATGTTGAATAAAAATAAAAATGGAAGTTGTATAAAATTAGCAACAAATGTTCAGCGAAGAAACCGCTATACCTTAACGATCTACCTGGAAATTAAATAGAAAAAGAAATTGAATACAATGGAAGTTGAATAAAAATAAAAATGGAAGTTCATTCAAGAAACCACTATACCTTAACGATTTATTTGGAAATTAAATAAAAAAGGAAGTTGAATAGCAAAGGAAATTGAATAAAAATGGAAGTTAAATAAAAGTAAAAATGGAAGTTGCATAAAATTAACAATGGAAGTTCATTCAAAAAATCACTATACCTTAACGATCTATTTGGAAAATAAAGAAAAACGGAAGTTGAATGGAAAAGGAAATTGAATAAAAATTGATGTTCAATAAAAATAAAAGTGGAAGTTGCAAAAAATTAGCGAGAAAAGTTAATTGAAGAAACCACTATACCTTAATGATCTATCTGGAAATTAAAAGAAAAAGGAAGTTGAATAAAAAAAGAAATTGAATACAAATGGAAGTTAAATAAAAATAAAAATGGAAGTTCATTCAAGAAACCACTATACCTTAATGGTCTATTTGGAAATTAAATAAAAAAGGAAGTTGAATAAAAAAGGAAATTGAATAAAAATGGAAGTTGAATAAAAAAAAAATGGAAGCTGCACAAAATTAACAATGGAAGTTCATTCAAGAAACGACCATACCTTAACGATCTATTTGGAAATTAAATAAAAATGGAAGTTGAATGGAAAAAGAAATTGAATAAAAATTGATGTTCAGTAAAAATGAAAAAGGAAGTTGAATAAAATTAGAAATAAAAGTTAATTGAAGAAACCACTATGCCTTAATGATCTATTTGGAAATTAAATAAAAAGTGAAGTTGAATACAAAAGGATCTATTTGGAAATTAAATAAAAAAAGGAAGTTGAAGACAAAAGGAAATTGAATACAAATGGAAGTTGAATAAAAATAAAAATGGAAGTTCATTCAGAAAACCACTATACGTTAATGATCTATTTTGAAATTAAATTAAAAAAGGAAGTCAAAAAGAAAAGGAAATTGAATAAAAATAGAAGTTGAATAAAAATCAAAATAGAAGTTGCTTAAAATTCACAATGGAACTTCATTCAAGAAACCAGTATACCTTAACGATCTATTTGGAAATTAAATAAAAAGAGGAAGTTGAATGGAAAATGAAATTGAATAAAAATTGATGTTGAATAAAAATAAAAACGGAAGTCGTATAAAATTAGCAATAATTGTTCAGCGAAGAAACCACTATACCATAACGATCTACCTGGAAATTAAATAGAAAAGGAAATTGAATACAAATGGAAGTTGAATGAAAATAAAAATGTAAGTTCATTCAAGAAACCACTATACCTTAACGATCTATTTGGAAATTAAACAAAAAAAAAAGGAAGTTGAATAGAAAAGGAAATTGAATAAAAACGGAAGTTGAATAAAAATAAAAATAGAAGTTGCATAAAATTAACAATGGAAGTTCATTGAAGAAATCACTATACTTTAACGATCTATTTGGAAATTAAATAGAAAAAGGAAGTTGACTAGAAAAGGAAATAGAATACAAAAGGAAGTTGAATAAAAATAAAAATGGAAGTTCATTGAAGAAACCACTATACCTTAACGATCTAGTTGGAAATTAAAAAAAAAATGAAGTTGAATAGAAAAGGAAATTGAATACAAATGGAAGTTGAATAAAAATAAAAATAGAAGTTCATTCAAGTAACCACTATACCTTAACGATCTGTTTGGAAATTAAATAAAAAAAAGGAAGTTGAATAGAAAAGGATATTGAATAGAAATGGAAGTTGAATAAAAATAAAAATGGAAGTTAGTAAAATTAACAATGGAAGTTCATTCGAGAAACCACTATACCTTAACAATCTATTTGGAAATTAAAGAAAAAAAGGAAGTTGAATGGAATAAGAAATTGAATAAAAATTGATGTTCAATAAAAATAACAATGGAAGTTGCATAAAATTAGCAATAAAAGTTCAGTGAAGAAACCACTGTACCTTAACGATCTATCTGGAAATTAAATAAAAAAAGAAGTTGAATAGAAAAGGAAATTTAATAAAAATGAAAGTTGAATAAAAATAAAAATAGTAGTTCATTCAAGAAACCATTATACCCTCACGACCTATTTGGAAATTAAATAAAAAAATGAAGTTGAATAGAAAAAGAAATTGAATAAAAAAGGAAGTTGAATAAAAATAAAAATGGAAGTTGCATAAAATTAACAATGAAAGTTCATTCAAGAAACCACTGTACCTTAACGATCTATTTGGAAAATAAATAAAAACGGAAGTTGAATGGAAAAGGAAATTGAATAAAAATTGATGTTCAAAAAAAATAAAAATGGAAGTTGCATAAAATTCGCAACAAAAGTTTATTGAAGAAACCAGTATACCTTAACGATCTATCTGGAAATTAAATAAAAAAGGAAGTTGAATGGAAAAGGAAATTGAATACAAATGGAAGTTGAATAAAAATAAAAATGGAAGTTCGTTCATGAAACCACTATACCTTAACGATCTATTTCGAAATTAAATAAAAAAGGAAGTTGAATGGAAAAAGAAATTGAATAAAAATCTAAGTTGAATAAAAATAAAAATGGAAGTTGCATAAAATTTACAATGGAAGTTCATTCAAGAAACCACTATATCTTAACGATCTATTTGGAAAATAAATAAAAATGGAAGTTGAATGGAAAAGGAAATTGAATAAAAATTGATGTTCAATAAAAATAAAAATGGAAGTTGCATAGAATTAGCAAGAAAAGTTCATTGAAGAAACCACTATATCTTAACGATCTATCTGGAAATTAAATAAAAAAAAGAAGTTGAATAGAAATGGAAATTGAATACAAATGGAAGTTGAATAAAAATTAAAATGGAAGTTCATTCAAGAAACCACTATACCTTAACGATCTATTTGGAAATTAAATAAAAAAAGGAAGTTGAATAGAAAAGGAATTTGAATTAAAATTGAAGTTGAACAAAAATAAAAATGAAAGTTGCATAAATATAAAAATGGAAGTTCATTCAAGAAACCACTATACCTTGAAGATCTATTTGGAAATTAAATAAAAAAGGAAATTGAATAGAAAAAGAAATTGAATAAAAATGGAATTGAATAAAAATAAAAATGGAAGTTGCATCAAAATTAAAATTAGAAGTTTATTCAAGAAACAACTATTCCTTAACGATCTATTTGGAAATTAAATAAAAAAGAAAGTTAAATAGAAAAGGAAATTAAATTAAAATGAAAGTTGAATAAAAATAAAAATGGAAGTTGCATAAAATTGACAATGGAAGTTCATTCAACAAACCATTATACCTTAACGATCTATTTGGAAATTAAATAAAAAAGAAGTTGAATAGAAAAGGAAATTGAATAAAAATGGAAGTTGAATCAAAATAAAAATAGAAGTTGCTTCAAAATTGAAACTGGAAGTTTATTCAAGAAACCACTATTCCTTAATGATTTATTTGGAAATTGAATAAAAAAGAAAAGTTGAATAGAAAAGGAAATTGAATAAAAATGTAAGTTGAATAAAATAAAAATGGAAGTTGCATAAAATTAAAACGGATGTTCATTCAACAAATGACTATACCTTAATTATCTGTTTGGAAATGAAATAAAAATGGAAGTGGAATGGAAAAGGAAATTGAATAAAAATTGATGTTCAATAAAAATAAAAATGTAAATTGCATAAAATTAGCAATAAAAGTTAACTTGAAGAAACGACTATAAGTTAACGATCTATTTGGAAATTAAATTAAAAAAGGAAGTTGAATAGAAAAAGAAACTGAATACAAATAGAAATTGAATAAAAATAAAAATGGAAGTTTATTCAAGGAACCACTATACCTTAACGATCTATTTGGAAATTAAATAAAAAAGGAAGTTGAATAGAAAAGGAAATTGAATAAAAATTGAAGTTGAATAAAAATAAAAATGAAAGTTGCATAAATATAAAAATGGAAGTTCATTCAAGAAACCACTATACCTTAACGATCTATTCGACAATTAAATAGAAAAGGAAGTCGAATAGAAAAGGAAATTGAATAAAAATGGAAGTTGAATAAAAATAAAAATGGAAGTTGCATCAAAATTGAAAATGGAAGTTTATTCAAGGAACCACTATACCTGAACAATCTACTTGGAAATGAAATAAAAAAGGAGGTTGAATAGAAAACGAAATTAAATAAAAATGGAAGTTGATTAAAAATTCAAATGGAAGTTGCATAAAATTAAAATGGAAGTTCATTCAAGAAACGACCATACCTGAACGATCTATTTGGAAATTTAATAAAAATGGAAGTTGAATAGAAAAGGAAATTGAATAAAAATGGAAGTTGAATAAAAATAAAAATGGAAGTTGCATCAAAATTGAAAATGGAAGATTATTCAAGAAACCACTATACCTTAACGATCTAGTTGGAAATGAAATAAAAAAGGAAGTTAAATAGAAAAGGAAATTAAATAAAAATGGAAGTTGATTAATGTTAGAAATGGGCGCCCATGTGGCATGACCATTTAACATTTTGAACCTGATCCAAATGGGTTTTGAATTTGAATTCAAACCTATTTGGATAACTACTCTGGATATATATCTATCATATCCTAGTATGGATAGATGATATAGATATATGATATTATCTCTAGTAACTTATGTGGATAAAGGAGATAATTAGAATATATATCTTATATATGGGATATGGGTGATTAAGAGATATACAACGTATCATCTCTGTTTTTCCCATATACAGTTTCTCCCATATACTGACTCTCTCCCATAAACAACAATCAATAAGCTATTTGCACTGTGATTTGTGTGGGTGATATTCACCATTGTAATATCACCCCACTGCTGGGTTGATTGACCAGATTCAGGAAGCACTGATTTACCCACGAGATCCATCAGAGTTCAGAAAATTTCAGAAAGGTATGACCTTAAATATTTTTATTCCGCTGCGTCATACTTTGTTTACATTGGTATCAGAGCCTCTAATGGATATTTTCGTGTTTCCATTAATCACGTGTATATTTTCATATGTATATGTATACATTATATACATGAATGTTAGTAAAGAAAATAAAAAATCTATTTTATTAGATTAAGAGCATAAATTTTTTTTATGTTCATTAATGCCTTTTTTAAATACCATAAATGGTTTTATTTTGAAAAAAGGAGTCCGGCAGTACCAAAATCGGACCAGAAAACACCCTGGAAGGCGGCGCGTGGTCTGCATGCGCCACCTGACGCCTTAAGCCGTTTCCACGCGCGCCCACGTGCAACCACGCGCTCCCACGCGCGCCCACGCCCTTGCACGTGCGTCCACGCGCCACATGCGGTGCAGACGCGCTTCCACGCGTCGTCACGCGCGCGTCAGCCGCGCCGTCCACGCGCGCCGCGTACTGAGCCGCGTGCCGAGCCGCGTTCCGAGCCGTGAGCGCCGAGCCGCGTGCTGAGCCGCGCCGAGTCGTTTTTCCGTGCTGGCTTGTTTTTAAGGCTCTGTTTGTTCTGTCTTAAATTCTGAATCGCGTTAAATGGCCATAATTAATTCATTATAGCTTTATTTTAAGCGTGGTTGGAACCGTTAGACTCAGAATTAAATTTTCTATATTCTGTAAAATTTTGGAAATTTTATGAAAATAAAAAATATTTTTCTGTGTTAATAATTCATTTTTTATGCTTTAAAATGATTCTGGTATTGCATAAATAATTTTCTGGGGTTAAAATTTTTATTGTGGACTTCTGAAATGTTTTACTATTTACTGGTATAATTTTTTCAGTTTATCAGTTTCTGGATTTTTTATTTCTAATTTTATGTGTGTTTATTAGTCATTTAAAATTCCAGAAAATACCAGAAAATTCCAGAAAATTTCAGAATGATATACATTCTGTTATGGCATAATTTGAATATTAAATACAGCATTTTGTTATTTTTTGCCTACAATTTCTAATTTGTTGTAATTAGAATAGCATGATTAATTGTTTTTTTATTCTAATTCCGTTATTAAATGTAACATAGCATGTATTGATTGTAAATCTATATTATGATGCTGTTGTATGGAATTATAATTTTTTGTCATGCTTTTAGACATCCCATAGTAAGTGGGAGGTTATTCGGTTGAGAGAAATCTTTGTAGATTAACTCCCGAAAATCAATATTTTGCACATAAATTAAATTAAATTTTGGATAATTGTCACTTGTGGCGCAAGAGATGATTACGAGCATAGCGGATTTTCGATCTTGCGACTTGTGTAATATTGTCACTATTTAACTTAGATTTTTGTGGCAAAATTATATTATGCTAATCAAGTTAATCCCAATGCGAATTTCTTTTTAAATTGACTTAGCTTATGGAAGTTAATTGGTTGACCTAGACTTAGTAAAGATGTTCAAATGTGAACAATGTAATCCCATTCTTTAGATGAGCAAAAGTCTTGGAGACTTTAGGTCAGACCTTAATTGAGCCAAAGTAAGGAAACATGACTCAAAGTCGCCGTGGTTTTGTTGCCTTATTTGGCACAATAAAAAAAAAAAAACCAATGTGTGCGCTATGGTTAGCGGCATGCTACGTAGTTTTGGTTGGCGAATTTTGGAGTTATGAAATCATTAAGCCCTCAATAGATCTGTATATGATCTTGACTATTGAGCTGCGCAGATTGACTTTGTAATTTGACTTTTAATGATGTTGCATCATTAGATGAAGTAACATTCAAGAGTCACGTCATCCAAGAAATGCGAGCTTAAATGAATTAGTCATTAAGTGTAAGACGAGTAGCCAATATGAGTAGTGTTTTGCTCTCTACCCAATTACTGGGAGTGGATGGAGCAAAATTTCATGCACTATAATAGTGTGCGTTGAAATATCACGTGAAGTGAAAAGATTAGCGCTTAGAAGCTGCAAAATCTATTAACACTAAGTGAAAAGATTAGCGCTTAGTGGCTGCAAAATCTATTATCATTGCCACTTGTCTAAGTTTGGACACTTACTGTTTCCACACTTGAGTGTGAGACATGAGGAGGGGCTTCTTTGTATGATTCCTTAGCTAGGCTAACGTTTTTGAATAACGTTTACCACTAAGCGCAAACGTTGCAGCATAGTAATGAAAAGGTCAAGGCCGACAAGGTTGTTATGACTCTAAGAATTTGACGCATGGCTCGTGAGAGCATTGTGTTGAATTAGACTCTTTAGCCTAATTCGCGCTTAAGTTACTTCAGGAGCTATATAATTGATAGCTTGTTCTCTCCTGCTTGTGGATAGTAGAATTAATTGCAAGTAACTATGAAGCGAGAAATAGATATGGCAAGAGGAGTATCGTCATCTTTCAACTAGATGCATTAAAGTGTATGGAGAATAAAATTGACTTGAAGATGCAGGGGATTAGCACTTACTAGTTAAATTTGCGACTTAGGCGCACTTGATATCTCCATGACATCCTTTATGATCTAGTGAATATGAATTAGTCCTGAGTCATTACCTAGTTGGGCCTAAACCTTTTAAACTTATCTTCGAGAACTCACACATTAAGATGATTGGAATTAGTTTATGACATTAGTCATGAACCGGTGGCTTATTTACTTAATCACATTAATGAGATGATGACACGATGGTTTGAGTAGGCCTTCTCGGGCCCACTCGCTTGTGACATCCTGCTCTCATATAAATGTGTAACTTTGTTCGCAATGGGTGCGCACAAGTAAGTAGGAAAGCCGGTAGAAGGTCATTTGTATTGGTGCATTTAGTCACTATTATTTGGTGACTAGATATGTGTAAGGGTATGATAGCTAGCCTCAATCTCAACACATTTATAGATTACGATACGCATTTGAATCAAGACTATTTGGTCTCTCATAAGTCAAAAGTTGTGAGATGATTTTTGACATTGCACATATGAGGTTGAGATCAATCAGAAAATAGCTTTCGAGCTTTTAGTTTTGACCAAGGTGGCGAGTATCTATTTGAGTTATTTTAGAAAACTCTGTGAAGAGAAATGGATGCTTAGAAAATTGATTATTCCTAATACTCAATAACACAATGGTGTAGTAGAGATAAGGAATTACGTATTGCTAATGTTAGGTGGATAATGGCGCAAAATGTTTCCCAATTGGGAATTGCACTAGTTTGTTGCCTATATCCCTAACTAAGTGCCCTCCATATCAGATTTTACACTCCATTTTGAGTAATGGGTTAGCAGAGAGCCATCTATGGGCGATCTGTAACCGTTAAGCAGCTTATCTTTATTCTACTTCTCATAAGATTGTGAAGTTAAGACCTAGGGTTTTATAGCGCATTATTGTATGCTGTCTTGTAAACACAAAGGGTCGTGTGGCGCATTATTGTATGAGGTCATGCAAACCCTCCAGGTCATGTGCATATAGGTAAGCAGCTTTGTGGTAGTGTAACTAAGTCACATAAAGTTTTCTTAGTAAAGGTGACGTGAATAGAGTTTTGGAACTCTATAAGATAGAGAATTCTGAGCATAGCGCTTTATGTAGCCTAGTTGAGAATGGAAAGAAATTTCCAATATCCTAGGGACAGTGGGAGCGATGTGCCTACTAATGGATTACTCCATTAGAGAAGAATTCTCTACATTCTTAGTTGCGTGGTAGCAAATGTGAAAATTTTCCACGTCATCACTGGGTGATTGAGAAGGGAACATTCATGATTGCTCCGCAAGATGATAAAGAGCCTAGGATAATGCCAAAGGCTCTAGTCCCCTGTATTTAGAAAGTGGATTAATGTTGCGCGGTTTAAGACAAAGTCTTTGAGGATTAACCATTTCTATAATTTGGTTGACTTTCCATTATGACGCGAAACTGTTCTAAAGTTATGCGTAATTTGGATAGTCATTGTTGAGGCATAAGGCTTGCTAGATACCGAAAAGTCGCACCATTGAGGAAAGTGTAGACCATGAGAAGACTTCCTCCTGGGGAGTGAGGTTATTTTGACTTCCTCCTGGGGAGTGAGGTTATTTTGACTTAGGCTATGATTGACATAAGTTCGGAACGTTGATTTGTGGACATTGTGACCCAATTTCTCGTTGGAGAATTGGATAAGTAGATCTGTAGATTTACTTTCTGCTTTTATGGTGAAAAGTTAGGAGCGCAAAAAGGTTGCTAGTTCCAATAAATCTTTTACAGCCTAAAACAGTTATCCAAATAGTGGTTCTTAGATTTCGTCAAGCCATGATAGGCCAACGATGATCGATGAAGACCACTGAGGCATGATCAATGGTCCAAAAAGAAGTTTTTCCTTACTTAGTCATTATGAGCCAGGAATTTATAAGGATGTCGCCACCTAGGGTGGGCAGTCCTCTATTTTAGATATGATGGACATGGGTGATGTAATTTATATGCTCGGATGTACGATCCTTAGGGATTGTTTTGGGAAAATTCTCGGTTTGTCTTCGATGACTTACATAAGGAATATCCTAGAATAATTCTAGATGCAAAATTGCAAACCCATTGACTTACCTATCGGTAAAAGCCAGAGCCTTAGCTATTGAGTGTATCCTCGGATTGTCTTTGGGAGAAACAGATGATCTATATTCCTTGATCTTTTCTTTGTTGTGGGAGCCTAAAGTACGCTATGTGGGCGTATTCGGCATGATAAGTGTTATCTTTGGTAAATGGTCAACTGAATTGTTTAGACATTGACCTTGCTCATTAGATTGTGGATAAAATGCTTTACTAGTAGTATATTAATTTGCTCCTTGTAAGATTCAATGCGCTAGTTGGGCGCATCTGCGCTAGTTGGGCGCATTAAGAATGAATGCAAATTGGTCACCAAAATATCTTTAGAGAGGTTATTGCGCAAGAGGTAGTGATCTTGAATCACTTCATGTGAGGCGCACATGGTGGATTCCGTTGTATACTTATCGCAAGAGGTGCTGATAAGGCTTATGTTTGGAATCCAGAATTGCGCAAGCATTGTCATTTTTTTTAAAATGGATCACTTATTTTGAGATGATGGGATGTTGACACTATTATGGTTTGTGTCATAATGATTAGCAGATGATGATGTCAATAGCAAGATTGGCTCACTCACACGAGCATCGCCCTTGGCGCTTGGGAGCGAGCAAGGATGAGACTAGTGGTTTATTTTTATTTGGAGCCAAGAGAGGCTTAAATAATCCACTATGTATGTCGCCTTGGTTACAACCAAGATGAGGTCGTGTTAAGGACCAAACATGGATGTTAGTACCCACTTTCCATGTTGTGCCTGTTATGATTAGCCAGATGCGAGATCTCATTTGGCGCCTAGAAGGCGAGCAATAGAGAATTCGGGTTAGGCGCTAGAAAGCGACTAGACTAATATCTGTACGGGTATCGAGTATGACGTCACTCTTTTGGAAGAGTTACTCCACCGTAACATGTATTCATACTATATGTGCTTGGCGACTGAGTAATGAGGTGAGAGAATGGATCCCTGTTTCCTCACCGTGTGAGTCTTACTGTCATTATTGATATGACTTTCATTTTGTACCCTTTTGTGACTTTTGACTATGTCATAAGGTAAGGGGTTGATGTTCGCTACTTTGGTATGTTGCCTGCGGTCATGTATGATTCGGCCTTAAGGGACATCACTGGGAAAGCGGTCAATCCTAAACTAAATGGCATGAGGGCAAAGGGAAGATCATCTAGTATTACACCACTGTTATATTCATCTGCCGGCACTCACATCGCTCTGTATGAGAGCGATTGAGTGTGAATATATTGCAAGAATTGAGAGGGTCAAACATGCTCTTTTTTGAGGGTTAGAGATGTTTTTTTTGGACCTGTAATTAGATGGGTCTGGGTATATGAACACTATTTCTGTTCTTTTTTTGGGTGATGTCTTATACTGACTCATATTGAGTTTCTAGTATAGAGCTCCCACATGCAGGTGTTCTCAGCGGTCGCACGGTGCATTGGCTAGTATGAGATTGTTCTTTTTTGGGGAGATTGAGATAGAGATGTGGCAGTGTCATGCCAACTCATGTGCGAGTGGGAGATGTTAGAAATGGCGCCCATGTGGCATGACCATTTAAACATTTTGAACCTATCCAAATGGGTTTTTGAATTTGAATTCAAACCTATTTGGATAACTACTCTGGATATATATCTATCATATCCTAGTATGGATAGATGATATAGATATATGATATTATCTCTAGTAACTTATGTGGATAAAGGAGAATAATTAGATATATATCTATATATGGGATATGGGTGATTAAGAGATATACAACGTATCATCTCTGTTTTTCCCATATACAGCTTCTCCTATATACTGACTCTCTCCCATAAACAACAATCAATAAGCTATTTGCACTGTGATTTGTGTGGGTGATATTCACCATTGTAATATCACCCCTGCTGGTTGATTTGACCAGATTCAGGAAGCACTGATTTTACCCACGAGATCCATCAGAGTTCAGAAAATTTTAGAAAGGTATGACCTTAAATATTTTTATTCCGCTGCGTCATACTTTGTTTACAATTAAAAATATAAATTGAAGTTGCATAAAATTAAAATGGAAGTTCATTCAAAAAACGACCATACCTGAACGATCTATTTGAAATTAAATAAAAATGGAAGTTGAATGGAAAAGGAAATTGAATAAAAATTGATGTTCAATAAAAATAAAAATGAAAGTTGCATATAATTAGAAATAAAAGTTTATTGGAGAAACCACTATATCTTAACGATCTATCTGGAAATTAAATAGAAAAGGAAGCTGAATAGAAAAGGAAATTGAATACAAATGGAAGTTGAATAAACATAAAAATGGAAGTTCATTTAAGAAACCACTATACCTTAACGATCTATCTAGAAATTAAATAAAAAAGGAAGTTGAATAGAAAAGGAAATTGAATAAAAATGGAAGTTGAATAAAAATAAAAATGGAAGGTATATGAAATTAAAATGGATGTTCATTCAAGAAACGACTATACCTTAACAATCTATTTGGAAATTAAAAAAAAATAAAAGTTGAATGGAAAAGGAAATTGAATAAAAATTGATGTTCAACAAAAATAAAAATGGAAGTGCATAAAATTAGCAAAAAAAGTTCATTAAAGAAACCATTATACCTTAACGATCTATCTGGAAATTAAATAAAAAAATGAAGGTTAATAGAAAAGGAAATTGAATAAAAATGGAAGTTGAATAAATATAAAAATGGAAGCTGCATAAAATTAACAATGGAAGTTCATTCAAGAAACCTCTATACCTTAACGATCTGTTTGGAAATTAAATAAAAAAAAAAGTTGAATAGAAAATGAAATTGAATACAAATGCAAGTTGAATAAAAATAAAAATGGAAGTTGCATCAAAATTGAAAATGGAAGTTTATTCAAAAAACCGCGATACCTTAATGATCTATTTTGAAATTAAATAAAAAATGAAGTTGAATAGAATAGAAAATTGAATAAAAATTGAAGTTCGATAAAAATAAAAATAAAACTTGCATAAATATAAAAATGAAAGTTCATTCAAGAAACCACTATATTTTAACGATCTATTGGGAAAGAAAATAAAAATGGAAGTTGAATAGAAAAGGAAATTGAATAAAAATAGAAGTTGAATAAAATGAAAATGGAAGTTGCATCAAAATTGAAAATGGAAGTTCATTCAACAAACCACTGTAACTTAACGATTTATTTAGAAATTAAAAAAAAAAGGAAGTTGAATAGAAAAGAAAATTGAATAAAAATGAAAGTTGAATAAAAATAAAAGTGGAAGTTGCATAAAATATAAATGGAAGTTCATTCAAGAAAACACCATTCTTTAACGATCTATTTGGAAATTAAATAAAAAAAGAAGTTGAATAGAAAAGGAAATTGAATAAAAATGGAAGTTGAATAAAAACAAAAATGGAAGTTGCATAAAATTAACAATGGAAGTTCATTCAGGAAACGACCATACCTTAACGATCTATTTGGAAATTAAATAGAAATGGAAGTAGAATGGAAAAGGAAATTGAATAAAAATTGATGTTCAATAAAAATAAAAATAGAAATTGCATAAAATTAGAAATAAAAGTTCAATGAAGAAACCACTATACCTTAACGATGTATTTGGAAATTAAATAAAAAGGAAGTTGAATAGAAAAGGAAATTGAATACAAATGGAAGTAGAATAAAAATAAAAATGGAAGTTCATTCAGGAAACCACTATACCTTAACGATCTATTTGGGAATTAACTAAAAAAAGGAAGTTGAATAGAAAGGGAAATTGAATAAAAATGGAAGTTGAATAAAAATAAAAATAGAAGTTGCATAAAATTAACAATGTAAGTTCATTTAAGAAACAACTATACCTTGATGATGTATTTGGAAATTAAATAAAAAAAGGAAGTTGAATGGAAAAGGAAAGTGAATAAAAATTGATGTTCAATAAAAATAAGAATGGAAGTGTCACGCTCCAAACCAGCCCCTAAAAGTTTGCGCATGACCTAAGCAGAAACAGACAGAATAACCTGTATGGTGTAACATTTGGGGGCCTGAACGGAAGCATTAAATTTAAAACGACATCTAGAAATATCCATTGAGCAACTAACAACAAGCCAGGACCATCTTAACATTAAACATAAAGTAACATGCACACAAAATGAGGTTACATAAACATTTACAATCCAGCCCAGGTCTTAGGCATACAAAACGATAAATACATATCCCTGACCAGCAATGTGGATACCAAAATTACATATACAAAGTAAACTGATCTAATATGTAAGGGTTTCCTCCTGTGCCTGGTTATCCTTAGGCTGACAAAATGCATAAAGTGTGCTAGATCGGCTCCNTCCTTTTTTATTTGATTTCGAAATAGATCGTTAAGGTATAGAGGTTTTTGAATGAACTTCCATTGTTAATTTTATGCAACTTTCATTTTTATTTTTGTTCAACTTCCAATTTTATTTAATTTCCTTTTCTATTTAACTTCCTTTTTTATTTAATTTCTAAATATATCGTTAAGGTGTAGTGCTTTCTTGAATGAAGTTCCATTTTTAATTTTATTAAACTTCTATTTTTATTTTTATTCAACTTCAAATTTCATTCAATTTGTTTTTCTATCTAATTGTTAATTTTATACGACTTCCATTTTTATTTTTATTCAACTTCCATTTTTATTCAATTTCTTTTGTATTCAACTTCCTTTTTTATTTAATTTTCAAATAAATCGTTAAAGTATAGTGGTTTCTTGAATGAATGACCGTTGTTAATTTTATGCAACTTCCATTTTTATTCAAATTACTTTTCTATTTAACTTCCATTTTTATTAAATTTCCAAATAGATCGTTAAGGTATAGTGGTTTCTTGAATGAACTTCCATTGTTAATTTTATGCAACTTCCATTTTTATTTTTATTCAACTTCCATTTTTATTCAATTTCCTTTTGTATTCAAGTTCTTTTTTTATTTAATTTCCAAATAAATCGTTAAGGTATAGTGGTTTCTTGAAAGAACTTCCATTTTTAATTGTATGCAATTTCCATTTTTATTTTTGTTGAACTTAAATTTTCATTCAATTTCCTTTTCTATTCAACTTCCTTTTTTATTTAATTTCCAAATAGATCGTTAAGGTATAGTGATTTCTTGAATGGACTTCCATTGTTAATTTTATGCAACTTCCATTTTTATTTTGATTCAACTTACATTTTTATTCGATTTCTTTTTCTATTCAACTTCCTTTTTTATTTAATTTCCAAAGAAATCGTTAAGGTATGGTGGTTTTTTAAATGAACTTCTATTGTTAATTTTATGCAACTTTCATTTTTATTTTTATTGAACTTCCATTTTTATTCAATTTCCTTTTCTATTCCACTTCATTTTTTATTTAATTTCCAAATAGGTCGTTAAGGTATAGTGGTTTCTTGAATGAATTTCCATTGTTAATTTTATGCAACTTCCATTTTTATTTTTATTCAACTTCCGTTTTCATTCAATTTCTTTTTTTATTCAACTTCCTTTTTTATTTAATTTCTAAATAGATCGTTAAGGTATAGTGGTTTCTTGAATGAACTTCCATTGTGAAGTTTATGCAACTTCCATTTTTATTTTTATTCAACTTCCTTTTTTATTTAATTTCCAAATAGATCGTCAAGGTCTCGTGGTTTCTTGAATGAACTTCCATTTTTAATTTTATTCAACTTCCATTTTTGTAACGCCCTCAAAATAATAACGTAAAACCCATCAATTTAGACATACATTGATATAAGAGACAAACATCATTCTATTCCACAGAGTAATTCTTTACAAGAAACATTACATGTTAACAACAGATTCAAATGCCCTATGGGCTTACGGCTTTCCAAGTTAACACTTGGTTACAAAGAGGAGGGTACTAACTCGAATACACATTAAGCCCTTGGCTTGAGATTACATGTAACACAACAAAAGATAACAAAACCACAAACGTCTGCCAGCCTCTAGCCTCCCAAGCGATGTCTTTGGAGGTGGCATGCTTCATGTACCTGAAAATGGTGTCCCATGTAGGGTGAGCAACAGCCCAGTAGAAATACACTAAACCAACTATGAACAAAGACTAAAAGATTAACAGTTGATAGATGGTCAACACTTATACATTTATTTACATCTTATTACAATTCCATGACAACCAAGTCTATGTTCCAATTCACTTTCCATTTCTTATTCAACATTGAGTTTGAAAACAAGGCTGAGTACTCTGGCCAAAACATTTGATGAGATTATAGTTCATTACTAGAACACTGTCAAATTTCAGGATGGATACACATTTTGGTGCTGTATCAATAACACATGAACCACTTCCATATTTCTCAAATGATATACATTCAAATGCTATATCAATCCAACAACATCTTCACACTTCACAAACGATAATGATATACATTTTAGTGCTATATCAAATCAAACAAACATTCCAATAGATAAGCATATGAGCTATATCACAACTACAACAGATAAGTATATGAGCTGTATCAACACTTCAACAGATAGGCATATGGGCTGTATCAACACTTCAACAGATAAGCATATGAGCTGTATCAACACTTCAACAGATAAGCATATGAGCTGTATCACTACTACAATGGGAGAGTATATGAGCTGCATCCCTGGGTCCATCCCCCATCTTCCCATAACCATTAACCGGTTTAGAGGTACATCCCCCATCTTCCCCTAAAACGTGGAGTACATCCCCCATCGCCTCCCATACACAAGCAATGCATATAAACACAGAATCATATACGCAATCAATCAATACATAAAATTAATGTATTCTATCAACTGTCTACACATAATGCATATAAACACATTGGTTATGTGCATAATCCATCAATACATAAAGTTAATGTATTCTATCAACCCTCATACTCTATGACACATCCAATTGATTAGTTTTAGTTTGCCTAATCATCATGCATTGTCTACAACAATCAAAACTACCCTCCACCGGTAGCCCAAGCAATTATTTCTAAATAGAAAATAAATGCACAAACGGATAATATATCAACATTTCAACTAGGTGAGCAATAAATGATTCAACTACACCCTTTAGTGCCATACATTCTCAATTTCAACATTATCAATTCAATTCCTCATTTTCTTTAATTGATCATACACATTAATTAATTAAACCAATTAGGGCAAATAGCCATAATTCACAAAACAACCCTAAGGTTCCATTTCCATCAATGTTCCAACATTAATCTCATTTCTCTATGCCTAACTTGCATATAGGTTTATATAATTAAAACCCCAACTTTTGTAAAATTACACAAAGGCCCAAACTTTCTCAAAATTAGCCAACAACCCCCAACATATCAAAATACTAAAATTCAAAGACAAAGCTCATAAGATGGAGTAGGTTATCCCTATCTCGAAGTTAGAGCTCCAACGGGGATGAAGACCAAAACCCAACGTGCTCCAAACTCCAAACGTTTTGGATCAAAACGTAGCCCTCGACGATTAACACACTTTTTGTAAAGGCCAAAGGGTAGGAGAACACTCTAACTAGATCAATACTTGGAGAGAAGTTGTGTTTTAGTGAGAGAAGCTCTCAAATGGCTTTTTCAGAAAAGTAAGAGAGAGAAAGGATGTTCAAAAGTGATTCAAAAATGCCTTACAGCCAACTGATATATGACAGGTCCGCTCGAGCGGAAAACACAACGCTCGAGCGTAAAGAACAAAAATCTAAGCCCGCTCGAGCGCAATAAGGCCCGCTCAAGCGCCAAGACACAAAAGAAAAGCACATCCGCTCGAGCATGAAAAACCAGTCCGCTCGAGCACAATTTTCCCCCTCCTAGAACTTACACCAAAAAGCACGGTCCGCTTGAGCGCAGGAAACCCGCTCGAGCGTAGAAAACCAACCTGCAGAAGTTTTGCAGGGCACCAAAATACTGGGAGTGGGCAATATCCGCTCAAGCGCTCCAAGACCCGCTCGAGCGGAACGACCAAAACACAGAAACAAGGTTTTAGACCAAGGCTCAACCCACCTGCTCGAAACAAGCCCAACACATCCTAAAACTCAAGAAATGGAATCAAAGGATGACAATAAGATGGATACAACTACCAACTCCACGGAACCAAGGTCCGGAATACGACAAATACTGCAAGGGAATACCGAGATCGCTATAACCTCCCCCCCTTAAAGAATTTCGTCCCTGAAATTAAGGAAACGCTAAAACCCAAGGCCCACTGATAGCAAAGCTCACAATACAAAGAAGTTAAGCTCACAACTGATTTTCTACTCACCCTCACACATGGGAAGGGCTTAACAAGGAAACATGTCCCGAAAGAAAACAACACCTCGGCATACGAAACTTCAACAAGCCAAACCCTCTCCGAGATAACTCATCAAAACAACCGACTAGCGCTCTAAGCAAAATCACTACTCAATAATCACAATCCCGAATAAAACAATCAATGCAAACTTTTGTATGAATATATAGAAAATCATTCTCTGGTTAAAAGGGCCTTTTCTCAAAAATAAATCATTAAGGTATATCCAAATAGATCATTTTTATTTTGATTCAACTTCCATTTTTATTCAATTTCCTTTCTATTCAACTTCCTTTTTTATTTAATTTCCGAATAAATCGTTAAGGTATAGTGGTTTCTTGAATGAACTTGCATTGTTAATTTTATGCAACTTCCATTTTTATTTTTATTGAACTTCCATTTTTATTCAATTTCTTTTTCTATTCAACTTCCTTTTTTATTTAATTTCCAAATAGATCGTTAAGGTATAGTGGTTTCTTGAATGAACTTCCATTGTTATTTATATGAAACTTCCATTTTTATTTTTATTCAACTACCATTTTTATTCAATTTCCTTTTCTATTCAACTTCTTTTTTTTATTAAATTTCAAAATAGATCGTTAAGGTATAGTGCTTTTTGAATGAACTTCCATCGTTAATTTTATGCAACTTCCATTTTTATTTTTATTCAACTTCCATTTTTATTCAATTTTCTTTTCTGTTAAACTTCCTTTTTTATTTAATTTCCAAATGGGTCGTGAACGTATAGTGGTTTCTTTAATTAACTACCATTTTCAATTTTTGATGAAATTTCAACTTTATTTTTATTTAACTTCCATTTTGATTCAATTTTTTTTTCTATTCAACTTCCTTTTTTATTTAATTTCCAAATAAATCGTTAAGGTATAGTGGTTTCGTAAATGAACTTCCATTATTAATTTTATGCAACTTCCATTTGTATTTTTATTCAACTTCCATTTTTATTCAATTTCGTTTTCTATTCAACTCCCTTTTTTATTTAATTTCTAAATAGATCGTTAAGGTATAGTGGTTTCTTGAATAAACTTGAATTGTTAATTTTATGCAACTTCCATTCTTATTTTTAATCAACTTCCATTTTTATTCAATTTCCTCTTCTATTCAACTTCCTTTTTTATTTAATTTCGAAATAGATCGTTAAGGGATAGTGGTTTCATGAATCAACTTCCATTTTTAATTTTATGCAACTGAAATTTTCATTCAATTTCATTTTCTATTCAACTTCCTTTTTTATTTAATCTCTAAATAGATCATTAAGGTATAATAGTTTTTGAATGGACTTCCATTGTTAATTTTAAGCAACTTTTATTTTTATTTTGATTCAACTTCCATTTTTATTCAATTTCATTTTCTATCCAACTTCCTTTTTTATTTATATTCCAAATAAATCGTTAAGGTATAGTGGTTTCTTGAATAAACTTCCAATGTTAATTTTATACAACTTCCATTTTTATTTTCATTCAACTTCCATTTTGATTCAATTTCTTTTTCTATTCAACTTCCTTTTTTATTTAATTTCCAAATAGATCGTTAAGGTATAGTGGTTTCTTGAATGAACTTCCATTGTTAATTTTATGCAACTTCCATTTTTATTTTTATTGAACTTCTATTTTTATTCAATTTTTTTTTCTATTCAACTTCCTTCTTTATCTAATTTCCAAATAGATTGTTAAGGTGTAGTAGTTCCTTGAATGAACTTCCATTGTTAATTTTATGCAACTTCCATTTTTATTTTTATTGAACTTCTATTTTTATTCAATTTCTGTTTCTATTCAACTTCCTTTTTTATTTAATTTCGAAATAGATCGTTAAGGTATAGTGGTTTCTTGAATGAACTTCCATTGTTAATTTTATGCAACTTTCATTTTTATTCAATTTCCTTTCTATTCAACTTCTTTTTTTATTTAATTTCCACATAGATCGTTAAGGTATACTGGTTTCTTAAATGAAATTCAACTGTTAATTTTATGCAACTTCCATTATTATTTTTAGTCAACTTCCATTTTTATTCAATTTCCTCTTCTATTCAACTTCCTTTTTTATTTCATTTCGAAATAAATCGTTAAGGCATAGTGGTTTCATGAATGAACTTCCATTTTTAATTTTATGCAATTTCCATTTTTATTTTTATTCAACTTCCATTTTTATTCAATTTCGTTTTCTATTCAACTTCCTTTTTTATTTAATTTCCAAATAGATCGTTAAGGTATAGTGGTTTTTTGAATAAACTTCCATTGTTAATTTTATGTAACTTCCATTTTTATTTTTAGTCAACTTCCATTTTTATTCAATTTCCTCTTCTATTCAACTTCATTTTTTATTTAATTTCGAAATAGATCGTTAAGGTATAGTGGTTTCATGAATAAAATTCCATTTTTAATTTTATGCAACTTCCATTTTTATTTTTATTCAACTACCATTTTTCTTCAATTTCCTTTTCTATTCAACTTCCTTTTTTATTTAATTTCCAAATACGTCATTAAGGTATAGTGGTTTCTTGATTTAACTTCCATTTTCAATTTTTGATGAAATTTTATTTTTATTTTTATTTGACTTCCATTTTGATTTTATTTCTTTTTCTATTCAGCATCCTTTTTTATTTAATTTCCAAATAAATCGTTCAAGTATAATGGTTTTTTGAATGAACTTCCACTGTTAATTTTATGTAACTTCCATTTTATTTTTATTGAACTTCCATTTTTATTCAATTTCCTTTTCTATTCAACTTCCTTATTTATTTAATTTCCAAATAGATCGTTAAGGTATAGTGGTTCCTTGAATGAACTTCCATTGTTAATTTTATGCAACTTCTACTTTTATTTTTATTCAATTTGTTGTTCTATTCAACTTTCTTTTTTATTTAATTTCGAAATAGATCGTTAAGGTAAAGTGGTTTTTTGAATGAACTTCCATTTTCAATTTTATGCAACTTCCATTTTTATTTTTATTCAACTTAAAATTTCATTCAATTTTCATTTCTATTCAACTTCCTTTTTTATTTAATTTCCAAATAGATCGTTAAGGTATAGTGGTTTCTTGAATGGACTTCCATTGTTAATTTTATGCAACTTCCATTTTTATTTTGATTCAACTTCCATTTTTATTCAATTTCCTTTTTATTCAACTTCCTTTTTTGTTTAATTTCCGAATAAATCGTTAAGGTATAGCGGTTTCTTGAATGAACTTGCATTGTTAATTTTATGCAACTTCCATTTTTATTTTTATTGAACTTCCATTTTTATTCAATTTCCTTTTCTATTCAACTTCCTTTTTTATTTAATTTCCAAATAGATCGTTATGGTATAGTGGATTCTTGAATGAACTTCCATTGTTATTTATATGCAACTTCCATTTTTATTTTTATTCAACAACCATTTTTATTCAACTTCCTTTTCTATTCAACTTCTTTTTTTTTTAAGTTCCAAATAGGTCGTTAAGGTATAGTGGTTTTTGACTGAACTTCCATCGTTAATTTTATGCAACTTCCATTTTTATTTTTATTCAACTTCCATTTTTATTCAATTTCCTTTTCTATTAAACTTCCTTTTTTATTTAATTTCCAAATGGGTCGTGAAGGTATAGTGGTTTCTTTAATTAACTACCATTTTCAATTTTTCATGAAATTTCATTTTAATTTTTATTTAACTTCCATTTTGATTCAATTTCTTTTTTTTTCAACTTCCTTTTTTATTTAATTTCCAAATAAATCGTTAAGGTATAGTGGTTTCCTAAATGAACTTCCATTATTAATTTTATGCAACTTCCATTTGTATTTTTATTGAACTTCCATTTTTATTCAATTTCCTTTTCTATTCAACTTCCTTTTTTTATTTAATTTCCAAATAGATCGTTAAGGTATAGTGGTTTCTTGAATAAACTTCCATTGTTAATTTTATGCAACTTCCATTTTTATTTTTAGTTACTTCCATTTTTATTCAATTTCCTCTTCTATTCCACTTCCTTTTTTATTTAATTTCGAAATAGATCGTTAAGGTATAGTGGTTTCATGAATGAACATCCATTTTTAATTTTCTGCAACTTCCATTTTTATTTTTATTCAACTTAAATTTTCATTCAATTTCCTTTCCTATTCAACTTCCTTTTTTATTTAATCTCCAAATAGATCGTTAAGGTATAGTGGTTTTTTAATGGACTTCCATTGCTAATTTTCTGCAACATCTCTTTTTATTTTGACTCAACTTCCATTTTTATTCAATTTCCTTTTCTATTCAACTTCCTTTTTTATTTAATTTCCAAATAAATCGATAAGGTATAGTGGTTTCTTTAATAAACTTCCATTGTTAATTTTATGCAACTTCCATTTTTATTTTTATTCAACTTCCATTTTGATTCAATTTCTTTTTCTATTCAACTTCTATTTTTATTTAATTTCCAAATAGATCGTTAAGGTATAGTGGTTTCTTGAATGAACTTCAACTGTTAATTTTATACAACTTCCATTTTTATTTTTATTGAACTTCCATTTTCATTCAATTTCTTTTTCTATTCAACTTCCTTCTTTATCTAATTTCCAAATAGATCGTTAAGATATAGTGGTTCCTTGAATGAACTTCCATTGTTAATTTCATGCAACTTCCATTTTTATTCAATTTCCTTTTCTATTCAACTTCCTTTTTTATTTAATTTCCAAATAGTTCGTTAATATATATGTGGCTTCTTGAATGAACTTCTATTGTAAATTTTTTACAACTTCCATTTTTATTTTTATTGAACTTCCATTTTTATTCAATTTCCTTTCTATTCAACTTCTTTTTTTATTTAATTTCTACGTAGATCGTTAAGTTATAGTGGTTTCTTAAATGAAATTCCACTGTTAATTTTATGTAACTTCCATTTTTATTTTTAGTCAACTTCCATTTTTATTCAATTTTCTCTTCTATTCAACTACCTTTTTTATTTAATTTCGAAATAGATCGTTAAGGTATAGTGGTTTCATGAATGAACTTCCATTTTTAATTTTACGCAATTTCTATTTTTATTTTTATTCAACTTAAATTTTCATTCAATTTCCTTTTCAATTCAACTTCCTTTTTTATTTAATCTCCAAATAGATCGTTAAGGTATAGTGGTTTCTTGAATGGACTTCCATTGCTAATTTTATGCAACTTCAATTTTTATTTTGATTCAACTTCCATTTTTATTTAATTTCCAAATAGGTCGTTAAGGTATAGTGGTTTCTTCAATTAACTTCCATTTTCAATTTTTGACGAAATTTTATTTTTATTTTTATTTAACTTCCATTTTGATTTTATTTCTTTGTCAATTCAGCATCTTTTTTTATTTAACTTCCAAATAAATCGTTCAGGTATAGTGGTTTCTTGAATGAACTTCCATTGTTAATTTTATGCAACTTCCATTTTTATTTTTATTGAACTTCCATTTTTATTCAATTTCCTTTTCTATTCATCTTCCCTTTTTATTTAATTTCCGAATAGATCGTTAAGGTATAGTGGTTCCTTGAATGAACTTCCATTGTTAATTTTATGCAAGTTCAATATTTATTTTTATTCAACTTCCATTTTTATTCAATATCCTTTTCTATTCAACTTCATTTTTTATTTAATTTCGAAATAGATCGTTAAGGTATAGTGGTTTCATGAATGAACTTCCATTGTTAATTTTATGCAACTTCCATTTTTATTTGTATTGAACTTCCATTTTTATTCAATTTCCTTTTCTATTCAACTTCCTTTTTTATTTAATTTCCAAATAGATCTTTAAGGTATAGTGGTTTCTTGAATGAACATCCGTTGTTAATTTTGTGCAGCTTCTATTTTTATTTTTAGTCAACTTCCATTTTTATTCAATTTCCTCTTCTATTCAACTTCCTTTTTTATTTAATTTCGAAATAGATCGTTAAGGTATAGTGGTTTCTTGAATGAACTTCCATTTTTAATTTTATGCAACTTCGATTTTTATTTTTATTCAACTTAAATTTTCCCGCAATTTCCTTTTCTATTCAACTTCCTTTTTTATTTAATTTCCAAATAAATCGTTATGGTATAATGGTTTCGTAAATGAACTTCCATTGTTAATTTTATCCAACTTCCATTTTTATTTTTATTGTACTTCCATTTTTATTCAATTTCCTTTTCTATTCAATTTTCTCTTCTATTCAACTACCTTTTTTATTTAATTTCGAAATAGATCGTTAAGGTATAGTGGTTTCATGAATGAACTTCCATTTTTAATTTTATGCAACTTCCATTTTTATTTTTATTGAACTTCCATTTTTATTCAATTTCCTTTTTCTATTCGTCTTCCCTTTTTATTTAATTTCCAAATAGATCGTTAAGGTATAGTGATTCCTTGAATGAACTTCCATTGTTAATTTTATGCAACTTCAATATTT
The DNA here is from genome assembly GCA_030407325.1 of Camellia japonica. Classification (NCBI taxonomy): domain Eukaryota; kingdom Viridiplantae; phylum Streptophyta; class Magnoliopsida; order Ericales; family Theaceae; genus Camellia; species Camellia japonica. The sequence goes on from JAPPVO010000003.1 coordinate 5,906,766, forward strand.
ATTTTTATTCAACTTCCATTTTTATTCAATTTCCTTTTCTATTCAACTTCATTTTTTATTTAATTTCGAAATAGATCGTTAAGGTATAGTGGTTTCATGAATGAACTTCCATTGTTAATTTTATGCAACTTCCATTTTTATTTGTATTGAACTTCCATTTTTATTCAATTTCCTTTTCTATTCAACTTCCTTTTTTATTTAATTTCCAAATAGATCTTTAAGGTATAGTGGTTTCTTGAATGAACATCCGTTGTTAATTTTGTGCAGCTTCTATTTTTATTTTAGTCAACTTCCATTTTTATTCAATTTCCTCTTCTATTCAACTTCCTTTTTTATTTAATTTCGAAATAGATCGTTAAGGTATAGTGGTTTCTTGAATGAACTTCCATTTTTAATTTTATGCAACTTCGATTTTTATTTTTATTCAACTTAAATTTTCCCGCAATTTCCTTTTCTATTCAACTTCCTTTTTTATTTAATTTCCAAATAAATCGTTATGGTATAATGGTTTCGTAAATGAACTTCCATTGTTAATTTTATCCAACTTCCATTTTTATTTTTATTGTACTTCCATTTTTATTCAATTTCCTTTTCTATTCAACTTCCTTTGTTATTTAATTTCCAAATAGATCGTTAAGGTATAGTGGTTTCTTGAATGAATTTCCATTGTTAATTTTATGTAACTTCCATTTTTATTTTTAGTCCACTTCCATTTTTACTCAATTTCCTCTTCTATTCAACTTCCTTTTTTATTTAATGTCGAAATAGATCGTTAAGGTATAGTGGTTTCTTGAATGAACTTCCATTGTTAATTTTATGCAACTTCCATTTTTATTTTTATTGAACTTCCATTTTTATTCAATTTCCTTTTCTATTCAACTTCCTTTTTTATTTAATTTCCAAAAAGACCGTTAAGGTATTGTGGTTTCTTGAATGAACTTTCATTGTTAATTTTATGCAACTTGCATTTTTATTTTTATTGAACTTCTATTTTTATTCAATTTCCTTTCAATTCAACTTCTTTTTTTATTTAATTTCCACATAGATCGTTACGGTATAATGGTTTCTTAAATGAAATTCCACTGTTAATTTTATGCAATTTCCATTTTCATTTTAAGTCAACTTCCATTTTTATTCAATTTCCTCTTCTATTCAACTTCCTTTTTTTATTTAATTTCGAAATAGATCGTTAAGGTATAGTTGTTTCATGAATGAACTTCCATTTTTAATTTTATGCAATTACCATTTTTATTTTTATTCAACTTAAATTTTCATTCAATTTCATTTTCTATTCAACTTCCTTTTTTATTTAATCTCCAAATAGATCGTTAAGGTTTAGTGATTTCTTGAATGGACTTCCATTGCTAATTTTATGCAACTTCTATTTTTATTTTGATTCAACTTCCATTTTTATTCAATTTCCTTTTTTATTCAACTTCCATTTTTATTTAATTTCCAAATAGGTCGTTAAGGTATAGTGGTTTCTTTAATTAACTTCCAATTTCAATTTTTGACGAAATTTTATTTTTATTTTTAGTTAACTTCCATTTTGATTTTATTTCTTTTTCAATTCAGCATCCTTTTTTATTTAGTTTCCAAATAAATCGTTCAGGTGTAGTGGTTTCTTGAATAAACTTCCATTGTTAATTTATTGCAACTTCCATTTTTATTTTTATTGAACTTCCATTTTTATTTAATTTCCAAATAGATCGTTAAGGTATAGTGGTTCCTTGAATGAACTTCCATTGTTAATTTTATGCAACTTCAATATTTATTTTCATTCAACTTCCATTTTTATTCAATTTCCTTTTCTATTCAACTTCATTTTCTATTTAATTTCGAAATAGATCGTTAAGGTTTACTGGTTTCATGAATGAACTTCCATTTTTATTTTTATTGAACCTCCATTTTTATTCAATTTCCATTTCTATTAAACTTCTTTTTTATTTAATTTCCAAATAGATCATTAAGGTATAGTGGTTTGTTGAATGAACTTCCATTGTTAATTTTATGCAACTTCCATTTTTATTTTTAGTCAACTTCCATTTTTATTCAATTTTCTCTTCTATTCAACTTCCTTTTTTATTTAATTTCGAAATAGATCATTAAGGTATAGTGGTTTCTTGAATGAACTTCCATTTTTAATTTTATGCAACTTCCATTTTTATTTTTATTCAACTTAAATTTTCCTGCAATTTCCGTTTCAATTCAACTTCCTCTTTTATTTAATTTCCAAATAAATCGATAAGGTATAGTGGTTTCGTAAATGAACTTCCATTGTTAATTTTATCCAACTTCCATTTTTATTCAATTTCCTTTTCTATTCAATTTCCTTTTTTATTTAATTTCCAAATAGATTGTTAAGGTATAGTGGTTTCTTGAATGAACTTCCATTGTTAATTTTACGCAACTTCCATTTTTATTTTAAGTCAACTTCAATTTTTATTCAATTTCCTCTTCTATTCAACTTCCTTCTTTATTTAATTTCGAAATAGATCGTTAAGGTATATTGGTTTCATGAATGAACTTCCATTTTTAATTTTATGCAACTTACATTTTTATTTTTATTCAACTTAAATTTTCATTCAATTTCCTTTTCTATTCAACTTCCTTTTTTATTTTATCTCCAAATAGATCGTTAAGGTATAGTGGTTTCTTGAATGGACTTCCATTGTTAATTTTATGCAACTTCTATTTTTATTTTGATTCAACTTTCATTTTTATTCAATTTCCTTTTCTATTCAACTTCCTATTTTTTTTAATTTCCAAATAAATCGTTAAGGTATAGTGGTTTCTTGAATAAACTTCCATTATTAATTTTATGCAACTTCCATTTTTATTTTTATTCAACTTCCATTTTTATTTAATTTCATTTTCTATTCAACTTCCTTTTTTATTTAATTTCGAAATAGAGCGATCCCGGTATTCCCTGTTGTTGTTTAACAGTAATCCGGACTCGGTTCCGTAGATTTGTTGTTGTCTTATCCTTATTTCTATCCCTCACTCTTTGTTTTAGAGTTTTGGATTGTGTTGGGCAAGTTGGGTTTACGTTGGTTGTGTTTTGAAGCTTAGAATTTTGCCCAGATTTTAGCCTCTCCGCTCGAGCGGCGCTTTTGACGCTCGAGCGGGCCGTTGTTGTTCTTGTCCGCTCGAGCGGGGAGTTGGACGCTCGAGCGGGGACCTGGTTCTGCAAAAGTTCTGGGAGCGTGCATCCGCCGCTCGAGCGGGAGTCTGTGAGTGACGCTCGAGCGGGGGTTTCCACGCTCGAGCGGGGCGACTGGTTTAAGGCACCGAGTTTCAGCTTTTTGAATCACTTTTTCCCATCCTCTTCTCTCTCTTACTTTTAGAAAACACCATTGGAGAGCTTCTCTCTCTAAACCCTTCCCTTCTCTTTAGGGATTGATCTAGTAGGAGTTAGTTCCTCACCTTTGGCCTTTACAAAAAGTGCGTTGATCGTCGAGGGCTTCGTTTTGATCCAAGAAATTTAAGATTTGGAGCACTTCCGAGTTTTGCTCTTCTTCTCCTTGGGTTCTACATTTGAGGTAGGGATTCTCCTTGTTTCTTTTCAATACTCCATCTATAGATGGACATGTGGTAGTTTTGTATTGTATGAAAATCATATCCACTTTGGATTGTTTGAAATCATGAGGAAGAACCTAGGGTTGGTTGTTTGAAAATGGTTATTTTATCATTGATGGTTGTTTTGGGCTAATTGGAACGTTAATTAGCATGTTGTTGTTGAAAGGAGAGGAAACCCTAATTTTTATTTGATTTAATAAATTAGTAGAGGGGTTTTGACCTTTGGGCAAATACTTATGTATTTTGGGTCTTGAATGAGGTCATTGTTGTTTGTTGTAGATGATTGAGCCTTTTTGATCAATATTGGGAAAGAGGGAGGAAAACCCTAATTTAATGATTATGACTTAATTTGCATAATTAATTTGGAATGGCTTTGGAAAGAATGTAGTAGATTAAAATGAGTTGTGGCTTTATTGTCCATGGAATTGATTTTGTGAAAACAAAAAGGAATGGAATTAGTTTTGTGGAAACAGAAGGAAGTGGAAATTCGTTTTGTGGAATGGAAAAGGTATTTTTCTGAAATAAGTATGAACATTGAAATGTTGTATCTTGAGTGTCGAACACATACTTGTGTGGGTTGTATCTTTAACTACCATATTAATACTGTTGTTGGGTTTTGTGATCTCATGATAATTGAGCCTGTTAATAGATGTACAATATGCATGCATCTAGAGGTTTTGTCCTTGGTCATCGGTGGAGGATGACGTGCTTGTATGAATTGTCGTGTATACATTACACCATTGTTGATTGAATATCGTAAGTGATTAAATGCTGAGATACATTATATATGTATACTTGTTAGGGAGAAGAGAGGGGTAGTACTCCAGTGTGTGTGAGAAGATAGGGGATGGACTCCACATACTTATGTGTTCATATGCCTTAACACATTGCTTGTATCCTGATAGTTTATGTGTATGTTTTACACATGTTGGTTATGCCTTGTTGTATTGTGGTTGTTGGTGTTATACCCTGCGCTGATAATCAGAGGTACCGTTACCTTCCAGCTAGCTCCTGGAGAACTGAATGCGCTGAGAATCTAAGGTACCACACCCTTCCAGCTAGCGCCTGGTAAATTGGTATGTTGTTGTGAGGCTTACTACGCACATAGCTAGTAGAGCAAAGTTTTGTTGTTATTGTTTCAGTGTATCTAGAAACATTGTGGATTGTGTTGGTTATAGTTTTGAAGGGCCGAGTTGCCTCATTGGTTTATCTTATGCATGTAGTTGAGTTGTTATCTCCCTTTTATAAAGGTATGCATGTATAGTTATGATAGAATTGGGATTGAACCGAAATGCCCTTTTATCTTTTGGAAGTGTGAAGAAAAATCAAATCTTTTAGAAATATGTTTTGAAAAGGCACGTCTGTTGTATGCTTGGAAAATGGAAGAGAGTAATGGGCTTAATGAATTTATGTCCTAAGTAATTGTTAAGTTATGAAAGAATAGGAATGGGGGTTAATGAAAGGAAAAGGAAGATCAATCGCTTATAGCGTTGAATGTAATGGCTGTTTTCGAGAAAAGTTCTTACATATATATATTTTGTATAAACTGTCACATTACTATTCTAGTATGAGAATGAGCATTCATGATCATAGCTATCTGTAAGTTGTTATTGTTGAGGATCATGTTGAGATCCCTACTGGACTATATGTTCATCCCACGTTGTTGAATCTTTTTCAGGTATTTAGCAGGATGTGCTACAAGATTTGGGATCTTCTTATTTGTTGGCCACGGGGCCTCTTTGTTGTAGGCGGAATGCCATATATGTAAAAGGGTTGTACCCTTCATTTGCTTATTTAATGTTGTAAGCCTAAGGGCAATTTATATGGAATGCTCATGTTGTATTTAATTTTCATTCGAATGAGAGAGTAGTTGTTCATCACTTTTAATTGAACAATTGAGTTTATTTCCGCATGTTATCTCTGAAATTGAATTAAGTTAAGGAACTTGGTAATGACTTCGAGTAATAAAAAGTGGGGCGTGACAACTTGGTATCAGAGCTACCGGGTTTGAATACCTTGAGCTCGTGGGAAGTGGTTTTTACCACAGTGGGTTTACTACGTATAGTGAGGACGTTGCATATAGGTATCATGAAAGTTAGGACTTATGTGTTGCATTTATGTGAGCATGGGATTCAGTCTCCTGGATAGTATTCATAACCGGTGAACTTGCTTTGAGGTCCTTTTGGAAACGCGCCTGATCAACGTGGTTTCTGATAGGAATTCCTTGAGAGTTCCGGGATGAGTGGCTATCTTTGTGGACTTGATTCGATTATGTGTTTACATGTTTAGATGTTTATATATGCAATAGAGATGTAAATTTTGAGACTAAGTGAGTCTTGTGACTTAGTAGTAGTGGTGTGTGCCTCGGAGAAGGCTATTGTGTTGTGCACTAAGCGTGGTATTTGCTTTTATGCTTTATAGGATGTCTACACGAGGAAGTAGAGGACGGTTGAATAGTAGGAGTGTCGGTGGGGGCACAGCAGTTTCTTTAGCACCCGCCGTTGCAGCATCGGCTGTCGGCGAGGATGTCGCACGTGAGATTGTGAGAGCGGTGCAAGACGCCCTAGCTCGTACTGAGGGCGACAGCGGGCATGCTCTCAAGCTTACTAAGGAGTTTTTCCGCTCCGGCCCACCTGAGTTTGTGGGGGAAGCTAAACCGTTGGAGGCAGAGAGTTGGTTAGAGCAGATTACCAAGACTCTTGATATGCTCAGAGTCGAAGATGAAGAGTTGAGGGTTTCTTTGGCGACTTTTCAATTGAAGGGTGATGTGAGTTATTGGTGGAAGTATGCTAAGAGTACGGTAGGTGGCACGTGGGTTGCTTTTACCAAGGCCTTTTGGGCCAAGTATTTCCCTCCTTCTGCTCGGGAAAGGTTGAGGGATCAGTTTTTGGAGTTGCGTCAGGAGGATACTCCTGTGGCGCAGTTTGAGATGCGGTTTAATAGTTTGTCGAGGTTCGCTCCAGAGTTGGTGGCAACAGAGGAGCGTCGTTGTTATGAGTTTGAAAGACGGTTGTGTTTTGATGTTCGGGAAAAGGTAGCTGGATCCTTTTGGAAGGATTATTATAATTTAGTCGAGGCAGCGGCCCATGTGGAGGCCATGGTTGCGAGTGAAGATGGGGTTAAGGAGAAGACCATATTGGTAAGTTCTACGGTTCCTAAGCGCTCTAGGCTCAGTAAAGGGTGGAGGCGGAAACATGCTCAGTCAGGGACTGGGTCCTTTTCTTCACCAAGGGTTTCGGACACTTCGGTTGGGAGGTCCGGGGAGGTACAGATTTCAGATCAGTCTCAAAGTAGGGGGTCTGGTGGTTGTTTTGTTTGTGGTCAGCTGGGCCATGGTAGACGTTTTTGTCCCTTGCGTGTAAATTCTTCGGGTGTTTCAAAACCTAGTCAGACTCAGTCGTACCCGTCCAGTCGAGGACGCTATCGGTACCAGAAACGGGCAGGCCAGGCTTCGGGAGCCTCGCGAGGGGCGACTTATTAGTTAGCCCTATAGTGTTACCCTGGAGAGGGATTTTTTTGTAATGTTGGCCGGTGGTGTATCATGTTTATTGATTTTGTTGTTGACCGGTGTACTGTTGGATGCTGAGGCACCATGTTTATGTATCGCATATGTATGCATAGTATTGTTTGTTTAATCCTCATGTATTGGGGAGTATGTGTGGAATTTTGAACCCTCTATTTTATGTATTGAGAAGTTGTTAATGGGATCAATGATCCTAGTGTTGTTGCTTACTTGGTACTGTATATTGAGATAGCCTGGTGACGGCCTGTGGGCCTTGTTCACTTTTTGAGATTATTTGTTGAGAACGGGAATCCGTGGGTGGATGTGATTGATGTGATGGTTTCGAGAGTTGAGTGGTGTTGGCAAGGTTATCTCGGGTTAGCGGGAATGGTACCTAAATGTTGGTTCGTGTTTTGGGCTTTACTAGTTAATGAGTCTGTGGTGACCCCATCGGTTGTATAGGGGTAGTGTTCGTATGGTGATTGGTTATCAATTGTGGGTTATGGTTTGTGAGTGGATGCATGTAGCATTCTTTAGAGAAGAACAGTTTGTGTTCTAGAGTAACGAGGATAGCGTTGGTCAAAATTGTCCTTCGTGGTTGGGTTGGTGTGATTGAGGTTGACAATGTCGGTCTTTGGTCGAGGAGATGAGCGGGCTTGCTATGTAGCCATGGGGAGGGAAATGGTGATTCCCTTAGACGCAGTGTCGATGCGGTTCAATTTTAGGAGATCCGGTGAGATTCCAAAATTTGGGGGTTTGTGTAGAGAACTCCGTGTTTGGGGTTGGTGGTTTAAGTGGCACATCAGTGTGTGGATTACTGAGTGTGGAGTTTATTGAGTTGATTAGTCAGCTTGTTGGTACCGGGTTTTGGGTGGACTTTGGTCACCTTGAGGTTAGTCCCGTTTGTTGTAGACTTTGTGTGTTGATTAGGGAAAACTGAAACTAATCATCCGGGTTGTGTCATTGAATATGACGGTTATAATAATACAGCAAGTATGTGTATTGAATGATCATTGTGAATGATTGGATTTTTTTAATACATTATGTATGTATATTGTTTGGGAGGAGATAGGGGATGGACTCCGATGATACAGCACCAAAATGTGTATCTATTGAAAGATTGATATAGCTCATATGCTTATCTATTGTGAAGTGAAAAAAATGTTTTATATGAGTACTATCTCATTTAATTGTTTGGCCAGGTTCTGAGCCAGGTGTATGTTATTAAAGTGGTTAAGTAAAAGTAGGTGGGATGAAATTGCAAAACCATGAATTCCTTATGCCTTATATGTTGATATTACTGTTGTTATTTCTATTAACTGTCATTATAGAAATGTTATGTTCTGTGTTGGTTGTGGCATCACTGTGTGCGTGATGGTTGTTGATAGTGTTATTTTGGAAGGAAATGGAAAACAAAACTTTTTCCTAGTGTTTGGGCCACCTAAGGGTGTTGTTGAGAAATTGATTTAATTCAAGGGTTTTGAGGAATTTCAAATGAATCTTTTGGAAAATAAACTGGATGATTATGTGTTTTGGATAACACCGTGTTTGTGAAAAATGTTTACAAAACTTCTGAGTTTCGCATGGAAAATGCAAGGTTTATTTTGGAATGTCAATACTGAAAATTTAACTATCTTTGAGAAACGTCACATGAACAAGAAAATGTTTTCTTATTCCTTTCTCAGAAGATTTGCTTTGATTACCCTTTTGTTGGAAATTATGGTTGTTGAGTAGTGACTTAGCTTGAAACGCTAGTCGGTTGTTGGTGAATTGTTTCGGGAAGGTTTGGTTTTGTTGAGACGGTCACATCTAGAGTGTCGTCGTTTGGAACATGTTCCCTTGGTTAGTCTCTTCCTTGCTAAGAGTGGATTGGAGGTTTGTAGTGAGAGTAGTTTTTCTCCTAGTACTCGGGTGTTGGTGTTGCGTGATCAGCTGGCCTTGTGTTTTGGCGTATCCCTAATTTCGGGGACGAAATTCTTTAAGGGGGGGAGGTTATAGCGATCCCGGTATTCCCTGTTGTTGTTTAACAGTAATCCGGACTCGGTTCCGTAGATTTGTTGTTGTCTTATCCTCATTTCTATCCCTCACTCTTTGTTTTAGAGTTTTGGATTGTGTTGGGCAAGTTGGGTTTACGTTGGTTGTGTTTTGAAGCTTAGAATTTTGCCCAGATTTTAGCCTCTCCGCTCGAGCGGCGCTTTTGACGCTCGAGCGGGCCTTTGTTGTTCTTGTCCGCTCGAGCGGGGACCAGGTTCTGCAAAAGTTCTGGGAGCGTGCATCCGCCGCTCGAGCGGGAGTTTGGCCGCTCGAGCGGGAGTCTGTGAGTGACGCTCGAGCGGGGCGACTGGTTTAAGGCACCGAGTTTCAGCTTTTTGAATCACTTTTTCCCATCCTCTTCTCTCTCTTACTTTTAGAAAACACCATTGGAGAGCTTCTCTCTCTAAACCCTTCCCTTCTCTTTAGGGATTGATCTAGTAGGAGTTAGTTCCTCACCTTTGGCCTTTACAAAAAGTGCGTTGATCGTCGAGGGTTCGTTTTGATCCAAGAAATTTAAGATTTGGAGCACTTCGAGTTTTGCTCTTCTTCTCCTTGGGTTCTACATTTGAGGTAGGGATTCTCCTTGTTTCTTTTCAATACTCCATCTATAGATAGACATGTGGTAGTTTTGTATTGTATGAAAATCATATCCACTTTGGATTGTTTGAAATCATGAGGAAGAACCTAGGGTTGGTTGTTTGAAAATGGTTATTTTATCATTGATGGTTGTTTTGGGCTAATTGGAACGTTAATTAGCATGTTGTTGTTGAAAGGAGAGGAAACCCTAATTTTTATTTGATTTAATAAATTAGTAGAGGGGTTTTGACCTTTGGGCAAATACTTATGTATTTTGGGTCTTGAATGAGGTCATTGTTGTTTGTTGTAGATGATTGAGCCTTTTTTTATCAATATTGGGAAAGAGGGAGGAAAACCCTAATTTAATGATTATGACTTAATTTGCATAATTAATTTGGAATGGCTTTGGAAAGAATGTAGTAGATTAAAATGAGTTGGCTTTATTGTCCATGGAATTGATTTTGTGAAAACAAAAAGGAATGGAATTAGTTTTGTGGAAACAGAAGGAAGTGGAAATTCGTTTTGTGGAATGGAAAAGGTATTTTTCTGAAATAAGTATGAACATTGAAATGTTGTATCTTGAGTGTCGAACACATACTTGTGTGGGTTGTATCTTTAACTACCATATTAATACTGTTGTTGGGTTTTGTGATCTCATGATAATTGAGCCTGTTAATAGATGTACAATATGCATGCATCTAGAGGTTTTGTCCTTGGTCATCGGTGGAGGATGACGTGGTTGTATGAATTGTCGTGTATACATTACACCATTGTTGATTGAATATCGTAAGTGATTAAATGCTGAGATACATTATATATGTATACTTGTTAGGGAGAAGAGAGGGGTTGTACTCCAGTGTGTGTGAGAAGATAGGGGATGGACTCCACATACTTATGTGTTCATATGCCTTAACACATTGCTTGTATCCTGATAGTTTATGTGTATGTTTTACACATGTTGGTTATGCCTTGTTGTATTGTGGTTGTTGGTGTTATACCCTGCGCTGATAATCAGAGGTACCGTTACCTTCCAGCTAGCGCCTGGAGAACTGAATGCGCTGAGAATCTAAGGTACCACACCCTTCCAGCTAGCGCCTGGTAAATTGGTATGTTGTTGTGAGGCTTACTACGCACATAGCTAGTAGAGCAAAGTTTTGTTGTTATTGTTTCAGTGTATCTGGAAACATTGTGGATTGTGTTGGTTATAGTTTTGGAGGGCCGAGTTGCCTCATTGGTTTATCTTATGCATGTAGTTGAGTTGTTATCTCCCTTTTATAAAGGTATGCATGTATAGTTATGATAGAATTGGGATTGAACCGAAATGCCCTTTTATCTTTTGGAAGTGTGAAGAAAAATCAAATCTTTTAGAAATATGTTTTGAAAAGGCACGTCTGTTGTATGCTTGGAAAATGGAAAGAGTAATGGGCTTAATGAATTTATGTCCTAAGTAATTGTTAAGTTATGAAAGAATAGGAATGGGGGTTAATGAAAGGAAAAGGAAGATCAATCGCTTATAGCGTTGAATGTAATGGCTGTTTTCGAGAAAAGTTCTTACATATATATTTTGTATAAACTGTCACATTACTATTCTAGTATGAGAATGAGCATTCATGATCATAGCTATCTGTAAGTTGTTATTGTTGAGGATCATGTTGAGATCCCTACTGGACTATATGTTCATCCCACGTTGTTGAATCTTTTTCAGGTATTTAGCAGGATGTGCTACAAGATTTGGGATCTTCTTATTTGTTGGCCACGGGGCCTCTTTGTTGTAGGCGGAATGCCATATATGTAAAAGGGTTGTACCCTTCATTTGCTTATTTAATGTTGTAAGCCTGAGGGCAATTTATATGGAATGCTCATGTTGTATTTAATTTTCATTCGAATGAGAGAGTAGTTGTTCATCACTTCTAATTGAACAATTGAGTTTATTTCCGCGTGTTATCTCTGAAATTGAATTAAGTTAAGGAACTTGGTAATGACTTCGAGTAATAAAAAGTGGGGCGTGACAGTTAAGGTATAGTGGTTTCATGAATTAACTTCCATACTTAATTTTATGCAACTTCCATTTTTATTTTTATTCAACTTCCATTTTCATTTAATTTCCTTTTCTATTTAACTTCCTTTATTATTTAATTTGTAAATAGACCGTTAAGGTATAGTGGTTTTTTGAATGAACTTCCATTTTTAATTTTATTCAACTTCTATTTTTATTTTTATCCAACTTCAAATTTTCATTCAATTTGTTTTTCTATTCAATTGTTAATTTTATACGACTTCCATTTTTATTTTTATTCAACTTCCATTTTTATTCAATTTCTTTTGTATTGAACTTCCTTTTTTATTTAATTTCCATATAAATCCTTAAGTTATAGTGGTTTTTTGAATGAACTTCCGTTGTTAATTTTACGCAACTTCCATTTTTATTTTTATTGAACTTCCATTTTTATTCAATTTCCTTTTCTATTCAACTTCCTTTTCTATTAAATTTCCAAATAGATCGTTAACGTATAGTGGTTTCTTGAATGAACTTCCATCGCTAATTTTATGCAACTTCCATTTTTTTTTTATTCAACATCCATTTTTATTCAATTTCCTTTTGTATTCAACTTCTTTTTTTATTTAATTTCCAAATAGATCGTTAAGGTATAGTGGTTTCTTGAAAGAACTTCCATTTTTAATTTTATGCAACTTCTATTTTTATTTTTATTCAACTTAAATTTTCATTCAACTTCCTTTTTAATTTAATTTCCAAATAGATCGTTAAGGTATAGTGGTTTCTTGAAAGGACTTCCATTGTTAATTTTATGCAACTTCCATTTTTATTTTGATTCAACTTACATTTTTATTCGATTTCCTTTTCTATTCAACTTCATTTTTTATTTAATTTCCAAATAAATCGTTAAGGTATAGTGGTTTCTTGAATGAACTTCTATTGTTAATTTTATGCAACTTTTTTTTTTATTTTTATTGAACTTCCATTTTTATTCAATTTCCTTTTCTATTCAACTTCCTTTTTTATTTAATGTCCAAATAGGTCGTTAAGGTATAGTGGTTTCTTGAATGAACTTCCATTGTTAATTTTATGCAACTTCCATTTTTATTTTTATTCAACTTCCATTTTTATTTAATTTTTTTTTATTCAACTTTCTTTTTTATTTAATTTCTAAATAGATCGTTAAGGTGTAGTGGTTTCTTGAATGAACTTCCGTTGTTAAGTTTATGCAATTTCCATTTTTATTTTTATTCAACTTCCATTTGTATTCAATTTCCTTTTTTATTTAACTTCCAAATAGATAGTCAAGGTCTCGTGGTTTCTTGAATGAACTTCGATTTTTAATTTTAATCAACTTCCATTTTTATTTTTATTCAACTTCAAATTTTCATTCAATTTGTTTTTCTATTCAACTTCCTTTTTTATTTTATTTCAAATAGATCGTTAAGGTATAGTGGTTTCGTGAATGAACTTCCATTGTTAATTTTATGCAACTTCCATTTTTATTTTTATTCGACTTCCATTTTTATTTAATTTCATTTTCTATTCAACTTCCTTTTTTATTTAATTTCGAAATAGATCGTTAAGGTATAGTGGTTTCTTGAATGAACTTCCATTGTTAATTTTATGCGACTTCCATTTTTATTTTTATTCAACTTCCATTTTTATTTAATTTCCTTTCTATTTAACTTCCTTTTTTATTTAATTTCTAAATAGATCGTTAAGGTGTAGTGGTTTCTTGAATGAACTTCCATTTTTAATTTTATTCAACTTCTATTTTTATTTTTATTCAACTTCAAATTTTCATTCTATTTGTTTTTCTATTCAATTGTTAATTTTATACAACTTCCATTTTTATTGTTATTCAACTTCCATTTTTATTCAATTTCTTTTGTATTCAACTTCCTTTTTTATTTAATTTCCAAATAAATCGTTAAGGTATAGTGGTTTTTGAATGAACTTCCGTTGTTAATTTTATGCAATATCCATTTTTATTTTTATTGAACTTTTATTTTTAGTCAATTTCCTTCTCTATTCAACTTCCTTTTATCTTAAATTTCCAAATAGATCGATAAGGTATAGTGGTTTCTTGAATGAACTTCCATTGTTAATTTTATGCAACTTCCATTTTTATTTTTATTCAACTTCCATTTTTATTCAATTTCCTTTTGTATTTAACTTCTTTTTTTATTTAATTTCCAAATAGATCGTTAAGGTATAGTGGTTTCTTGAAAGACTTTTCATTTTTAATTTTATGCAACTTCCATTTTTATTTTTATTCAACTTCCATTTTTATTCAATTTCTTTTGTATTGAACTTCCTTTTTTATTTAATTTCCCAATAGATCGTTAAGGTATAGTGGTTTCTTGAATGAACTTCTATTGTTAATTTTATGCAACTTTCATTTTTATTTTTATTGAACTTCCATTTTTATTCAATTTCCTGTTCTATTCAACTTCCCTTTTTATTTAATTTCCAAATAGGTCGTTAAGGTATAGTAGTTTCTTGAATGAACTTCCATTGTTAATTTTATGCAACTTCCATTTTTAATTTTATTGAACTTCTATTTTCATTCAATTTCTTTTTTTATTCAACTTCCTTTTTTATTTAATTTCTAAATAGATCGTTAAGGTATAGTGGTTTCTTGAATGAACTTCCATTGTTAAGTTTATGCAACTTCCATTTTTATTTTTATTCAACTTCCTTTTTTATTTAATTTCGAAATAGATCGTCAAGGTCTCGTGGTTTCTTGAATGAACTTCCATTTTTAATTTTATTTAACTTCCTTTTTTATTTTTATTCAACTTTCTTTTTTATTTTATTTCCAAATAGATCGTTAAGGTATAGTGGTTTCTTAAATGAACTTCCATTGTTAATTTTATTCTACTTCCATTTTTATTTAATTTCATTTTCTATTCAACTTCATTTTTTATTTAATTTCTAAATAGATCGTTAAGGTATAGTGGTTTCTTGAATGAACTTCCATTGTTAAGTTTATGCAACTTCCAATTTTATTTTTATTCAACTTCCATTTTTATTCAATTTCCTTTTGTATTCAACTTCCTTTTTTTTTTAATTTCCAAATAGATAGTCAAGGTCTCGTGGTTTCTTGAATGAACTTCCATTTTTATTTTTATTCAACTTCCATTTTTGTTTTTATTCAACTTGAAATTTTCATTCAATTTGTCTTTCTATTCAACTTCCTTTTTTATTTTATTTCCAAATAGATCGTTAAAGTATAGTGGTTTTTTGAAAGAACTTCCATTTTTAATTTTATGCAACTTCCATTTTTATTTTTATTCAACTTAAATTTTCATTTAATTTCCTTTTCTATTCAACTTCCTTTTTTATTTAATTTCCAAACACATCGTTAAGGTATAGTGGTTTCTCGAATGGACTTCCATTGTTAATTTTATGCAACTTCCATTTTTATTTTGATTCAACTTACATTTTTATTCGATTTCCTTTTCTATTCAACTTCCTTTTTTATTTAATTTCGAAATAAATCGTTAAGGTGTAACCACGCCCGCGGGGGACCTCGCTACAGCTCGGACTCCCTTTTGTGTTGCGGTTCTAAATCTGAACCCAAGAGTCCAACTCTGGCAAATCGTTTTGAAGAAAAACAGATTTTTTGAAAAGTAGTGCCAAACATGGACTGCTTTGCCAGATTACAGAGTCGCCACCTAAATATTTTTTATGGGGGAATTTAGGAAACCCTGACTCAGTGCCGAAGGCGACGTGTCCGTCATAACCAAAGTGTCTTGGCTCGGGAGCTTGGGTACGATTGGGGAAGGTCAGCTATGAGCACCCCCTTTCGCCGGGTCCGAAGACCGGCCTCTACTAACCGTGATATCCGATTTTGAAAACATTACATGCTCTTATTCCAATTATTAACCTAGAATTACTATGTGATGCGCACAACACAAAAGTATAGACTAGATTGCCTAATTTGGGAATAAACATTGCATATCCGTTTTGTCTCGAAAAACGTGTTGGTTTTGCTACTCGCAAGTAGGCTAAAATACGGATTTCAATGAGTTATTCCAACTCAAGCAATCCAACCTCCACCCACAGGAATTCAAACAGTTTAACTCACATAAACACTTAGCCGCATGGTAAGCATACTGTCATGGCAACATTCACACGCATGTGGTATGCTAAAGCGTAAATACTTACATCGTACTCCGTGCCAAAACAAGAAACTAGTTAGCAAGCATGCGTGTCCTAGTTCATGTTAAGTGGCTAATGCAACACAGACATAGATGCAATCTAGAGTAGGCTCGGCTAACCCTAAACATGGCGTATGAAATGCGCGAGTAGCACGTATTCAATTTGGAAATTGAAAGTACGATGCAGTTTGTATGATGTACCGAGCCCGGTGTATGTAAACAAATGCATGAATGCACGCATGCATTGCATAAGGCATGCTAATTTAGATGTGCCCTAATCTACCATCATAAGCAGGTAAATAAAAGGGTAGAAAGAAATGGG
This sequence comes from Camellia japonica, assembly GCA_030407325.1. Classification (NCBI taxonomy): domain Eukaryota; kingdom Viridiplantae; phylum Streptophyta; class Magnoliopsida; order Ericales; family Theaceae; genus Camellia; species Camellia japonica. The sequence goes on from JAPPVO010000003.1 coordinate 5,922,944, forward strand.
GGTTGGAAGACATACACCCACTCACACACACTTATTACAATTATGCCCTCCCTCGGAGGGACCGAATAATACAGTCCAAAAGGATAAATGAATAAATTATTACAAAATTCTAATTATTAAAATTAAATCAAATAAATAAAAGAAATGGGGCCTCAGCCCTGCCTCGGGATGCGCGAATGATGCATGCTCGTTCCGACTTGCCCGGAAAGCCCACACCGTGGCACTGCTGCTTCTGTTTCCACTGCCCTGCCTCTCCAAAAATTCCCTAAGTCCCAGGAAACCTTCCTTGTGTTCTGCTGAGTGCCACCGGCTGAAGGAAACTACCACCGGCTACTTGTGGTGGCCACCGGCTGCAAAATAGTCTATCGGCCAGCAATACAGTGCCGGTCGGCACTCTTTCCTGCCGGTCGGCACAAAATTCCCGCAGAAGACAGTTTGACAGCAACAGCAGGCAACAGTGCATGGTATTGGATTTTTGAGCATATTTATGCATGGCCAATGCTTCCTATCATGAATGGGACTCAAGGAAACATGGCTCTTGGTTCTAGGGCTATCAATTGTGCACCTTGGTGCATGATAGCCTAAGATACCAAGGTTGCATTTCAATGTAAAAATGCATGCAACACAACAATGATAACTAAGTCCCTATCATGTTAATATCAAGGGCCCTAATGACATGGGAATTGAGGTGTGTTTTGTCACTTAAGGTACAAACACCCCTCACCTCCCACACTTGGTTTGACACCCCAAACCAAGTAATGAAATGCAATTCAAGCAAGCATGTATCAACAATGTATTATGGAACTAGGATGCTAACACATTAAGTACCACATAACCAACACATTAGTCATGCAAAATACTAGAGTGTACAAGATGCTAGTGTGATGCAAACATGAGCCAAGTATACAATGGAATCAATATGCTACAACACCTAGTGGACCAAGCATGCAACTAGCATGTGATGAGCATGTAATGATGGTCTAACCACAATGAGGCAGCCCTCAAAATGTATTAATCATGCAAGCATATACAATGCCAATTCCTAGACATAAAAGGGGACACCCTTGAAGCATGAAAATGGTCACATATGTAAACATACACACATGATTTATGGACTGAAATAGGGTCACAAATGATGCCAAATCATGAGGATGATCAATGTTGAACATGCTAGGAACCAAAATGCATGAGGCTTACAAGCCTAGAATACAAAACAACCATGTCAAGCACACTATACATGGCAAAATCAGTGGCTCACAGCCCTAATACATGGTAATATGATGCTAATATCCTCATGGAACCAAGCTAAATCATGCAAAGGACATGGCCTAGATGCATGGCATGCTTTTGGGCATAAGAGAGCATTTCAAAGTAAGTATGAGAAGCATGTCAAGGGCCACAAATCCAACCTTAGATAGAGATCAAACATGACCTAAAACACTCAAAAAAATTCTGAAATGAAGCCAAATGCAAGCAAGCACACATGCTACCTCATGAGCCAAAAAATGGAGGCCAAAGAGGGACAAAGGGGAGAGGGGTATCCCTCTCCTATTTGAGACTTGAAAGCACCTCCCTCACCACTGAAAACCCACTGGTTTTCAGTGGTGAGAAGACCAAAACCCTGAAGTTAAACAATGCTCAAAGTAAAGGCACAAAAGGAACCAAAACAAAGCCCAAAAGAGTGAGGCTTCACTCAAATACAAAAGTGACCTTAATGAATGTTCTTGAGCAAGTAAAAACAAGGTTTTTTTATGTTAAACACAAATCCAAAAACACAAAGCAAGAGGGGTAGAAAGTTGTTGCAAAAATGGGGAATCTAAAGTGATGTTCTTACCCTTGAAGATCCTTTGAAGAACAAAAGGTCCAGCCCTCTTTTAGTGATCAAAACCAGTCCAAGATCACACAAAACAACCTTCCAAGCCTCCTAATCTCGGATTAAGGTGTAGTAGTGTGTGTAATGGTGCAAAAGTAAGGTAAAACCACACTTTTTGGGCCTAAAACACACACACAAGGATGATAGATATAGAAGTATAGATATATATGGATGTATATCAGAGATATATGTATAAGCTCTGGTTCTTAGGTCTAAAATGGCTAACCCTTGTAAAGGGAGATGAATGGAGGCATATATAGGCAAGAATGCTTAGTGGCTAAGCAAGAGAGGGGGGGTTCAAGGGATTCAAGGAGTTTAAGTGAGTCAAGGCTTCTTGGAGAAGCTAAGACAGCTGGCCAAGCTTCTCCAAGAAGCTTGGCCAAGGGGTCAAGCTTCTAGAAGCTTTAAGGGGTTCAAGGGTGCAAAGGGTGCAAACCCGGGTATGGGGAGTGGTTATAGTGCATTCCAGCTGTCACAGCTGGCATGCACCATCCCTGGGGGTGCAAAGGGGTCACACCGACCAGCCAAAACAGTCACCGGCATAAAAGAGTGCCGGTCGGCAGTATACAATGCCGACCGGCCAAAGGTTTTGAGAAATAAGTGCCGGTGGCCACTAGGAGGGGCCGGTGGAGGTGTGGGGCAGCCGGTGGGCTTTAGGGATGGCTAACAAGCCTTCCCCTACCCTCAAATGCAAAAACACACAAGTACTTGGTGCACAACCAAGCACAAAACAAGCCGGTTGAGAGATCCTGAGGCACGGCGCGCAGCCGGGGCCTCTGGGAACTCAAAACAAACACAAACATGGATAATCACCGGGTGTTCAAGCGGTGACGTCCAAGTCTTGAGGACGGTCAAAAATAGGGTGTCTACATAAGGTATAGTGGTTTCTTGAATAAACTTCTATTGTTAATTTTATGCAACTTTCATTTTTATTTTTATTGAACTTCCATTTTTATTCAATTTCCTTTTCTATTCAACTTCCTTTTTTATTTAATTTCCAAATAGGTCGTTAAGGTATAGTGGTTTCTCGAATGAACTTCCATTACTAATTTTATGCAACTTCCATTGTTATTTTTATTCAACTTCCATTTTCATTCAATTTCTTTTTTTATTCAACTTCCATTTTTATTCAATTTCTTTTTTTATTTAACTTCCTTTTTTATTTAATTTCTAAATAGATCGTTAAGGTATAGTGGTTTCTTGAATGAACTTCCGTTGTTAAGTTTATGCAACATCCATTTTTATTTTTATTGAACTTTCATTTTTTTTCAATTTCCTTTTCTATTCAACTTCCTTTTATCTTAAATTTCCAAATAGATCGTTAAGGTATAGTGGTTTCTTAAATGAACTTCCATTGTTAATTTTATGCAACTTCCATTTTTATTCAATTTCCTTTTGTATTCAACTTCTTTTTTTATTTAATTTCCAAATAGATCGTTAAGGTATAGCGGTTTCTTGAAAGACCTTCCATTTTTAATTTTATGCAACTTCCATTTTTATTTTTATTCAACTTAAATTTTCATTCAATTTTCTTTTCTATTCAACTTCTTTTTTTTATTTAATTTCCAAATAGATCGTTAAGGTATAGTGGTTTCTTGAATGAACTTCTATTGTTAATTTTATGCAACTTTCATTTTTATTTTTATTGAACTTCCATTTTTATTCAATTTCCTGTTCTATTCAACTACCTTTTTTATTTAATTTCCAAATAGGTCGTTAAGGTATAGTGGTTTCTTGAATGAACTTCCATTGTTAATTTTATGCAACTTCCATTTTTAATTTTATTCAACTTCCATTTTCATTCAATTTCTTTTTTTATTCAACTTCCTTTTTTATTTAATTTCTAAATAGACCGTTAAGGTATAGTGGTTTCCTGAATGAACTTCCAATGTTAAGTTTATGCAACTTCCATTTTGATTTTTCTTCAACTTCTTTTTTTATTTAATTTCGAAATAGATCGTCAAGGTCTCGTGGTTTCTTGAATGAATTTCCATTTTTAATTTTATTTAACTTCCATTTTTATTTTTATTCAACTTTCTTTTTTATTTTATTTCCAAATAGATCGCTAAGGTATAGTAGTTTCTTGAATGAACTTCCATTGTTAATTTTATTCAACTTCCATTTTCATTTAATTTCATTTTCTATTCAACTTCCTTTTTTATTTAATTTCTAAATAGATCGTTAAGGTATAGTGGTTTCTTGAATGAACTTCCATTGTTAAGTTTATGCAACTTCCAATTTTATTTTTATTCAACTTCCATTTTTATTCAATTTCCTTTTCTATTCAACTTCCTTTTTTATTTAATTTCCAAATAGATAGTCAAGGTCTCATGGTTTCTTGAATGAACTTCCATTGTTAATTTTATGCAACTTCCATTTTTATTTTGATTCAAGTTACATTTTTATTCGATTTCCTTTTCTATTCAACTTCCTTTTTTATTTAATTTCCAAATAAATCGTTAAGGTATAGTGGTTTCTTGAATAAACTTCTATTGTTAATATTATGCAACTTTCATTTTTATTTTTTTTGAACTTCCATTTTTATTCAATTTCCTTTTCTATTCAACTTCCTTTTTTATTTAATTTCCAAATAGGTCGTTAAGGTATAGTGGTTTCTCGAATAAACTTCCACTATTAATTTTATGCAACTTCCATTGTTATTTTTATTCAACTTCCATTTTCATTCAATTTCTTTTTTTATTCAACTTCCATTTTTATTCAATTTCTTTTTTTATTTAACTTTCTTTTTTATTTAATTTCTAAATAGATCGTTAAGGTATAGTGTTTTCTTGAATGAACTTCCGTTGTTAAGTTTATGCAACTTCCATTTTTATTTTTATTCAATTTCCTTTTTTATTTAATTTCCAAATAGATCGTCAAGGTCTCGTGGTTTCTTGAATGAACTTCCATTTTAAATTTTATTCAACTTCCATTTTTATTTTTATTCAACTTGAAATTTTCATTCAATTTGTTTTTCTATTCAACTTCCTTTTTTTATTTTATTTCCAAATAGATCGTTAAGGTATAGTGGTTTCTTGAATGAACTTCCATTGTTAATTTTATGCAACTTCCATTTTTATTTTTATTCAACTTCCGTTCTTATTTAATTTCATTTTCTATTCAACTTGCTTTTTTATTTAATTTCGAAATAGATCATTAAGGTATAGTGGTTTCTTGAATGAACTTCCATTGTTAATTTTATGCAACCTCCATTTTTATTTTTATTCAACTTCCATTTTTATTTAATTTCCTTTTCTATTTAACTTCCTTTTTTATTTAATTTCGAAATAGATCGTTAAGGTATAGTGGTTTCTTGAATGAACTTCAATTTTTAATTTTATTCAACTTCTATTTTTATTTTTATTCAACTTCAAATTTTCATCCAACTTGTTTTTCTATTCAATTGTTAATTTTATACGACTTCCATTTTTATTTTTTTTCAACCTCCATTTTTATTCAATTTCTTTTCTATTCAACTTCCTTTTTTATTTTATTTCCAAATAAATTGTTAAGGTACAGTAGTTTTTTGAATGAACTTCCGTTGTTAATTTTATGCAACTTCCATTTTTATTTTTATTGAACTTCCATTTTTATTCAATTTCCTTTTTTATTCAACTTCCTTTTTTATTAAATTTCCAAATAGATCGTTAAGATATAGAGGTTTCTTGAATGAACTTCCATTGTTAATTTTATGCAACTTCTATTTTTATTTTTATTCAACTTCCATTTTTATTCAATTTCCTTTTGTATTCAACTTCTTTTTTTTATTTAATTTCCAAATAGATCGTTAAGGTATAGTGGTTTCTTGAAAGAACTTCCATTTTTTATTTTATGCAACTTCCATTTTTATTTTTATTCAACTTAAATTTTCATTTAATTTCCTTTTCTATTCAACTTCCTTTTTTATTTAATTTCCAAACACATCGTTAAGGTATAGTGATTTCTCGAATGGACTTCCATTGTTAATTTTATGCAACTTCCATTTTTATTTTGATTCAACTTACATTTTTATTCGATTTCCTTTTCTATTCAACTTCCTTTTTTATTTAATTTCCAAATAAATCGTTAAGGTATAGTGGTTTCTTGAATAAACTTCTATTGTTAATTTTATGCAACTTTCATTTTTATTTTTATTGAACTTCCATTTTTTTTCAATTTCCTTTTCTATTCAACTTCCTTTTTTATTTAATTTCCAAATAGGTCGTTAAGGTATAGTGGTTTCTCGAATGAACTTCCATTATTAATTTTATGCAACTTCCATTGTTATTTTTATTCAACTTCCATTTTCATTCAATTTCTTTTTTTATTCAACTTCCATTTTTATTCAATTTCTTTTTTTATTTAACTTCCTTTTTTATTTAATTTCTAAATAGATCGTTAAGGTATAGTGGTTTCTTGAATGAACTTCCGTTGTTAAGTTTATGCAACTTCATTTTTTATTTAATTTCCAAATTCATCATCAAGGTCTCGTGGTTTCTTGAATGAACTTCCATTTTTAGTTTTATTCAACTTCCATTTTTATTTTTATTCAACTTCAAATTTTCATTCAATTTGTTTTTCTATTCAACTTCCTTTTTTATTTTATTTCCAGATAGATCGTTAAGGTATAGTGGTTTCTTGAATGAGCTTCCATTGTTAATTTTATGCAACTTCCATTTTTATTTTTATTCAACTTCCATTTTTATTTAATTTCATTTTCTATTCAACTTCCTTTTTTATTTAATTTCGAAATAGATCGTTAAGGTATAGTGGTTTCTTGAATGAATTTCCATTGTTAATTGTATGCAACTTCCATTTTTATTTTTATTCAACTTCCATTTTTATTTAATTTCCTTTTCTATTTAACTTCCTTTTTTGTTTAATTTCGAATTAGATCGTTAAGGTGTAGTGGTTTCTTGAATGAACTTCCATTTTTAATTTTATTCAACTTCTATTTTTATTTTTATTCAACTTCAAATTTTAATTCAATTTGTTTTTCTATTCAATTGTTAATTTTATACGAGTTCCATTTTTATTTTTATTCAACTTCCATTTTTATTCAATTTCTTTTGTATTCAACTTCCTTTTTTATATAATTTCCAAATAAATCGTTAAGGTATAGTGGTTTTTTGAATGAACTTCCGTTGTTAATTTTATGCAACTTCCATTTTTATTTTTATTGAACTTCCATTTTTATTCAATTTCCTTTTCTATTCAATTTCATTTTTTTATTAAATTTCCAAATAGGTCGTTAAGGTATAGTGGTTTCTTGAATGAACTTCCATTTTTATTTTTATTCAACTTCCATTTTTATTCAATTTCCTTTTGTATTCAACTTCTTTTTTTATTTAATTTCCAAATAGATCGTTAAGGTGTAGTGGTTTCTTGAAAGAACTTCCATTTTTATTTTTATTCAACTTCTTTTTTTATTTAATTTCCAACTAGATCGTTAAGGTATAATGGTTTCTTGAATGGACTTCCATTGTTAATTTTATGCAACTTCCATTTTTATTTTGATTCAACTTACATTTTTATTCGATTTCCTTTTCTATTCAACTTCCTTATTTTTTTAATTTCCAAATAAATCGTTAAGGTATAGTGGTTTCTTGAATGAAATTCTATTGTTAATTTCATGCAACTTTCATTTTTGTTTTTATTGAACTTCCATTTTTATTCAAGTGAACTCTCCCTGACTGCCTCTCCCCGAGCCTGCACTCAGTACTGGAAAGGTCGATCTAGAAACCCCACCCTCAGACTGCTGAGGGTTATAACCCCTCTGTCTCCTGCCATCACTCTGGCCATCTTGGCCCCTCTTGGAGCCTCTATGCTTCTCCTCTTCTTCCTCCTGCATCATAAGTTCCATATGAGCTGCAGCATCCACCAAATGCCTATACTCTCAGATGTAAGACCCACCAACCCTCAACTTGAGGCCACGCCTCAACTTCCGCTCAAACTCATAGCAACGGCGCTCCTCTGTTGCCACAAGTTCAGGTGCAAACCTGGACAAGCTAGTAAATGTAGCCTTAAACTCGGCCATAGACAAACCCTCATGTTTAAGCCGGCTAAACTGATCTCTCAGCTTCTCCCTAGCAACTGCAGATAAGAATCTCTCCTGGAAAGCATTTACAAACACCTCCCATGTACCACCCACATGGACCTTCTCGTATTTCCACCATTGACCCGCATCTCCCTTCAGTTGGAAGGATGCCAAGGTCACTTTCAGTGCTCCGTCCTCAATGCCAAGCATTTCGAACGTCTTACTCATTTGTTCCAACCACTCGTCTGCCTTAAGTGGCTCCTTTGGATCTCCAATGAACTCGTCCGGGTTGGACTGGAAAAACTCCCTCTTCAAGAAAGAAGGCCCTGCCTCAACTGCCTGATTTCCAGCTCTGAGAATACCCAAAGCTCCTGTTATCTCTCGGGCCAAGGCACTCATAGCTTGCTGACCCGCTGGCTCGGCCACATTGGCCTGGCCAACTCCCTCCTGCACCGCCGGAATCTCATCCGGTAAGGGTACTTCCTGCCTCGCAGGCCTACCACGCCTAGCACCTCTTCCTCGTCCTGACATCCTAATAAAGGTAACACAGAACGTTAGGACATTCATAAATGTGCCGAAACTAAACACCCACGTCCTAATGCATGGACAACAGTAATTCACTCCACGTAAGCACATAAACACATAAGCACTTATGGATTTCATTTCCGGATAATGATAGTCCCGAGGCGTTGCTAGAGTTCCGGTTAGAAACAGCATTGATCAAGTGCTTTTCCAACAAGACTCCCAGAAACCCAAGGATCCAACCAACATCCTAGAAATTAAATCCCATACCCATATAGTCACATAAGCATGTTATCAATTTAACACATAGCATATGATACTACACCTAAGTCTTTATCAAGCGAGACAAACCCATTGTGATACTAATCACTTCCCATGTACCCAAAGTATTCGAACCCGGTACGCTTTGATACCAAGTTGTCACGCCCTCAAAATAATAACATTAAACCCACAATATAGACATGCATTGATATATAAAAGATCCACATCCTTCTATTCATCAGAGTTTCATTACAAAAAGTATTACATGTTAACAACAAAAGCACATGCCCTAAGGGCTTACAGCTTTCCAAGTTAACACTTGGTTACAAAAAGAGAGTGCTAACTCATTTACACATTAAGCCCTTGGCTTGAATTTACATGTAATACATCAGAAAGAAAGACAACAAAAGTCTGCCCGCCTCTAGCCTCCCAAGCTATGTCCTTGGAGGTGGCATGCTACCTGTACCTGAAAATGATATTCCCATATAGGGTGAGCCACAGCCCAGTAGAAACACACTAAACCAGCTATGAATAATGACTAAAAGATTAGCAGTTGATAGATGGCCAACACTAATATATCCACATATATCATCCCGCAGTTTCGTGTTTTATAAGTCCATGTTGTATTTCATTTCCCATTTCCTTTCAATTCTCAATTCATAATCATGGCTCAGAACCTGGCCAAACAACTTATATGAGACGATAACTCATATTAAACTTTTCCCTTTTCATATTAGACAAGCATACTAGCTATATCAACGCATCAACAGATATGCATAAGAGCACTATCACACTCCCAAAGACAAGCATATGAGCTGTGTCAACACATCACTAGATAAGCATATGAGCTCTATCTATGGAGTCCATCCCCTATCTCCTCCCAACAACATCCGGTTTAGAGGTCCATCCCCTATCATCCCCTAAACCGTGGAGTACATCCCCTATCTCCTCCAACACAACACAATGCATATAAACAATTATTATACACATCATCAATCAATACATAAAGTTAATGTATTCTTTTAACCATCATACCCAATGACACATTTCGGTGATTAGTTTTAGTTTGCCTAATCATCATGCATTGTCTACAACAATCAAGACTATCCTCCACCGATAGCCCAAAGCAGTTATTTCTAAACGGAAAATAAATGCACAAATGGATGTTAAATCAACATTTCAATTCGGTGAGTGATAAGTAATTCAACTACACCCTTTCATCCCATACACTTCCAATATCAACGTTTCCACTTCAACTCCTCATTCCTCACAATTAATTTTACCAATTAATTAATCAATGTAATTAGGGCATTTTCCATAATTAACATTACAACCCTTAAGGTTCCATTTTCATCAATGTTTTAACATAAATTCCATTTCTCTATACCAAACATGCCTCTAGGTTCACTATAAATAAAACCCCAACTTTTGTAAAATTACACAAAGGCCCAAAGTTTTCTCAAAATTACCTAACAACTTTCAACAAATCAAAATGCTAAAATTTGAAGACAAAATCCATAAAGAGGAGTAGGATATCCCTACCTCGAAGTTTGAGCTCAAAAGGAGATGAAGACCCAACGACCAACGTGCTCCAAATCCAAAGATTTTTAGATTAAATCGAAGCCCTCAACACCCTCTATCTTTTTAACAAAGGACTTAGGGTAGGAAATCACCCTAGGTAGATCAAATCTTAGAGAGAGTATAAGTTTAGAGAGAGAGAGTCTCGGATTTTAGGGTTTGGAAATGAAAAGTGGATGAAAAAGTGATTTTGAAATCGCTGCTGCCCGCTGATAAAAACAGGCTCGCTCAAGCGAAGACTTGGTCGCTTGAGCGACCAGACACAGAAAACCCTCGCTCGAGCCAAGAAAGTCTCGCTCGAGCCGAAAAGCTAAGTGCACGCTCGAGCGACGGAATGCTTGCTCGAGCGAAGAAAAACCAGACCGCTCGAGCGAAGGAAAATCTCGCTCGAGCCAAAAATTACAGTGTTCAGGTCCCGTCCCAAACGCAATCGTTCGCTCGAGCGAAGAAACCCTGGCTCGAGCGAAGGATCTAGAACACAGAGTTCGCTCGAACGAAAGAAAGCTCGCTCGAGCCAAAAACTACTACTTTCAGGTCCAGATGAGACGCAGACGCATGCTCGAGCGAAGAAGACCTGGCTCGAGCCACCAGATACAAAACTCAGCTCTCGCTCGATCGACCAAACCCTGGATCGAGCGAAGGACCAAAGACAGACTCTCGCTCGAGCGAAGAACTTCTCGCTCGAGCGAAGACCCAAAATTTTATGCAACTTCCATTTTTATTCAATTGTTAATTTTACGCAACTTCCATTTTTATTTTTATTCAACTTCCATTTTCATTCAATTTATTTTTCTATTCAGCTTCCTTTTTTATTTAATTTCCAAATAGATCATTAAGGCATAGTGATTTCTTGAATGAACTTCCATTGTTAATTTTATGCAACTTCCATTTTTATTTTTATTCAACTTCCATTTTTATTCAATTTCCTTTTGTATTCAACTTGTTTTTTTATTTAATTTCCAAATAGATCGTTAAGGTATAGTGGTTTTCTTGAAAGAACTTCCCTTTTTAATTTTATGCAACTTCCATTTTTGTTTTTATTCAACTTAAATTTTCATTCAATTTCCTTTTCCATTCAATTTCCTTTTTTATTTAATTTCGAAATAGATCGTTAAGGTAGAGTGGTTTCTTGAATGAACTTCCATTGTTAATTTTATGCAACTTCTATTTTTATTTTTATTCATCTTCCATTTTTATTTAATTTCCTTTTCTATTTAACTTCCTTTTTTATTTAATTTCCAAATACATCGTTAAGGTATAGTGGTTTCTTGAATGAACTTCCATTTTTAATTTTATTCAACTTCTATTTTTATTTTTATTCAACTTCAAATTTTCATTCAATTTGTTTTTCTATTCAATTGTTAATTTTATATGACTTCCATTTTTATTTTTATTCAACTTCCAATTTTATTCAATTTCTTTTGTATTCAACTTCCTTTTTTATTTAATTTCCAAATAAATCGTTAAAGTATAGTGGTTTTTTGAATGAACTTCTATTGTTAATTTTATGCAACTTTCATTTTTATTTTTATTGAACTTCCATTTTTATTCAATTTCCTTTTCTATTCAATTTCATTTTTTATTAAATTTCCAAATGGATCGTGAAGGTATAGTGGTTTCTTTAATTAACTACCATTTTCAATTTTTGATGAAATTTCATTTTTATTTTTCTTTAACCTCCATTTTGATTCAATATCTTTTTCTATTCAACTTCGTTTTTTTATTTAATTTCCAAATAAATCGTTAAGGTGTAGTGGTTTCGTAAATGAATTTCCATTACTAATTTTATGCAACTTCCATTTGTATTTTTATTGAACTTCCCTTTTTATTCAATTTCCTTGTCACGCCCCACTTTTTATTACTCGAGGTCATTACCAAGTTCATTAGCTTAATTCAATTTCAGAGATAATATGCGGAAATAAACTCATACATTCAACCCATAGCAATGGATATCAGTACTCTCATTCGTATACAAGTAAATGTTTCATGGACATACTAATAAATTGCCCTTAGGCTTACAACTTTTAAATAAACAACTGAAGGGTGTAACCCTTTTACACATATGGCGTTCCGCCAACAAGAAAGAGGCCCCGTGGCCAACAAATAAGTAGATCCAAATCTTGCAGCTCAACCTGCTAAACACCTGAAAAAGATTCAACAACGTGGGATGAACATATAGTCCAGTAGGGATCTCAACTTGATCCTTAACAATAACAACAGTACAGATAGCTATGATCATGCACACTCATTCTTATACTAGAATAGTAATGTGACAGTTTAGACAAAATATATATATATAAATATATATAAACTTTTCTCAAAAACAACTATTTCATTCAACGCTATAAGCGATTCATCTTTCCTTTTTTCCTTTCATTAACCCCGTTCCCAATCTTTTATACATAAGCAACTACTTAGGAAATAAATTCACTAAGACCACTACTATTCTCCAATTTCCACACATACAACAGATGTGCCTTTCTAGAACATATTTCTAAAATGTTTGATTCTCTTTACACTTCTAAAAGACAAAGGGGTAGCAACTAATACATGATTAACACAAGATAATCCAATTACAATTTCATGACACGAATGTCTACATTGCCTATGACACATAGTCTATGGCACAATTCACCTTCCAATTATGGCTCAGAACCTGGCCAAATAACTCAACAAGGGTTCCATCTCTCATTAACAATATTTCCAAATTCAACAGGGATAACAAATCAAGTTAAACATATATGATAACATAACGAATACACATGTTGGTATCGTAACAATCACAATCAAACTCACTTCCATACTTCCCAACTGATACACATTTTGGCGATATATCATATCAAATAAACAAACACTTCGGTGGACAAGCATATGAGCTGTATCACACTTCTATAGATAAGCATATGAGCTGTATCTCTGCAATAGGCGCGCATATAAGCAGCAACCCTGGGTCCATCCCCTATCTTCCCATAATCATTAACCGGTTTAGAGGTACATCCCCTATCTTCCCCTAAACCGTGGAGTACATCCCCTATCTCCTCCCATACACAAGTAATGCATATAAACACAACGTCATATACACAATCAATCAATAGTGTAATGTATACACAACAGTTCAACGCAACCGTGTCATCCTCCACCGATGACCAAGGACAAAACCTCTAGATGCAGGTATATTGTACATCTATAAACATACTCAATTGTCATGAGATTATCAACTTATCACTAATACTAACATAGTAGTATAAGATACAACAATCCAACATTCATACCCATTCCAAAGTACTTTTCCCATTCCACAAAACCAATCCCACTTCCTTTTATTTTCAAAACCAACTTCATCCCTTTTGTTTCCACAAAATCAAATCCAAAGGCAATAGAGCCAAAACTCATTTTTATCAACCACATTCTTTTCAAAGTCATTCCAATTTAATTATATAAATTAAATCATAACCATTAAATTAGGGTTTTCCTCCCTCTTTCTCAATATTGAACAAAAGGCCTCAATCATCTAAAATAACCAACAATGGCTTCCATTAATCCAGAATACCCAAGTATTTACCCAAAGATCAAACCCCTCTATTAAATTATTAAATCAATAAATATTAGGGTTTCCTCTCCTTTCAACAACAACTAGCTAATTAACACCCAATTAGCCCCAAAACACATCTAATAATCATGGATCTAAAACCAACAACCAACCCAAAGTTCAACCTCATGAATTTATACAAAAATCCAACATGATATAGTTTTCATGCAATACAAAAATTACCACATGTCTATCTATAGATGAAGTATTGAAAAAAAGCAAGGAGAATCCCTACCTCAAGAACCAAGCAAGAAACCAAACCTAGAGAAGAATCCTACGCAATCTCGAATTCCAATCGGTTGAAAATGTTCATCTCCTCTTGTTCTTCATCCTTGATACAAGAATCATGGTGGGTTGTTGATCAAAGTAAAGGAATTCAAGGGTTTGGAGCTAGGGTTTCGGACTTAGGAGAAGGGGAAAGGAGAGGGGAAAAGAAAATATCAATAAATGATCAAAAATCACGATTTTAAAGCTGCTGTCCCGAAAACCTCGCTCGAGCGTCCATATGCTCGCTCGAGCGGACCTGTTCCAGCACAGATTCCAAAACTTCAAATAGGTGTAACTCTCCCATCCGGACTCCGTTTTAGGTCATTCTTGTGTCCAAATTGAAGCCCCGGAAATAAGCTTTCCAATGGTTCTAACCTCACATCCAAATTCAAAGTGTGAAAAAAGAAAAGGGAAAAAGAGTGGAAGCTATTCGTAAAATAACTATCCGAATTAAATTCTTTGGTTCAATCATACTTTACCAACATATTACCACCTCAACTAGAATCCCAAATTAAAATAAAGACGCTCCAAATACACTAATAGGATGTCAAAAATGAGTCCACATGCCTCAGAAATACAACTCATCCTGGAGACCCACTCGAGCGGAAGGAGAAATTCTGGGTCATCACATTCCTTTTCTATTCAACTTCCTTTTTTATTTAATTTCCAAATAGATCGTTAAGGTATAGTGGTTTTTGAATGAACTTCCGTTGCTAATTTTATGCAACTTCCATTTTTATTTCTATTCAAATTAAATTTTCATTCAATTTCCTTTTCTATTCAACTTCCTTTTTTATTTAATCTCCAAATATATCGTTAAGGTATAGTGGTTTCTTGAATGGACTTCCGTTGCTAATTTTATGCAACTTCTATTTTTATTTTGATTCAAACTCCATTTTTATTCAATTTCCTTTTCTATTCAACTTCCTTTTTTTAATTAATTTCCAAATAAATCGTTAAGGTATAGTGGTTTCTTGAATGAGCTTCCACTGTTAATTTTATGCAACTTTCATTTTTATTTTTATTCAACTTCCATTTTCATTCAATTTTTTTTCTATTCAACTTCCTTTTTTATTTAATTTCCAAATAGATCGTTAAGGTATAGTGGTTTTTTCAATGAACTTCCATTTTTAATTTTATGCAACTTCCATTTTTATTTTTATTGAACTTCCATTTTTATTCAATTTCCCTTTCTATTCAATTTCTTTTTTTTATCTAATTTCAAATAGATCGTTAAGGTATAGTAGTTCCTCGAATGAATTTCATTGTTAATTTTATGTAACTTCCATTTTTATTTTTATTGTGCTTCCATTTTTATTCAATTTCCTTTTCTATTGAACTTGATTTTGTATTTAATTTCCAAATAGATCGTTAAGGTATAGTGGTTTCTTGAATGAACTTGCATTGTTAATTTTATGCAACTTCCATTTTTATTTTTATTGAACTTCCATTTTTATTCAATTTCTTTTTCTATTCAACTTCTTTTTTATTTAATTTCCAAATAGGTTGTTAAGGTATAGTGGTTTCTATAATGAAGTTCCATTGTTAATTTTATGCAACTTCCATTTTTATTTTTATTCAACTTCCATTTTCATTCAATTTCTTTTTTTATTCAACTTCCTTTTTTGTTTAATTTCTAAATAGATCGTTAAGGTATAGTGGTTTCTTGAATGAACTTCCATTGTTAAGTTTATGCAACTTCCATTTTTATTTTTATTCAACTTCCATTTTTATTCAATTTCCTTTTCTATTCAACTTCCTTTTTTATTTAATTTCCAAATAGATTGTCAAGGTCTCGTGGTTTCTTGAATGAACTTCCATTTTTAATTTTATTCAACTTCCATTTTTATTTTTATTCAACTTCAAATTTTCATTCAATTTGTTTTTCTATTCAACTTCCTTTTTTATTTTATTTCCAAATAGATCATTAAGGTATAGTGGTTTCTTGAATGGACTTCCATTGTTAACTTTATGCAACTTCCATTTTTATTTTTATTCAACTTCCATTTTTATTCAATTTCCTTTTCTATTCAACTTTCTTTTTTTTTTTTAATTTCCAAATAAATTGTTAAGGTAAAGTGGTTTCTTCAATGAATTTCCATTGTTCATTTTTATGCAACTTTCATTTTTATTTTTATTCAACTTCCATTTTTATTCCATTTCCTTATCTATTCAACTTCTTTTTTTATTTAATTTCCAAATAGATCGTTAAGGTATAGTAGTTTGTTGATTGAACTTTCATTGTTAATTTTATGCAACTTCCATTTTTATTTTTATTCAACTTCTATTTTTCTTCAATTTCCTTTTCTATTCAACTTCCTTGTTTATTTAATTTCCAAATAGGTCATTCAGGTATAGTGGTTTCTTGAATTAACTTGCATTTTCAATTTTTGATGAAATTTTATTTTTATATTTATTTAACTTCCATTTTGATTTCATTTCTTTTTCTATTCAGCAACCTTTTTTATTTAATTTCCAAATAAATCGTTCAGCTATAGTGGTTTGTTGAATGAACCTCCATTGTTAATTTTAAGTAACCTCCATTTTTATTTTTATTGAACTTCCATTTTTATTCAATTTCCTTTTCTATTCAACTACCTTTTTTATTTAATTTCCAAATAGATCGTTAAGGTATTGTGGTTCCTTGAATGAACTTCCATTGTTAATTTTAGGCAACTTCTATTTTTGTTTTTATTCAATTTCCATTCTTATTCAATTTCTTTTTCTATTCAACATCTTTTTTTATTTAATTTCGAAATAGATCGTTACGGTATAGTGGTTTCTTGAATGAACTTCCATTTTCAATTTTATGCAACTTCCATTTTTATTTTTATTAAACTTAAAATTTCATTCAATTTCCTTTTCTATTCAACTTCCTTTTTTATTTAATTTCCAAATTGATCGTTAAGGTATAGTGGTTTCTTGAATGCACTTCTATTGTTAATTTTATTCAACTTCCATTTTTATTTTTATTCAACTTCAAATTTTCATTCAATTTGTTTTTCTATTCAACTTCCTTTTTTATTTTATTTCCAAATAGATCGTTAAGGAATAGTGGTTTCTTGAATGGACTTCCATTGTTAACTTTATGCAACTTCCACTTTTATTTTTATTCAACTTCCATTTTTATTCAATTTCCTTTTCTATTCAACTTATTTTTTTTTTTAATTTCCAAATAAATTGTTAAGGTAAAGTGGTTTCTTCAATGAATTTCCGTTGTTCATTTTTATGCGACTTTCATTTTTATTTTTATTTAACTTCCATTTTTATTCCATTTCCTTATCTATTCAACTTCTTTTTTTATTTAATTTCCAAATAGATCGTTAAGGTATAGTAGTTTTTTGATTGAACTTTCATTGTTAATTTTATGCAACTTCCATTTTTATTTTTATTCAACTTCCATTTTTCTTCAATTTCCTTTTCTATTCAACTTCCTTGTTTATTTAATTTCCAAATAGGTCATTAAGGTATAGTGGTTTCTTGAATTAACTTGCATTTTCAATTTTTGATGAAATTTTATTTTTATTTAACTTCCATTTTTATTTTTATTTATTTAACTTCCATTTTGATTTCATTTCTTTTTCTATTCAGCAACCTTTTTTATTTAATTTCCAAATAAATCGTTCAGCTATAGTGGTTTGTTGAATGAACCTCCATTGTTAATTTTAAGTAACCTCCATTTTTATTTTTATTGAACTTCCATTTTTATTCAATTTCCTTTTCTATTCAACTTCTTTTTTTATTTAATTTCCAAATAGATCGTTAAGGTATAGTGGTTCTTGAATGAACTTCC
The DNA here is from genome assembly GCA_030407325.1 of Camellia japonica. Classification (NCBI taxonomy): domain Eukaryota; kingdom Viridiplantae; phylum Streptophyta; class Magnoliopsida; order Ericales; family Theaceae; genus Camellia; species Camellia japonica. Next base: position 5,940,843 of record JAPPVO010000003.1, read on the forward strand.
ATTGTTAATTTTAGGCGACTTCTATTTTTGTTTTTATTCAACTTCCATTCTTATTCAATTTCTTTTTCTATTCAACTTCCTTTTTTATTTAATTTCGAAATAGATCGTTAAGGTATAGTGGTTCCTTGAATGAACTTCCATTTTCAATTTTATGCAACTTCCATTTTTATTTTTATTAAACTTAAAATTTCATTCAATTTCCTTTTCTATTCAACTTCCTTTTTTATTTAATTTCCAAATTGATCGTTAAGGTATAGTGGTTTCTTGATTGCACTTCTATTGTTAATTTTATTCAACTTCCATTTTTATTTTTATTCAACTTCAAATTTTCATTCAATTTGTTTTTCTATTCAACTTCCTTTTTTATTTTATTTCCAAATAGATCGTTAAGGAATAGTGGTTTCTTGAATGGACTTCCATTGTTAACTTTATGCAACTTCCACTTTTATTTTTATTCAATTTCCATTTTTATTCAATTTCCTTTTCTATTCAACTTATTTTTTTTTTAATTTCCAAATAAATTGTTAAGGTAAAGTGGTTTCTTCAATGAATTTCCATTGTTCATTTTTATGCGACTTTCATTTTTATTTTTATTTAACTTCCATTTTTATTCCATTTCCTTATCTATTCAACTTCTTTTTTTATTTAATTTCCAAATAGATCGTTAAGGTATAGTAGTTTTTTGATTGAACTTTCATTGTTAATTTTATGCAACTTCCATTTTTATTTTTATTCAACTTCCATTTTTCTTCAATTTCCTTTTCTATTCAACTTCCTTGTTTATTTAATTTCCAAATAGGTCATTAAGGTATAGTGGTTTCTTGAATTAACTTGCATTTTCAATTTTTGATGAAATTTTATTTTTATTTATTTAACTTCCATTTTGATTTCATTTCTTTTTCTATTCAGCAACATTTTTTATTTAATTTCCAAATAAATCGTTCAGCTATAGTGGTTTGTTGAATGAACCTCCATTGTTAATTTTAAGTAACCTCCATTTTTATTTTTATTGAACTTCCATTTTTATTCAATTTCCTTTTTCTATTCAACTGCCTTTTTTATTTAATTTCCAAATAGATCGTTAAGGTATAGTGGTTCCTTGAATGAACTTCCATTGTTAATTTTAGGCGACTTCTATTTTTGTTTTTATTCAACTTCCATTCTTATTCAATTTGTTTTTCTATTCAACTTCCTTTTTTTTTATTTCCAAATAGATCATTAAGGAATAGTGGTTTCTTGAATGGACTTCCATTGTTAACTTTATTCAACTTCCACTTTTATTTTTATTCAACTTCCATTTTTATTCAATTTCCTTTTCTATTCAACTTATTTTTTTTTAATTTCCAAATAAATTGTTAAGGTAAGTGGTTTCTTCAATGAATTTCCATTGTTCATTTTTATGCGACTTTCATTTTTATTTTTATTTAACTTCCATTTTTATTCCATTTCTTATCTATTCAACTTCTTTTTTTATTTAATTTCCAAATAGATCGTTAAGGTATAGTAGTTTTTTGATTGAACTTTAATTGTTAATTTTATGCAACTTCCATTTTTATTTTTATTCAACTTCCATTTTTCTTCAATTTCCTTTTCTATTCAACTTCCTTGTTTATTTAATTTCCTAATAGTTCATTAAGGTATAGTGGTTTCTTGAATTAACTTGCATTTTCAATTTTTGATGAAATTTTATTTTTATTTTATTTCACTTCCATTTTGATTTCATTTCTTTTTCTATTCAGCAACCTTTTTTATTTAATTTCCAAATAAATCGTTCAGCTATAGTGGTTTGTTGAATGAACCTCCATTGTTAATTTTAAGTAACCTCCATTTTTATTTTTATTGAACTTCCATTTTTATTCAATTTCCTTTTTCTATTCAACTGCCTTTTTTATTTAATTTCCAAATAGATCGTTAAGGTATAGTGGTTCCTTGAATGAACTTCCATTGTTAATTTTAGGCGACTTCTATTTTTGTTTTTATTCAACTTCCATTCTTATTCAATTTCTTTTTCTATTCAACTTCCTTTTTTATTTAATTTCGAAATAGATCGTTAAGGTATAGTGGTTCCTTGAATGAACTTCCATTTTCAATTTTATGCAACTTCCATTTTTATTTTTATTAACTTAAAATTTCATTCAATTTCCTTTTCTATTCAACTTCCTTTTTTATTTAATTTCCAAATTGATCGTTAAGGTATAGTGGTTTCTTGATTGCACTTCTATTGTTAATTTTATTCAACTTCCATTTTTATTTTTATTCAACTTCAAATTTTCATTCAATTTGTTTTTCTATTCAACTTCCTTTTTTTATTTTATTTCCAAATATATCATTAAGGAATAGTGGTTTCTTGAATGGACTTCCATTGTTAATTTTATGCAACTTCCACTTTTATTTTTATTCAATTCCATTTTTATTCAATTTCCTTTTCTATTCAACTTATTTTTTTTTAATTTCCAAATAAATTGTTAAGGTAAAGTGGTTTCTTCAATGAATTTCCATTGTTCATTTTTATGCGACTTTCATTTTTATTTTTATTTAACTTCCATTTTTATTCAATTTCCTTTTGTATTCAACTTTCTGTTTTTTTTAATTTCCAAATATATCGTTAAGGTATTGTAGTTTCTTGAATGAATTTCCATTGTTAATTTTATGCAACTTCCATTTTTATTTTTATTCAACTTCCATTTTTCTTCAATTTCCTTTTCTATTCAACTTCCTTTTTTATTTAATTTAAAAATAGGTCATTAAGGTATAGTCGTTTCATGAATTAACTTCCATTTTCAATTTTTGATGAAATTTTATTTTTATTCTTCTTTAACTTCCATTTTGATTTCATTTCTTTTTCTATTCAGCATCCTTTTTTATTTAATTTCCAAATAAATCGTTCAGGTATAGTGGTTTTTTGAATGAACCTCCATTGTTAATTTTAAGTAACCTCCATTTTTATTTTTATTGAACTTCCATTTTTATTCAATTTCCTTTTTCTATTCAACTGCCTTTTTTATTTAATTTCCAAATAGATCGTTAAGGTATAGTGGTTCTTGAATGAACTTCCATTGTTAATTTTAGGCGACTTCTATTTTTGTTTTTATTCAACTTCCATTCTTATTCAATTTGTTTTTCTATTCAACTTCCTTTTTTATTTTATTTCCAAATAGATCATTAAGGAATAGTGGTTTCTTGAATGGACTTCCATTGTTAACTTTATTCAACTTCCACTTTTATTTTTATTCAACTTCCATTTTTATTCAATTTCCTTTTCTATTCAACTTATTTTTTTTTTAATTTCCAAATAAATTGTTAAGGTAAAGTGGTTTCTTCAATGAATTTCCATTGTTCATTTTTATGCGACTTTCATTTTTATTTTTATTTAACTTCCATTTTTATTCCATTTCCTTATCTATTCAACTTCTTTTTTTATTTAATTTCCAAATAGATCGTTAAGGTATAGTAGTTTTTTGATTGAACTTTAATTGTTAATTTTATGCAACTTCCATTTTTATTTTTATTCAACTTCCATTTTTCTTCAATTTCCTTTTCTATTCAACTTCCTTGTTTATTTAATTTCCAAATAGGTCATTAAGGTATAGTGGTTTCTTGAATTAACTTGCATTTTCAATTTTTGATGAAATTTTATTTTTATATTTATTTCACTTCCATTTTGATTTCATTTCTTTTTCTATTCAGCAACCTTTTTTATTTAATTTCCAAATAAATCGTTCAGCTATAGTGGTTTGTTGAATGAACCTCCATTGTTAATTTTAAGTAACCTCCATTTTTATTTTTATTGAACTTCCATTTTTATTCAATTTCCTTTTTCTATTCAACTGCCTTTTTTATTTAATTTCCAAATAGATCGTTAAGGTATAGTGGTTCCTTGAATGAACTTCCATTGTTAATTTTAGGCGACTTATTTTTGTTTTTATTCAACTTCCATTCTTATTCAATTTCTTTTTCTATTCAACTTCCTTTTTTATTTAATTTCGAAATAGATCGTTAAGGTATAGTGGTTCCTTGAATGAACTTCCATTTTCAATTTTATGCAACTTCCATTTTTATTTTTATTAAACTTAAAATTTCATTCAATTTCCTTTTCTATTCAACTTCCTTTTTTATTTAATTTCCAAATTGATCGTTAAGGTATAGTGGTTTCTTGATTGCACTTCTATTGTTAATTTTATTCAACTTCCATTTTTATTTTTATTCAACTTCAAATTTTCATTCAATTTGTTTTTCTATTCAACTTCCTTTTTTATTTTATTTCCAAATAGATCATTAAGGAATAGTGGTTTCTTGAATGGACTTCCATTGTTAACTTTATGCAACTTCCACTTTTATTTTTATTCAATTTCCATTTTTATTCAATTTCCTTTTCTATTCAACTTTTTTTTTTTAATTTCCAAATAAATTGTTAAGGTAAAGTGGTTTCTTCAATGAATTTCCATTGTTCATTTTTATGCGACTTTCATTTTTATTTTTATTTAACTTCCATTTTTATTCCATTTCCTTATCTATTCAACTTCTTTTTTTATTTAATTTCCAAATAGATCGTTAAGGTATAGTAGTTTTTTGATTGAACTTTCATTGTTAATTTTATGCAACTTCCATTTTTATTTTTATTCAACTTCCATTTTTCTTCAATTTCCTTTTCTATTCAACTTCCTTGTTTATTTAATTTCCAAATAGGTCATTAAGGTATAGTGGTTTCTTGAATTAACTTGCATTTTCAATTTTTGATGAAATTTTATTTTTATATTTATTTAACTTCCATTTTGATTTCATTTCTTTTTCTATTCAGCAACATTTTTTATTTAATTTCCAAATAAATCGTTCAGCTATAGTGGTTTGTTGAATGAACCTCCATTGTTAATTTTAAGTAACCTCCATTTTTATTTTTATTGAACTTCCATTTTTATTCAATTTCCTTTTTCTATTCAACTGCCTTTTTTATTTAATTTCCAAATAGATCGTTAAGGTATAGTGGTTCCTTGAATGAACTTCCATTGTTAATTTTAGGCGACTTCTATTTTTGTTTTTATTCAACTTCCATTCTTATTCAATTTGTTTTTCTATTCAACTTCCTTTTTTATTTTATTTCCAAATAGATCATTAAGGAATAGTGGTTTCTTGAATGGACTTCCATTGTTAACTTTATTCAACTTCCACTTTTATTTTTATTCAACTTCCATTTTTATTCAATTTCCTTTTCTATTCAACTTTTTTTTTTAATTTCCAAATAAATTGTTAAGGTAAAGTGGTTTCTTCAATGAATTTCCATTGTTCATTTTTATGCGACTTTCATTTTTATTTTTATTTAACTTCCATTTTTATTCCATTTCCTTATCTATTCAACTTCTTTTTTTATTTAATTTCCAAATAGATCGTTAAGGTATAGTAGTTTTTTGATTGAACTTTAATTGTTAATTTTATGCAACTTCCATTTTTATTTTTATTCAACTTCCATTTTTCTTCAATTTCCTTTTCTATTCAACTTCCTTGTTTATTTAATTTCCTAATAGTTCATTAAGGTATAGTGGTTTCTTGAATTAACTTGCATTTTCAATTTTTGATGAAATTTTATTTTTATATTTATTTCACTTCCATTTTGATTTCATTTCTTTTTCTATTCAGCAACCTTTTTTATTTAATTTCCAAATAAATCGTTCAGCTATAGTGGTTTGTTGAATGAACCTCCATTGTTAATTTTAAGTAACCTCCATTTTTATTTTTATTGAACTTCCATTTTTATTCAATTTCCTTTTTCTATTCAACTTCCTTTTTTATTTAATTTCCAAATAGATCGTTAAGGTATAGTGGTTCCTTGAATGAACTTTCATTGTTAATTTTATGCAACTTCTATTTTTATTTTTATTCAACTTCCGTTTTTATTCAATTTCTTTTTCTGTTCAACTTCCTTTTTTATTTAATTTCCAAATAGATCGTTAAGGTATAGTGGTTTCTTGAATGAACTTCCATTTTTAATTTTATGCAACTTCCATTTTTATTTTTATTCAACTTATCATTCAATTTTCTTTTCTATTCAACTTCCTTTTTTATTTAATTTCCAAATTGATCGTTAAGGTATAGTGGTTTCTTGATTGCACTTCTATTGTTAATTTTATTCAACTTCCATTTTTATTTTTATTCAACTTCAAATTTTCATTCAATTTGTTTTTCTATTCAACTTCCTTTTTTATTTTATTTCCAAATAGATCATTAAGGAATAGTGGTTTCTTGAATGGACTTCCATTGTTAACTTTATGCAACTTCCACTTTTATTTTTATTCAATTTCCATTTTTATTCAATTTCCTTTTCTATTCAACTTATTTTTTTTTTAATTTCCAAATAAATTGTTAAGGTAAAGTGGTTTCTTCAATGAATTTCCATTGTTCATTTTTATGCGACTTTCATTTTTATTTTTATTTAACTTCCATTTTTATTCCATTTCCTTATCTATTCAACTTCTTTTTTTATTTAATTTCCAAATAGATCGTTAAGGTATAGTAGTTTTTTGATTGAACTTTCATTGTTAATTTTATGCAACTTCCATTTTTATTTTTATTCAACTTCCATTTTTCTTCAATTTCCTTTTCTATTCAACTTCCTTGTTTATTTAATTTCCAAATAGGTCATTAAGGTATAGTGGTTTCTTGAATTAACTTGCATTTTCAATTTTTGATGAAATTTTATTTTTATATTTATTTAACTTCCATTTTGATTTCATTTCTTTTTCTATTCAGCAACATTTTTTATTTAATTTCCAAATAAATCGTTCAGCTATAGTGGTTTGTTGAATGAACCTCCATTGTTAATTTTAAGTAACCTCCATTTTTATTTTTATTGAACTTCCATTTTTATTCAATTTCCTTTTTCTATTCAACTGCCTTTTTTATTTAATTTCCAAATAGATCGTTAAGGTATAGTGGTTCCTTGAATGAACTTCCATTGTTAATTTTAGGCGACTTCTATTTTTTTTTATTCAACTTCCATTCTTATTCAATTTGTTTTTCTATTCAACTTCCTTTTTTATTTTATTTCCAAATAGATCATTAAGGAATAGTGGTTTCTTGAATGGACTTCCATTGTTAACTTTATTCAACTTCCACTTTTATTTTTATTCAACTTCCATTTTTATTCAATTTCCTTTTCTATTCAACTTATTTTTTTTTTAATTTCCAAATAAATTGTTAAGGTAAAGTGGTTTCTTCAATGAATTTCCATTGTTCATTTTTATGCGACTTTCATTTTTATTTTTATTTAACTTCTATTTTTATTCCATTTCCTTATCTATTCAACTTCTTTTTTTATTTAATTTCCAAATAGATCGTTAAGGTATAGTAATTTTTTGATTGAACTTTCATTGTTAATTTTATGCAACTTCCATTTTTATTTTTATTCAACTTCCATTTTTCTTCAATTTCCTTTTCTATTCAACTTCCTTGTTTATTTAATTTCCTAATAGGTCATTAAGGTATAGTGGTTTCTTGAATTAACTTGCATTTTCAATTTTTGATGAAATTTTATTTTTATATTTATTTAACTTCCATTTTGATTTCATTTCTTTTTCTATTCAGCAACCTTTTTTATTTAATTTCCAAATAAATCGTTCAGCTATAGTGGTTTGTTGAATGAACCTCCATTGTTAATTTTAAGTAACCTCCATTTTTATTTTTCTTGAACTTCCATTTTTATTCAATTTCCTTTTTCTATTCAACTGCCTTTTTTATTTAATTTCCAAATAGATCGTTAAGGTATAGTGGTTCCTTGAATGAACTTCCATTGTTAATTTTAGGCGACTTCTATTTTTGTTTTTATTCAACTTCCATTCTTATTCAATTTCTTTTTCTATTCAACTTCCTTTTTTATTTAATTTCGAAATAGATCGTTAAGGTATAGTGGTTCCTTGAATGAACTTCCATTTTCAATTTTATGCAACTTCCATTTTTATTTTTATTAAACTTAAAATTTCATTCAATTTCCTTTTCTATTCAACTTCCTTTTTTATTTAATTTCCAAATAGATCGTTAAGGTATAGTGGTTTCTTGAATGGACTTCCATTGTTAATTTTATGCTACTTCCATTTTTATTTTGATTCAGCTTCCATTTTTATTCAATTTCCTTTTTATTCAACTTCATTTTTTCTTTAATTTCCGAATAAATAGTTAAGGTATAGTGGTTTCTTGACTGAACTTGCATTGTTAATTTTATACAACTTCCATTTTTATTTTTATTGAACTTCCTTTTTTATTGAATTTCCAAATAGATCGTTAAGGTATAGTGGTTTCTTTAATGAACTTCCATTGTTATTTATATGCAACTTCCATTTTTATTTTTATTCAACTACCATTTTTATTCAATTTCCTTTTCTATTCAACTTCTTTTTTTATTTAATTTCCAAATAGATTGTTAAGGGATAGTGGTTTTTGAATGAACTTCCATCGTTAATTTTATGTAACTTGCTTTTTTATTTTTATTAAACTTCCATTTTTATTCAATTTCCTTTTCTATTAAACTTCGTTTTTTATTTAATTTCCAAATGGGTCGTGAAGGTATAGTGGTTTCTTTAATTAACTACCATTTTCAATTTTTGATGAAATTTCATTTTTATTTTTATTTAACTTCCTTTTTGATTCAATTTTCTTTTTCTATTTAACTTCCCTTTTTATTTAATTACCAGACAAATTGTTAAGGTATAGTGGTTTCGTAAATGAACTTCCATTCTTAATTTTATGCAACTTCCATTTGTATTTTTATTGAACTTCCATTTTTACTGAACTTGCACTGTTAATTTTATGCAACTTCCATTTTTATTTTTAGTCAACTTCCATTTTTATTCAATTTCCTCTTCTATCCAACTTCCTTTTTTATTTAATTTCGAAATAGATCGTTAAGGTATAGAGGTTTCATGAATGAACTTCCATTTTTAATTTTATGCAATATCCATTTTTATTTTTGTTCAACTTAAATTTTCATTCAATTTCCTTTTCTATTCAACTTTTTTTTTATTTAATCTCCAAATAGATCGTTAAGGTTTAGTGATTTCGTGAATGGACTTCCATTGCTAATTTTATGCAACTTCTATTTTTCTTTTGACTCAACTTCTATTTTTATTCAATTTCCTTTTCTTTTCAACTTCCTTTTTTATTTAATTTCCAAATAGGTCGTTAAGGTATAGTGGTTTCTTGAATTAACTTCCATTTTCAATTTTTGATTAAATTTTATTTTTATTTTTATTTAACTTCCATTTTGATTTTATTTCTTTTTCAATTCAGCATCGTTTTTAATTGAATTTCCAAATAAATCGTTCAGGTATAGGGGTTTCTTAAATGAACTTCCATTGTTAATTTTATGCAACTTCTATTTTTATTTTGATTCATCTTCCATTTTTATTCAATTTCCTTTTTATTCAACTTCATTTTTTCTTTAATTTCTGAATAAATCGTTAAGGTATAGTGGTTTCTTGACTGAACTTGCATTGTTAATTTTATGCAACTTCCATTTTTATTCAATTTCCTTTTCTATTCAACTTCCTTTTTTTATTTAATTTCCAAATAGATCGTTAAGGTATAGTGGTTTCTTGAATGAACTTCCATTGTTATTTATATGCAACTTCCATTTTTCTTTTTATTCAACTACCATTTTTATTCAATTTCCTTTTCTATTCAACTTTTTTTTTTTATTTAATTTCCAAATAGATCGTTAAGGTATAGTGGTTTTTGAATGAACTTCCATCGTTAATTTTATGCAACTTCCATTTTTATTTTTACTCAATTTCCATTTTTATTCAACTTCCTTTTTTATTAAATTTCCAAATAGGTCGTTAAGGTATAGTGGTTTCTTGAATTAACTTTCATTTTCAATTTTTGATGAAATTTTATTTTTATTTTTATTTGACTTCCATTTTGATTTTATTTCCTTTTCAATTCAGCATCCTTTTTTATTGAATTTCCAAATAAATCGTTCAGGTATAGTGGTTTCTTTAATGAACTTCCATTGTTAATTTTATGCAACTTCCATTTTTATTCAATTTCATTTTTATTCGACTTCCTTTTTTTTTAATTTCCGAATAAATCGTTAAGTTATAGTGGTTTCTTGACTGAACTTGCATTGTTAATTTTATGCAACTTCCATTTTTATTTTCATTGAACTTCCATTTTTATTCAATTTCCTTTTCTATTCAACTTCCTTTTTTATTTAATTTCCAAATAGATCGTTAAGGTATAGTGGTTTCTTGAATGAACTTCCATTGTTATTTATATGCAACTTCCATTTTTATTTTTATTCAACTACCATTTTCATTCAATTTCCTTTTCTATTCAACTTCTTTTTTTATTTAATTTCCAAATAGATCGTTAAGGTATAGTGGTTTTTGAATGAACTTCCATCGTTAATTTTATGCAACTTCCATTTTTATTTTTATTCAACTTCCATTTTTATTTTTATTCTACTTCCATTTTAGTTCAATTTCCTTTTTTATTAAACTTTCTTTTTTATTTAATTTCCAAATGGGTCGTGAAGGTATAGTGGTTTCTTTAATTAACAATCATTTTCAATTTTTGATGAAATTTCATTTTAATTTTTATTTAGCTTCCATTTTGATGGAATTTCTTTTTCTAGTTAACTTCCTTGTTTATTTAATTTCTAGATAAATCGTTAAGGTATACTGGTTTCGTAAATGAACTTCCATTCTTAATTTTATGCAACTTCCATTTGTATTTTTATTGCACTTCCATTTTTATTCAATTTCCTTTTCTATTCAACTTCCTTCTTTATTTAATTTCCAAATAGATCGTTAAGGTATAGTGGTTTCTTGAATAAACTTCCATTGTTAATTTTATGCAACTTCCATTTTTATTTTTAGTCAACTTCCATTTTTATTCAATTTCCTCTTCTATCCAACTTCCTTTTTTATTTAATTTTGAAATAGATCGTTAAGGTATAGTGGTTTCATGAATGAACTTCCATTTTTAATTTTATGCAATATCCATTTTTATTTTTATTCAACTTAAATTTTCATTCAATTTCGTTTTCTATTCAACTTCCTTTTTATTTAATCTCCAAATAGATCGTTAAGGTTTAGTGGTTTCTTGAATGGACTTCCATTGGTAATTTTATGCAACTTCTATTTTTATTTTGATTCAACTTCCATTTTCATTCAATTTCCTTTTCTATTCAACTTCCTTTTTTATTTAATTTCCAAACAGGTCGTTAAGGTATAGTGGTTTCTTGAATTAACTTCCATTTTCAATTTTTGATGAAATTTTATTTTTGTTTTTATTTAACATCATTTTGATTTTATTTCTTTTTCAATTCAGCATCCTTTTTTATTTAATTTCCGAATAAATCGTTCAGGTATAGTGGTTTCTTGAATGAACTTCCATTGTTAATTTTATGCAGCTTCCATTTTTATTTTTATTGAACTTCCATTTTTATTCAATTTCCTTTTCTATTCGTCTTCCCTTTTTATTTAATTTCCAAATACGTCGTTAAGGTATAGTGGTTCTTTGAATGAACTTCCATTGTTAAGTTTATGCAACTTCCATTTTTATTGTTATTCAACTTCCATTTTTATTCAATTTCCTTTTCTATTCAACTTCATCTTTTATTTAATTTCCAAATATATCTTTAAGGGATAGTGGTTTTGAATGAACTTCCATTTTTAATTTTATACAACTTCCCTTTTTATTTTTATTCAGCTTAAATTTTCATTCAATTACCTTTTCTATTCAACTTCCTTTTTTCTTTAATTTCCAAATAGATCGTTAAGGTATAGTGGTTTATAGAATGAACTTCCATTGTTAATTTTTTGAAACTTCCATTTTTATTTTTAGTCAACTTCCATTTTTATTCAATTTCCTCTTCTATTCAACTTCCTTTGTTATTTAATTTCGAAATAGATCGTTAAGGTATATTGGTTTCTTGAATAAACTTCCATTTTTAATTTTATGCAACTTCCATTTTTATTTTTATTCAACTTAAATTTTCTTGCAATTTCCTTTTCTATTCAACTTCTTTTTTTATTTCATTTCCAAATTGATCGTTAAGATATAGTGGTTTCTTGAATGAACTTCCATTGTTAATTTTATGCAACTTTTATTTTTATTTTTGGTCAACTTCCATTTTTATTCAATTTCCACTTCTATTCAACTTCCTTTTTTATTTAATTTTGAAATAGATCGTTAAGGTATAGTGGTTTCATGAATGAACTTCCATTTTTAATTTTATGCAACTTACATTTTTATTTTTATTCAACTTAAATTTTCATTCAATTTCCTTTTCTATTCGTCTTCCCTTTTTATTTAATTTCCAAATACGTCGTTAAGGTATAGTGGTTCTTTGAATGAACTTCCATTGTTAAGTTTATGCAACTTCCATTTTTATTGTTATTCAACTTCCATTTTTATTCAATTTCCTTTTCTATTCAACTTCATATTTTATTTAATTTCCAAATATATCTTTAAGGGATAGTGGTTTTTGAATGAACTTCCATTTTTAATTTTATACAACTTCCCTTTTTATTTTTATTCAGCTTAAATTTTCATTCAATTACCTTTTCTATTCAACTTCTTTTTTTATTTAATCTCCAAATAGATCTTTAAGGTATAGTGGTTTTTTGAATGGACATCCATTGTTAATTTTATGCAACTTCTATTTTTATTTTGATTCAACTTCCATTTTTATTCAATTTCCTTTTCTATTCAACTTCCTTTTTTATTTAATTTCCAAATAAAAAGTTAAGGTATAGTGGATTCTTGAATAAACTTCCAATATTAATTTTATGCAACTTCCATTTTTATTTTTATTCAACTTCCATTTTCATTCAATATCTTTTTCTATTCAGCTTCCTTTTTTATTTAATTTCCAAATAGATCGTTAAGGCATAGTGGTTTCTTGAATGAACTTCCATTGTTAATTTTATGCAACTTCCATTTTTATTTTTATTCAACCTCCATTTTTATTTAATGTCATTTTGTATTCAACTTCCTTTTTTATTTAATTTCAAAATAGATCGTTAAGGTATAGTGGTTTCTTGAATGAACTTCCATTGTTAATTTTATGTAACTTCCATTTTTATTTTTATTCAACTTCCATTTTTATTTAATTTCCTTTTCTATTTAACTTCCTTTTTTATTTAATTTCTAAATAGATCGTTAAGGTATAGTGGTTTTTGAATGAACTTTCATTTTTAATTTTATTCAACTTATATTTTTATTTTTATTCAAGTTCAAATTTTCATTCAATTTGTTTTTCTATTCAATTGTTAATTTTATACGACTTCTATTTTTATTTTTATTCAACTTTCATTTTTATTCAATTTCTTTTGTATTCAACTTCCTTTTTTATTTAATTTCCAAATCAATCGTTACGGTATAGTGGTTTTTTGAATGAACTTCCGTTGTTAATTTTATGCAACTTCCATTTTTATTTTTATTGAACATCCATTTTTATTCAATTTCCTTTTCTATTCAACTTCCTTTTTTATTAAATTTCCAAATAAATCGTTAAGGTATAGTGGTTTCTTGAATGAACTTCCATTGTTAATTTTATGCAACTTCCATTTTTATTTTTATTCAACTTCCATTTTTATTCCATTTCCTTTTCTATTCAACTTCTTTTTTTATTTAATTTCCGAATAGATCGTTAAGGTATAGTGGTTTCTTGAAAGAACAAAATTTGGAAGTTGAATAGAAACCCCTATACCTTAACGATCTGTTTGGAAATTAAATAAAAATGGAAGTTGAATAGAAAAGGAAATTGAATAAAATTTGAAGTTGAATAAAAATAAAAATGGAAGTTGCATAAAATTAACAATGGAAGTTCATTCAAGAAACCACTATACCTTAACGATCTATTTGGAAATTAAATAAAAAAGGAAGTTGAATAGAAAAGGAAACTGAACAAAAATGGAAGTTGAACAAAAATAAAAACGGAAGTTGCATAAAATTAACAATGGAAGTTAATTCAAGAAACCACTATATCTTAACGACCTATTTGGAAATTAAATAAAAAAGGAAGTTGAATAGAAAAGGAAATTGTATAAAAATGGAAGTTGAATAAAAATAAAAATGGAAGTTGCAGAAAATTAACAATGGAAGTTCATTCAAGAAACCACTATACCTTAACAATCTATTTGGAAATTAAATAAAAAAAAGAAGCTGAATAGAAAAGAAATTGAATAAAAATGGAAGTTGAATAAAAATAAAAATGAAAGTTGCATAAAAATTAACAATGGATGTTTATTCAAGAAACCATTATACCTTAACGATTTAATTGGAAATTAAATAAAAAAAGGAAATTGAATAGAAAATGAAATTGAATAAAAATGAAATTTCTTCAAAAATTGAAAATGAAAGTTAATTCAAGAAACCACTATACCTTAACGACCTATTTGGAAATTAAATAAAAAATGAAGTTGAATGGAAAAGGAAATTGAATAAAAACGGAAGTCGAATAAAAATGAAAATGGAAGTTGCATAAAATTAAAAATGGAAGTCCACTCAAGAAAGCACTATATCTTAACGATCTATTTGGAAATTAAACAAACAAGGAAGTTGAATAGAAAAGGAAATTGAATAAAAATAGAAGTTGAATCAAAATAAAAATGGAAGTTGTATAAAATTAACAATGGAAGTCCAGTCATGAAACCACTATACCTTAACGATCTATTCGGAAATTAAATAAAAAAGGAAGTTGAATAGAATAGGAAATTGAATAAAAATGGAAGTTGAATAAAAACAAAAATGGAAGTTGCATTGTAACAACCCACATTTATGGCTTAGTCATGTTCATGTGCATTCACATACTTTTGTCTTGTTAAGTTAACATTTATGAATCTTGTCTTGTTTTGTACGTATATGATTTGCCTAAGTGTTATATGCATGCTTTGTTCCTCCCTTGCTAACCCAAGACTAAGTCATGCCAAGCCTAAGCTATGTCAAGGCTAGATCATTCCAAGCCGAGGTCATCTTAAGCCTAGAACTACTTTGGAACCACTTTGTTTGACCTCCACCTTTCGCCAAGGCATATTGGCCGAGATGTCACTATCCGGGCCGAGGTGTTCATTACCAAGGCCGAGATGTGTATTATCTAGGCCGAGATGTTATCTTTGTACCTAAGTGATCTTGTCCTGGAGTGGTATGACCTAGACCGAGATGTGGCACATCTGGGCCAAGGTGTGGCACAGCTTAGTCAAGTGTTGACCTTCCTAGCCGAGGTCATTGTCATCTTAGTTGCCGAAGCTTTTTCCTTAGCCGATGTCATCACTTGCCGGAGTTCCCATGTCATCTAGCTTGTTGAGTACGCTTTGTCATAACCTTGTCTTGTCAATCCATCACCTTTTTTAGAAGAACCAACCAGCCGTTGCCACGTGTCCGAGCTGAGTGTTAAATCAGCCGGCAGAGAGAGAAACCTATCATTTGTTATATCTTTGTTTTGAAGAGGAGAGAGAAGCTCTAGAGGAGAGAAGGATGAGTTCTTGAATGAGAATAGATTTCCAAGCTTGATCCCTAGAGATCGAACCGTTAGATCCATGTTCTAAGGTTAGATTCTTGATCTGCTCATGTTGTTCTTTATGTTTATGTTATTGCATTGCATGATTGAATATGATTTGTAAGCCATGCATTGCTTTGAAGTTCGGTTTTGAAAAGAGGAAATGGTAATCATGTGTTCTTCAAGAAAAGCCATGTTTTGATCCAAGAGTTTGCACCAAGATACATGTTTTCGTGTTTGTTTTCATATGATCTTCAAGTATGGGTACCCAGGTCCATGTTTTCGAACTCATAGCATGAAAACCCAGATTTCTGTATAAACAAGTTATGATTTTGGCATTCATCTCATTCATGTTCTTTATGTTCTTCACGGGTGGAAGCCCAGATTTTCAGACTTCACTTCCCGAAGTGTAGTCACCGAGATCACTCTTACCTAGACCTTACACTTAGGCCAAGCATCGTATCTCAGCTTGGCCTACCTTGCATGATCACTTACACCTTTGGTTGTTTCGCATGAACCTCGGCATGCAGCCGCACGCCGAAGCTTAGGTAACCACACCTCGGCCAGGAGGTGTGGGACCTCGGCAAAGACCTGGTTGGTACCCAGCATGTCTTCCTGACATGTAAAACAGTGTTTTGACTTCCAGCATGTTTTCCCGAGATCATTTGCATGTATGTAAGACTTGTTTTGAGAAGTACATTCAGTAGGCTTTGCCATGTGTTTGTAGGACTTGGACCTTTGCTTTGACCCCGACGTCCCAAGAACTATGTGAGTGGTATTTTTAATAAAGTTATGTTATAAAGATTTGATAAAGCCTTGTTTCGTTTTGATAAAAGTATTTACTCTAGCATGAATGATTATCCCTATTTTTATGTATCAAGTAAGCTTTGTTTCAATGACATTCCTGGAATGTACCATGGTGTTAAAGTGGGCTACGGGCCTAAGTAACACAAGTCCCTTGTGCTGGAGGACTCTAAACTTTCGTAGTACCATGGTGTTAAAGTGGGCTACAGGCCTAAGTAACACAAGTCCCTCGTGCTGGAGGACTCTAAACTTTCGCAGCACCACTGTGTTAAAAAGGCCTACGGGCCTAAGTAACACAAGTCCCTTGTGCTGGAGGACTATAAACTTTCGCAGTACCCTTGTCTAATCGATTACGGATCGGTTATTCCCTTGTTTTGTAAAGTAAGTAAGCAAGTTTTATAAGACCAAGATTGATGAATACGGTTCATCCCATGTTTGGATACAAGTTATGCCAAGTGCACGATTTGAACAAGCTATGATATGTATGTTTTGCAAAGATCTCGGATATTATTCATACAAACCTTTATTACTTGTACCATTCACTGAGTATCCAAGCTCACCCTCTCTATATATATATGTAGGTTTCAAGCAAGAAGTCGGCTACGCCGAGATGTGTGTTTTGTAGGAATGTTAGGTCGGCATCAAGGATGTCGGCAACCATGAAGATTGTGCTTTAGACCTTGTACTCCATGTATTTGGTTTATGTCGGCTTGAGAGGCCCTTTTGTTAAGATGTAATATGTATTTTATTTTGTTGTATGCAAGTTGTAAGACTTTAATTAAAGATGTATGACATTTCATTGGATCTATGCACAGCTCTCATGGACGAATTAGATTTAATGTATTGCTTCCGCACATGCTAGCCCCATATGTATACTCTGTTTGTGTGTGATCCTTGTAAGTTGGCCTTCGGTAATCTCGGATTACTGGCCATCACGGCATCATTCTACTAGGGGCAGTTTGGGGTCGTGACATGCATAAAATTAAAAATGGAAGTTCAATCAAGAAACCGCTATACCTCCACGATATATTTCGAAATTAAATAAAAAAGGAAGTGGAATAAAAATAAAAATGCAAATTGCATAAAATTAATAATGGAAGTTCATTTAAGAAACCACTATACCTTAACGATTTATTTGGAAATTAAATAAAAAATGAAGTTGAATAGAAAAAGAAATTGAATCAAAATGGAAGTTAAATAAAAATAAAAATGAAATTTCATCAAAAATTGAAAATAGAAGTTAATTCAAGAAACCACTATACCTTAACGACCAATTAGGAAATTAAATAAAAAAGGAAGTTGAATAGAAAAAGAAATTGAATAAAAATGGAAGTTGAATAAAAATAAAAATATAAGTTGCATAAACTTAACGATGGAAGTTCATTCAAAAACCACTATATCTTAACGATCTATTTGGAAATTAAATAAAAAAGGAAGTTGAATAGAAGAGGAAATTGAATAAAAATGGAAGTTGAATAAAAATAAAAATGAAAATTGCATAAAATTAACGATGGAAGTTCATTCAAGAAACAACTATACCTTAACGATCTATTTGGAAATTAAATAAAAAAAGAAGTTGAATAGAAAGGGAAATGGAATAAAAATAGAAGTAGAATAAAAATAAAAATGGAAGTTGCATAAAATTAACAATGGAAGTTAATTCAAGAAACCACTATACCTTAACGACCTATTTGGAAATTAAATAAAAAAGGAAGTTGCATAAAATAAACAATGGAAGTTAATTCAAGAAACCGCTATACCTTAACGACCTATTTGGAAATTAAATAAAAAAGGAAGTTGAATAGAAAAGGAAATTGAATAAAAATGGAAGTTGCATAAACTTAACGATGGAAGTTCATTCAAGAAACCACTATATCTTAACGATCTATTTGGAAATTAAATAAAAAAAGAAGTTGA
The DNA here is from genome assembly GCA_030407325.1 of Camellia japonica. Lineage (NCBI taxonomy): Eukaryota > Viridiplantae > Streptophyta > Magnoliopsida > Ericales > Theaceae > Camellia > Camellia japonica. Next base: position 5,959,054 of record JAPPVO010000003.1, read on the forward strand.
ATAGAAGAGGAAATTAAATAAAAATGGAAGTTGAATAAAAATAAAAATGGAAATTGCATAAAATTAACGATGGAAGTTCATTCAAGAAACAACTATACCTTAACGATCTATTTGGAAATTAAATAAAAAAGGAAGTTGAATAGAAAAAGAAATTGAATGAAAATGGAAGTTGAATAAAAATAAAAATGAAAGTTGCATAAAATTAACAATTGAAGTTCATTCAAGAAACCACTATCCCTTAACGATCTATTCGGAAATTAATTAAAAAAGGAAGTTGAATAGAAAGAAAATTGAATAAAAATTGAATTTAAATAAAAATAAAAATGGAAGTTGCATAAAATTAACAATGAAAGTTCATTCAAGAAACCACTATACCTTAACGATCTATTTGGAAATTAAATAAAAAAAGAAGTTGAATAGAAAAGGAAATTGAATAAAAAAGGAAGTTGAATAAAAATAAAAATGAAAGTTGCATAAAAATTAACAATGGAAGTTCATTCAAGAAACCACTATACCTTAACGATTTATTTGGAAATTAAATAAAAAAAGGAAATGGAATAGAAAATGAAATTGAATAAAAATGAAATATCATCAAAAATTGAAAATGAAAGTTAATTCAAGAAACCACTATACCTTAACGACCTATTTGGAAATTAAATAAAAAATGAAGTTGAATAGAAAAGGAAATTGAAGAAAAATGGAAGTCGAACAAAAATGAAAATGGAAGTTGCATAAAATTAACAATGGAAGTCCATTCAAGAAAGCACAATACCTTAACGATCTATTTGGACATTAAATAAACAAGGAAGTTGAATAGAAAAGGAAATTGAAAAAAAATAGAAGTTGAATCAAAATAAAAATGGAAGTTGTAGCAAATTAACAATGGAAGTCCATTCATGAAACCACTATACCTTAACGGTCTATTTGGAAATTCAATAAAAAAGGAAGTTGAATAGAAAATTTAAGTTGAATAAAAATAAAAATGGAAGTTGCATAAAATTAGAAATGGAAGTTCATTCAAGAAACCACTATACCTTCACGATCTATTTCGAAATTAAATAAAAAAGGAAGTGGAATAAAAATAAAAATGCAAGTTGCATAAAATTAACAATGGAAGTTCATTTAAGAAACCACTATACCTTAACGATTTATTTTGAAATTAAATAAAAAAGGAAGTTGAATAGAAAAAGAAATTGAATCAAAATGGAAGGTAAATAAAAATAAAAATGAAATTTCATCAAAAATTGAAAATAGAAGTTAATTCAAGAAACCACTATACCTTAACGACTTATTAGGAAATTAAATAAAAAAAGGAAGTTGAATAGAAAAAGAAATTGAATAAAGATGGAAGTTGAATAAAAATAAAAATGAAACTTGCATAAACTTAACGATGGAAGTTCATTCAAAAACCACTATATCTTAACAATCTATTTGGAAATTAAATAAAAAATGAAGTTGAATAGAAGAGGAAATTGAATAAAAATGAAAGTTGAGTAAAAATAACAATGGAAATTGCATAAAATTAACGATGGAAGTTCATTCAAGAAACAACTATGCCTTAACGATCTATTTGGAAAATAAATAAAAAAAGAAGTTGAATAGAAAGGGGAATTGAATGAAAATGGAAGTTGAATAAAAATAAAAATGGAAGTTGCATAAAATTAACAATTGTAGTTCATTCAAGAAACCACTATACCTTAACGATTTAACAATTGTAGTTGCATAAAAATGAAATATCATCAAAAATTGACAATTGTAGTTGCATAAAAATGAAATATCATCAAAAATTGAAAATGAAAGTTAATTCAAGAAACCACTAAACCTTAACGATCTATTTGGAAATTAAATAAAAAAGGAAGTTGAATAGAAAAAGAAATTGAATGAAAATGGAAGTTGAATAAAAGTAAAAATGGAAGTTGCATAAAATTAACAATGGAAGTTCGTTGAAAAAACCACTATACCTTAACGATCTATTTGGAAATTAAATAAAAAAAGAAGTTGAATAGAAAAAGAAATTGAATGAAAATGGAAGTTGAATAAAAGTAAAAATGGAAGTTGCATAAAATTAACATTGAAAGTTCGTTGAAAAAACCACTATACCTTAACGATCTATTTGGAAATTAAATAAAAAAAGAAGTTGAATAGAAAAGGAAATTGAATAAAAATGGAAGTTGAATAAAAATAAAAATGGAGGTTGCATAAAATTAACAATGGAAGTCCATTCAAGAAACCACTATACCTTAACGATCTATTTGGAAATTAAATAAAAAAGGAAGTTGAATAGAAAAAGAAATTGAATGAAAATTTTAGTTGAATAAAAATAAAAATGGAAGTTGCATAAAATTAAAAATGGAAGTTCATTCAAGAAACCACTATACCTTAACGATCTATTTCGAAATTAAATAAAAAAGGAAGTTGAATAGGAGAGAAAAGTGAATAAAAATGGAAGTTGAATAAAAAGAGAAATGGAAGTCGCATAAAATTAACAGTGGAAGTTCATTCAAGAAACCCCTATACCTTATCGATATATGTAGAAATTAAATAAAAAAGGAATTTGAATAATAAAGGAAATTGAATAAAAATGGAAGTTCAATAAAAATAAAAATGGAAGTTGCATAAAATTAACAATGGAAGTTCATTCAAGAAACCACTATACCATAACGATCTATTTGGAAATTAAATAAAAAAGGAAGTGGAATAGAAAAGGAAATTGAATAAAAATGGAAGTTAAATAAAAATAAAAATGGAAGTTGCATAAACTTAACGATGGAAGTTCATTCAAAAACCACTATATCTTAACGATCTATTTGGAAATTAAATAAAAAAAGGAAGTTGAATAGAAGAGGAAATTGAATAAAAATCAACGTTGAATAAAAATAAAAATGGAAATTGCATAAAATTAACGATGGAAGTTCATTCAAGAAACCACTATACCTTAACGATCTATTTGGAAATTAAATAAAAAAGGAAGTTGAATAGAAAAAAATTGAATGAAAATGGAAGTTGAATAAAAATAAAAATGGAAATTGCATAAAATTAAGAATGGAAGTTCATTCAAAAACCACTATACCTTAACGATCTATTTGGAAATTAAATAAAAAAGGAAGTTGAATAGAATAAGAAATTGAATGAAAATGGAAGTTAAATCAAAATAAAAATGGAAGTTACATAAAATTAACAATGGAAATTCTTTCAAGAAACCACTATACCTTAACGATTTATTTGGAAATTAAATAAAAAAAGAAGTTGAATAGGAAAAGAAATTGAATAAAAATGGAAGTTGAATCAAAATAAAAATGGAAGTTGCATAAAACTAATCATGGAAGTTCATTCATGAAACCACTAACCTTAACGATCTATTTGGAAATTAAATAAAAAAGGAAGTTGAATAGAATAAGAAATTGAATGAAAATGGAAGTTGAATAAAAGTAAAAATGGAAGTTGCATAAAATTAACAATGGAAGTTCGTTGAAAAAACCACTATACCTTAACGATCTATTTGGAAATTAAATAAAAAAAGAAGTTGAATAGAAAAAGAAATTGAATGAAAATGGAAGTTGAATAAAAGTAAAAATGGAAGTTGCATAAAATTAACATTGAAAGTTCGTTGAAAAAACCACTATACCTTATCGATTTAATTGGAAATTAAATAAAAAAAGAAGTTGAATAGAAAAAGAAATTGAATAAAAATGGAAGTTGAATAAAAATAAAAATGGAGGTTGCATAAAATTAACAATGGAAGTCCATTCAAGAAACCACTATACCTTAACGATCTATTTGGAAATTAAATAAAAAAGGAAGTTGAATAGAAAAGAAAATTGAATGAAAATTTTAGTTGAATAAAAATAAAAATGAATGTTGCATAAAATTAAAAATGGAAGCTCATTCAAGAAACCACTATACCTTAACGATGTATTTCGAAATTAAATAAAAAATGAAGTTGAATAGGAGAGAAAAGTGAATAAAAATGGAAGTTGAATAAAAAGAGAAATGGAAGTCGCATAAAATTAACAGTGGAAGTTCATTCAAGAAACCCCTATACCTTATCGATATATGTAGAAATTAAATAAAAAAGGAATTTGAATAATAAAGGAAATTGAATAAAAATGGAAGTTCAATAAAAATAAAAATGGAAGTTGCATAAAATTAACAATGGAAGTTCATTCAAGAAACCACTATACCTTAACGATCTATTTGGAAATTAAATAAAAAAGGAAGTGGAATAGAAAAGGAAATTGAATAAAAATGGAAGTTAAATAAAAATAAAAATGGAAGTTGCATAAACTTAACGATGGAAGTTCATTCAAAAACCACTATATCTTAACGATCTATTTGGAAATTAAATAAAAAAGGAAGTTGAATAGAAGAGGAAATTGAATAAAAATCGACGTTGAATAAAAATAAAAATGCAAATTGCATAAAATTAACGATGGAAGTTCATTCAAGAAACCACTATACCTTAACGATCTATTTGGAAATTAAATAAAAAAGGAAGTTGAATAGAAAAAAAATTGAATGAAAATGGAAGTTGAATAAAAATAAAAATGGAAATTGCATAAAATTAAGAATGGAAGTTCATTCAAAAAACCACTATACCTTAACGATCTATTTGGAAATTAAATAAAAAAGGAAGTTGAATAGAATAAGAAATTGAATGAAAATGGAAGTTAAATCAAAATAAAAATGGAAGTTACATAAAATTAACAATGGAAATTCTTTCAAGAAACCACTATACCTTAACGATTTATTTGGAAATTAAATAAAAAAAGAAGTTGAATAGGAAAAGAAATTGAATAAAAATGGAAGTTGAATCAAAATAAAAATGGAAGTTGCATAAAACTAATCATGGAAGTTCATTCATGAAACCACTAAACCTTAACGATCTATTTGGAAATTAAATAAAAAAGGAAGTTGAATAGAAAAGGAAATTGAATGAAAATTTAAGTTGAATCAAAATAAAAATAGAAGTTGTGTAAAATTAAAAATGGAATTTCATTAAAGAAACCACTATATCTTAACGATCTATTCCAAAATTAAATAAAAAAGGAAGTTCAATAGAAAAGGAAATTGAGTAAAAATGGAAGTTGCATAATATTAACAGTGGAAGTTAATTGAAGAAACCACTATACCTTAACGATCTATTTCGAAATTTAATAAAAAAGGAAATTGAATAGAAAAAGAAATTGAATGAAAATGGAAGTTGAATAAAAATAAAAATGGAAGTTCCATAAAATTAACAATGGGAGTTCATTGAAGAAACCACTATAACTTAACGATTTATTTGGAAATTAAATAAAAAAGGAAGTTGAATAGAAAAGGAAACTGAATCAAAATGGAAGTTAAATAAAAATAAAAAAGAAATTTCATCAAAAATTGAAAATGGAAGTTAATTCAAAAACCCCTATACCATAACGATCTATTTGGAAATTAAATAAAAAAAGAAGTTGAATAGAAAAGGAAATTGAATAGAAATGAAAGTTGAAAAAAAATAAAAATGGAAGTCATATTAAATTAACAATGGAAGTTCATTCAAGAAACCACTATACCTTAACGATCTATTTGGAAATTAAATAAAAAAGGAAGTCGAATAGAAGAGGAAATTGAATGAAAATGGAGGTTGAATAAAAATAAAAATGGAAGTTCATTCAAGAAACCACTATACCTTAACGATCTATTTGGAAATTAAATAAAAAACGAAGTTGAATAGAAAACAAAATTGAATAAAAATGGAAGTTGAATAAAAATAAAAATGGAAGTTGCATGAAATTAACAATGGAAGTTCATTCAAGAAACCACTATACCTTAACGATCTGTTTGGAAATTAAATAAAAAAGGAAGTTGAATAGAAAAGGAAATTGAATGAAAATTGAAGTTGAATCAAAATAAAAATGGAAGTTACATAAAATTAACAATTGAAGTTCATTCAAGAAACCACTGTACCTTAACGATCTATTTGGAAATTAAATAAAAAAGGAAGTAGAATAGAAAAAGAAATTGAATGAAAATGGAAGTTGCATAAAATTAACAATGGAAGTTCATAAAAAAAGAAGTTCAATAGAAAAAGAAATGGAATAAAAATGGAAGTTGAATCGAAATAAAAATGGAAGTTGCATAAAATTAACAATGGAAGTCCATTCAAGAAACCACTATACCTTAACGATCTATTTGGAAATTAAATAAAAAAGGAAGTTGAATACAAAAGGAAATTGAATGAAAATTTTAGTTGAATAAAAACAAAAATGGAAGTTGTATAAAATTAAAAATGGAAGCTCATTCAAGAAACCACTATACTTTAACGATGTATTTTGAAATTAAATAAAAAATGAAGTTGAATAGAAGAGGAAATTGAATAAAAATGGAAGTGGAATAAAAATAAAAATGAAAGTCGCATAAAATTAACAGTGGAAGTTCATTCAAGAAACCCCTATATAGCGATCCCGGTTTCCCTTTTCTTTATTTGTTATATTCGGACTTAGGTTCCGTGGAGCAGGTTGTTGAGAGTTTGTTGTTTGCATCCTTTACTCCTTTTATTGAGTCTTGGGTTGTGTTGGGTAGATTTGGAGCAGGTTGGTTGAGCTTTGGAACCAAGTCTAGTTGCCCAGATTTTGGCTTGTCCGCTCGAGCGGGGGTTTGGGCGCTCGAGCGGGGAATACACCCGTCCAGTATTTCCTGTGTAGTGTTGGACGCTCGAGCGGGGGATTGGCCGCTTGAGCGGGAGGTTGTGAGTGACGCTCGAGCGGGGAGTTGGGCGCTCGAGCGGGGACCTGTCTGCAGGAACTTCTGGGAGTGTGCATCCGCCGCTCGAGCGGGAGTTTGGCCGCTCGAGCGGGAGTCTATGAGTGACGCTCGAGCGGGGGTTTCCACGCTCGAGCGGGGCGACTATTATATAAATCCGAGATCCGACTTTCTGGATCATTTTTCATCTCCCTTTTGATTCTAAAACCCTAGAACTGTCTTCTCTCTCTTTCTACACACCTTCTCTCTTAGGTTTGATCTACTTAGAGTGTAATTTTACCTTAGATCCTTTATTAAAAAGTTAGAGTAAGTCGAGGGCTTTGTTTTGATCCGAACGTTTGTGGATTTGGAGCACTTTGGATTTTGGGTCATCATCTCCATCTTCTCCATTCGAGTTCTTTGCTTCGAGGTAGGGATTTCCTACTCCATTTTATAGGTTTTAATCCTAAGTTTTGGTATTTCTGATATGTTGGGGTTGTTTGGTAATATTGGGAAAAGTTAGGGTTTGTTTTATAATTTAAAAAGCCCTAATTGTTGTAACAAAGTTAATTTGTATAATTTATTTTGGGAAAGGTGTGGAAATTGGTTTAATTCATAATATTGGGAAGTTATGAGATTGAATGATGTAGTTGGATAATTTAACTACTCATCTTTGAAATTGAGATTATATGTGTTGTTACATTTATTTCCTGCTTAGAAATAACTGTTTTGGGCTATCGGTGGAGAATAGTCATGATTGTGGTAGACATTGCATGTGGATTAGGGAAAACTGAAACTAATCAATTGGTTAGGTTGTTGAGTATAAAGGTTGGAATAATACATTAACTTTATGTATTGATTGATTGTGTATATGACTTTGTGTTCATATGCATCACTTGTGTATGGGAGGAGATAGGGGATGTACTCCACGGTTTAGGGGAAGATAGGGGATGGACCCAGGGTCGCAGCTCATATGCTCGCCCATTACAGTTATGATACAGCTCTTATGCTTATCTACTGGAGTATTTGTTGTTTGATTTGATACATCACTAAAATGTGTGTCAATTGGGAAGTATGGAAGTGAATTTTGATTGGGGTTGATACAACACCAACATGTGTATCCGTTATGATATAAGAAAGATTTAACTGGATTTGTTATCCCTGTGGAATTGGAAATATTGTTAATAAGAGATGAAACCTCTGTTGAGTTATTTGGCCAGGTTCTGAGCCATATTTGTATAAAGAGAAAGTGAAACGTGTCATAGACATTAGTGTCATGAAATTATATAATGATGTAATTGACTATCTCGTGTTAACCATCTATCGAATGCTACTGCTTTAGTTAATTCTTATATGTGGTTTAGTATATTTCTACTGGGCTGTGGCTCACCCTTTAAGGGAACATCATTTTCAGGACCAGGTGATTCGCTACCTCCAAGGACTTAGCTTGGGAGGATTTGGACTCAAAGACTTGTCTTTAGTTTATTGGTTTTTATTTGAGATTACATGTAAACATTCAAGCCAAGGGCTTAATTTGTAATTGAGTTAGTACTCAATCTTTTGTATCCAAGTGTTGGCTTGGAAAGATGTAAGCCTATAGGGCACTTACTTTTGATGTTGCATGTGATGTCTTTCAATAAAAGTACTCTGATGGATAATTTAATGATTCGTTTTCTTTTATTAATGCATGTTAATGTTATATATTATGGGTTTATTTTGAGGGCGTTACACCCTATACCTTACCGACCTATTTGGAAATTAAATAAAATAGGAAGTTGAATAGGAAAGGAAATTGAATAAAAATGGAATTCGAATAAAAATTAAAATGGAAGTTCATTCAAGAAACCACTATACCTTAACGGTTTATTTGGAAATTAAATAAAAAAAGAAGTTGAATAGAAAAGGAAATTGAATCAAAATGGAAGTTAAATAAAAATAAAAATGAAATTTCATCAAAGATTGAAAATGGAAGTTAATTCAAGAAACCACTATACCATAACGACCTATTTCGAAATTAAATAAAAAAAGAAGTTGAATAGAAAAGGAAATTGAATAGAAATGGAAGTTGAATAAAAATAAAAATGGAAGTCGTATAAAATTAACAATGGAAGTTCATTCAAGAAACCACTATACCTTAACGATCTATTTGGAAATTAAATAAAAAAGAAAGTTGAATAGAAAAGGAAATTGAATAAAAATGGAAGTTGAATAAAAATAAAAATGGAAGGTGCATAAAATTAACAATGGAAGTTCATTCAAGAGACCACTATACCTTAACGATTTCTTTGGAAATTAAATAAAAAAAGAAGTTGAATAGAAAAAGAAATTGAATAAAAATGGAAGTTGTATCAAAATAAAAATGGAAGTTGCATAAAATTAACAATGGAAGTCCATTCAAGAAACCACTATACCTTAACGATCTATTTGGAAATTAAATAAAAAAAGAAGTTGAATAGAAAAGGAAATTGAATGAAAATTTTAGTTGAATAAAAATAAAAATGGAAGTTGCATAAAATTAAAAACGGAAGCTCATTCAAGAAACCACTATACCTTAACGATGTATTTCGAAATTAAATAAAAAAGGAAGTTGCATAGAATAGGAAATTGAATAAAAATAAAAATGGAAGTCGCATAAAATTAACAGTGGAAGTTCATTCAAGAAACCACTATACCTTAACGATCTATTTGGAAATTAAATAAAAAAGGAAGTTGAATACAAAAGAAGTTGAATAAAAATGGAAGTTGAATTAGAATAAAAATGGAAGTCGTATAAAATTAACAATGGAAGTTCATTCAGGAAACCACTATATCTTAACGATATACATGGAAATTAAATAAAAAAAGAAGTTGAATAGAAAAGGAAATTAAATAGAAATGGAAGTTGAATAAAAATAAAAATGGAAGTTGCATAAAATTAACAATGGAAATCCATTCAAGAAACCACTATATCTTAATGATCTATTTGGATATTAAATAAAAAAGGAAATTGAATAGAAAATTTGAAGTTGAATAAAAATAAAAATGGAAGTTGAATTAATTTAAAAATGGAAGTTAATTCAAGAAACCACTATACCTTATCGATCTATTTGGAAATTAAAAAAAAAGGAAGTTGAATAGAAAAGGAAATAGAATAAAAATAAAAATGGAAGTTGCATAAAATTAACAATGGAAGTTCATTAAAGAAGCCACTATACCTTAACGATCTATTTGGAAATTAAATAAAAAATGTAACGCCCTCAAAAATAAACCCATTAAATATAAAACAAGACATGCATTATTAAAAGAAAAACATTATATTATTTAAATCATCAGAGTAATATGAAACAAAACATCAAAATAAATGCCCTACGGGCTTACATCTTGCCAAGCCAACACTTGGACACAAATCCATGAGTTCTAACTCAAAACAACTAAAGCCCTAGGCTTGAAAGATTACAATATTCAAATAAAAATAAATAAACAAATCTTCAAGTCCAATCCTCACAAGCTAAGTCCTTGGAGGGAGTGAACCACCTGAACCTGAAAATAAAGTTCCCATATAGGGTGAGCCACAGCCCAGTAGAGAAATACTAAACCAAGCATAAGAATTAACTAAAGTATTAGCATCTGATACATGGTTAACACACTATAATCAAGTTACAATATTCATGACACGAATGTCTACACTGCCTATGACACATTGTCTATGGCACATTTTACTTTCCACTTATGGCTCAGAACCTGGCCAAATAACTAACAGGGTTTCATCTTTTATTTCCATTACTTCCAATTCAACAGGAATAACAATTCAAGTTAGACCTAATCATAACAAATACACATGTTGGTATTGTATCAATCATAATCAATTCACTTCCATACTTCCCAACTGATACACATTTTAGTGATGTATCATATCAACAATAAATAGACATATATCTATTAATCAATAAGCACACATAAGAGTGATGCTACTGGAGTCCATCCCCTATCTTCTCCCAATAAATCCGGTTTAGAGGTCCATCCCCTACTTCCCCTAAACCGTGGAGTTCATCCCCTATCTCCTCCAAAACCAATGCATATGCAATAAAACACACAATTGCCATATACAACACATAATTAATACACAAATGTTCTGTATTAACTCAACAGTCAAACAATTGACTCAATTCCAGTTATACCTAAGCCGCATGCAAGGTCTACAACAATCAATGGCTATCCTCCACCGATAGCCCAAAACAGTTATTTCTAAACAAGAAATAAATACATCAATGAATGTAAATTCAACATTCCCAAAGGTAAATATTTAAACTACCCCAAATATATATCATCAATTCATTAAATTTCCCAATTCCATGAATTAAACCAAATTCCACATTATTCCTTTAAATTAATTATACAAATTAATCTAAACCAAAACCCTAAGGTTTCTTCCAAAATTACCAAACTACCCCCCCCACATACCAAAATACCAACACTTAGGATTAAAGCGTATAAATGGAGTAGGAAATCCCTACCTCGAATATATAACTCAGAAAGAAGAGGATGAAGATGATGCCCAAACTTCAAAGTGCTCCAAATCAAGAATTTCTCAGATTAAATGGAAGCCCTCACTCCCTTCTATCTTATTTGTAAAGCAACTAGGGCAAAAACCCCCACCTAACTAGATCAAACCTAGGAGAGAAGGTGTTTAGAGAAAGAGAGAACTCGGAAATTAGGGTTTTAGATCAAAAAGGGGCTGAAAAACTGTTTTAAAATACGCTGCTGCGTATTTATACCTGACAGGCTCGCTCGAGCGAAGACCTGGTCGCTCGAGCGACCAGACACAGAAAATCGTCGCTCGAGCGAAGAAATGCTCGCTCGAGCGAATAACAAACCAGCTCGCTCGAGCGAAGAAAGCTCGCTCGAGCGAACAAACACTGCTTTCAGGTCTAAGTACTGGACGCGAAGCTCGCTCGAGCGAAGGGACCCTGGCTCGAGCGAAGGACCAAAATCAAAGACCTCGCTCGAGCGAAGAAGAGCTCGCTCGAGCGACCAACCCAAAAACTGAACATGAACTCTTGGTTTCAAACCCAACCAACCTGTAAACAACCTGCCCAACAAATCCTATAACTCAAAACTGAAGAATTAAAGGACAATAACAACAACAATATGGTAATATAATCTACGGAACATAAGTCCGGATACAATAATCAAATGGGAAAAGACCGGGGTCGCTATAAAAAAGGAAATTGAATAGAAAAAGAAATTGAATGAAAATGGAAGTCGAATAAAAATAAAATTGGAAATTCCATAAAATTAACAATGGAAGGTCATTCAAGAAACCACTACACCTTAACGATTTATTTGGAAATGAAATAAAAAAGGAAGTTGAATAGAAAAGGAAATTGAATCAAAATGAAAGTTAAATTAAAATAAAAATGAAATTTTATCAAAAATTGAAAGTGGAAGTTAATTCAAGAAACCACTATACCATAATGACCTATTTACAAATTAAATAAAAAAGTAGTTGAATAGAAAAGGAAATTGAATAAAAATTGAAGTTGAATAAAAATAAAAATGGAAGTTGTATAAAATTAACAATGGAAATTCATTCAAGAAACCACTATACCTTAACGATCTATTTTGAAATTAAATAAAAAAGAAAGTTGAATAGAAAAGGAAATTGAATAAAAATGGAAGTTGAATGAAAAAAAAAAATGGGAGTTGCATAAAATCAACAATGGAAGTTCATTCAAGAAACCGCTATACCTTAACGATCTATTTGGAAATTAAATAGAAAAGGAAGTTGTATAGAAAAAGAAATTGAATGAAAATGGAAGTTGAATAAAAATAAAAATGAAAGTTGCATAAAATTAACAATGGAAATTCATTCAAGAAACCACTATACCTTAACGATGTATTTCGAAATTAAATAAAAAAGGAAGCTGAATAGAAGAGGAAATTGAATAAAAATGGAAGTTGAATCAAAATAAAAATGGAAGTTGCATAAAATTAATAATGGAAATTCATTCTAGAAACCACTATACTTTAACGATCTATTTGGCAATTCAATAAAAAAGGAAGTTGAATAGAAAAAGAAATTGAATGAAAATTTAAGTTGAATAAAAATAAAAGTGGAAGTTGCGTAAAATTAAAAATGGAAGTTCATTCAAGAAACCACTATATCTTAACGATCTATTTCAAAATTAAATAAAAAAGGAAGTTGAATAGAAAAGGAAATTGAGTAAAAATGGAAGTTGAATAAAAATAAAAATGGAAGTTGCATAATATTAACAATGGAAGTTCATTCAAGAAACCACTATACCTTAACGATTTATCTGAAAATTAAATAAAAAAAGATGTTGAATAGAAAAAGAAATTGAATCAAAATGGCAGTTGAACAAAAATAAAAATGAAATTTCATCAAAAATTGAAAATGGAAGTTAATTCAGGAAACCACTATACCTTGACTACCTATTTAGAAATTAAATAAAAAAGGAAGTTGAATAGAAAAGGAAATTGAATAAAAATGAAAATTGAATAAAAATAAAAATAAAAGCTGCATAAAATTAACAATGAAGTTCATTCAAAAAACCACTATACCTTAACGATCTATTTGGAAATTAAATAAAAAAAGAAGTTGAATAGAAAAGGAAATTGAATAAAAATGGAAGTTGAATAAAAATAAAAATGAAAGTTACATAAATATTAACAATGGAAGTTCATTCAAGAAACCACTATACCTTAACGATTTATTTGGAAATTAAATAAAAAAGGAAGTTGAATAGAAAAGGAAATTGAATAAAAATGGAATTTGAATAAAAATAAAATTGGAAGTTGCACAAAATTAATGATGGAAGTTCATTCAAGAAACCACTGTAGCTTAACGATCTATTTGGAAATTAAATAAAAAAGGAAGTTGAGTAGAAGAGGAAATGGAATAAAAATGCAAGTTGAATAAAAATAAAAATAGAAGTTGCATAAAATTAACGATGGAAGTTCATTCAAGAAACCACTATACCTTAACGATCTATTTGGAAATTAAAAAAAAAAAAAGTTGAATAGAAAAGAAAATTGAATAAAAATGGAAGTTTAATAAAAATAAAAATGGAGGTTGCATAAAATTAACAATGGAAGTTAATTCATGAAACCACTATACGTTAACGACCTATTTGGAAATTAAATAAAAAAGAAAGTTGAATAGAAAAGGAAATTGAATAAAAATGGAAGGTGCATAAAATTGACAATGGAAGTTAATTCAAAAAACCACTATACCTTAACGATCTATTTTTATATTATATAAAAAAAGAAGTTGAATAGTAAAGAAAATTGAATAAAAATGGAAGTTGAATAAAAATAAAATTAAAGTTGCATAAAAATTAACAATGGAAGTTATTCAAGAAACCATTATACCTTAACGATTTCTTTGGAAATTAAATAAAAAAAGGAGGTTGAATAGAAGAAGAAATTGAATAAAAATGAAAGTTGATTAAAAATAAAAATAGAAGTTGCATAAAATTAAAAATGGAAGTTCATTCAAGAAACCACTATACCTTAACGATCTATTTGGAAATTAAATAAATAAGGAAGTTGAATAGAAAAGAAAATTGAATAAGAATGGAAGTTGAATAAAAATAAAAATGGAAGTTGCAAAAAATTAACAATGGAAGTTCATTCAAGAAACCAATATACCTCAACGATCTGTTTGGAAATTAAATAAAAAGGAAGTTGAATAAAAAAGGAAATAGAATGAAAATGGAAGTTGAATAAAAATAAAAATAGAAGTTGCATAAAATTAACATTTGAAGTTCATTCAAGAAACCAATATACCTTAACGATCTATTTGGAAATTAAATGAAAAAGGAAGTTGAATAGAAAAAGAAATTGAATGAAAATGGAAGTTGAATAAAAATAAAATTGGAAGTTGCATAAAATTAACAATGGAAGTTCATTCAAAAAATCACAATTCCTTAACGATTTATTTGGAAATTAAATAAACAAAGAAGTTGAATAGAAAAAGAAATTGAATAAAAATGGAAGTTGAAAAAAAATTAAAATGGAAGCTGCATAAAATTAACAATGGAAGTCCATTCAAGAAACCACTATACCTTAACGATCTATATGGAAATTAAATAAAAAAGGAAGTTGAATAGAAAAGGAAATTGAATGAAAATTTTAGTTAAATAAAAATAAAAATGGAAGTTGCATAAAATTAAAAATGGAAGCTCATTCAAGAAACCACTATACCTTAACGATGTACTTCGAAATTAAATAAAAAAGAAAGTTGAATACAAGAGGAAATTGAATAAAAATGGAAGTTGAATAAAAATAAAAATGGAAGTTGCATAAAATTAAAAATGGAAGTTCATTCAAGAAACCACTATTCCTTAACGATCTGTTTGGAAATTAAATAAAAATGGAAGTTGAATAGAAAAGAAAATTGAATAAGAATGGAAGTTGAATAAAAATAAAAATGGAAATTGCATAAAATTAACATTGGAAGTTCATTCAAGAAACCACTATACCTTCACGATTTATTTGGAAATTAAATAAAAAAGGAAAGTTGAATAATAAAGGAAATTAAATAAAAAAGGAAGTTGAATAAAAATAAAATTGGAAGTTGCACAAAATTAACGATGGAAGTTCATTCAAGAAACCACTATAACTTAACAATCTATTTGGAAATTAAATAAAAAAGGAAGTTGAATAGAAAAGGAAATGGAATAAAAATGGAAGTTGAACAAAAATAAAAATAGAAGTTGCATAAAATTAACGATGGAAGTTCATTGAAGAAACCACTATACCTTAACGATCTATTTGGAAATTAAATAAAAAAAGAAGTTGAATAGAAAAGAAAATTGAATAAAAATGGAAGTTCAATAAAAATAAAAATAGAGGTTGCATAAAATTAACAATGGAAGTTAATTCATGAAACCACTATTCCTTAACGACCTATTTGGAAATTAAATAAAAAAGGAAGTTGAATAGAAAAGGAAATTGAATAAAAATGGAAGTTGCATAAAATTAACAATGGAAGTTAATTCAAAAAATCACTATACCTTAACGATCTATTTTGATATTATATAAAAAAAAAAAGTTGAATAGAAACGGAAATTGAATAAAAATGGAAGTTGAATAAAAATAAAATTAAAGTTGTATAAAAATTAACAATGGAAGTTCATTCAAAAACCACTATACCTTAACGATTTCTTTGGAAATTAAATAAAAAAGGAAGATGAATAGAAGAGGAAATTGAATAAAAATGAAAGTTGAATAAAAATAAAAATGGAAGTTGCGTAAAATTAAAAATGGAAGTTCATTCAAGAAACCACTATACCTTAACGATCTGTTTTGAAATTAAATAAAAAAGGAAGTTGAATAGAAAAGAAAATTGAATAAGAATGGAAGTTGAATAAAAATAAAAATGGAAGTTGCATAAAATTAAGAATGAAAGTTCATTCAAGAAACCACTATACCTTAACGATCTGTTTGGAAATTAAATAAAAAAGGAAGTTGAATAGAAAAGGAAATTGAAAAAAAATGGAAGTTGAATAAAAATAAAAATGGAAGTTGCATAAAATTAACAATTGAAGTTCATTCAAGAAACCAATATACCTTTACGATCTATTTGGAAATTAAATAAAAAAGGAAGTTGAATAGAAAAAGAAATTGAATGAAAATGGAAGTTGAATAAAGATAAAAATGGAAGTTGCATAAAATTGACAATGGAAGTTCATTCAAAAAACCACTACTCCTTAACGATTTATTTGGAAATTAAATAAAAAAAGAAATTGACTAGAAAAAGAAATTGAATAAAAATTGAAGTTGAATAAAAATAAAAATGGAAGTTGCATAAAATTAACAGTGGAAGTTCATTCAAGAAACCGCTATACCTTAACGATCTATTTGGGAATTTAAAAAAAAAGAAGTTGAATAGAAAAGGAAATTGAATGAAAATTTAAGTTGAATAAAAATAAAAATAGAAGTTGCATAAAATTAAAAATGAAAGTTCATTCAAGAAACCACTATACCTTAACGATCTATTTCAAAATTAAATAGAAAAGCAAGTTGAATAGAGAAGGAAATTGAATAAAAATGGAAGTTGAATAAAAATAAAAATGGAAGTTGCATAAAATTAACAATTAAGTTCATTCAAGAAAGCACTATACCTTAACGATCTATTTGGAAATTAAATAAAAAAAGAAGTTCGATAGAAAAGGAAATTGGATAAAAGTGGAAGTTCAAGGAAAATAAAAATAGAAGATGCATAAAATTAACAATGGAAGTTCATTCAAGAAACCTCTATACCTTCATGATTTATTTGGAAATTAAATAAAAAAGCATGTTGAATAGAAAAAGAAATAAAATCAAAATGGAAGTTAAATAAAAATAAAAATGAAATTTAATCAAAAATTGAAAATGGAAGTTAATCCAAGAAACGGCTATACCTTAACGACCTATTTGGAAATTAAATAAAAAATGAAGCTGAATAGAAAAGGAAAGTGAATAAAAATGGAAGTTGAATAAAAATAAAAATGGAAGTTGTATAAAATTAACAATGAAAGTTCATTCAAAAAACCACTATACCTGAACGATCTATTTGGTAATTAAATAAAAAAAGAAGTTGAGTAGAAATGGAAATTCAATTAAAATGGAAGTTGAATTAAAATAAAAATGAAAGTCGCATAAAAATTAACAATGGAAGTTCATTCAAGAAACCACTATACCTTAACGATTTATTTGGAAATTAAATAAAAAAAAAGAAATTGAATAGAAAAAGAAATTGAATAAAAATGAAGTTGTATCAAAATAAAAATGGAAGTTGCTTAAAATTAGCAATGGAAGTCCATTCAAGAAACCATTATACCATAACGATCTATTTGGAAATTAAATAAAAAAGGAAGTTGAATAGAAAAGGAAATTGAATGAAAATTTTAGTTGAATAAAAATAAAAAATGGAAGTTCATTCAAGAAACCACTATACCTTAATGATGTATTTCGAAATTAAATAAAAAAAGAAGCTGAGTAGAAGAGGAAATTGAATAACAATGGAAGTTGAATAAAAATAAAAATGGAAGTCGCATAAAATTAAAAGTGGAAGTTCATTCAAGAAACCCCTATACCGTAATGACCTATTTGGAAATTAAATAAAAAAGGAAGTTCAACAATAAAGGAAATTGAATAAAAATGGAAGTTTAATAAAAATCAAAACGGAAGTTGCATAAAATTAACAATGGAAGTTCATTCAAGAAACCACTATACCTTAACGACCTATTTGGAAATTAAATAAAACAGTAAGTTGAATAGAAAATGAAATAGAATAAAAATGGAAGTTGAATAAAAATAAAAATGGAAGTTGCATAAAATTAACAATGGAAGTTCATTCAAGAAACCACTATACCTTAACGATCTATTTGGAAATTAAATAAAAAAAGAAGTTGAATAGAAAAGGAAATTGAATGAAAATTTTAGTTGAATAAAAATAAAAATGGAAGTTGCATAAAAATAAAAATGGAAGCTCATTCAAGAAACCACTATACCTTAACGATATATTTCGAAATTAAGTAAAAAAGGAAGTTGAATAGAAGAGGAAAATGAATAAAAATGGAAGTTGAATAAAAATAAAAATGGAAGTCGCATAAAATTAACAGTGGAAGTTCATTCAAGAAACCCCTATACCTTAACGACCTATTTGGAAATTAAATAAAAAAAAGTTGAACAGAAAAGGAAATTGAATAAAAATGGAAGTTGAATAAAAATAAAAATGAATGTTGCATAAAATTAACAATAGAAGTTCATTCAAGAAACCACTATACCTTAACGATCTATTTGGAAATTAAATAAAAAAGGAAGTTGAATAGAAAAGGAAATTGAATGAAAATTTTAGGTGAAGAAAAATAAAAATGGAAGTTGCATAAAATTAAAAATGTAAGCTCATTCAAGAAACCACTATACCTTAACGATCTATTTGGAAATGAAATAAGAAAGGAAGTTGAATAGAAAAGGAAATTGAATGAAAATTTTAGTTGAAGAAAAATAAAAATGGAAGTTGCATAAAATTAAAAATGGAAGCTCATTCAAGAAACCACTATACCTTAACGATTTATTGGGAAATTAAATAAAAAAGGAAGTTGAATAGAAGATGAAATTGAATAAAAATTAAAATGGAAGTTGCATAAAATTAAAAATGGAAGTTCATTGAAGAAACCACTATACCTTAACGATCTATTTGGAAATTAAATAAAAAACGAAGTTGAATAGAAAAACGAAATTGAATAAAAATGGAAGTTGAATAAAAATAAAAATGGAAGTTGCATAAAATTAACAATGGAAGTTAATTCAAGAAACCACTATACCTTAACGATCTGTTTGGAAATTAAATAAAAAAGGAAGTTGAATAGAAAAGGAAATTGAATGAAAATGGAAGTTGAATAAAAATAAAAATGGAAGTTGCGTAAAATTAACAATTCAAGTTCATTCAAAAAAGCACTATACCTTAACGATATTTGGAAATTAAATCAAAAAGGAAGTTGAATAGAAAAAGAAATTGAATGAAAATGGAAGTTGCATAAAATTAACAATGGAAGTTCATTCAAGAAACCACTATACCTTAACGATTTATTTCGAATTTAAATAAAAAAAAGAAGTTCAATAGAAAAAGAAATGGAATAAAAATGGAAGTTGAATCAAAATAAAAATGGAAGTTGCATAAAATTAAAAATGGAAATCCATTCAAGAAACCACTATACCTTAACGATCTATTTGGAAATTAAATAGAAAAGGAAGTTGAATAGAAAAGGAAATTGAATGAAAATTTTAGTTAAATAAAAAGTAAAATGGACGTTGCATAAAATTGAAAATGGAAGCTCATTCAAAAAACCACTATACCTTAACGATGTATTTCGAAATTAAATAAAAAATGAAGTTGAATAGAAGAGGAAGTTGAATAAAAATGGAAGTGGAATAAAAATAAAAATGGAAGTCGCATAAAATTAACAGTGCAAGTTCATTCGAGAAACCCCTATATCTTAACGACCTATTTGGAAATTAAATAAAAAAGGAAGTTGAATAGAAAAGGAAATTGAATAAAAACGGAAGTCGAATAAAAATAAAAATGGAAGTTGCATAAATTTAACAATGGAAGTTTATTCAAGAACCACTATATATTAACCATTTATTTGGAAATTAAATAAAAAAAGAAGTTGAATAGAAAAGGAAATTCAATCAAAATGGAAGTTAAATAAAAATAAAAATGAAATTTCATCAAAGATTGAAAATGGAAGTTAATTCAAGAAAGCACTATACCATAACGACTTATTTGGAAATTAAATAAAAAAAGAAGTTGAATAGAAAAGGAAATTCAATCAAAATGGAAGTTAAATAAAAATAAAAATGAAATTTCATCAAAGATTGAAAATGGAAGTTAATTCAAGAAAGCACTATACCATAACGACCTATTTGGAAATTAAATAAAAAAAGAAGTTGAATAGAAAAGGAAATTGAATAAAAATGGAAGTTGAATAAGAATAAAAATGAAAATGGAAGTCGTAGAAAATTAACAATGGAAGTTCATTCAAGAAACCACTATGCCTTAACGATCTATTTGGAAATTAAATAAAAAAGAAAGTTGAATAGAAAAGGAAATTGAATAAAAATGGAAGTTGAATAAAAATAAAAATGGAAGTTGCATAAAATTAACAATGGAAGTTCATTCAAGAGACCACTATACCTTAACAATTTATTTGGAAATTAAATAAAAAAAGAAGTTGAATAGAAAAAGAAATTGAATAAAAATGTAAGTTGAATAAAAATAAAAATGGAAGTCGTATAAAATTAACAATGGAAGTCCATTGAAGAAACCACTACACCTTAACGATCTATTTGGAAATTAAATAAAAAAGGAAGTTGAATAGAAAAAGAAATTGAATGAAAATGGAAGTTGCATAAAATTAACAATGGAAGTTCATTCAAGAAACCACTATACCTTAACGATTTATTTCGAAATTAAATAAAAAAAGTTCAATTGAAAAAGAAATTGAATAAAAATGGAAGTTGAATCAAAATCAAAATGGAAGTTGCATAAAATTAACAATGGAAGTCCATTCCAGAAACCACTATACCTTAACGATCTATTTGGATATTAAATAAAAAAAGAAGTTGAATAGAAAAGGAAATTGAATGAAAATTTTAGTTGAATAAAAATAAAAATGGAAGCTGCATAAAATTAAAAATGGAAGCTCATTCAAAAAACCACTATACCTTAACGATGTATTTCGAAATTAAATAAAAAAGGAAGTTGAATAGAAGAGGAAATTGAATAAAAATGGAAGTGGAATAAAAATAAAAATGGAAGTCGCATAAAATTAACAGTGGAAGTTCATTCAAGAAACCCCTATACCTTAACGACCTATTTGGAAATTAAATAAAAAAAGAAGTTGAATAGAAAAGGAAATTGAATAAAAATGGAAGTCGAATAAAAATAAAACTGGAAGTTGCATAAAATTAATAATGGAAGTTCATTCATGAAACCACTATACCTTAACAATCTATTTCAAAATTAAATAAAAAAGGAAGTTTAATAGAAAAGGAAATTGAGTAAAAATGGAAGTTGAATAAAAATAAAAATGAAAATTGCATAATATTAACAATGGAAGTTCATTCAAGAAACCACTATACTTTAACGATTTCTTTGGAAATTAAATAAAAAAGGATGTTGAATAGAAAAAGAAATTGAATCAAAATGGAAGTTGAATAAAAATAAAAATGAAATTTCATCAAAAATTGAAAATGGAAGTTAATTCAGGAAACCACTATACCTTGACTACCTATTTAGAAATTAAATAAAAAAGGAAGTTGAATAGAAAAGGAAATTGAATAAAAATAAAAATAGAAGTTGCAAAAAATTAACAGTGGAAGTTCGTTCAAAAAACCACTATACCTTAACGATCTATTTGGAAATTAAATAAAAAAGAAGTTGAATAGAAAAGAAAATTGAATAAAAATGGAAGTTGAATAAAAATAAAAATGAAAGTTACATAAAAATTAACGATGGAAGTTTATTGAAGAAACCACTATACCTTAACGATTTATTTGGAAAGTAAATAAAAAAGGAAGTTGAATAAAAATAAAATTGCAAGTTGCACAAAATTAACGATGGAAGTTCATTCAAGAAACCACTATAGCTTTACGATCTATTTGGAAATTAAATAAAAAAGGAAGTTGAATAGAAGAGGAAATGGAATAAAAATGGAAGTTGAATAAAAATAAAAATAGAAGTTGCATAAAATTAACGATGGAAGTTCATTCAAGAAACCACTTTACCTTAACATTCTATTTGGAAATTAAATAAAAAAAGAAGTTGAATCGAAAAGGAAATTGAACAAAAATGGAAGTAGAATAAAAATAAAATTAAAGTTGCATAAAAATTAACAATGGAAGGTCATTCAAGAAACCACAAAACCATAACGATTTCTTTGGAAATTAAATAAAAAAGGAAGTTGAATAGAAGATGAAATTGAATAAAAACGGAAGTTGAATAAAAATAAAAATGGAAGTTGCATAAAATTAAAAATGGAAGTTCAATCAAGAAACCACTATACCTTAACGATCTGTTTGGAAATTAAATAAAAACGGAAGTTGAATAGAAAAGAAAACTGAATAAGAATGGAAGTTGAATAAAAATAAAAATGGAAGTTGCATAAAATTAACAATGGAAGTTCATTCAAGAAACCACTATACCTTAACGATCCGTTTGGAAATTAAATAAAAAAGGAAGTTGAATAGAAAAGGAAATTGAATGAAAATGGAAGTTGAATAAAAATAAAAATGGAAGTTGCATAAAATTAACAATTGAAGTTCATTCAAGAAACCAATATACCTTAACGATCTATTTGGAAATTCAATAAAAAAGGAAGTTGAATAGAAAAAGAAATTGAATGTAAATGGAAGTTGAATAAAAATAAAAATGGAAGTTGCATAAAATTAACAATAGAAGTTCATTCAAAAAACCACTATTCCTTAACGATTTCTTTGGAAATTAAATAAAAAAATAAGTTGAATAGAAAAAGAAATTGAATAAAAATAGAAGTTGAATAAAAATAAAAATGGAAGTTGCATAAAATTAATAATGGAAGTCCATTCAAGAAACCACTATATCTTAATGATCTATTTGGAAATTAAATAAAAAAGGAAGTTGAATAGAAAAGGAAATTGAATGAAAATTTAAGTTGAATAAAAATAAAAATGGAAGTTGCATAAAATTAAAAGTGAAAGTTTATTCCAGAAACCACTATACCTTAACGATCTATTTCGAAGTTAAATAAAAAGGAAAGTTGAATAGAAAAGGAAATTGAATAAAAATGGAAGTTGAATAAAAATAAAAATGGAAGTTGCATAAAATTAACAATGAAAGTTCATTCAAGAAACCACTATACCTTAACGATCTATTTGGAAATTAAATATAAAAAGAAGTTGAATAGAAAAGGAAATTGGATAAAAGTGGAAGTTCAAGAAAAATAAAAATAGAAGTTGCATAAAATTAACAATGGAAGTTCATTCAAGAAACCTCTATTTGGAAATTAAATAAAAAAGGAAGCTGAATAGAAAAGGAAATTGAATAGAAATGGAAGTTGAATAAAAATAAAAATGGAAGTCACATAAACTTAACGATGGAAGTTCATTCAAGAAACCACTATATCTTAACGATCTATTTTGAAATTAAATAAAAAAAGAAGTTGAATAAAAGAGGAAGTTGAATAAAAATGGAAGTTGAATAAAAATAAAAATGGAAATTGCACAAAATTAACGATGGAAGTTATTCAAGAAAGAACAATACCTTAACGATCTATTTGGAAATTAAATAAAAAAAGAAGTTGAATAGAAAGAGAAATTGAATGAAAATGAAAGTCGAATAAAAATAAAAATGGAAGTTGCATGAAATTAACAGTGGAAGTTCATTCAAGAAACCCCTATACCTTAACGATCTATTTGGAAATCAAATAAAAAAGGAAGTTGAATAATAAAGGAAATTGAATAAAAATGGAAGTTCAATAAAAAGAAAAAAGTTGCATAAAATTAACAATGAAAGTTCATTCAAGAAACCACTATACCTTAACGACCTATTTGGAAATTAAATAAAAAAGGAAGTTGTATAGAAAAGGAAATTGAATAAAAATGGAAGTTGAATAAAAATAAAAATGGAAGTTGCATAAAATTAAAAATGGAAGCTCATTCAAGAAACCACTATACCTTAACGATGTATTTCGAAATTAAATAAAAAAAAAAGTTGACTAGAAGAGGAAATTAAATAAAAATGGAAGTTGAATAAAAATAAAAATGGAAGTTGCATAAAATTAACAGTGGAAGTTCATTCAAGAAACCCCTATACCTTAACGATCTATTTGGAAATTAAATAAAAAAGGAAGTTGAATAATAAAGGAAATTGAATAAAAATGGAAGTTCAATAAAAATAAAAACGGAAGTTGCATAAAATTAACAATGGAAGTTCATTCAAGAAACCACTATACCTTAACGACCTATTTGGATATTAAATAAAAAAGGAAGTTGAATAGAAAAGGAAATTGAATGAAAATTTTAGTTAAATAAAAATAAAAATGGAAGTTGCATAAAATTAAAAATGGAAGCTCATTCAAGAAACCACTATACCTTAACGATGTATTTCGAAATTAAATAAAAAAGGAAGTTGAATAAAAATAAAAATGGAAGTCGCATAAAATTAACAGTGGAAGTTCATTCAAGAAACCCCTATACCTTAACGACCTATTTGGAAATTAAATAAAAAAGAAAGTTGAATAGAAAAGGAAATTGAATAAAAATGGAAGTTGAATAAAAATAAAAATGGAAGTTGCATAAAATTAATAATGGAAGTTCATTCAAGAAACCACTATACCTTAACGATATACTTGGAAATTAAAAAAAAAAAGAAGTTGAATAGAAAAGGAAATTGAATAAAAATGGAAGTTGAATAAAAATAAAAATGGAAGTTGCATAAAATTAACAATGAAAGTCCATTCAAGAAACAACTATACCTTAATGATCTATTTGGATACTAAGTAAAAAAATAATTTCAATAGAAAAAGAAATTGAATGAAAATTTGAAGTTGAATAAAAATAAAAATGGAAGTTGAATAAATTTAAAAATGGAAGTTCATTCAAGAAAATCACTATACCTTATCGATCTATTTGGAAATTAAATAAAAAGAGGAAGTTGAATAGAAAATTTAAGGTGAATAAAAATAAAAATGGAAGTTAAATAAAAATAAAAATGAAATTTCATCAAAAATTGAAAATGGAAGTTAATTCAAGAAACTACTATACCATAACGACCGATTTGGAAATTAAATAAAAAAAGAAGTTGAATAGAAAAGGAAATTTAACAAAAATGGAAGTTGAATAAAAATAAAAATGGAAGTCGTATAAAATTAACAATGGAAGTTCATTCAAGAAACCACTATGCCTTAACGATCTATTTGGAAATGAAATAAAAAAGAAAGTTCAATAGAAAAGGAAATTGAATAAAAATGGAAGTTGAAAAAAATAAAAATGGAAGTTGCATAAAATTAACAATGGAAGATCGTTCAAGAAACCACTATACTTAACGAACTGTTTGGAAATTAAATAAAAAAGAAGTTCAATAGAAAAGGAAATTGAATGAAAATGGAAGTTGAATAAAAATAAAAATGGAAGTTGCATAAAATTAACAATTGAACTTCATTGAAGAAACCAATAGACATTGACGATCTATTTAGAAATTAAATAAAAAAGGAAGTTGAATAGAAAAAGAAATTGATTGAAAATGGAAGTTGAATAAAAATAAAAATGGAATTTGCAAAAAATTAACAATGGAAGTTCATTCAAGAAACCACTATACTTTAACGATTTATTCGGAAATTAAATAAAAAAGAAGTTGAATAGAAAAAGTAATTGAATAAAAATGGAAGTTGAATCAAAATAAAAATGAAAGTTGCATAAAATTAACAATGGAAGTCCATTCAAGAAACCACTATACCTTAACGATCTATTTGGAAATTAAATAAAAAAGGAAGTTGAATAGAAAAGGAAATTGAATGAAAATTTAAGTTGAATAAAAATAAAAATGGAAGTTGCATAAAATTAAAAATGAAAGTTCATTCAAGAAACCACTATATCTTAACGATCTATTTCGAAATTAAATAAAAAATGAAGTTGAATAGAAAAGGAAATTGAATAAAAATGGAAGTTGAATAAAAACAAAAATGGAAGTTGCATAAAATTAACAATGAAAGTTCATTCAAGAAACCACTATACCTTAACGATCTATTTGGAAATTAAATAAAAAAAGAAGTTGAATAGAAAAGGAAATTGGATAAAAATGGAAGTTGAATAAAAATAAAAATGGAAGTTGCATAAAGTTAACAATGGAAGTTCATTCAAGAAACCACTATACCTTAACGATTTCTTTGGAAATTAAATAAAAAATGATGTTGAATAGAAAAAGAAATGTCACGCCTTCAAAATAATAACATTAAACCCACAATATAGACATGCATTGATATATAAAAGTTCCACATTCTTCTATTCATCAGAGTTTCATTACAAAAAGTATTACATGTTAACAACAAAAGCAAATGCCCTCAGGGCTTACAGCTTTCCAAATTAACACTTGGTTAAAAAAGGAGAGTGCTAACTCATTTATACATTAAGCCCTTGGCTTGAATTTACATGTAATACATCAGAAAGAAAGACAACAAAAGGTCTGCCCGCCTCTAGCCTCCCAAGCTATGTCCTTGGAGGTGGCATGCTACATGTACCTGAAAATGATATTCCCATATAAGGTGAGCCACAGCCCAGTAGAAACACACTAAACCAGCTATGAACAATGACTAAAAGATTAGCAGTTGATAGATGGCCAACACTAATATATCCACATATATCATCCTGCAATTTCGTGTCTTACAAGTCTATGTCATATTTCATTTTCCATTTCCTTTCAATTCTCAATTCATAATCATGGCTCAGAACCTGGCCAAACAACTTATATGAGACAATAACTCATATTAAACTTTTCCCATTTCATATTAGACAAGCATGTTAGCTATATCAACACATCAACAGATATGCATAAGAGCACTATCACACTTCCAAAGACAAGCATATGAGCTGTGTCAACACATCACTAGATAAGCATATGAGCTCTATCTATGGAGTCCATCCCCTATCTCTTCCCAACAACATCCGGTTTAGAGGTCCATCCCCTATCATCCCCTAAACCGCGGAGTACATCCCCTATCTCCTCCAACACAACACAATGCATATAAACAATTATTATACACATCATCAATCAATACATAAAGTTAATGTACTCTTTTAACCATCATACCCAATGACACATTTCGGTGATTAGTTTTAGTTCGCCTAATCATCATGCATTGTCTACAACAATCAAGACTATCCTCCACCGATAGCCCAAAGTAGTTATTTCTAATCGGAAAATAAATGCACAAATGGATATTAAATCAACATTTCAATTCGGTGAGTGATAAGTAATTCAACTACACCCGTTCATCCCATACACTTCCAATCTCAACGTTTCCACTTCAATTCCTCATTTCTCACAATTAATTATACTAATTAATTAATCAATGTAATTAGGGCATTTTCTATAATTAACATTACAACCCTTAAGGTTCCATTTTCCTCAATGTTTTAACATAAGTTCCATTTCTCTATACTGAACATGCCTCTAGGTTCACTATAAATAAAATCCCGACTTTGTAAAATTACACAAAGGCCCAAAGCTTCCTCAAAATTACATAACAACTCCCAACATATCAAAATGCTAAAATTTAAAGTCAAAATCCATAAAGAGGAGTAGGATATCCCTACCTCGAAGTTTGAGCTCAAAAGGAGATGAAGACCCAACGACCAACGTGCTCCAAATCCAAAGATTTTTAGATTAAATCGAAGCCCTCAACACCCTCTGTCTTTTTAACAAAGGACTTAGGGTAGGAAATCACCCTAGGTAGATCAAATCTTAGAGAGAGTGTAAGTTTAGAGAGAGAGAGTCTCGGATTTTAGGGTTTGAAAATGAAAAGTGGATGAAAAAGTGATTTTGAAATCGCTGCTACCCGCTGATATAAACAGGCTCGCTCGAGCGAAGACTTGGTCGCTCGAGCTACCAGATACAGAAAACCCTCGCTCGAGCCAATAAGGTCTCGCTCGAGCCAAAACCTTAAAAGCACGCTCGAGCGACAGAAGGCTCGCTCGAGCGAAAGACAACCAGACTGCTCGAGCGAAGGAAAGCTCGCTCGAGCTAAAAACTACAGCTCTCAGGTCCAACTGAGACGTAGACGCATGCTCAAGCGAAGAAGACCTGGCTCGAGCCACCAGACACAAAACTCAACTCTCGCTCGATCGACCAAACCCTGGATCGAGCGAAGGGCCAAAAACAGAAGCTCGCTCGAGCGAAGAACGTCTCGCTCGAGCGAAGACCCAAAATTCTGGGCAGCAACACTTGGTTCCCAAACACAACCAACCTGTAACAAACCTGCCCAACACATCCCATAACTCATCTACAAGGTAGGAAAGGATGTAAACAAGATAATAATCAACTACTAATATTCACAGATACACGTCCGGATCACTGTACAACAAGGGGTAAACCCGGGATCGCTATAACCTCCCCCCCTTAAAGAATTTCGTCCCCGAAATTACTCGACCCATTACCGGTCATTCCATCTCTTATTCAAGAGGCATTTCTCAACATATATATAGTTCAACATGCATTTTTCTTCCATTTCCAACTATTTCCAACATACAAGGTTCACAAATTATATCACAATCAATTTACATGATACAACTCCATTTCCACAATATAGCCAACATGTGCAATATTATAATCAACTCCCATATCAAGGCAAGTTCTACAATACTTCCATAAACCAAAACATTCACAATGTTTTACAACTTAAGACATATTTAATGATCTTAAAGTTCAACAATACAACATTATACAACATATGTTCAAACATCCACAAATAGGTCCGGATATTTCTCTCGGACCTCCAATTCACATTCCCAAGTGGCCTCCTCCACTCCGTGATGTTTCCACAAAAATTTCACCAAAGGAATGGTCTTGCCACGCAGGACTTGATCCCGCCTATCCAAGACTCGAACTGGTCTCTCCTCATACGAGGCATCCTCATCTACCTCTAAGTCGGTCCAATCTAATACGTGTGATGGATCCGGCTCATATTTTCGAAGCATACTCACATGAAACACGTCATGAACTCTGGATAACTGTGGCGGTAAAGCTAAACGGTAAGCGACCTCGCCAATCCTCTCGAGGATCTCAAAAGGACCAATAAACCGAGGGGACAACTTCCCACTCTTCCCAAACCTCATCAATCCCCGCCTAGGTGATATCTTCAGAAAGACATGATCACCCGTCTCAAATGCCAAAGGCCTCCTTCTACGGTCAGCATAAGATTTCTGACGACTTTGGGCTGTAACAAGCCTCCTACGGATAAGCTCAACTTTCTCCGTCGTCTCCCTAACCAACTCTGGGCCCAACAAAGGTGCGTCACCCACTTCGGCCCAACAAACCTGAGACTTACAAGGTCGGCCATACAAGGCCTCAAACGGTGCCATACCGATACTAGACTGAAAGCTATTGTTGTAGGCAAACTCCACCAATGGTAAGTGCCTCTCCCACGTCCCACTAAAGTCAAGGACACAACCCCGAAGCATATCCTCAAGGATCTGAATAGTACGCTCGGACTGCCCGTCAGTCTGAGGATGATAAGCTGTACTAAAGGTTAACTTAGTGCCCAAAGCATTCTGCAAACTCTGCCACAACCTAGCAGTAAAACAAGGATCTCTATCTGAGACGATCGTCACTGGGACCCCGTGCAATCTCACTATGTCCCGAATGTACAAGTCGGCAAGATGGTCTACTGAATCTCTCACGCGCATAGGAATGAAGTGCGCCGACTTAGTCAACCGGTCTACAACCACCCAAATAGCATCACTACCCCGCTGAGTCCTCGGAAGACCTACAACGAAGTCCATAGTGACGTGCTCCCACTTCCACTCGGCAATAGGCAAGGGTTGCAACAAACCCGCTGGCCTCTGATGTTCGGCCTTCACTTGCTGACAAGTAAGGCACTTAGACACAAAGACTGCTACATCTCTCTTCATGCCGCGCCACCAAAATTGGCGACCCAAATCCCGATACATCTTAGTACCTCCTGGATGCACCGTAAGGCGCGAATGATGGAACTCTCGGAGTACTTCCTCTCGGCAAGACTCTGGCACAAACAAACGGTCTCGGTATCTCACACTCAAGTCGGGACACACCGTCAAACCCTTCTCGACCTTCCCATTGGAGATCTTCTCTCGGAAGGATTCTACCTCAGGGTCACCTCTCTGTGCCTCTAACACTCGAGTCATAAGTGTAGGCTGCACAACAACAGAAAACAAGGCCGCAGCCTCAACGGATTCGCCCAAAAGCAAATCAAACTCGCCAAGTGCCCCCAACATCTCCCACTCCCGGATGGCTATACAGGCTACATCGCTAACGGATTTTCTGCTAAGGGCATCGGCCACAACATTGGCCTTTCCCGGATGATAATGCAACTCAAAATTGTAATCCTCAATGAACTCCATCCACCTCCTCTGCCTCAAATTCAAGTCTTTCTGTGAAAACAGATATTTCAGACTCTTATGATCCGAGAACACCTCAAATCTCTCACCATAAAGGTAGGGCCTCCAGATTTTCACGGCAAAGATCACAGCTGCTAACTCTAGGTCATGCGTAGGGTAATTCTTCTCATGTATTTTCAACTGACGTGAGCCATAAGCCACCACTTTCCCCTCTTGCATCAACACACAACCTAAACCCTCTCGTGAGGCATCATAATAAACCGCATAACCCAACCCTCTCTCCGGAATAATCAAGACCGGAGCGGTGGTCAATCTAACTTTCAGTTCTTAGAACGACTTCTCACAAGTCTCATTCCATACAAATTTGACTCCCTTCCGAGTCAGTTTAGTCAATGGCGAAGCTAATCTGGAGAAATCCTTCACGAACCGGCGGTAATACCCAGCTAATCCCAAAAAACTACAGATCTCAAACACACTCTTAGGCTGTGCCCAATCTTGCACTGCCTCAGTCTTGGATGTATCAACAGAGACCCCTTTCCCAAAAACCACATGGCCTAAGAACTTGACTTCCTTTAGCCAGAACTCACACTTCCCAAACTTGGCATACAGCCTATGGGCTCTAAGTAACTCAAGCACCACTCTCAAGTGTTCCTCGTGCTCCTCCTCAGAAGGTGAATAGATAAGAATGTCGTCCACAAAAACGACTACAAAACGATCCAAGAATTCCCGGAAGATCCGGTTCATCAAGTCCATAAAGACTGCCGGTGCGTTGGTAAGCCCAAATGGCATCACCAGAAACTCATAATGGCCATACCGCGTATGGAATGCCGTCTTCGGAATATCCTCCTCCCTGACTCTCAACTGGTGGTAACCCGATCTCAAGTCTATCTTAGAGAAACAACGAGAACCCTTCAACTGATCAAACAAATCATCTATATGGGGCATAGGGTACTTATTCTTAACCGTAGCCCGATTTAACTTCCGATAATCGATACACAATCTCAAGGCACCATCTTTCTTTTTAGCAAAGAGGGCCGGTGCTCCCCACGGCGAAACACTAGGGCGAACAAAGCCCTTATCTAGCAATTCTTGGAGCTGAACTTTCAACTCAACCAACTCTGCTGGAGCAAAACGGTAAGGTGCCATAGAAATCGACGCCGTGCCGGGCACTAGATCAATGGAGAACTCGATCTCTCGGTGAGGTGGCAAACTAACAAGATCCTTGGGAAAAACGTCCGAGTACTCACAAACCACCCTCGGCAACACAATCCGGGTCTCATCACACTCACCACTTTCAAAGCTAGCAAGTAGACCACTAAGTTCACTCCGCCCTCGTGGATCATACCCCGGTGGCACAATACTACCAACCCGGTCTCCCAAGAAATGGAAACACTCCCTGCTCACGGTACAACAAGTGACCCTCTGGCGGTAGCAGTCAATAACTGCCCGGTATGACGATAACCAGTCCATACCCAAAATAACATCAAAGCCCTTCATGGGCATAACTACAAAAGGAAACGGAAGCCTATGATCGTCGACCTCTATATCACAACCTCTACATCCGTGTTTCAAAATCAACTCACCCCCAATAGGTGACACAACACAAATAGGAGATGCTAATAGTGCTAACTCCAACTCCAACACAGATGCAAATGCAGCATATATAAAAGAATGAGATGCACCCGTGTCAATCAACACTCTAGCAACCGAGTTGCAAAACAGAAAGGTACCTCTCACTACTGATGGAGCCGGTACTAGGTCCTGCGCGATAACAGCATACACGCGCCCTGTAGGCCCCTGGTCCACCTGCTCACCCCTAGGAGCATACGACTGCTGTACTGACTGGGACGACGAAGCTTCCGGATTGGCCCTCGAGGCCTGCACAGACTGAGCTGGCTGAAATCCCTACGTCTGTCTAGAACCAGACGCTCCTGAAGTGGCACTCAACTGTGGGCAAAACCTCTTCAGGTGCCCAGGCTGTCCACACTGATAGCAAGACAAGGGCTGCCCCCTGCCCAAACTCTGACTCTGCGGTCTAGCTGAAGAAGAAGCAGCTCTCTGATCTCCACCCCTCTGCGGGCAAACCAAAGCCTTGTGACCCGGCTGGCCACACTTGTAACAAGTGAACTCCCCTTGACTGCCTCTCCCCGAGCCTGCACTCGGCACTGGAAAGGTCGATCTAGAAACCCCACCCTGAGACTGCTGAGGGTTATAACCCCTCTGTCTCCTGCCATCACTCTGGCCATCTTGGCCCCTCTTGGAGCCTCTATGCTTCTCCTCTTATTCCTCCTGCATCATAAGCTCTATATGAGCTGCAGCATCCACCAGATGTCTATACTCTCGGATGTAAGACCCACCAACCCTCAGCTTGAGGCCACGCCTCAACTTCCGCTCAAACTCATAGCAACGGCGCTCCTCTGTCGCCACAAGTTCAGGTGCAAACCTGGACAAGCTAGTAAATGTAGCCTCAAACTCGGCCACAGACAAACCCTCGTGTTTAAGCCGGCTAAACTGATCTCTCAGCTTCTCCCTAGCAACTGCAGATAAGAATCTCTCCTGGAAAGCATTTATAAACGCCTCCCATGTACCGCCCACACAGACCTTCTCGTATTTCCACCATTGACCCGCATCTCCCTTCAGCTGGAAGGATGCCAAGGTCACTTTCAGTGCTCCGTCCTCAATGCCAAGCATTTCGAACGTCTTACTCATTTGTTCCAACCACTCGTCTGCCTTAAGTGGCTCCTTTGGATCTCCAATGAACTCGTCCGGGTTGGACCGGAAAAACTCCCTCTTCAAGAAAGAAGGCCCTGCCTCAACTGCCTGATTTCCAGCTCTGAGAATACCCAAAGCTCCTGCTATCTCTCGGGCCAAGGCACTCATAGCCTGCTGACCCGCTGGCTCGGCCACATTGGCCTGGCCAACTCCCTCCTGCACTGTCGGAATCTCATCCGGTAAGGGTACTTCCTGCCTCGCAGGCCTACCACGCCTAGCACCTCTTCCTCGTTCTGACATCCTAATAAAGGTAACACAGAACGTTAGCACATTAATAAATGTGCCGAAACTAAACACCCACGTCCTAATGCATGGACAACAGTAATTCACTACACGTAAGCACATAAACACATAAGCACTTACGAATTTCATTTCCGGATAATGATAGTCCCGAGGCGTTACTAGAGTTCCGGTTAGAAACAGCATTGATCAAGTGCTTTTCCAACAAGACTCCCAGAAACCCAAGGATCCAATCAACATCTTAGAAATTAAATCCCATACCCACATAATCACATAAGCATGTTATCAATTTAAACATATAGCATATGATTCTACACCTAAGCCTCTATCAGGCGAGACAAACCCATTGTGATACTAATCACTTCCCACGTACCCAAAGTTTTCGAACCCAGTACGCTCTGATACCAAGTTGTCACGCCCTCAAAATAATAACATTAAACCCACAATATAGACATGCATTGATATATAAAAGTTCCACATTCTTCTATTCATCAGAGTTTCATTACAAAAAGTATTACATGTTAACAACAAAAGCAAATGGCCTCAGGGCTTACAGCTTTCCAAGTTAACACTTGGTTACAAAAAAGAGAGTGCTAACTCATTTACACATTAAGCCCTTGGCTTGAATTTACATGTAATACATCAGAAAGAAAGACAACAAAAGGTCTGCCCGCCTCTAGCCTCCCAAGCTATGTCCTTGGAGGTGGCATGCTACCTGTACCTGAAAATGATATTCCCATATAGGGTGAGCCACAGCCCAGTAGAAACACACTAAACCAGCTATGAACAATGACTAAAAGATTAGCAGTTGATAGATGGCCAACACTAATATATCCACATATATCATCCTGCAATTTCGTGTCTTACAAGTCTATGTTATATTTCATTTTCCATTTCCTTTCAATTCTCAATTCATAATCATGGCTCAGAACCTGGCCAAACAACTTATATGAGACAATAACTCATATTAAACTTTTCCCATTTCATATTAGACAAGCATATTAGCTATATCAACACATCAACAGATATGCATAAGAGCACTATCACACTTCCAAAGACAAGCATATGAGCTGTGTCAACACATCACTAGATAAGCATATGAGCTCTATCTATGGAGTCCATCCCCTATCTCCTCCCAACAACATCCGGTTTAGAGGTCCATCCCCTATCATCCCCTAAACCGCGGAGTACATCCCCTATCTCCTCCAACACAACACAATGCATATAAACAATTATTATACACATCATCAATCAATACATAAAGTTAACGTACTCTTTTAACCATCATACCCAATGACACATTTCGGTGATTAGTTTTAGTTCGCCTAATCATCATGCATTGTCTACAACAATCAAGACTATCCTCCACCGATAGCCCAAAGTAGTTATTTCTAATCGGAAAATAAATGGACAAATGGATATTAAATCAACATTTCAATTCGGTGAGTGATAAGTAATTCAACTACACCCTTTCATCCCATACACTTCCAATCTCAACGTTTCCACTTCAATTCCTCATTTCTCACAATTAATTATACTAATTAATTAATCAATGTAATTAGGGCATTTTCCATAATTAACATTACAACCCTTAAGGTTCCATTTTCCTCAATGTTTTAACATAAGTTCCCATTCTCTATACCGAACATGCCTCTAGGTTCACTATAAATAAAATCCTGACTTTGTAAAATTACACAAAGGCCCAAAGATTCCTCAAAATTACATAACAACTCCCAACATATCAAAATGCTAAAATTTAAAGACAAAATCCATAAAGAGGAGTAGGATATCCCTACCTCGAAGTTTGAGCTCAAAAGGAGATGAAGACTCAACGACCAACGTGCTCCAAATCCAAAGATTTTCAGATTAAATCGAAGCCCTCAACACCCTCTATCTTTTTAACAAAGGACTTAGGGTAGGAAATCACCCTAGGTAGATCAAATCTTAGAGAAAGTGTAAGTTTAGAGAGAGAGAGTCTCGGATTTTAGGGTTTGAAAATGAAAAGTGGATGAAAAAGTGATTTTGAAATCGCTGCTGCCCGCTGATATAAACAGGCTCGCTCGAGCGAAGACTTGGTCGCTCAAGCTACCAGACACAGAAAACCCTCGCTCGAGCCAAAACCTTAAAAGCACGCACGAGCGACAGAAGGCTCGCTCGAGCGAAAGACAACCAGACCGCTCGAGCAAAGGAAAGCTCGCTCGAGCTAAAAACTACAACTCTCAGGTCCAACTGAGACGCAGATGCATGCTCGAGCGAAGAAGACCTGGCTCGAGCCACCAGACACAAAACTCAACTCTCGCTCGACCGACCAAACCCTGGATCGAGTGAAGGGCCAAAAACAGAATCTCGCTCGAGCGAAGACCCAAAATTCTGGGCAGCAACACTTGGTTCCCAAACACAACCAACCTGTAACAAACCTGCCCAACACATCCCATAACTCATCCACAAGGTAGGAAAGGATGTAAACAAGATAATAATCAACTGCTAACATTCACAGATACACGTCCGGATCACTGTACAACAAGGGGTAAACCCGGGATCGCTATAAAAGTTCATTCAAAAAACCAATATACCTTAACGATCTATTCGGAAATTAAATAAAAAAAAGAAGTTGAATAGAAAAGGAAATTCAATAAAAATGGAAGTTGAATTAAAATAAAAATGAAAGTCGCATAAAAAGTAACAATGGAAGTTCATTCAAGAAACCACTATACCTTAACGATTTATTTGGAAATTAAATAAAAAAAGAAGTTGAATAGAAAAAGAAACTGAATAAAAATGGAAGTTGTATCAAAATAAAAATGGAAGTTGCATAAAATGAACAACGGAAGTCCATTCAAGAAACCAGTATACCTTAACGATCTATTTGGAAATTAAATAAAAAAGGAAGTTGAATAGAAAAGGAAATTGAATGAAAATTTTAGTTGAATAAAAATAAAAATGGAAGTTGCATAAAATTAAAAATGGAAGCTCATTCAAGAAACCACTATACCTTAATGATGTATTTCGAAATTAAATAAAAAAGGAAGCTGAATAAAAGAGGAAATTGAATAAAAATGAAAGTTGAATAAAAATAAAAATAGAAGTCGCATAAAATTAACAGTGGAAGTTCATTAAAGAAACCCCTATACCTTAACGACCTATTTGGAAATTAAATAAAAAAGGAAGTTCAACAATAAAGGAAATTGAATAAAAATGGAAGTTCAATAAAATTGAAAACGGAAGTTGCATAAAATTAACAATGGAAGTTCGTTCAAGAAACCACTATACCTTAACGACCTATTTGGAAATTAAATAAAAAAGTAAGTTGAATAGAAAAGGAAATTGAATAAAAATGGAAGTTGAATAAAAATAAAAATGAAATTTCATCAAAAATTGAAAATAGAAGTTAATTCAAGAAACCACTATACCTTAACGACCAATTAGGAAATTAAATAAAAAAGAAAGTTAAATAGAAAAAGAAATTGAATAAAAATGGAAGTTGAATAAAAATAAAAATATAAGTTGCATAAACTTAACGATGGAAATTCATTCAAAAACCACTATATCTTAACGATCAATTTGGAAATTAAATAAAAAAGGAAGTTGAATAGAAGAGGAAATTGAATAAAAATGGAAGTTGAATAAAAATAAAAATGGAAATTGCATAAAATTAACGATGGAAGTCCATTCAAGAAACCACTATACCTTAACGATCTATTTGGAAATTAAATAAAAAAAGAAGTTGAATAGAAAAGGAAATTGAACAAAAATGGAAGTTTAATAAAAATAAAAATGGAAGTTGCATAAAATAAACAATGGAAGTTAATTCAAGAAACCACTATACCTTAACGACCTATTTGGAAATTAAATAAAAAAGGAAGTTGAATAGAAAAGGAAATTGAATAAAAGTGGAAGTTGCATAAACTTAACGATGGAAGTTCATTCAAGAAACCACTATATCTTAACGATCTATTTGGAAATTAAATAAAAAAAGAAGTTTAATAGAAGAGGAAATTGAATAAAAATGGAAGTTGAATATAAATAAAAATGGAAATTGCATAAAATTAACGATGAAAGTTCATTCAAGAAACAACTATACCTTAACGATCTATTTGGAAATTAAATAAAAAAAGAAGTTGAATAGAAAAGGAAATTGAATGAAAATGGTAGTTGAATAAAAATAAAAATGGAAGTTGCATAAAATTAACAATTGAAGTTCATTCAAAAAACCACTATACTTTAACGATCTATTTGGAAATTAATTAAAAAAGGAAGTTGAATAGAAAGGAAATTGAATAAAAATTGAAATTGAATAAAAATAAAAATGGAAGTTGCATAAAATTAACAATGAAAGTTCATTCAAGAAACCACTATACCTTAACGATCTATTTGCAAATTAAATAAAAAAAGAAGTTGAATAGAAAAGGAAATTCAATAAAAATGGAAGTTGAATAAAAATAAAAATGAAAGTTGCATAAAAATTAACAATGGAAGTTCATTCAAGAAACCACTATACGTTAACGATTTATTTGGAAATTAAATAAAAAAAGAAAATTGAATAGAAAATTAAATTGAACAAAAATGAAATATCATCAAAAATTGAAAATGAAAGTTAATTCAAGAAACCACTATACCTTAATGACATATTTGGAAATTAAATAAAAAATGAAGTTGAATAGAAAAGGAAATTCAATAAAAATGGAAGTTGAATAAAAATAAAAATGAAAGTTGCATAAAAATTAACAATGGAAGTTCATTCAAGAAACCACTATACCTTAACGATTTATTTGGAAATTAAATAAAAAAAGGAAATTGAATAGAAAATTAAATTGAATAAAAATGAAATATCATCAAAAATTGAAAATGAAAGTTAATTCAAGAAACCACTATACCTTAACGACCTATTTGGAAATTAAATAAACAAGGAGGTTGAATAGAAAAGGAAATTGAAAAAAAATAGAAGTTGAATCAAAATAAAAATGGAAGTTGCATCTAATTAACAATGGAAGTCCATTCATGAAACCACTATACCTTAACGATCGTTTTGGAAATTAAATAAAAAAGGAAATTGAGTAGAAAATTTAAGTTGAATAAAAATAAAAATGGAAGTTGCATAAAATTAGAAATGGAAGTTCATTCAAGAAACCACTATACCTTCACGTTCTATTTCGAAATTAAATAAAAAAAAGAAGTGGAATAAAAATAAAAATGTAAGTTGCATAAAATTGACAATGCATGTTTATTTAAGAAACCACTATACGTTGACGATTTATTTGGAAATTAAATAAAAAAGAAAGTTGAATAGAAAAAGAAATTGAATCAAAATGGAAGGTAAATAAAAATAAAAATGAAATTTCATCAAAAATTGTAAATAGAAGTTAATTCAAGAAACCACTATACCTTAACGACTTATTAGGAAATTAAATAAAAAAGGAAGTTGAATAGAAAAGGAAATTGAATAAAAATGGAAGTTGAATAAAAATAAAAATGGAAGTTGCATAAACTTAACGATGGAAGTTCATTCAAAAACCACTATATCTTAACGATCTATTTCGAAATTAAATAAAAAAGTAAGTTGAATAGAAGAGGAAATTGAATAAAAATGGAAGTTGAATAAAAATAAAAATGGAAATTGCATAAAATTAACGATGGAAGTTCATTCAAGAAACAACTATACCTTAACGATCTATTTGGAAATTAAATAAAAAAAGAAGTTGAATAGAAAGGGAAATCGAATGAAAATGGAAGTTGAATAAAAATAAAAATGGAAGTTGCATCAAATTAACAATTGTAGTTCATTCAAGAAACCAATATACCTTAACGATCTATTTTGAAATTAAATAAAAAAGGAAGTTGAATAGAAAAAGAAATTGAATGAAAATGGAAGTTGCATAAAATTAACAATAGAAGTTCATTGAAGAAACCACTATACCATATCGATTTATTTGGAAATTAAATAAAAAAAGAAGTTGAATAGAAAAAGAAATTGAATAAAAATAAAAGTTGAATCAAAATAAAAATGGAAGTTGCATAAAATTAAGAATGGAAGTCCATTCAAGAAACCACTATACCTTAACGATCTATTTGGAAATTAAATAAAAAAGGAAGTTGAATAGAAAATAAAATTGAATGAAAATTTTAGTTGAATAAAAATAAAAATGGAAGTAGCATAAAATTAAAAATGGAAGCTCATTCAAAAAACCACTATATTTTAACGATGTATTTCGAAATTAAATAAAAAAGGAAGTTGAATAGAAGAGGAAATTGAATAAAAATGGAAGTTGAATAAAAATAAAAATGGAAGTCGCATAAAATTAACAGTAGAAGTTCATTCAAGAAACCCCTATACCTTATCGATATATTTAGAAATTAAATAAAAAAGGAAGTTGAATAATAAAGGAAATTGAATAAAAATAGAAGTTCAATAAAAATAAAATTGGAAGTTGCATAAAATTAAAAATGGAAGTTCATTCAAGAAACCACTATACCTTAACGATCTATTTGGAAATTAAATAAAAAAGGAAGTTGAATACAAAAAGTAATTGAATAAAAATGGAAGTTGAATAAAAATGAAAATGGAAGTCGTATAAAATTAATAATGGAAGTTCATTCAGGAAACCACTATACCTTAATGATATACATGGAAATAAAATAAAAAAGGAAGTTGAATAGAAAATGAAATTGAATAAAAATGGAAGTTGAATAAAATAAAAATGGAAG
Source organism: Camellia japonica (assembly GCA_030407325.1). Classification (NCBI taxonomy): domain Eukaryota; kingdom Viridiplantae; phylum Streptophyta; class Magnoliopsida; order Ericales; family Theaceae; genus Camellia; species Camellia japonica. The sequence continues at coordinate 5,999,101 of JAPPVO010000003.1, forward strand.
TTGCATAAAATTAACAATGGAAGTCCATTCAAGACACCACTATACCTTAATGATCTATTTGGAAATTAAATAAAAAAGGAATTTGAATAGAAAAAGAAATTGAATGAAAATTTGAAATTGAATAAAAATAAAAATGGAAGTTGAATAAATTTAATAATGGAAGTTTATTCAAGAAATCACTATACCGTATCGATCTATTTGGAAATTAAAAAAAAAAAGGAAGTTTAATAGAAAATGAAATAGAATAAAAATGGAAGTTGCATAAAATTAACAATGGAAGTTCATTCAAGAAACCACTATACTTTAACGATCTATTTGGAAATTAAATAAAAAAGGAAATTGAATAGAAAAAGAAATTGAATGAAAATGGAAGTTGAATAAAAATAAAAATGGAAGTTCCATAAAATTAACAATGGAAGTTCATTCAAGAAACCACTATACCTTAACGATTTATTTGGAAATTAAATGAAAAAGGAAGTTGAATAGAAAAGGAAATTAAATCAAAATGGAAGTTAAATAAAAATAAAAATGAAATTTCATCAAAAATTGAAAATGGAAGTTAATTGAAGAAACCACTATTCCAAAACGACCTATTTGGAAATTAAATGAAAAAAGTAGTTGAATAGAAAAGGAAATTGAATAAAAATGAAAGTTTAATAAAAATGAAAATGGAAGTCATATAAAATTAACAATGGAAGTTCATTCAAGAAACTACTATACCTTAACGATCTATTTGGAAATTAAATAAAAAAGGATATTAAATAGGAAAAGAAATTGAATAAAAATGGAAGTTGAATAAAAATAAAAATGGAAGTTGCATAAAATTAACAATGGAAGTTCATACAAGAAACCACTACACCTTAACGATCTATTTGGAAATTAAATAAAAAAGGAAGTTGAATTGAAAAAGAAATTGAATGAAAATGGAAGTTGAATAAAAATAAAAATGGAAGTTGCAAAAAATTAACAATGGAAGTTCATTCAAAAAACCACTATACCTTAATGATCTATTTGGAAATTAAATAAGAAAAGAAGTTGAATAGGAAAGGAAATTCAATAAAAATGGAAGTTGAATTAAAATAAAAATGAAAGTTGCAAAAAAATTAACAATGAAAGTTTATTCAAGAAACTACTATACCTTAACGATTTATTTGAAAATTAAATAAAAAAGGAAGTTGAATAGAAAAGAAAATTGAATCAAAATGGAAGTTAAATAAAAATGAATATGAAATTTCATTAAAAACTAAAAATGGAAGTTAATTCAACAAACCACTATACGTTAACGACTTATTTGGAAATTAAATAAAAAATGAAGTGGAATAGAAAAAAAAATTGAATAAAAACGGAAGTCGAATAAAAATGAAAATGGAAGTTGCATAAAATTAACAATGGAAGTCTATTCAGGAAACCACCATACCTTAACTATCTATTTGGAAATTAAATAAACAAGGAAGTTGAATAGAAAAGGAAATTGAATAAAAAGAGAAGTTGAATTAAAATAAAAATGGAAGTTGCATAAAATTAACAATGGAAGTTCATTCAAAAAACCACTATACCATAACGACCTATTTGGAAATTAAATAAAAAAAGAAGTTGAATAGAAAATGAAATTGAATAAAAATGGATGTTGCATTAAAATAAAAATGAAAGTTGCATAAAAATTAACAATGGAAGTTCATTCAAGAAACCACTATACCTTAACGATTTATTTGGAAATTAAATAAAAAAGGAAATTGAATGGAAAATGAAATTGAATAAAAATGAAATTTCATCAAAAATTGAAAATGTAAGTTAATTCAAGAAACCACTATACCTTAACGACCTGTTTGGAAATTAAATAATAAATGAAGTTGAATAGAAAAGAAAATTGAATAAAAACAGAAGTCTAATAAAAATGAAAATGGAAGTTGCATAAAATTGACAATGGAAGTCCATTCAAGAAACCACTATACCTTAACACTACAAGAAATTGCACTTTTGGCGACTACTTTTGGCGACGACGTCAATTTTTCGTCGCCAAAAGTACATTTTTGGCGACACAGTGATCAATTTCGTTGGTAAAAGTATACCTTTACCGACGCAATTTGTTGCCGTCGCTAAAAAGGCATAACATTATTTTAGCGTCAAATTTTTTGGTTTGCGCCAAAATTTCAAAACTTTTACCTACGAGGCTTATGTTTTAGCAACACAATGAGCGTTGCTATTAGTGTGCTTACTTTTGGCGACGACAAGTTGGCGTGGGCAAAGAGTTAACCATTTAGCGACGATGACACTATTCGTCGGTAAAAGTTTTGCTAGTGGAATGATGTGATTTAGTGATTTGTGTTTTTTATTATAATTTTTTAAGGAGTTTTAAATTTTTTGGTTACTGAATTGTAAAATTAAAATGATCATTGAATTAGATCACAAAATGAACCCATTGAGCCGAAACACACTCTTAAGTTGAGATGACTAATTTGAGATAATTTAAACTTTTTCAAAGAATATGGTTAGATTATCAATTTCAATATGTTTGTTTTTATTTTCAGAAACTAGTTTCAAATTTTTTTTTTTAAACTAAAAAAAAAAATTTAGGTGAAAAAAAAACTTATTATTTTTTGTATATTTTTATCTTTTAGGTCATAAATACTTTTTAAAATTTTAAAAATATAATTTTGATTTTTATTACTTTCAAATTATTTTTAATTTTTAAAAAAAAAAAACAAATCTAAATTTTTTTTTGAATTTTTTTTTTAATCTTTTAGGTCATAAATACTTTTTAAAATTTTTAAAATATAATTTTGATTTTTATTGCTCTGAAATTATTTTAAATTTTTTTTTTAAAAAATAAATCTAAAAATTGTTTTGAATATTTTATTTTATTTTATTTTATTTTATTTATTTTTTTGGGGTGATCTGCTGATCGGCGGTGGACATTTCCCTCTTAAAATTCCCTCATTTTTTTTTTCACTATAACAAAATTGGGTTTTTACGGCTTCACATCAACGACATACAGTAAATGCAAGCCGTGGTTTCTCACTTTTACGACTTGCTTTTTTTGCATGTTGTAAATAATTTTCCAATCACGACATGTTTATTGCGTATGTCTTGAATGCTAATAACGATGATTTTTTTATGGCTTGCAATGTTAGCCGTAAATAATAAAATATTTCTATGACATGCATATGATATGCCGTTAATACATTAACTATAAACGATATGCATACAACAACCGTTAAAAATATTGAACATTTCACAATACACAAAAAATCAATTGTTAAAAATTACACTTTTTACGACGCACAAAATGCCAATCATTTAAAATATTATACTTTTTACACATATAATTTATCCCGTGAATGGTACGACTGAAAATTAAAAAAGCGCCAAAATGAGATACATGTGGCGCCACTGACCAAAAATATATTAGAATTTTTTTTTATCAAATTGTTTGGCTTCTAATTGGGTTAAGGAAGATAGAAAGCTGTAATCGGATAAAACTAGAAGAGAGAGAGAAGAGAGAGGGTTCGAACCCTCATGTCTCTGCAAAATCTCTTCAAACCCCACCCTCTCTCTCCATCAAACCCCAAATCCCAAACCCTCCTCTCTCTTTTTTTTCATCTCTCTGCAAAAACTCTTCAAAACCCTCACTCTCTCTCTCTATCAGACCCCAAATCCCAAACCCAAACCCCAACCGGCATAACAACGAGTGAGAAGGAGAAGATGGACAAAGAAAATACACACAGACAGAGCTCTGAGCTAGAAGAAAAGAACGAAGAAAGAGAAGTAACGATGGAGAGAGAAGGCGGCTGAGAGGAGACGGAAGAGACTAACGCACACGAAGAACACTTCCACTTCCATTCAATCAGGTTTGTAGATTCAAACTAGGGTTTTGATTTGGGGATTTTCACTGAAAAATCAAGATTTTGATTGAGCAACTCCAAAATTATGTAAAATTAGGGAACCTTAAGGAACTCTAGGTTCTTGAATTAATTTTGAAAGCATGCGCAGGTAATAATCCCCAACAGCCACGGGCATAGGCCTGCAGCTCTTCTTGAATCACTGACTTTTTAACTGACAAAAAGCATAAATTTCAATTCCAAAAAGGGAAACTCAGAGAATTGCAGCTCTTAAATTATGTACCATCACAGAAGCTAGAGGAACAGAAATCAGTGAAAAGTTGAAAATAAAATTTAAAAAAAGAAAAGAAAAGAAAAAAGAATAATAAGAAGAAGATAATTGAAATAGATTGACTCCCTTATCCCCCATGATAAATAGAATTTCACATGACGGTCCAAAGTTGTCGTAAAATGCCCATTAGTGATTACATAGTGGAGCAGTTATGATATTTTCCAAGTAATAGGATACATGTTCTTTACAACATTCCAGTGTAGGCAATGTGTCCCAGTGAACAACTAGGCAATTGGGCCACCCTAAGAGACCCATGGCCTAGAAACAAGCCTCGCAATACAAACTTACTAGAAAATTCGGCCTCCATAAAACTATACACATCCATGAGGTAACTGATACAAGTAGACTGAACGCAAGAGAAGAACAAACAGAATAGTGCATCTTGTCTTCCACACAAGCCTCATGAATTGTATATACCTGTAGCTTTGGACTTGATAAATTATGTTATTTGTGATTTTTTGTGTAGAGTGGATGATGTTGGATCCGATGATTGAGTTTTATGATAGCTAGGTTTATAGATGTGAGTAAGATAAGGCAGATCATAAGTATTTAATGTGTTGTGTTTGGGGAGGAAGGAACTAGCACACTTTTGAGGACGTATAGATGAAGATAGATAGACTAAGCTTATCTTTGCTTCGACCTATTCATTTTTGCCTTATAGAGAAATTTTGGCTCTGTTTGGAAGAGCTTTGGAATTGTAATTTCACCTCTTGATTTACATGTGGTGTTTGGTTGTAGTATTTAGAAATTAATTCCACACCCACTTCTGAAAACTCCTTTCCAAGCGGGAAAATTTGGCTAACCCGGTCGTCCCCCCGGACGTCCGCCCGGTTGACCGGAATAGTGTACTTTTTTCTTCTTTTTTTTTGCACCTGTTATTTTTATATTTTAAATAAAAAATATTTTCAGAATTTTTTATGAGCTTTGAATAGGATTTTGAGTTGTGTGTTTGGTTGAGTTGTAAGTTTTTGAATTAAATATCATATATCATATCATTCATTTCAAACTCAATTCAAAAATCTTTCCAAAACTCTTTTTAAAACTCATAACCAAACAAATTTTCCATATTCAAATCATAATTCCAAAACTCACAAACTCACAATACAACTCCTATTCTCAAATCATATTTAGAAAACTCTACCAAACGCTACCTTTGTAATTCTTCTTTTTCTCTAATAAATTTTTTGGGTAAACTTAAATTTAGGGGAGAACATAGATTTATTTGTGTTATTTTTTTTGCTTCGTGTATATCTCTAGTTCACATAAGCACTGTCCCTTTGGTGGCTTTCTGATTCAACCTATCCCCCAAAAAAAAACGGGCGAAAGAAACAAAAAAAACCACCCTTTGGAACAAAAAGCAAAACATGGAAGATGCTTGTACACATGTGGGTGCATGTGTGGTCAACAAGAGAAAGATGAGCAAATGGCCATGGTATGACTTGCAACAACTTGAAGGAAAATAACCAAAATAACTTTTAAAAGAGTTAACAACTATACAAAATGATTTCCTCAAGAAAGAGATAAGTCTATTTTTGCAAAATCAAAATGATAAATGTTCTACACCGTGACCCATTTCACAACAACAACTTAACACCCAGAGAATTCAATTCCAAATGAAATTGATATTCCAGAACCTTCTTGATCAAATGAACAGAACCTCAAAAGATTATGAGAGCAACAAATTTGAGCATTATGCGGAAAGTGATAATATATTGAAACTAACCTCAACCAAATTCAAGAGAAGTCTACCTTTTTTTTTTTTTTTTAATACTATGGTTTGAGTTGGTACCTTTAGCACAAACCCGCTGAAATGATTCTGCAAGAGGCATGGTTTGTGGAATGTGGAATGTTTGTGGAATGTGGGTGAAGTTGCACCTGTCGGGCATGCACAAGGTAACAACTAGTATAGTCTTATTTTTAGACTAGACTGTGTATGCATGGTATATTTTTTCATTTGTCATTACATAATTTGATGAGGTGAAAATGTTAATCATTTGATGGATTTATTTTTCAATGGACTAAAGCAAGTTATATAGAGTCTTATGTTGATGCCATAGTGTTAGACTCTATATAAATGACGGAATCGACCATTGGTTGGCTGCTAATTGGTTGTCCAATTTTGATTTTATTCTGTTGCAAATGAGTTATAAATGCATGGGAAATCATTTATCATGTATGTTCACCATGATCATTACAAATTTCTTACAACAAGCTCTGCTGTAGGTAGAACACCCTGTCACTGAGTGGATAGCTGAAATAAATCTGCCAGCAGCACAGGTTGCAGTGGGAATGGGGATTCCTCTCTGGAAAATTCCTGGTATAATCTTACCAGATTTGGGTTTTTTTATTTTAAAATCTTTATAAATTTTCTTGTTATTTATGTCAATTATTTTCTTGTGCCTATTTAACTACAAATTAGGCGATTTTATGGAATGGAACATAGTGGAGGATACGATGCTTGGAGGAGAACTTCTGTCTTTGCTACCCCATTTGACTTTGACAAGGAAGAATCTACAAGGCCAAAAGGTCATTGTGTAGCTGTGCGTGTAACAAATGAGGATCCAGATGATGGTTTTAAGCCTACTAGTGGGAAAGTACAGGTTAGATTTTCAAAGATAGTTAGAAGTCTTTCTTTTATTATTATTTATTTATTTTGGGTTTGGGGTGGGGGGGGGGGTTTGTTTCATGATGAACATTTACCAAGTCATTGGAATTTTTACATGAGCTGAGTTTTAAGAGCAAGCCAAATGTGTGGGCATACTTTTCTGTTAAGGTATATTTTTCTTTGTAATATTATAGGGGACAATCCTTGAATTCAAAAACTTGTGGCTGACCACCCCGTGATTGTTTGCAGTCTGGAGGAGGCATTCATGAATTTTCAGATTCTCAATTTGGTAAGTGGCTTAGAAACCTAATAAACTGGTTATGTCATCTGGCTACAACAGACTTCATCCATTTATTATCATCTTTGTAAGAAAATAACAATAAAAAAAAGGGCAGCCTAGTGCAACTGTGCATGAGACTCCCACCACTACGGGGTCTAAGAAGGGTTGGATGTATGTGGTCTTATCCACACATGCAGAGAGGTTTTATTCCCATGAAAATAAAAAATATAATACTTGGAAAAAAAATCCAACACAATCAAGGCTAGAATTTCCTACTCAATCAGTTAGAATTTCCTACTCCATCAACAAGGCATTTTATTTTCTTGACATGCTTGTTTGACCTCCTTATATTGCATAGTTTTCATCTTTAATGCTTTCTTCTACAGGGTTCCTTTGTAATTAAAGTCAAGGGACCAGAAGGATGGTCATGGGATCCAGATCAAGTTAATTATATTAGTTGTCAACTTGTCAGTATGTAATGTTTCCCATGTAGGATGTTTCCAGTCCTTTGTAGGAGTGCATTTTGTAATTCTCTAGCATTGTTCTTTCTAAATTTATTTGCTTCCATATTGTGCTGTGTATCACTCTCCTAAATTTCCTATATCTGTAGGTTCACCGTGTCTGGAAGAGTTGTGGGATCTGTTGGTGGAGAGAGCTGTTCAAATAAAAATGGGGGTCCATCAAATGTAAATGTTGAGCTTTTATCTCCCACGAGTGATCTTGTCACATCTGTTTTAACATCACCAACAGGAAGTTACTCGTTCACTAACATTATTCTAGGTCTGTAGTTCACTTGCTAGTGACCTAACAAAGAGTCGACTGTTCTAAACTTGTTCTGGAACTTCATCTGAAAACCTCATTTAACCATCTCTAAATATGTACTGAAAGATGACTAGGTTTTGGCTCCTACCTAGTTTTTGAACTGTTTCAGATGAATGAAACCGGAGCTTTACATTACAATATGTACTGAAAATTTATATTGAATTTCAAAGGACCATATCTGGAAAGCAAAGGAGAAAGTGTGCTTCCATTCATGTTTCTATTTACTTAGTTAGCATTAAATCTTGATTGAGCTTATGTTACAGATTGAAGATGAATCAGTCAGAGATCGAGGCAGAGATACATACTCTATGTGATGGAGGTTTATTGATGCAGGCAAGCATCTATTGTCTCTGCCATTTTCTTCAGTATTCTCTGATGTCTGACTCTGCTGAAATTTGTAGATTCACAATTTAATGTTGCACTATAGTTCTGGTCTTATACCTAAACTATCATGAATTGGCTTTTATTCAGCATTGTATATCTCAATATAAGTGCATAACATAATTTTAATTGGTCACTTCAATTTGTCACTGTTGGATGGAAACAGTCATGTTATATATGCAGAGGAAAACGCTGCCGGAACTCGCCTTCTGATTGATGGAAGGACTTGCTTGCTTCAGGTGATTACAAATATTTGCTTCAGGTCATGAGATTTGCTGGAATTGATCTGAGGCATTGTCACTCCTGTACCTGATATTTTCCACATCATTCTTCAACCACACTTCTGATATGGTGAAAATGAATTACAAAGAACTGAAACGCCATGCCACAGAAAAAGTGACTCGAGAGGCTCTCATGGAGGTCTCTCTGATCTCTCTAATTTCTGTTTTTTGGGTTTATGAAAACGAATTAAACTAACATTAGGCCTTATATTTCTGAGGCTACTGTTATTGTGAGAGCTGTGAGTTATTACAAAAACAATAATAACTATCCAATGCCTTGGGGAGGGAAGGAGGTGGCAGCAGTGGGTGGATGGTGGTGTACAGGGAATGGGTGTTTGGGCCGCAATCCATCTGGAAAAGTTAGTATTTGAACGTCTATACATTTCAATCACATCATTTTTAAATATAGTTTTTAGTTGATCCATTTTTTTGATTGTTTTTCTCCATATTCTTTCAGTCTACTGCATCTATTGTGCCACAGTTGTGGCAGCCTTCAACTGGGGCTCTTATGACTAATGATTCCAGTGACACTAAACCAGCTGAAGAGTCAGCTACATGCATTGCATTATCTAAAAATGATTCTTATGTCATGTCTGCCTCAGGTGGGAAGGTCTCTTTGTTCAACATGATGACATTTAAGATTAGCTATCCTTATTAGTGAGAGTATCTTAGAGTTTGTTCTCCATTGTTGCTTGGTTCCAAATTGCTGCTGGCTCTGCTACTTTTGATTGTTGATGTGTTACTAAATGAAATCAGTAATTTCTGATCAGGTTATGACAACTTTCATGGCTCCACCTCCTGCAGCAACCTACTTGGCATTCCATCCGCAAGACAACAATATAATTGCCATAGGAATGGAGGATTCTACCATTCAGATATACAATGTTCGGGTTGATGAGGTGAAACACCCATCTTTAACAAGTCAAGGAGCTAACAATTGTACCTGAATTAAAGGATTACAATCAGATGTTGCATATGCTGATACTGGCCATAGTCGTATCATTACTGCCTTTTTTCTTTTCTTTTTTTACGGTTGAAATAATAATATACACCACTAGGATATGCGGTGGCAAGGTTGTGGGGATGGAATTTGGCTTTGGTTTGGAATTATTTGACTTCTAACTTTTTCACTGCCATATAATTTGTCATGCAGTTTGTGAATATCAACCAACCATCAGCTGTGTGTTTTTATTTAAAATGTAATTTGGTGATTAAGCGTAATTGGGTTTTGTAGATCAGTGATTGCTCAAGGAAAATATTACTCTTTTTAATTTACTTTTGACACCTTTGCAGGTAAAAACCAAGCTCAACGGTCACCAGAAACGAATCACAGGGCTTGCATTTTCCAAGAATCTGAATGTACTGGTATCATCTGGGGCTGATGCGCAGCCAAGTGTTAGATTCAATAAGATTTCTTTTTTCCTTGCAAATTTATGCCTTCGTCTGGAATCATTTCTGTGAATTACCCTAAGATGAAACACCATATTTTATTGGAAGAGGGGAAAATGATGAGTGTATTTTATTTTTCTGGTTATTTTGCATGATGTTGCACCACCTACATTATTACATTACAATATTTGATGCTTGATTTGAATTGCAGCTCTGCGTTTGGAACATTGATGGATGGAAGAAGAGGAAAGCAATGCCCAGACAAGTACCAACTGGCCACCAATCTCCCCTGGTTGGAGAAACTAAAGTTCAGTTCAATAAGGATCAAACCCATCTGTTACTGGTCCATGAAAGCCAAATTGCTATTTATGATAGCCAGCTCGAGTTTTTGAGATCAGTAAGTTTGCCTCATTGTTTTTATGTTCATGGAGTTTGTATATCAGTTTTACTCTGCTTTATTGAAATTCACAATTATGGATCTATTGACTTGACAATTTGCTAAACACTTGATGGCTCGTTCAACCACCACAATCAATTGATTATCAATTAATAAATCTATAACTAGATCTCAACCAAATTGCATGTAATTAACCCAATTCATCATACAAAGGCACAAATCCCAAGTTTATATCAATGGTTGAGATCAATAGATCTCCTGCCCAAGACTTCTCTCCCTAAGCATCATTGTCTTTCCCACCTACCCACGTCTGCCTCCCCACCTTCCCTTTCTATGGGAGCTTGCATTTTAAGATTAATATCCAAAGTTTGGTAATGAGGTGCGGTGTTGCCTTTGAGTCAAACTTGGTTCTAGGTCATGACACAATGCAATTATACAATTGGATTTGTTATTTTTATAACTGTATTTTAATCTTAATATTATTTACACCGTGTCTTTAGGCACGGGCATACGCTAGTGCTCTCATAAGGCACACTTGAAAATTATATAGATTTCCACATTTAATTAATTTGAGTCTCTTCCCAAAGAATAATGCTTCTTCATCTTTAATTCTGCTAGTCTGCTGCTGCTGCTGCCGGTATGCTGCTGCTACTGTAGGTGTGCTGCTGCTGCAAAATTTTGCTGGGCTGCTGCTGCTGCAATGTTGTTGTGAAGCGGGCTGCTACTAGATGCTGGTCTGCTGCAAATTTGGGTTGTTAGTTTCATGTTTTCATTTTGTTATCTGTTGTTTTTACTATGGGTGCACAATTTGGATGTATTTGAGTATTTTAGTGAGTTTACCCTTTCAGGTTTTATACAACGCTTCCAAAAGCATATTTTTCAGCAGTGTTTTTTTGCCTACACATCAACTTTAGGTGATTTAATATCAATATTATTAGTTTGTAATAGTCGTGCCTGAGGGATGCCTCTTGTAAATATGTAAATATTATTAAAAAATATATATGATTTTCAATTTTTTTTGCCGCTACAAATTTGTCATTGCCAAAAAGTAAAGATTTCTCGACAAACAACTTGTCGGTAAATGTGTAGCCAAAAGTTTATTTTTGCCTACTCATATTGTGTTGCTAAAAGTGTATTTTTTGCCAATGCCAATTTGTCGTTGCCAAAACTAAAGCTTTATCGACGACCAAATCGTTGGCAAATGGCAACATTTATCGACGTAAATGTGTCGCTAAAAGTTACTTTTGCCCACTCATATTGTGTTGGTAGAAGTGTATTTTTTGCCAATGTCAATTTGTCGTTGCCAAAAGTAAAGCTTTAGCGACAAACAAATCGTCGGCAAATGGCAATATTTACCGACGTAAATGTGTCGCCAAAAGTTTACTTTTGCCGACGCATATGTTGTTGGTAAAAGTATATTTTTTGCCCATGCAAATTTGTGTCGCGAAAAGTGCCACACAATCATCATATTTGAATGACTTTTACCAACGCAAGGTAAATTGCCAACGATGGATGAAGGCTTTTAGCGACGACTATGTTGTCGCTAAAGCCATTACTTTTACCAACGCAATGATAATTTCGTCGGCAAAAACTTTTGCCAACTCACTTTTGCCTACGGGTTGCCAACGTAGCTTTGTGTGTCGGCAAAACTCTTTGCCAACGAATTTTCCCTTTTAGCAACATATTTTGTTGCGTTGCGAAAAATGCAATTTCTTGTAGTGTAACGATCTACTTGGAAATTAAATAAACAAGGAAGTTGAATAGAAAAGGAAATTGAATAAAAATAGAAGTTGAATCAATATAAAAATGGAAGTCGCATAAATTAACAATGGAAATTCATTCAAGAAACCACTATACCTTAACGATCTATTTGCAAATTAAATAAAAAAAGAAGTTGAATAGAAAGGGAAATTGAATGAAAATGGAAGTTGAATAAAAATAAAAATGGAAGTTGCATAAAATTAACAATTGTAGTTCATTCAAGAAACCAATATACCTTAACGATCTATTTGGAAATTAAATAAAAAAGGAAGTTGAATAGAAAAAGAAATTGAATGAAAATGGAAGTTGAATAAAAGTAAAAATGGAAGTTGCACAAAATTAACAATGGAAGTTCATTGAAGAAACCATTTTACCTTATCGATTTATTTGGAAATTAAATAAAAAAAGAAGTTGAATAGAAAAAGAAATTGAATAAAAATGGAAGTTGAATCAAAATAAAAATGGAAGTTGCATAAAATTAACAATGGAAGTCCATTCAAGAAACCACTATACCTTAACGATCTATTTGGAAATTAAATAAAAAAGGAAGTTGAATAGAAAAGAAAATTGAATGAAAATTTTAGTTGAATAAAAATAAAAATGGAAGTAGCATAAAATTAAAAATGGAAGCTCATTCAAGAAACCACTATACTTTAACGATGTATTTCGAAATTAAATAAAAAAGGAAGTTGAATAGAAGAGGAAATTGAATAAAAATGGAAGTTGAATAAAAATAAAAATGGAAGTCGCATAAAATTAACAGTAGAAGTTCATTCAAGAAACCCATATACCTTATCGATATTTTTAGAAATTAAATAAAAAAGGAAGTTGAATAATAAAGGAAATTGAATAAAAATGGAAGTTCAATAAAAATAAAAATGGAAGTTGCATAAAATTAACAACGGAAGTTCATTCAAGAAACAACTATACCTTAATGATCTATTTGGAAATTAAATAAAAAAGGAAAATGAATACAAAAAGAAATTGAATAAAAATGGAAGTTGAATAAAAATAAAAATGAAAGTCGTATAAAATTAACAATGGAAGTTCATTCAGGAAACCACTATACCTTAATGATATACTTGGAAATTAAATAAAAAAGGAAGTTGAATAGAAAAGGAAATTGAATAAAAATGGAAGTTGAATAAAAATAAAAATGGAAGTTGCATAAAATTAACAATGGAAGTCCATTCAAGAAACCACTATACCTTAATGATCTATTTGGAAATTAAATAAAAAAGGAATTTGAATAGAAAAAGAAATTGAATGAAAATTTGAAGTTGAATAAAAATAAAAATGGAAGTTGAATAAATTTAAAAATGGAAGTTTATTCAAGAAATCACTATACCTTATCGATCTATTTGGAAATTAAAAAAAAAAAAAAGGAAGTTGAATAGAAAAGGAAATAGAATAAAAATGGAAGTTGAATAAAAATAAAAATGGAAGTTGCATAAAATTAACAATGGAAGTTCATTCAAGAAACCACTATACCTTAATGATCTACTTGGAAATTAAATAAAAAAGGAAATTGAATAGAAAAAGAAATTGAATGAAAATGGAAGTTGAATAAAAATAAAAATGGAAGTTCATTCAAAAACCACTATACCTTAACGATTTATTTGGAAATTAAATGAAAAAGGAAGTTGAATAGAAAAGGAAATTGAATCAAAATGGAAGTTAAATACAAATAAAAATGAAATTTCATCAAAAATTGAAAATGGAAGCTAATTCAAGAAACCACTATACCAAAACGACCTATTTGGAAATTAAATGAAAAAAGTAGTTGAATAGAAAAGGAAATTGAATAAAAATGGAAGTTGAATAAAAATAAAAATGGAAGTCATATAAAATTAACAATGGAAGTTCATTCAAGAAACTACTATACCTTAACGATCTATTTGGAAATTAAATAAAAAAGGAAGTTAAATAGGAAAAGAAATTGAATAAAAATGAAAGTTGAATAAAAATAAAAATAGAAGTTGCATAAAATTAACAATGGAAGTTCATACAAGAAACCACTATACCTTAACGAGCTATTTGGGAATTAAATAAAAAAGGAAGTTGAATAGAAAAAGAAATTGAATGAAAATGGAAGTTGAATAAAAATAAAAATGGAAGGTGCAAAAAATTAACAATGGAAGTTCACTCAAAAAACCACTATACCTTAACGATCTATTTGGAAATTAAATAAGAAAAGAAGTTGAATAGAAAAGGAAATTCAATAAAAATGGAAGTTGAATTAAAATAAAAATGAAAGTTGCATAAAAATTAACAATGGAAGTTTATTCAAGAAACTACTATACCTTAACAATTTATTTGGAAATTAAATAAAAAAGGAAGTTGAATAGAAAAGGAAATTGAATCAAAATGGAAGTTAAATAAAAATAAAAATGAAATTTCATTAACAACAATGCTACATCCCCCTAAAAATATCCCCCCTAATCCCCCTAATTTCCATTTTAAGTAAACTGTTTTTTTTTTTTTTTTTTACTTTGCCTTGCATTTTTTTTTTTTTGCCAAAAAAGGCAATTTCGGGGGATTCGGGGGCACCCCCCTCGAGCTCCCCCACTTTTCCCTTTCATTAAATATTGAAAATGGAAGTTAATTCTACAAACCACTATACCTCAACGACCTATTTGGAAATTAAATAAAAAATGAAGTTGAATAGAAAAGAAAATTGAATAAAAACGGAGGTCGAATAAAAATGAAAATGGAAGTTGCATAAAATTAACAATGGAAGTCTATTCAGGAAACCACCATACCTTAACTATCTATTTGGAAATTAGATAAACAAGCAAGTTGAATAGAAAAGGAAATTCAATAAAAATAGAAGTTGAATCAAAATAAAAATTGAAGTTGCATAAAATTAACAATGGAAGTTCATTCAAGAAACCACTATACCTTAACGATCTATTTGGAAATTAAATAAAAAAAGAAGTTGAATAGAAAAGGAAATTGAATAAAAATGGATGTTGCATTAAAATAAAAAAGAAAGTTGCATAAAAATTAACAATGGAAGTTCATTCAAGAAACCACTAAACCTTAACGATTTATTTGGAAATTAAATAAAAAAGGAAATTGAATCGAAAATGAAATTGAATAAAAATGAAATTTCAACAAAAATTGAAAATGTAAGTTAATTCAAGAAACCACTATACCTTAACGACCTGTTTAGAAATTAAATAAAAAATGAAGTTGAATAGAAAAGAAAATTGAATAAAAACGGAAGTCTAATAAAAATGAAAATGGAAGTTGCATAAAATTAACAATGGAAGTCCATTCAAGAAACCACTATACCTTAACAATCTACTTGGAAATTAAATAAAAAAAAAGTTGAATAGAAAAGGAAATTGAATAAAAATAGAAGTTGAATCAATAAAAAATGGAAGTCGCATAAATTAACAATGGAAGTTCATTCAAGAAACCACTATACCTTAACGATCAATTTGGAAACTAAATAAAAAAAGAAGTTGAATAGAAAAGGAAATTGAATAAAAATGGAAGTTGCATAAAAATAAAAATGAAAGTTGCATAAAAACTAACAATGGAAGTTCACTCAAGAAACCACTATACCTCAACGATTTATTCGGAAATTAAATAAAAAAGGAAATTGAATAGAAAATGAAATTGAATAAAAATTAAATTTCATCAAAAATTGAAAATGAAAGTTAATTCAACAAACCACTATATCTTAACGACCTGTTTGGAAATTAAATAAAAAATGAAGTTGAATAGAAAAGAAAATTGAATAAAAACGGAAGTCTAATAAAAATGAAAATGGAAGTTGCATAAAATTAACAATGGAAGTCCATTCAAGAAACCACTATACCTTAACAATCTACTTGGAAATTAAATAAACAAGAAAGTTGAATAGAAAAGGAAATTGAATAAAAATAGAAGTTGAATCAATATAAAAATGGAAGTCGCATAAATTAACAATGGAAGTTCATTCAAGAAACCACTATACCTTAACGATCAATTTGGAAACTAAATAAAAAAAGAAGTTGAATAGAAAAGGAAATTGAATAAAAATGGAAGTTGCATAAAAACTAACAATGGAAGTTCACTCAAGAAACCACTATACCTCAACGATTTATTCGGAAATTAAATAAAAAAGGAAATTGAATAGAAAATGAAATTGAATAAAAATTAAATTTCATCAAAAATTGAAAATGAAAGTTAATTCAACAAACCACTATATCTTAACGACCTGTTTGGAAATTAAATAAAAAATGAAGTTGAATAGAAAAGAAAATTGAATAAAAACGGAAGTCTAATAAAAAGGAAAATGGAAGTTGCATAAAATTAACAATGGAAGTCCATTCAAGAAACCACTATACCTTAACGATCTACTTGGAAATTAAATAAACAAGGAAGTTGAATAGAACAGGAAATTGAATAAAAATAGAAGTTGAATCAAAATAAAAAAGGAAGTTGCATAAAATTAACAATGGAAGTTCATTCAAGAAACCACTATGCCTTAACGATCTATTTGGAAATTAAATAAAAAAAGAAGTTGAATAGAAAAAGAAATTGAATAAAAACGGAAGTCGAATAAAAATGAAAATGGAAGTTGCATAAAATTAACAATGGAAGTCCATTCAAGAAATCACTATACCTTAACGATCTATTTGGAAATTAAATAAACAAGGAAGTTGAATAGAAAAGGAAATTGAATAAAAATAGAAGTTGAATCAAAATAAAAATGGAAGTTGCATAAAATTAACAATGGAAGTCCATTCATGAAACCACTATACCTTAACGATCTATTTGGAAATTAAATAGAAAAGCAAGTTGAATAGAAAATTTAAGTTGAATAAAAATAAAAATGAAAATTGCTTAAAATTAAAAACGGAAGTTCATTAGAGAAACCACTATACCTTAACGATCTATTACGAAATTAAATAAAAAGAGAAGTGGAAAAAAAATAAAAATGCAATTTGCCTAAAATTGACAATGCATGTTTATTTAAGAAACCACTATACGTTGACGATTTATTTGGAAATTAAATAAAAAAGAAAGTTGAATAGAAAAAGAAATTGAATCAAAATGGAAGTGAAATAAAAATAAACATGAAATTTCATTAAAAATTGAAAATAGAAGTTAATTCAAGAAACCACTATACCTTAACGACCTATTTGGAAATTAAATAAAAAAGGAAGTTGAATAGAAAAAGAAATTGAATAAAAATGGAAGTTGCATAAACTTAACGATGGAAGTTCATTCAAAAACCGCTATATCTTAACGATCTATTGGGAAATTAAATAAAAAAAGAAGTTGAATAGAAGAGGAAATTGAATAAAAATGGTAGTTGAATAAAAATAAAAATGAAAATTGCATAAAATTAACGATGGAAGTTCATTTACGAAACCACTATACCATAACGATCTATTTGGAAATTAAATAAAAAAGGAAGTTGAATAGAAAAGGAAATTGAATGAAAATGGAAGTTGAATAAAAATAAAAATGCAAGTTGCATTAAATTAAGAATGGAAGTTCATTCAAGAAACTACTATACTTTAACGATCTATTTGGAAATTAAATAAAAAAGGAAGTTGAACAGAAAAAAAAATTGAATGAAAATGCAAGTTGAATCAAAATAAAAATGGAAGTTGCATAAAATTAACAATGGAAGTTCTTTCAAAAAACCACTATTCCTTAACGATTTATTTGGAAATTAAATAAAAAAAGAAGTTGAATAGAAAAAGAAATTGAATAAAAATGGAAGTTGCATAAAATTAATAATGGAAATTCATTCAAGAAACCACTATACCTTAACGATCTATTTGGAAAATAAATAAAAAAGGAAGTTGAATAGAAAAGGAAATTGAATGAAAATTTAAGTTAAATAAAAATAAAAATGGAAGTTGTGTAAAATTAAAAATGGAATTTCATTCAAGAAACCACTATATCTTAACGATCTATTCCAAAATTAAATAAAAAAGGAAGTTGAATAGAAAAGGAAATTGAGTAAAAATGGAAGTTGCATAATATTAACAGTGGAAGTTCATTCAAGAAACCACTATACCTCAACGATCCATTTCGAAATTAAATAAAAAAGGAAATTGAATAGAAAAAGAATTTGATTGAAAATGGAAGTTGAATAAAAATAAAAATGGAAGTTCCATAAAATTAACAATGGAAGTTCATTCAAGAAACCACTATACCTTATCGATTTATTTGGAAATTAAATAAAAAAGGAAGTTGAATAGAAAAGGAAATTGAATCAAAATGGAAGTTAAATAAAAATAAAAAAGAAATTTCATCAAAAATTGAAAATGGAAGTCAATTCAAGAAACCCCTATACCATAACGACCTATTTGGAAATTGAATAAAAAAAGAAATTGAATAGAAAGGGAAATTGAACAAAAATGAAAGTTGAATAAAAATAAAAATGGAAGTCATATTAAATGAACAATGGAAGTTCATTCAAGAAACCACTATACCTTAACGATCTATTTGGAAATTAAATAAAAAAGGAAGTTGAATAGAAGAGGAAATTGAATAAAAATGGAAGTTGAATAAAAATTAAAATGGAAGTTGCATAAAATTAACAATGGAAATTCATTCAAGAAACCACTATACCTTAACGATCTATTTGGAAATTAAATAAAAAACGAAGTTGAATAGAAAACAAAATTGAATAAAAATAGAAGTTGAATAAAAATAAAAATGGAAGTTACATAAAATTAACAATGGAAATTCATTCAAGAAACCACTATAGCTTAACGATCTGTTTGGAAATTAAATAAAAAATGAAGTTGAATAGAAAAGGAAATTGAGTGAAATGGAAGTTGAATCAAAATAAAAATGGAAGTTGCATAAAATTAACAATTGAAGTTCATTCAAGAAACCACTATACCTTAACGATCTATTTGGAAATTAAATAAAAAAGGAAGTTGAATAGAAAAAGAAATTGAATGAAAATCGAAGTTGCATAAAATTAACAATGTAAGTTCATTCAAGAAACCACTATACCTTAACGATTTATTTCGAAATTAAATAAAAAAAGAAGTTCAATAGAAAAAAAAAATGGAATAAAAATGGAAGTTGAATCAAAATAAAAATGGAAGTTGCATAAAATTAACAATGGAAGTCTATTCAAGAAACCACTACACCTTAACGATCTATGTGGAAATTAAATAAAAAAGGAAGTTGAATAGAAAAGGAAATTGAATGAAAATTTTAGTTGAATAAAAATAAAAATGGGAGTTGCATAAAATTAAAAATAGAGGCTCATTAAGAAACCACTATACCTTAACGATGTATTTTGAAATTAAATAAAAAAGAAAGTTGAATAGAAGAGGAAATTGAATAAAAATGGAAGTGGAATAAAAATAAAAATGGAAGTCGCATAAAATTAACAGTGGAAGTTCATTCAAGAAACCCCTATACCTTAACAACCTATTTGGAAATTAAATAAAAAAGAAAGTTGAATAAAAAAGGAAATTGAATAAAAATGGTAGTCGAATAAAAATAAAAATAGAAGTTGCATAAAATTAACAATGGAAGTTTATTCAAGAAACCACTATACCTTAACGATTTATTTGGAAATTAAATAAAAAAGGAAGTTGAATAGAAAAGGGAATTGAATCAAAATGGAAGTTAACTAAAAATAAAAACGAAATTTCATCAAAGATTGAAAATGGAAGTTAATTCAAGAAACCACTATACCATAACGACCTATTTGGAAATTAAATAAAAAAAGAAGTTGAATAGAAAAAGAAATTGAATAAAAATAAAAATGGAAGTCGTATAAAATTAACAATGGAAGTTCATTCAAGAAACCACTATACCTTAACAATCTATTTGGAAATTAAATAAAAAAGAAAGTTGAACAGAAAAGGAAATTAAATAAAAATGGAAGTTAAATAAAAATAAAAATGGAAGTTGCATAAAATTAACAATGGAAGTTCATTCAAGAGACCACTATACCTTAACGATTATTTGGAAATTAAATTAAAAAAGAAGTTGAATAGAAAAAGAAAGTTAATAAAAATGGAAGTTGTATCAAAATAAAAATGGAAGTTGCATAAAATTAACAATGGAAGTCCATTCAAGAAACCATTATACCTTAGCGATCTATTTGGAAATTAAATAAAAATGGAAGTCGAATAGAAAAGGAAATTGAATGAAAATTTTAGTTGACTAAAAATAAAAATGGAAGTTGCATTAAATTAAAAATGGAAGCTCATTCAAGAAAGCACTATACCTTAACGATGTATTTCGAAATTAAATAAAAGAGGAAGTTGAATAGAAGAGGAAATTGAATAGAGATGGATGTTGAATAAAAATAAAAATGAAAGTCGCATAAAATTAACAGTGGAAGTTCATTCAAGAAACCACTATACCTTAACGATCTATTTGGAAATTGAATAAAAAAAGAAGTTGAATAGAAAAGGAAATACAATAAAAATGGAAGTTGAATTAAAATAAAAATGAAAGTCGCATAAAAATTAACAATGGAAATTCATTCAAGAAACGACTATACCTTAACGATTTATTTGGAAATTAAATAAAAAAAGAAGTTGAATAGAAAAAGAAATTGAATAAAAACGGAAGTTGTATCAAAATAAAAATGGAAATTGTATCAAAATAAAAATTAACAATGGAAGTCCATTCAAGAAAACACTATACCTTAACGATCTATTTGGAAATTAAATAAAAAAAGAAGTTGAATAGAAAAGGAAATTGAATGAAAGTTTTAGTTGAATAAAAATAAAAATGGAAGCTCATTCAAGAAACCACTATACCTTAATGATGTATTTCGAAATTAAATAAAAAACGAAGCTGAAAAGAAGAGGAAATTGAATAAAAATGGAAGTTGAATAAAAATAAAAATGGAAGTCGCATAAAAATAACAGTGGATGTTCATTCAAGAAACCCCTATACCTTAACGACCTGTTTGGAAATTAAATAAAAAGGAAGTTCAACAATGAAGGAAATTGAATAAAAATGGAAGTTCAATAAAAATGAAAACGGAAGTTGCATAAAATTAACAATGGAAGTTCATTCAAGAAACCACTATACCTTAACGACCTATTTGGAACTTAATTAAAAAAGTAAGTTGAATAGAAAAAGAAATTGAATAAAAATGGAAGTTGAATAAAAATAAAAATGGAAGTTGCATAAAATTAACAATGGAAGTTCATTCAAGAAACCACTATACCTTAACGATCTATTTGGAAATTAAATAAAAAAGGAAGTTGAATAGAAAAGGAAATTGAATGAAAATTTTAGTTGAATAAAAATAAAAATGAAAGTTGTATAAAATTAGAAATGGAAGCTCATTCAAGAAACCACTATACCTTAACGATGTATTTCGAAATTAAATAAAAAAAGGAAGTTGAATAGAAGAGGAAATTGAATAAAAATGGAAGTTGAATAAAAATACAAATGGAAGTCGCATAAAATTAACTGTGAAAGTTCATTCAGGAAACCCCGATACCTTAACGGCCTATTCGGAAATTAAATAAAAATGAAGTTGAATAGAAAAGGAAATTTAATAAAAATGGAAGTTGAACGAAAATAAAAATGGATGTTGCATAAAATTAACAATGGAAGTTCATTCAAGAAATCACTATACCTTAACGATTTATTTGGAAATTAAATAAAAAGGGAAGTTGAATAGGAAAGGAAATTGAATGAAAATTTTAGTTGAAAAAAAATAAAAATGGAAGTTGCATAAAATTAAAAATGGAACCTCATTCAAGAAACCACTATACCTTAACTATGTATTTCGAAATTAAATAAAAAAAGGAAGTTGAATAGAAGAGGAAATTGTATAAAAATGGAAGTTGAATAAAAATAAAAATGGAAGTCGCATAAAATTAACAGTGGACGTTCATTCAAGAAACCATTATACCTTAACGATCTATTTTGATATTATATAAAAAAAGAAGTTGAATAGAAAAGGAAATTGAATAAAAATGAAAATTGAAGAAAAATAAAATTCAAGTTGCATAAAAATTAACAATGGAAGTTCATTCAAGAAACCACTATACCTTAACGACTTATTTGGAAATTCAATAAAAAAGGAAGTTGAATAGAAGAGGAAATTGAATAAAAATGAAAGTTGAATAAAAATAAAAATGAAAGTTGCATCAAATTAAAAATGAAAGTTCATTGGAGAAACCACTATACCTTAACGATCTATTTAGAAATTAAATAAAAAACGAAGTTGAATAGAAAAACAAAATTGAATAAAAATGGAAGTTGAATAAAAATAAAAATTGATGTTGCATAAAATTAACAACGGAAGTTCATTCGAGAAACCCCTATACCTTAACAATCTGTTTGGAAATTAAATAAAAAAGGAAGTTGAATAGAAAAGGAAATTGAATGAAAGTGGAAGTTGAATAAAAATAAAAATGGAAGTTGCACAAAATTAACAATTGAAGTTCATTCAAGAAAGCACTATACCTTAACGATCTATTTAGAAATTAAATAAAAAAGGAAGTTGAATAGAAAAAGAACTGGAATAAAAATGGAAGTTGCATAAAATTAACAATGGAAGTTCATTCAAAAAACCACAATACCATAACGATTTATTTAGAAGTTAAATAAAAAAAAAAGTTCAATAGAAAAAGAAATGGAATAAAAATGGAAGTTGAATCAAAATAAAAATGGAAGTTGCATAAAATTAACAATGGAAGTCCATTCAAGAAACCACTATACCTTAACGATCTTTTTGGAAATTAAATAAAAAAGGAAGTTGAATAGAAAAGGAAATTGAATGAAAATTTTAGTTGAATAAAAATAAAAATGGAAGTTGCATAAAATTAAAAATGGAAGGTCATTCAAGAAACTACAATACCTTAACGATGTATTTTGAAATTAAATAAAAAAGGAAGTTGAATAGAAGAGGAAGTTGAAAAAAAATGGAAGTGGAATAAAAATAAAAATGGAAGTCACATAAAATTAACGGTGGAAGTTCATTCAAGAAACCTCTATACCTTAACGACCTATTTGGAAATTAAATAAAAACGGAAGTTGAATAGAAAAGGAAATTGAATAGAAATGGAAGGCAAATAAAAATAAAAATGGAAGCTGCATAAAATTAACAATGGAAGTTCATTTAAGAAACTACTATACCTTAACGATTTATTTGGAAATTAAATAAAAAAGGAAGTTGAATAGAAAAGGAAATTGAATCAAAACGGAAGTTAAATAAAAATAAAAATGAAATTTCATCAACGATTGAAAATGGAAGTTAATTCAAGAAACCACTATACCATAACGACCTATTTGGAAATTAAATAAAAAAAGAAGTTGAATAAAAAAGGAAAATTGAATAAAAATGGAAGTTTAATAAAAATAAAAATGGGAGTCGTACAAAATTAACAATGGAAGTTCATTCAAGAAACCACTATACCTTAACGATCTATTTGGAAATTAAATAAAAAAGAAAGTTGAATAGAAAAGGAAATTGAATAAAAATGGAAGTTGAAAAAAAATAAAAATGGAAGTTGCATAAAATTAACAATGGAAGTTCATTCAAGAGACCACTATACCTTAACGATTTATTTGGAAATTAAATAAAAAAAACAAGTTGAATAGAAAAAGAAATTGAATAAAAATGGAAGTTGTATCAAAATAAAAATGAAAGTTGCATAAAATTAACAATGGAAGTCCATTCAAGAAACCACTATACCTTAACGATATATTTGGAAATTAAATAAAAAAGGAAGTCGAATAGAAAAGGAAGTTGAATAGAAAAAGAAATTGAATGAAAATAGAAGTTGCATGAAATTAACAATGGAAGTTCATTCAAGAAACCACTATACCTTAACGATTTATTTTGAAATTAAATAAAAAGAAAAGTTCAATAGAAAAAGAAATGGAATAAAAATAGAAGTTGAATCAAAATAAAAATGGAAGTTGCATAAAATTAACAATGGAAGTCCATTCAAGAAACCACTATACCTTAACGATATATTTGGGAATTAAATAAAAAAGGAAGTTGAATAGAAAAGGAAATTGAATGAAAATTTTAGTTGAATAAAAATAAAAATGGAAGTTGCATAAAATTAAAAATGGAAGCTCATTCAAGAAACCACTATACCTTAACGATGTATTTCGAAATGAAATAAAAAAGGAAGTTGAACAGAAGAGGAAATTGAATAAAAATGAAAGTGGAATAAAAATAAAAGTGGATGTCGCATAAAATTTACAGTGGAAGTTCATTCAAGAAACCCCTATACCTTAACGATCTATTTGGAAATTATATAAAAAGGGAAGTTGAATAGAAAAGGAAATTGAATAAAAATGGAAGTCGAATAAAAATAAAAATGGAAGTTGCATAAAATTAACAATGGAAGTTTATTCAAGAAAAAACTATACCTTAACGATTTATTTGGAAATTAAATTAAAAAGGAAGTTGAATAGAAAAGGAAATTGAATCAAAATGGAAGTTAAATAAAAATAAAAATGAAATTTCATCAAAGATTGAAAATGGAAGTCAATTCAAGAAACCGCTATACCATAACGACCTATTTGGAAATTAAATAAAAAAAGAAGTTGAATAGAAAAACAAATTGAATAAAAATGGAAGTTGAATAAAAATAAAAATGGAAGTCGTATAAAACTAACAATGAAAGTTCATTCAAGAAACCACTATACCTTAACGATCTATTTGGAAATTAAATAAAAAAGAAAGTTGAATAGAAAAGGAAATTGAATAAAAATCGAAGTTGAATAAAAATAAAAATGGAAGTTGCATAAAATTAAAAATGGAAGCTCATTCAAGAAACCACTATACCTTAACGATGTATTTCGAAATTAAAAAAAAAGGCAGTTGAACAGAAGAGGAAATTGAATAAAAGTGAAAGTGGAATAAAAATAAAAGTGGAAGTCGCATAAAATTTACAGTGGAAGTTCATTCAAGAAACCCCTATACCTTAACGACCTATTTGGAAATTAAATAAAAAGGGAAGTTGAATAGAAATGGAAATTGAATAAAAATGGAAGTCGAATAAAAATAAAAATGGAAGTTGCATAAAATTAACCATGGAAGTTCATTCATGAAACTACTATACCTTAACGATTTATTTGGAAATTAAATTAAAAAGGAAGTTGAATAGAAAAGGAAATTGAATCAAAATGGAAGTTAAATAAAAATAAAAATGAAATTTCATCAAAGATAGAAAATGGAAGTCAATTCAAGAAACCACTATACCATAACGACCTATTTGGAAATTAAATAAAAAAAGAAGTTGAATAGAAAAAGAAATTGAATAAAAATGGAAGTTGAATAAAAATAAAAATGGAAGTTGCATAAAATTAACAGTGGACGTTCATTCAAGAAACCATTATACCTTAACGATCTATTTTGATATTATATAAAAAAAGAAGTTGAATAGAAAAGGAAATTGAATAAAAATGAAAATTGAAGAAAAATAAAATTCAAGTTGCATAAAAATTAACAATGGAAGTTCATTCAAGAAACCACTATACCTTAACGATTTATTTGGAAATTAAATAAAAAAGGAAGTTGAATAGAAGAGGAAATTGAATAAAAATGGAAGTTGAATAAAAATAAAAATGAAAGTTGCATCAAATTAAAAATGAAAGTTCATTGGAGAAACCACTATACCTTAACGATCTATTTAGAAATTAAATAAAAAACGAAGTTGAATAGAAAAACAAAATTGAATAAAAATGGAAGTTGAATAAAAATAAAAATTGATGTTGCATAAAATTCACAACGGAAGTTCATTCAAGAAACCACTACACCTTAACAATCTGTTTGGAAATTAAATAAAAAAGGAAGTTGAATAGAAAAGGAAATTGAATGAAAGTGGAAGTTGAATAAAAATAAAAATGGAAGTTGCACAAAATTAACAATTGAAGTTTATTCAAGAAAGCACTATACCTTAACGATCTATTTAGAAATTAAATAAAAAAGGAAGTTGAATAGAAAAAGAACTGGAATAAAAATGGAAGTTGCATAAAATTAACAATGGAAGTTCATTCAAAAAACCACTATACCATAACGATTTATTTAGAAGTTAAATAAAAAAAAAGTTCAATAGAAAAGAAATGGAATAAAAATGGAAGTTGAATCAAAATAAAAATGGAAGTTGCATAAAATTAACAATGGAAGTCCATTCAAGAAACCACTATACCTTAACGATCTATTTGGAAATTAAATAAAAAAGGAAGTTGAATAGAAAAGGAAATTGAATGAAAATTTTAGTTGAATAAAAATGAAAATGGAAGTTGCATAAAATTAAAAATGGAAGGTCAGTCAAGAAACCACAATACCTTAACGATGTATTTTGAAATTAAATAAAAAAGGAAGTTGAATAGAAGAGGAAGTTGAAAAAAAATGGAAGTGGAATAAAAATAAAAATGGAAGTCACATAAAATTAACGGTGGAAGTTCATTCAAGAAACCTCTATACCTTAACGACCTATTTGGAAATTAAATAAAAACGGAAGTTGAATAGAAAAGGAAATTGAATAGAAATGGAAGGCAAATAAAAATAAAAATGGAAGCTGCATAAAATTAACACTGGAAGTTCATTTAAGAAACTACTATACCTTAACGATTTATTTGGAAATTAAATAAAAAAGGAAGTTGAATAGAAAAGGAAATTGAATCAAAACGGAAGTTAAATAAAAATAAAAATGAAATTTCATCAACGATTGTTAATGGAAGTTAATTCAAGAAACCACTATACCATAACGACCTATTTGGAAATTAAATAAAAAAAGAAGTTCAATAAAAAAGGAAAATTGAATAAAAATGGAAGTTGAATAAAAATAAAAATGGGAGTCATATAAAATTAACAATGGAAGTTCATTCAAGAAACCACTATACCTTAACGATCTATTTGGAAATTAAATAAAAAAGAAAGTTGAATAGAAAAGGAAATTGAATAAAAATGGAAGTTGAATAAAAATAAAAATGGAAGTTGCATAAAATTAACAATGGAAGTTCATTCAAGAAACCACTATACCTTAACGATTTATTTTGAAATTACATAAAAAGAAAAGTTCAATAGAAAAAGAAATGGAATAAAAATAGAAGTTGAATAAAAAAAAATGGAAGTTGCATAAAATTAACAATGGAAGTCCATTCAAGAAACCACTATACCTTAACGATATAGTTGGGAATTAAATAAAAAAGGAAGTTGAATAGAAAAGGAAATTGAATGAAAATTTTAGTTGAATAAAAATAAAAATGGAAGTTGCATAAAATTAAAAATGGAAGCTCATTCAAGAAACCACTATACCTTAACGATGTATTTCGAAATTAAATAAAAAAAGAAGTTCAATAAAAAAGGAAAATTGAATAAAAATGAAAGTGGAATAAAAATAAAAGTGGATGTCGCATAAAATTTACAGTGGAAGTTCATTCAAGAAACCCCTATACCTTAACGACCTATTTGGAAATTAAATAAAAAGGGAAGTTGAATAGAAAAGGAAATTGAATAAAAATGGAAGTCGAATAAAAATAAAAATGGAAGTTGCATAAAATTAACAATGGAAGTTCATTCAAGAAACCACTACACCTTAACGATTTATTTGGAAATTAAATTAAAAAGGAAGTTGAATAGAAAAGGAAATTGAAACAAAATGGAAGTTAAATAAAAATAAAAATGAAATTTCATCAAAGATTGAAAATGGAAGTCAATTCAAGAAACCGCTATACTATAACGACCTATTTGGAAATTAAATAAAAAAAGAAGTTGAATAGAAAAAGAAATTGAATAAAAATGGAAGTTGAATAAAAATAAAAATGGAAGTCGTATAAAATTAACAATGAAAGTTCATTCAAGAAACCACTATACCTTAACGATCTATTTGGAAATTAAATAAAAAAAAAAGTTGCATAGAAAAGGAAATTGAATAAAAATCGAAGTTGAATAAAAATAAAAATGGAAGTTGCATAAAATTAAAAATGGAAGCTCATTCAAGAAACCACTATACCTTAACGATGTATTTCGAAATGAAATAAAAAAGGAAGTTGAACAGAAGAGGAAATTGAATAAAAATGAGAGTGGAATAAAAATAAAAGTGGATGTCGCATAAAATTTACAGTGGAAGTTCATTCAAGAAACCCCTATACCTTAACGACCTATTGGAAATTAAATAAAAAAGGAAGTTGAATAGAAAAGGAAATTGAATAAAAATAGAAGTCGAATAAAAATAAAAATGGAAGTTGCATAAAATTAACAATGGAAGTTCATTCAAGAAACCACTATACCTTAACGATTTATTTGGAAATTAAATAAAAAAGGAAGTTGAATAGAAAAGGAAATTGAATCAAAATGGAAGTTAAATAAAAATAAAAATGAAATTTCATCAAAAATTGAAAATGGAAGTTAATTCAAGAAACCACTATACCATAACGACCTATTTGGAAATTAAATAAAAAAAGAAGTTGAATAGAAAAAGAAATTGAATAAAAATGGAAGTTGAATAAAAATAAAAATGGAAGTCGTATAAAATTAACAATGAAAGTTCATTCAAGAAACCACTATACCTTAACGATCTATTTGGAAATTAAATAAAAAAAAAAGTTGAATAGAAAAGGAAATTGAATAAAAATGGAAGTTGAATAAAAATAAAAATGGAAGTTGCATAAAATTAAAAATGGAAGCTCATTCAAGAAACCACTATACCTTAACGATGTATTTCGAAATGAAATAAAAAAGGAAGTTGAACAGAAGAGGAAATTGAATAAAAATGAGAGTGGAATAAAAATAAAAGTGGATGTCGCATAAAATTTACAGTGGAAGTTCATTCAAGAAACCCCTATACCTTAACGACCTATTTGGAAATTAAATAAAAAGGGAAGTTGAATAGAAAAGGAAATTGAATAAAAATAGAAGTCGAATAAAAATAAAAATGGAAGTTGCATAAAATTAACAATGGAAGTTCATTCAAGAAACCACTATACCTTAACGATTTATTTGGAAATTAAATTAAAAAGGAAGTTGAATAGAAAAGGAAATTGAATCAAAATGGTAGTTAAATAAAAATAAAAATGAAATTTCATCAAAGATTGAAAATGGAAGTCAATTCAAGAAACCGCTATACCATAACGACCTATTTGGAAATTAAATAAAAAAAGAAGTTGAATAGAAAAAGAAATTGAATAAAAATGGAAGTTGAATAAAAATAAAAATGGAAGTCGTATAAAATTAACAATGGAAGTTCATTCAAGAAACCACTATACCTTAACGATCTATTTGGAAATTAAATAAAAAAGAAAGTTGAATAGAAAATGAAATTGAATAAAAATCGAAGTTGAATAAAAATAAAAATGAAAGTTGCATAAAATTAACAATGGAAGTTCATTCAGGAGACCACTATACCTTAACGATTTATTTGGAAATTAAATAAAAAAAGAAGTTGAATAGAAAAGGAAATTGAATAAAAATGGAAGTTGCATAAAATTAGCAATGGAAGTCCATTGAAGAAACCACTATACCTTAACGATCTATTTGGAAATTAAATGAAAAAGGAAGTTGAGTAGAAAAGGAAATTGAATGAAAATTTTAGTTGAATAAAAATAAAAATGGAAGTTGCATAAAATTAAAAATGGAAACTCATTCAAAAACCACTATACCTTAACGATGTATTTCGAAATTAAATAAAAAATGAAGTTGAATAGAATAGGAAATTGAATAAAAATGGAAGTTGAATAAAAATAAAATTGGAAGTCACATAAAATTAACAGTGAAAGTTCATTCAAGAAACCACTATACCTTAACGATCTATTTGGAAATTAAATAAAAAAGGACGTTGAATACAAAAGGAAGTTGAATAAAAATGGAAGTTGAATAAAAATAAAAATGGAAGTCGTATAAAATTTACAATGGAAGTTCATTTAGGAAACCACTATACCTTAACGATATACTTGGAAATTAAAATAAAAAAGAAGTTGAATAGAAAAGGAAATTGAAGAAAAATGGAAGTTGAATAAAAATAAAAATAGAAGTTGCGTAAAATTAACAATGGAAGTCCATTCAAGAAACCACTATATCTTAATGATCTATTTGGATATTAAATAAAAAAGGAAATTGAATAGAAAATTTGAAGTTGAATAAAAATAAAAATGGAAGTTGAATTAATTTAAAAATGGAAGTTCATTCAAGAAATCACTATACCTTATCGATCTATTTAGAAATTAAAAAAAAAAAAGGAAGTTGAATAGAAAAGGAAATAGAATAAAAAAGGAAGTTGAATAAAAATATAAATGGAAGTTGCATAAAATTAACAATGGAAGTTCATTCAAGAAGCAACTATACCTTAACAATCTATTTGGAAATTAAATAAAAAAGGAATTTCAATAGAAAAAGAAATTGAATGAAAATGGAAGTCGAATAAAAATAAAAATAGTAGTTCCATAAAATTAACAGTGGAACTTCATTCAAGAAACCACTACACCTTAACGATTTATTTGGAAATTAAATAAAAAAGGAAGTTGAATAGAAAAGGAAATTGAATCAAAATGGAAGTTAAATAAAAATAAAAATGAAATTTCATCAAAAATTGAAAATGGAAGTTAATTCAAGAAACCACTATACCATAACGACCTATTTCCAAATTAAATAAAAAAGTAGCTGAATAGAAAATGAAATTGAATGAAAATGGAAGTTGAATAAAAATAAAAATGGAAGTTGCATAAAATTAACAATGGAAGTTCATTCAAGAAACCATTATACCTTAACGATTTATTTCGAAATTAAATAAAAAACGAAGTTGAATAGAAGAGGAAATTGAATAAAAATGGAAGTTGAATAAAAATAAAAATGGAAGTTTTATAAAATTAATTATGGAAATTCATTCAACAAACCACTACACCTTAACGATATATTTGGAAATTAAATAAAAAAGAAAGTTGAATAGAAAAGGAAATTGAATAAAAATGGAAGTTGAATAAAAATAAAAATGGAAGTTGCATAAAATTAACAATGGAAGTTCATTCAAAAAACCACTATACCTTAACGATTTATTTCGAAATTAAATAAAAAAAGAAGTTGAATAGAAAAGGAAATTGAGTAAAAATGGAAGTTGAATAAAAATAAAAATGGAAGTTGCATAATATTAACAATGGAAGTTCATTCAAGAAACCACTATACCTTAACGATCTATTTGGAAATTAAATAAAAAGGGATGTTGAATAGAAAAAGAAATTGAATCAAAATGGAAGTTAAATAAAAATAAAAATGAAATTTCATCAAAAATTGAAAATGGAAGTTAATTCAAGAAACCACTATACCTTGACTACCTATTTAGAAATTAAATAAAAAAGGAAGTTGAATAGAAAAGGAAATTGAATAAAAATGGAAGTAGAATAAAAATAAAAATGGAAGTTGCATAAAATTAACAATGGAAGTTCATTAAAAAAACCACTATACCTTAACGATCTATTTGGAAATTAAATAAAAAAAGAAGTTGAATAGAAAAGGAAATTGAATAAAAATGGAAGTTGAATAAAAATAAAAATGAAAGTTACATAAAAATTAACAATGGAAGTTCATTCAAGAAACCACTATACCTTAACGATTTATTTGGAAATTAAATAAAAAAGGAAGTTGAATAGAAAAGGAAATTGAATCAAAATGGAAGTTAAATAAAAATAAAAATGAAATTTCATCAAAAATTGAAAATGGAAGTTAATTCAAGAAACCACTATACCTTAACGACCTATTTGGAAATTAAATAAAAAAGGAAATTGAATAAAAATGGAAGTTGAATAAAAATAAAAATGGAAGTTGCATAAAATTAACAATGG
The DNA here is from genome assembly GCA_030407325.1 of Camellia japonica. NCBI lineage: Eukaryota > Viridiplantae > Streptophyta > Magnoliopsida > Ericales > Theaceae > Camellia > Camellia japonica. The sequence continues at coordinate 6,030,939 of JAPPVO010000003.1, forward strand.
AAGTTCATTCAAGAAACCAATATACCTTAACGATTTATTTCGAAATTAAATAAAAAACGAAGTTGAATAGAAGAGGAAATTGAATAAAAATGGAAGTTGAATAAAAATAAAAATGGAAGTTTTATAAAATTAATTATGGAAATTCATTCAACAAACCACTACACCTTAACGATATATTTGGAAATTAAATAAAAAAGAACGTTGAATAGAAAAGAAAATTGAATAAAAATGGAAGTTGAATAAAAATAAAAATGGAAGTTGCATAAAATTAACAATGGAAGTTCATTCAAGAAACCACTTTACCATAACGTTCTATTTCAAAATTAAGTAAAAAAGGAAGTTGAATAGAAAAGAAAATTGAGTAAAAATGGAAGTTGAATAAAAATAAAAATGGAAGTTGCATAATATTAACAATGGAAGTTTATTCAAGAAACCACTATACCTTAACGATTTATTTGGAAATTAAATTAAAAAAGATGTTGAATAGAAAAAGAAATTGAATCAAAATGGAAGTTAAATAAAAATAAAAATGAAATTTCATCAAAAGTTGAAAATGGAAGTTAATTCAAGAAACCACTATACCTTGACTACCTATTTAGAAATTAAATAAAAAAGGAAGTTGAATAGAAAATGAAATTGAACAAAAATGGGAATTGAATAAAAATAAAAATGGAAGTTGCATAAAATTAACAACGGAAGTTCATTAAAAAAAACCACTATACCTTAACGATCTATTTGGAAATTAAATAAAAAAAGAAGTTGAATAGAAAAGGAAATTGAATAAAAGTGGAAGTTGAATAAAAATAAAAATGAAAGTTACATAAAAATTAACAATGGAAGTTCATTCAAGAAACCACTATACCTTAACGATTTATTTGGAAATTAAATAAAAAAGGAAGTTGAATAGAAAAGGAAATTGAATAAAAATGCAAGTTGAATAAAAATAAAATTGGAAGTTGCACAAAATTACCGATGGAAGTTCATTCAAGAAACCACTATAGCTTAACGATCTATTTGGAAATTAAATAAAAAAGGAAGTTGAATAGAAGAGGAAATGGAATAAAAATAGAAGTTGAATAAAAATAAAAATAGAAGTTGCATAAAATTAACGATGGAAGTTCATTCAAGAAACCACTACACCTTAACGATCTATTTGGAAATTAAATAAAAAAAGAAGTTGAATAGAAAAGAAAATTGAATAAAAATGGAAGTTCAATAAAAATAAAAATGGAGGTTGCATAAAATTAATAATGGAAGTTAATTCATGAAACCACTATACCTTAACGACCTATTTGGAAATTAAATAAAAAAGGAAGATGAATAGAAAAGGAAATTGAATAAAAATGGAAGTTGAACGGAAATAAAAATGGAAGTTGCGTAAAATTAACAATGGAAGTTAATTCAAAAAACCACTATACCTTAACGATCTATTTTGATATTATATAAAAAAAAGAAGTTGAATAGAAAAGGAAATTGAATAAAAATGGAAGTTGAATAAAAATAAAATTAAAGTTGCATAAAAATTAACAATGGAAGTTCATTCAAGAAACCACTATACCTTAACGATTTATTTGGAAATTAAATAAAAAAGGAAGTTGAATAGAAGAGGAAATTGAATAAAAATGGAAGTTGAATAAAAATAAAAATGAAAGTTGCATAAAATTAAAAATGGAAGTTCAATCAAGAAACCACTATACCTTACCGAACTATTTGGAAATTAAATAAAAAAAGGAAGTTGAATAGAAAAGAAAATAGAATAAAAATAGAAGTTGAATAAAAATATAAATGGAAGTTGCATAAAATTGACAATGGAAGTTCATTCAAGAAACCACTATAACTTAACGATATGTTTGGAAATTAAATAAAAAAGGAAGTTGAATAGAAAAGAAAATTGAAAGAAAATGGAAGTTGAATAAAAATAAAAATTAAAGTTGCATAAAATTAACAATTGAAGTTCATTCAAGAAACCACTATACCTTAACGGTCTATTTGGAAATTAAATAAAAAAGGAAGTTGAATAGAAAAAGAAATTGAATGAAAATGGAAGTTGCATAAAATTAACAATGGAGTTTCATTCTAGAAACCACTATACCTTAACGACTTATTTCGAAATTAAATAAAAAAAGAAGTTCAATAGAAAAAGAAATGGAATAAAAATGGAAGTTGAATCAAAATAAAAATGGAAGTTGCATAAAATTAACAATGGAAGTCCATTCAAGAAACCACTATACCTTAACGATCTATTTGGAAATTAAATAAAAAAGGAAGTTGAATGGAAAAGGAAATTGACTGAAAATTTTAGTTCAATAAAAATAAAAATGGAAGTTGCATAAAATTAAAAATGGAAGCTCATTCAAAAAACCACTATACCTTAACGATGTATTTCGAAATTAAATAAAAAAGGAAGTTGAACAGAAGAGGAAATTGAATAAAAATGGAAGTGGAATAAAAATAAAAATGGAAGTCACATAAAATTAACAGTGGAAGTTCATTCAAGAAACTCCTATACCTTAACGACCTATTTGGAAATTAAATAAAAAAGGAAGTTGAATAGAAAAGGAAATTGAATAACAGCGGAAGTCGAATAAAAATAAAAATGCTAGTTGCATAAAATTAACAATGGAAGTTCATTCAAGAAACCACTATACCTTAACGATTTATTTGGAAACTAAATAAAAAAGGAAGTTGAATAGAAAAGGAAATTGAATCAAAATGGAAGTTAAATAAAAATAAAAATGAAATTTCATCAAAGATTGAAAATGGAAGTTAATTCAAGAAACCGCTATACCATAACGACCTGTTTGGCTTAAATAAAAAAAAGAACTTGAATAGAAAGGGAAATTGAATAAAAATGGAAGTTGAGTAAAAATAAAAATGGAAGTCGTATAAAATTGACAATGGAAGTTCGTTCAAGAAACCACTATACCTTAACGATCTATTTGGAAATTAAATAAAAAAGAAAGTTGAATAGAAAAGGAAATTGAATAAAAATGGAAGTTGCATAAAATTAACAATGGAAGTTCATTCAAGAGACCACTATACCTTAACGATTTATTTGGAAATTAAATGAAAAAAGAAGTTGAATAGAAAAACAAATTGAATAAAAATGGAAGTTGTATCAAAATAAAAATGGAAGTTGCATAAAATTAACAATGGAAGTCCATTCAAGAAACCACTATACCTTAGCGATCTATTTGGAAATTAAATAAAAAAGGATGTTGAATAGAAAAGGAAAGATTTTTATTCAAAATGGAAGTTCATTCAAAAATTGAATAAAAATGGAAGTTGAATAAAAATAAAAATGGAAGTTGCATAAAATTAACAATGGAATTTCATTCAGGAAACCACTATACCTTTACGATCTGTTTGGAAATTAAATAAAAAAGGAAGTTGAAAAGAAAAGGAAATTGAATGAAAATGGAAGTTGCATAAAAATAACAATTGAAGTTCATTCAAGGAACCGATATACCTTAACGATCTATTTGGAAATCAAATAAAAAAGGAAGTTGAATAGAAAAAGAAATTGAGTGAAAATGGAAGTTGAATGAAAATAAAAATGGAAGTTGCATAAAATTAACAATGGAAGTTCATTCAAAAAACCACTATTCCTTAACGATTTATTTGGAAATTAAATAAAAAAAGAAGTTGAATAGAAAAAGAAATTGAATAAAAATGGAAGTTGAATCAAAATAAAAATGGAAGTTGCATAAAATTAACAATGGAAGTCCTCTCAACAAACCACTACACCTTAACGATCTATTTGGAAATTAAATAGAAAAGGAAGTTGAATAGAAAAAGAAATTGAATGAAAATTTAAGTTGAATAAAAATAAAAATTGAAGTTGCATAAAATTAAAAATGAAAGTTTGTTCAAGAAACCACTATACCTTAACGATCTATTTCGAAATTAAATAAAAAAGGAAGTTGAATAGAAAAGAAAATTGAATAAAAATTGAAGTTGAATGAAAATAAAAATGGAACTTGCATAAAATTAACAATGAAAGTTCATTCAAGAAACCAGTATACCTTAACGATCTATTTGGAAATTAAATAAAAAAAGAAGTTGAATAGAAAAGGAAATTGGATAAAAATGGAAGTTCAATAAAAAAAAAATGGAAGTTGCATAAAATTAACAATGGAAGTTGATTCAAGACACCACAATACCATAACGATTTATTTGGAAAATAAATAAAAAAGCATGTTGAATAGAAAAAGAAATAAAATCAAAATGGAAGTTAAATAAAAATAAAAATGAAATTTCATCAAAAATTGAAAATAGAAGTTAATCCAAGAAACCACTATACCTTAACGACCTATTTGGAAATTAAATAAAAAAGGAAGTTGAATAGAAAAGGAAAGTGAATAAAAATGGAAGTTGAATAAAAATAAAAATAGAAGTTCCATAAAATTAACAATGAAAGTTCATTCAAAAAACCACTATACCTTAACGATCTATTTGGAAATTAAATAAAAAAAGAAGTTGAATAAAAAAGGAAATTCAATAAAAATGGAAGTTGAATTAAAATAAAATTGAAAGCCGCATAAAAATTAACAATGGAAGTTCATTCAAGAAACCACTATACCTTAACGATTTATTTGGAAATTAAATAAAAAAGGAAGTTGAATAGAAGAGGAAATTGGATCAAAATGGAAGTAAAATAAAAATGAAAATGAACTTTCATCAAAAATTGAAAATCGAAGTTAATTCAAGAAACCACTATACCTTAACGACCTATTTGGAAATTAAATAAAAAATGAAGTTGAATAGAAAAGGAAATTGAATAAAAATGGAAGTTGAATAAAAAAAAAAATAGAAGTGGCATAAAATTAACGATGGATGCTCATTCAAGAAACCACTATACCTTAACGATCTATTCGGAAATTAAATAAAAAAAGAAGTTGAATAGAAAAGAAAATTGAATAAAAATGGAAGTTCAATAAAAATAAAAATGGAGGTTGCATAAAATTAACAATGGAAGTTAATTCATGAAACCACTATACATTAACGACCTATTTGGAAATTAAATAAAAATGGATGTTGAATAGAAGAGGAAATTGAATAAAAATGGAAGTTGAACAGAAAGAAAAAAGGAAGTTAATTCAAAAAACCACTTTACCTTACCGATCTATTTTGATATTATAAAAAAAAAAGAAGCTGAATAGAAAAGGAAATTGAATAAAAATGGAAGTTGAATAAAAATAAAATTAAAATTGCATAAAAATTAACAATGGAAGTTCATTCAAGAAACCACTATACCTTAACGATTTATTTGGAAATTAAATAAAAAAGGAAGTTCAACAGAAGAGGAAATTGAATAAAAATGGAAGTTGAATAAAAACAAAAATAGAAGTTGCATAAAATTAACAATTGAAATTCATTCAAGATAATTAATATACCTTAACGATCTATTTGGAAATTAAATAAAAAAGGAAGTTGAATAGAAAAAGAAATTGAATGAAAGTGGAAGTTGAATAAAAATAAAAATGGAAGTTGCATAAAATTAACAATGGAAGTTCATTCAAAAAACCAATATTCCTTAACGATTTATTTGGAAATTAAATAAAAAAAGAAGTTGAATAGAAAAAGAAATTGTATAAAAATGGAAGTTGAATAAAAATAAAAATGGAAGTTGCATAAAATTAACAATTGAAGTTCATTTAAGAAACCACTATACCTTAACGATCTATTTCAAAATTAAATAAAAAAAGAAGTTGAATAGAAAAGAAAATTGAATAAAAATGGAAGTTCAATAAAAATAAAAATGGAGGTTGCATAAAATTAACAATGGAAGTTAATTCATGAAACCACTATACCTTAACGACCTATTTGGAAATTAAATAAAAAAGGAAGTTGAATAGAAAAAGAAATTGAATAAAAATGGAAGTTGAACAGAAATAAAAATGGAAGTTGCATAAAATTAAGAATGGAAGTTAATTCAAAAACCACTATACCTTAACGATCTATTTTGATATTATATAAAAAAAGAAGTTGAATAGAAAAGGAAATTGAATAAAAATAAAATTAAAGTTGCATAAAAATTAACAATGGAAGTTCATTGAAGAAACCACAATACCTTAACTATTTATTTGGAAATTAAATAAAAAAGGAAATTGAATAGAAGAGGAAATTGAATAAAAATGTAAGTTGAATAAAAATAAAAATGGAAGTTGCATAAAATTAAAAATGGAAGTTCATTCAAGAAACTACTAAACCTTAACGGTCTGTTTGGAAATTAAATTAAAAAAATGTTGAATAGAAAAGAAAATTGAATAAAAATGGAAGTTGCATAAAATTAACAATGGAAGTTCATTCAAGAAACCACAATACCTTAACGATCTGTTTGGAAATTAAATAAAAAAGAAAGTTGAATAGAAAAAGAAATTATATGAAAATGGAAGTTGAATAAAAATAAACATGGAAGTTGCATAAAATTAACAATGGAAGTTCATTCAAGAAACCACTATACCTTAACGATCTATTTGGAAATTAAATAAAAAAAGAAATTGAATAGAAAAGGAAATTGAATGAAAGTGGAAGTTGAATAAAAATAAAAATAGAAGTTGCATAAAATTAACAATTGAAGTTCATTCAAGTAACCACTATACCTTAACGGTCTATTTGGAAATTAAATAAAAAAAGAAGTTGAATAGAAAAGGAAACTGAACAAAAATGGAAGTTGAATAAAAATAAAAACGGAAGTTGCATAAAATTAACAATGGAAGTTAATTCAAGAAACCACAATACCTTAAAGACCAATTTGAAAATTAAATAAAAAAGGAAGTTAAATAGAAAAGGAAATTGAATAAAAATGGAGGTTGAATAAAAATAAAAATGGAAGTTACATAAAATTAACAATGAAAGTTCATTCGAGAAACCACTATACCTTAACGATCTATTTGGAAATTAAATAAAAAAAGAAGTTGAGTAGAAAAAGAAATTGGATAAAAATGGAAGTTCAATAAAAATAAAAATGGAAGTTGCATAAAATGACAATGGAAGTTGATTCAAGAAACCACAATACCATAACGATTTATTTGGAAATTAAATAAAAAAGCATGTTGAATAGAAAAAGAAATAAAATCAAAATGGAAGTTAAATAAAAATAAAAATGAAATTTCATCAAAAATTGAAAATGGAAGTTAAGCCAAGAAACCACTATACCTTAACGACCTATTTGGAAATTAAATAAAAAAGGAAGTTGAATAGAAAAGGAAAGTGAATAAAAATGGAAGTTGAATAAAAATAAAAATGAAAGTTGCATAAAATTAACAATGAAAGTTCATTCAAAAAGCCACTATACCTTAACGATCTATTTGGAAATTAAATAAAAAAAAGAAGTCTAATAGAAAAGGAAATTCAATAAAAATGGAAGTTGAATTAAAATAAAAATGAAAGTCGCATAAAAATTAACAATGGAAGTTCATTCAAGAAACCACTATACCTTAACGATTCATTTGGAAATTTAATAAAAAAGAAGTTGAATAGAAAAGGAAATTGAATCAAAATGGAAGTTAATTCAAGAAACCACTATACCTTAACGACCTATTTGGAAATTAAATAAAAAATGAAGTTGAATATAAAAGGAAATTGAATAAAAATGGAAGTTGAATAAAAATAAAAATGGAAGTCGCATAAAATTAACAATGGAAGTCCATTCAAGAAACCTTTATACCTTAACGATCTGTTTGGAAATTAAATAAAAAAGGAAGTTGAATAGAAAAGGAAATTGAACAAAATTTGAAGTTGAATATAAATGAAAATGGAAGTTGCATAAAATTAACAATGGAAGTTCAATCAAAAGACCATTATACCTTAACGATTTATTTGGAAATTAAATAAAAAAGCATGTTGAATATAAAAAGAAATAAAATCAAAATGGAAGTTAAATAAAAATAAAATTGAAATTTCATCAAAAATTGAAAATGGAAGTTAATCCAAGAAACCACTATACCTTAGCGACCTATTTGGAAATTAAATAAAAAAGGAAGTGGAATAGAAAAGGAAAGTGAATAAAAATGGAAGTTTAATAAAAATAAAAATTGAAGCTGCATAAAATTAACAGTGAAAGTTCATTCAAAAAACCACTATACATTAACGATCTACTTGGAAATTAAATAAAAAAAGAAGTTGAATAGAAAAGGAAATTCAAAAAAAATGGAAGTTGAATCAAAATAAAAATGAAAGTCGCATAAAAATTAACAATGGAAGTTCATTCAAGAAACCACTATACCTTAACGATTTATTTGGAAATTAAATAAAAAAGGAAGTTGAATAGAAAAGGAAATTGAATCAAAATGGAAGTTAAATAAAAATGAAAATGAAATTTCATCAAAAATTGAAAATGGAAGTTAATTGAAGAAACCACTATACCTTAACGACCTATTTGAAAATTAAATAAAAAATGAAGTTGAATAGAAAAGGAAATTGAATAAAAATGGAAGTTGTATAAAAATAAAAATGGAAGTCGCATAAAATTAAAAATGGAAGTCCATTCAAGAAACCCCTATACCTTAACGATCTGTTTGGACATTAAATAAAAAAGGAAGTTGAATAGAAAAGGAAATTGAAGAAAATTTGAAATTGAATAAAAATGAAAATGGAAGTTGCATAAAATTAACAATGGAAGTGCATTCAATAAACTACTATACCTTAACGATATATTTGGAAATTAAATAAAAAAGGCAGTTGAATAGAAAAGGAAACTGAACAAAAATGGAAGTTGAAGAAAAATAAAAACGGAAGTTGCATAAAATTAATAATGGAAGTTAATTCAAGAAACCATTATACCTTAACGACCTATTTGGAAATTAATAAAATAAGAAAGTTGAATAGAAAAGGAAATTGACTAAAAATGGAAGTTGCATAAAATTAACAATGGAAGTTCATTCAAGAAACCACTATACCTTCTCGATCTATTTGGAAATTAAATAAAAAAAGAAGCTGAATAGAAAAAGAAATTGAATAAAAATGGAAGTTGAATAAAAATAAAAATAAAAGTTGCAGAAAAATTAACAATGGAAGTTCATTCAAGAAACCACTATACCATAACGATTTATTTGGAAATTAAATAAAAAAAGGAAATTGAATAGAAAATGAAATTGAATAAAATTGAGATTTCATCAAAAATTGAAAATGAAAGTTAATTCAAGAAACCAGTGTACCTTAACGACCTATTTGGAAATTAAATAAAAAATGAAGTTGAATAGAAAAGGAAATTGAATGAAAACGGAAGTCGAATAAAAATGAAAATGGAAGTTGCATAAAATTAACAATGGAAGTCCATTCAAGAAGGCACTATACCTTAACGATCTATTTGGAAATTAAATAAATCAGGCAGTTGAATAGAAAAGGAAATTGAATAAAAATAGAAGTTGAATCAAAATAAAAATAGAAGTTGCATAAAATTAACAACGGAAGTCCTTTCATGAAACCACTATACGTTAACGATCTATTTGGAAATTAAATAAAAAAAGGAAGTTGAATAGAAAATTTAAGTTGAATAAAAATAAAAATTGAAGTTGCATAAAATTAAAAATGGAAGTTCATTCAAGAAACTACTATACCTTCACGATCTATTTCGAAATTAAATAAAAAAGGAAGTGGAATAAAAATAAAAATGCAAGTCGCGTAAAATTAACAATGGAAATTCATTTAAGAAACCACTATACCTTAACGATTTATTTAGAAATTAAATAAAAAAGGGAGTTGAATAGAAAAGGAAATTGAATAAAAATGGAAGTTGAATAAAAATAAAAATGGAAGTTGCATAAACTTAATGATGGAAGTTCATTCAAAAACCACCATATCTTAACAATCTATTTGGAAATAAAATAAAAAGGGAAGTTGAACAGAAGAGGAAATTGAATAAAAATGGAAGTTGAATAAAAATAAAAATGGAAATTGCATAAAATTAACGATGGAAGTTCATTCAAGGAACCATTATACCTTAACGATCTATTTGCAAATTAAATAAAAAAAGGTAGTTGAATAGAAAAGGAAATTGAATAAAAATGGAAGTTCAATAAAAATAAAAATAGAAGTTGCATAAAATTAACAATAGAAGTTAATTCAAGAAACCACTATACCTTAACGATCTATTTGGAAATTACATAAAAAAAGAAGTTGAATAGAAAAGGAAATTGAATAAAAATGGAAGTTGAATAAAAATAAAAATGAAAGTTACAGAAAAATTCACAATGGAAGTTCATTCAAGAAACCACTATACCTTAACGATTTATTTGGAAATTAAATAAAAAAGGAAGACCTCGCTCGAGCGAAGAAACCACTATACCTTAACGATCTATTTGGAAATTAGATAAAAAAAAGAAGTTGAATAGAAAAGTAAATTGAATAAAATTTGAAGTATAATAAAAATAAAAATGGTAGTTGCATAAAATTAACAATGTAAGTTCTTTCAAGAAACCACTATACCTTAACGATCTATTTCGAAATTAAATAAAAAAGGAAGTTGAATAGAAAAGCGAATTGAATAAAAATGGAAGTTGAATAAAAATAAAAATAGAAGTTCTTTCAAGAAACCACTATATCTTAACGATCTATTTGGAAATTAAATAAAAAAGGAAGTTGAATAGAAAACGAAATTGAATAAAAATGGAAGTTGCATGAAATTAAAAATGGAAGTTCATTCAGGAAACCACGATACCTTAACGATCTATATGGAATTTAAATAAAAAAGTAAGTTGAATAGAAAAGAGAATTGAATAAAAATGGAAGCTGCATAAAAATAAAAATGGAAGTTCATTCAAGAAACCACTGCATCTTAACGATCTATTTTGAAACTAAATAAAAAAAGGAGTTGAATAGAAAAGGAAATTAAATAAAAATTCAGGTTGAATAAAAATAAAAATGGAAGTTGCATAAAATTAACAATGTAAGTTCATTCAAGAAACCACTATACCTTAACAATCTATTTAGAAATTAAATAAAAAACGAAGTTGAATCGAATAGGAAATTAAATAAAAATGGAAGTTGAATTAAAATAAAAATGGAAGTTCATTCAAGAAACGAGTATACCTTAACGATCTATTTGAAAATTAAATAAAAATGGAAGTTGAATAGAAAAGGAAATTGAATAACAATGGAAATTGAATAAAAATAAAACTAGAAGTTGCATAAAATTAAAAATGAAAATTCATTCGAAAAGCCACTATACCTTAACGATATATTTGGAAATTAAATAAAAAAGAAAGTTGGATAGAAAAGGAAATTGAATAAAAATTGAGGTTGAATAGAGAGAAAAATGGAAGTCACATAAAATTAAAAATGGAAGTTCATTCAAGAAACCACTATACCTTAACGATCTATTCGGAAAGTAAATAAAAGAGCAAGTTGAATAGAAAAGAGAATTGAATAGAAATAGAAGTTCATTCAAGAAGCCACTACACTTTAACGATCTATTTGGAAATTAGATAACAAAAAAATGAAGTTAAATAGAAAAGGAAATCAAATAAAAATTGAAATTGAATAAAAATAAAATGGAAGTTGTATAAAATTAACAATGTAAGTTCATTCTGAAACCACTGTTGCTTAACGATCTATTTGGAAATTAAATAAAAAAGGAAGTTGAATAGAAAAGGAAATTGAATAAAAATTGAAGTTGAATAAAAATAAATATGGAAGTTGCATAAAATAAACAATGTAAGTTCAATCAAGAAACCACTATACCTTAACGATCTATTTGGAAATTAAATAAAAAAGGAAGTTGTATAGAAAAAGAAATTGAATAAAAATGGAAGTTGAATAAAAATAAAAATGGAAGTTGCATAAAATTAAAAATGGAAGTTCATTTAAGAAACAACTATACTTTAACGATCTATTTAGAAATTAAATAAAAAAAAGGAAGTTGAATAGAAAAGGAAATTGAATAAACATTGAAGTTGAATAAAAATAAAAATGGGATTTGCATAAAATTAACAATGTAAGTTCATTCGAGAAACCACTATACCCTGACGATCTATTTGGAAATAAAATAAAAAAGGAAGTTGAATAGAAAAGGAAAATGAATAAAAATGGAAGTTGAATAAAAATTAAAATGGAAGTTGCATAAAATTAAAACTGGAAGTTTATTCAAGAAACCACTATACTTTAACGATCTATTTGGAAATTAAATAAAAAAAGAAATTTAATAGAAAAGGAAATTGGATAAAAATTGAAGATGAATAAAAATAAAAATAGAAGTTGCATAAAATTAACAATGGAAGTTTTCAATCACGAAACCACTATACCTTAACGATCTATTTGGAAATTTAAAAAAAAAAAGGAAGTTGAACAGAAAAAAGAATTGAATAAAAATAAAAATGGAAGTTCATTGAAGAAACCATTACACCTTAACGATCTATTTTGAAAATAAATAAAAAAAAAATCAGTTGAATAGCAATGGAAATTGAATAAAAATTGAAGTTGAATAAAAAGAAAAATGGAAGTCGCATAAAATTAACAATGGAAGTTCATTCAAGAAACGACTATACCGTAACGATCTATTTGGAAATTAAATAAAAAAAAGGAAGTTGAATAGAAAAGGAAATTGAATAAAAATGGAAGTTGAATAAAAATAAAAATGGAAGTTGCATAAAATTAAAAATGGAAGTTCATTCAAGAAACCACTATACCTTAACCATCTATTTGGAAATTAAATAAAAAAGGATGTTGAATCAAAAAGGAAATTGAATAAAAATGAAAGTTGAATAAAAATGAAAATGGAAGTTGCACAAAATAATAATGGAAATTCATTCAAAAACCACTATACCTTAACGATCTACTTGGAAATTAAATAAAAGAGGCAGTTGAATAGAAAAGGAAATTGTATTAAAATGGTTGTTGCATAAAATTAAAAATGGAAGTTCAGTCTAGAAAACACTATACCTAAACGATCTATTTGGAAATTAAATAAAACATGAAGTTGAATAGAAAAGGAAATTGAATAAAAATGGAAGTTGCATAAAATTAAAAATGGAAGTTCATTCAAGAAACCACTATATCTTAACGATCTATTTGGAAGTTAAATAAAAAAAGAAGTTAAATAGAAAAGAAAATTGAAAAAAAAATGGGAATTGAATAAAAATAATAGTGGAAGTTGCATAAAATTAACAATGGAAGTTCATTCAAGAAACCACTATATCTTAATGATCTATTTGGAAGTTAAATAAGAAAGGAAGTTAAATAGAAAACGGAGTTTAATAAAAATGGATGTTGAATAAAAATAAAAATTGAAGTTGGATAAAATTAAAAATAGAAGTTCATTTAAGAAAAACCTCTATGCCTTACCGATATATTAGAAATTGAATAAAAAAGGAAGTTGAATAAAAATAAAAATGAAAGTTGCATAAAATTAACATTGGAAGTTAATTCAAGAAACCACTATATCTTAACGATCTATTTGGAAATTAAATAAAAATAGAAATTGAATAAAAACGTAATTGAATAAAAATAGAAGTTGCATAAAAATAAAAGTGGAAGTTGCATAAAATTAAAAATGGAAGTTCATTCGAGAAATCATTATACCTTAACAATCTATTTGGAAATTTGAAGAAAAAAAAGAAATTGAATAGAAAAGGAAATTGAATCAAAATGGAAGTACATTCAAGAAACAACTATACCTTAACGATCAATTTGGAAATTTAAAAAAAAAATGGGAGTTGAATAGAAAAGTAAATTGAATAAAAATGAAAGTTGAATAAAAATAAAAATTGAAGTTGCATAAAATTAACAATGTAAGTTCATTCTGAAACCACTATACCTCAACGATCTATTTGGAAATTAAATAGAAAAGGAAGTTGAACAGAAAAGGAAATTGAATAAAAATTGAAGTTGAATAAAAATAAAAATGGAGGTTGCCTAAAATTAACAATGTAAGTTCAACCAAGAAACCACTATACCTTAACGATCTATTTGGAAATTAAATAAAAAAGGAAGTTTAATAGAAAAAGAAATTGAATAAAAACGGAAGTTGAATAAAAATAAAAATGGAAGTTGCATAAAATTAGAAATGGAAGTTTCATTTAAGAAACCACTATACCTTAACGATCTGTTTGGAAATTCAATAAAAAAGGAAGTTGAATAGAAAACGAAATTGAATAAAAATTGAAGTTGAATAAAAATAAAAATGGAAGTTGCATAAAACTAACAATGTAAGTTCATTCGAGAAACCACTATACCTTAACGATCTATTTAGAAATTAAAAAAAAAAGAAAAAGAAATTGAATAGAAAAGGAAAATGAATAAAAATAAAAATGGAAGTTGTAACGCCCTCAAAAAATATACATAAAACCCATCATTTTAGACATGCATTGATATAGAGAAAACAACCATTTCTATTCATCAAAGTAGTTCTTACAACAGTATTACATGTTAACAACAAAAGCAAATGCTCTACGGACTTACAGCTTTCTAAGTTAACACTTGGTTAAACAAAAGAAGAGTACTAACTCTATACAAAATAAGCCCTTAGCTTAACATACATGTAATACAAACAAAATAAACAAAAAAAAGAGTCTTCAACTCTCATCGTCATCCAAGCTATGTCCTTGGAGGTGGCATGCTACTTGTACCTGAAAATTTTGTCCCATATAGGGTGAGCCAACTCCCAGAAGAGATATGCTAAACACAGTATGAGCAATAACTAAGACATTAGCAATTGATAAATGTTTAATTCCCATAAATCAATTCATAATCTATTTCTATTACATGACCACTATGTCCATGTTTCCTTTCATTTTACACTTCTTATCATATTCACAATTCACAACAATGGCTCAGAACCTGGCCAACAACTAACATGAGATTTAGACTCATCCTTAAAACACTTTCGAAATTCATGATGGATACACATTTCAACGCTGTATCGATAACACTTAAATCATTTCTACACTTTACGAAAGATACACATTTCGGTGCTGTATCAACATAACATAGAATTTCTTCTACACTTCACAATTGATAACGATATACATTTTAGTGCTATATCAAATCAATTTGAACACTTCCATAATCAACACTTGATACACATTGTAGTGCTGTATCAATGTCACACAAAAGTTCGGTTTAGAGGTCTATCCCCTATCTTCCCCTAAACCGTGGAGTACATCCCCTTATTTCCTTCCACACAACACATGTATATAAACATAGATCATATACACAATCAAACAATACATAACGTTAATGTATCCTATCAATCGTCATATTCTATGACACATCCAGTCGATTAGTTTTAGTTTGCCTAATCATCATGCATTGTCTACAATAATCAAAACTACCCTCCACCGGTAGCCCAAGCGATTATTTCTAAACAGATAATAAAAGCTCCAACAGATAAAATATCAATGTTTCAAGAGTGAGCGATCACAAATCCAACTCCACCATCTCACAATATAATGAGTCAATTTCATTATTTCCAACTCAATTCCATGAATCCATAACTTTTCCAAATTAATTATACTAATTAATTTCTACAACAAATTAGGGTTTTCTACCCCTTTTCCCAATATTGACCCAATGGTCTAAATATCAACAACCAATAATAATACCATTGTTTTGAAACCCAAGATACACTTTTTAGAATCAAAAGTAACAAAACCCTCTTTTAATATTTTGAAACCCTAAGTCCCAAAATCACCCAACTTCAACACTTTATCAAAACTACCAAAATCTATGTCAAAGACCATAAAAGTGAGTAGGAATCCCTACCTCAAAAGTTGACACCCAATGAAGATGATAAAGAAAACGAAAATGCTCCAAATCCCGAGATTCTTGGATCAAAAGATAGCCCTCGACGATCAACAACTTTTTTGTAAAGGCCAAAGGTAAGAAAACAACTCTTACTAGATCAATACCTAGAAAGAATGCAAGGTTCTAGAGAGAGAGGCTCAACAATGGAGTTTTGGAAAAGTAAGAAAGAGAAAAGGATGTGAAAAAGTGATCCAAAAAGTCGGATCTCGGTTTTATATAAGAGTCGCCCCGCTCGAGCGTAGAAACCCCCGCTCGAGCGTCACTCATAGACTCCCGCTTGAGCATCAAAAATCCCACTCAAGCGGCGGATACACACTTCCAGAACTTTTTACTGAACCAAGTCCCCGCTCGAGCATCACACACAAACTCACGCTCGAGCGTCAAAACACCTGCTCGAGCGTCCAACACTGCAGAAGAAATACTGGAAGATGGAAAATCACGCTCGAGCGTCAAGACTCCTACTCGAGTGAAGAAGCAACAATGAAGGGCCCGCTCGAGCGTCAAAAGCTCCGCTCGAGCGTGAAGGCAAAAATCTGGGCAACTACTCTTGGTTTCTAAGCTCAACCAACCCGAAACAAACCTGCTCAACACATCTTATAACTCAAATACAAGGTACGAAAGGATGCAAACAAGACATAGGCAACTACTAACATTCACGGAAACAAGTCCGGATCACTGTACACAAGAGATAAAACCTGGGATCGCTATAGAAGTTGCATGAAATTAAAAATGGAAGTTCATTAAAGAAACCACTATACTTTAATGATCTATTTCGAAATTAAATTTAAAAAAAGGACATTGAATAGAAAAGGAAATTGGATAAAAATGGAAGATGAATGAAAATAAAAATGGCAGTTGCATAAAATTAACAATGGAAGTTCAAGCACGAAACCACTATACCTTAACGATCTATTTGGAAATTCAATAAAAAAGGAAGTGGAATAAAAAAACGAATTGAATAAAAATAGAAGTTGAATAAAAATAAAAATGGAAGTTCATTCAAGAAACCACTACACCTTAACGATCTATTTGGAAATTAAATAAAAAAAAAAACAACTTGATTAGTAACGAAAATTTAATAAAAATTGAATTTGAATAAAAATAAAAATGGAAGTCGCATAAAATTAACAATGGGAGTTCATTCAAGAAACCACTATACCTTAACGATCTATTTGGAAATTAAATAAAAAAAGGAAGTTGAATAGAAAAGGAAATTGAATAAAAATGGAAATTGAATAAAATTAAAAATGGAAGTTGCATAAAATTAAAAATGGAAGTTCATTCAAGAAACCACTATACCTTAACGATATATTTGGAAATTAAATAAAAAAGGATGTTCAATCGAAAAGGAAATTGAATAAAAATGAAAGTTGAATAAAAATAAAAATGGAAGTTGCATAAAATAATAATGGAAGTTCATTCAAAAACCACTATACCTTAACGATCTATTTGGAAATTAAATAAAAGAGGAAGTCGAATAAAAAAGGAAATTGAATTAAAATGGTTGTTGCATAAAATTAAAAATGGAAGTTCATTCTAGAAAACACTGCACCTTAACGATCTATTTGAAAATTAAATAAAACATGAAGTCGAATAGAAAATGAAATTGAATAAAAATCGAAGTTGCATAAAATTAAAAATGGAAGTTCATTCAAGAAACCACTATATCTTAACGATCTATTTGGAAGTTAAATAAAAAAGGAAGTTAAATAGAAAAAGAAATTGAATAAAAATGGAAATTGCAAAAGATTAACAATGTAAATTCATTTAAAAAACCACTATACCTTAACGATATATTTGGAAATTAAATAAAAGAGAAAGTTGAATAGAAAAGTAAATTGAATAAAAATGGTTGTTGCATAAAATAAAAAATAGAAGTTCATTCAAGAAACCATTATATCTTAACGATCTATTTGGAAGTTAAATAAAAAAGGAAGTTAAATATAAGAGGAAATTGAATAAAAATGGAAGTTGAATAAAAATAAAAATGGAAGTTGCATAAAATTAACATTGTAAGTTAATTCAAGAAACCACTATACCTTAACGATCTATTTGGAAATTAAATAAAAAAGGAAGTTGAATAGAAAAGAAAATTGAGTAAAAATGGAAGTTGAATAAAAATTAAAATAGAAGTTGAATAAAATTAAAAATGGAACTTTATTCAAGAAACCAATATACCTTAACGATCTATGTGGAAATTAAATAAAAATGGAAGTTGAAGTGAAAAAGAAATTGAATAACAATGGAAGTTGAAGAAAAATAAAAGTGGAAGTTGCATGAAATTTAAAATGGATGTTCATTCAAAGAACCATTATACCTTTACGATCTATTTGGAAATTAAATAAAAAAGGAGGTTGAACAGAAAAGCAAATTGAATAAAAATGGAAGTTGAATAAAAATAAAAATGGAAGTTGCATAAAATTAAAAATGTAAGTTCATTCAAAAAACCACAATACCTTTACGATATATTTGGAAATTAAAAAAAAAAAGAAGTTGAATAGAAAAGTAAATTGAATAACAATGGAAGTTGAAAAAAAATAAAAATGAAAATTGCATAAAATTAACAATGGAAGTTCACTGAAGAAACAACTATACCTTAACGATCTATTTGGAAATTAAATTGAAAACAAAGTTGAATAGAAAAGGAAATTGGATAAAAATGGAAGATGAATAAAAATAAAAATGGAAGTTGCATAAAATTAACAATGGAAGTTCATTCAAGAGACCTCTATACCTTAACGGTCTATTTGGAAATTAAATAAAAAAGGAAGTTGAATAGAAAAGGAAATTCAATAAAAATGGAAGTTGCATAAAATTAAAAATAGATGTTCATTCAAAAAATCACTATAACTTAACGATCTATTTCGAAATTAATTAAAAAAATAAAGTTGAATAGAAACAGAAATTGAATAAAAATGGAAGTTGCGTAAAATTAAAAATGGAAGTTCATCCAAGAAACCACTATATCTTAACGATCTATTTGGAAGTTAAATAAAAAAGGAATTTAAATAGAAAAGGGAATTGAATAAAAATGGATGTTGAATTAAAATAAAAATTGAAGTTGGATAAATTAGAAATGGATGTTCATTCAAGAAACCACTATACCTTAACAATCTATTTGGAAATTTAATAAAAAAGGAAGTTGAATAAAAATAAAAATGAAAGTTGCATAAAATTGACAAAGGAAATTCATTCAAGAAACCACTATACCTTAACGACCTATTTGGAAATTAAATAAAAATAAAGTTGAATAGAAAACAAAATTGAATAAAAATAGAAGTTGCATGAAAATAAAAGTGGATATTGCATAAAATTAAAAATGGTAGTCCATTCGAGAAACTACTCTACCTTAACGATCTATTTGGGAATTAAATAAAAAAGGAAGTTGAATAGAAAAGGAAATCGAATAAAAATGGAAGTTGAATAAAATTAAAAAAGGAAGTTAATTCAAGAAACCACTATACCTTAACGATCTACTTCGAAATTAAATAAAAAAGGAAGTTGAATAGAAAAAGAAACTGAATAAAAATGGAAGTTGCATAAAATTAACAATGGAAGTTCAATTTAGAAACCACGATACCTTAACGATCTATTTGGAAATTAAATAAAATAGGAAGTTGAATAAAAAAGAGAATTGAATAAAAATGGAAGTTGAAGAAAAATAAAAATGGAAGTTCATTAAGAAACCACTATATCTTAACGACCTATTCGGAAATTAAATAAAAAAAGGAGTTGAATAGAAAAGGAAATTGAATAAAAATTCAGGTTGATTAAAATTAAAAGTGGATAGAAACCACCAACCTCAACGATCTATTCAGAAATTAAATAAAAAAGGAAGTTGAATAGAAAAGGAAATTGAAGAAAAATGAAAGTGAATAAAAATAAAAATGGGAGTGCATAAAATTAAAAATGTAAGTTTCATTCAGGAAACGACTATACCTTAACGATCTATTTGAAATTAAATAAAAATGGAAGCTGAATAGAGGAAAATTGAATAACAATGGAAATGAATAAAAATAAAAGTGGAAGTTGCATAAAATTAAAAATGTAAGTTCATTCGAAAAATCACTATACCTTAACGATCTATTTTGAAATTAAATAAAAAAGGAAGTTGAATAGAAAAGAAAATTGAAGAAAAATTGAGCTTGAATAAAGAGAAAAATGGAAGTTGCATAAAATTAAAAGTAGAAGTTCATTCAAGAAACCACTATACCTATACAATCTATTTGGAAATTAAATAAAAAAGGAAGTTGAATAGAAAAGAGAATTGAATAAAAATAGAAGTTCATTCCAAAGACCACTATACCTTAACGATCTATTTGGAAATTAGATAAAAAAAGGAGTTGAATAGAAAAAAGGAAATTAAATAAAAATTGAAATTGAATAAAAATAAAAATGGAAGTTGCATAAAATTAACAATGTAAGTTCATTCTGAAACCACTATACCTTAACGATCTATTTGGAAATTAAATAAAAAAGGATGTTGAATCGAAAAGGAAATTGAATAAAAATGAAAGATGAATAAAAATAAAAATGGAAGTTGCATAAAATATTAATGGAAGTTCATTCAAGAAACCATTATACCTTAATGATCTATTTTGAAATTAAATAAAAGAGGAAGTTGAATAGAAAAGGAAATTGAATTAAAATGGTTGTTGTATAAAATTAAAAATGGAAGTTCATTGTAGAAAACACTATACCTTAACGATCTATATGGAAATTAAATAAAAAATGAAGTTAAATAGAAAATGAAATTGAATAAAAGTGGAAGTTGCATAAAATTAAAAATGGAAGTTCATTCAAGAAACCACTATACCTTAACGATCTATTTTGAAATTAAATAAAAGAGGAAATCGAATAGAAAAGGAAATTGAATTAAAATGGTTGTTGTATAAAATTAAAAATGGAAGTTCATTGTAGAAAACACTATACCTTAACGATCTATTTGGAAATTAAATAAAACATGAAGTTGAATAGAAAAGGAAATTGAATAAAAATAGAAGTCGCATAAAATTAAAAATGGAAGTTCATTCAAGAAACCACTATATCTTAACGATCTATTTGGAAGTTAAATAAAAAAAGAAGTTAAATAGAAAAGGAAATTGAAAAAAAATGGAAATTGAATAAAAATAAAAGTGGAAGTTGCATAAAATTAACAATGGAAGTTCATTCAAGAAACCACTATATCTTAACGATCTATTTGGCAGTTAAATAAGAAAGAAAGTTAAATAGAAATGGGAGTTTAACAAAAATGGATGTTGAATAAAAATAAAAATTGAAGTTGGATAAAATTAAAAATAGAAGTTCATTCAAGAAAAACCTCTATACCTTACCGATATATTTGGAAATTGAATAAAAAAGGAAATTGAATAAAAATAAAAATGAAAGTTGCATAAAATTAACAATAGAAGTTCATTCAAGAAACCACTATATCTTAACGATCTATTTGGAAATTAAATATAAACGGAAATTAAATAGAAAACGTAATTGAATAAAAATAGAAGTTGCATAAAAATAAAAATGGAAGTTGCATAAAATTAAAAATGGAAGTTTATTCGAGAAACCATTATACCCTAACAATCTATTTGGAAATTCAAGAAAAAAGGAAATTGAATAGAAAAGGAAATTGAATCAAAATGGAAGTTCATTCAAGAAACAACTATACCTTAATGATCAATTTGGAAATTAAAAAAAAAAATGGAAGTTGAATCGAAAAGGAAATTGAACAAAAATGGAAGTTGAATAAAAATAAAAATGGAAGTTGCGTAAATTAACAATGGAAGTTATTTCAAAAAATCACTATAACTTAACGATCTATTTGGAAATTAAATAAAAAAGGAAGTTGAATAGAAAAGGAAATTGAATGAAAATGGATGTTGAATAAAAATAAAAATGAAAGTTTCATAAAATTAAAAATGGAAGTTCATTCAAGAAACCACAATACCTTAACGATCTATTCGGAAATTAAATAAAAAAGTAAGTTGAATCGAAAAGGAAATTGAATAAAAATGGAAGTTGAATAAAAATAAAAATAAAAGTTGCATAAAATTAACAGTAGAAGTTCATGCAAGAAATCACTATAACTTAATGATCTATTTGGAAATTAAATAAAAAAAGGAAGTTGAATAGAAAATGAAATTGCATGAAAATGGAAGTTGAATAAAAATAAAAATGGAAGTTTCATAAAATTAAAAATGGAAGTTCATTCAAGAAACCACTATACCTTAACCATCTATTTGGAAATTAAATAAAAAAGTAAGTTGAATCGAAAAGGAAATTGAATAAAAATGGAAGTTGAATAAAAATAAAAATGGAAGTTGCATAAAATTAACAATGGAAGTTCATTCAAGAAACCACAATACCTTAACGATCTATTTGGAAATTAAATAAAAAAGGAAGTTGAATAGAAAAAAAATTGAATGAAAATGGAAGTTGAATAAAAATAAAAATGGAAGTTTTATAAAATTAAAAATGGAAGTTCATTCAAGAAACCACTATACCTTAACCATCTATTTGGAAATTAAATAAAAAAGTAAGTTGAATCGAAAACGAAATTGAATAAAAATGGAAATTGAATAAAAATAAAAATGAAAGTTGCATAAATTTAACATTGTAAGTTCATTCAAGAAACCATCATACCTCAACGATCTATTCAGAAATTAAATAAAAAAGGAAGTTGAATAGAAAAGGAAATTGAAGAAAAATGAAAGTTGAATAAAAATAAAAATTGGAAGTTGCATAAAATTAAAAATGTAAGTTCATTCAGGAAACGACTATACCTTAACGATCTATTTGAAAATTAAATAAAAATGGAAGTTGAATAGAAAAGAAAATTGAATAACAATGGAAATTGAATAAAAATAAAAGTGGAAGTTGCATAAAATTAAAAATGTAAGTTCATTCGAAAAATCACTATACCTTAACGATCTATTTTGAAATTAAATAAAAAAGGAAGTTGAATAGAAAAGAAAATTGAACAAAAATTGAGCTTGAATAAAGAGAAAAATGGAAGTTGCACAAAATTAAATGTAGCTCATTCAAGAAACTACTATACCTTTACGATCTATTTGGAAATTAAGTAAAAAAGGAAGTTGAATAGAAAAGAGAATTGAATAAAAATGGAAGTTCATTCCAGAAACCACTATACCTTAACGATCTATTTGGAAATTAAGTAAAAAAGGAAGTTGAATAGAAAAGAGAATTGAATAAAAAAGGAAGTTCATTCCAGAAACCACTATACCTTAACGATCTATTTGGAAATTGGATAAAAAAAAAGGAAGTTGAATAGAAAAAAGGAAATTGAATAAAATTGAAATTGAATAAAAATAAAAATGGAAGTCGCATAAAATTAACAATGTAAGTTCATTCTGAAACCACTATACCTTAACGATCTATTTGGAAATTAAATAAAAAAGGAAGTTGAATAGAAAAGGAAATTGAATAAAAATTGAAGTTGAATAAAAATAAAAATGGAAGTTGCATAAAATTAACAATGTATGTTCAATCAAGAAACCACTATACCTTAACAATCTATTTGGAAGTTAAATAAAAAAGGAAGTTGAATAAGAAAAGAAATTGAATAAAAATGGAAGTTGAATAAAAATAAAAGTGAAAGTTGCATAAAATTAAAAATGGAAGTTCATTTAAGAAACCACTGTACCTTAACGATCTATTTGGAAATTAAATAAAAAAGGAAGTTGAATAGAAAAAGTAATTGAATAAAAATTGAAATTAAATAAAAATAAAAATGGAAGTTGCATAAAATTAACAATGTAAGTTCATTCGAGAAACCACTATACCTTAACAATCTATTTGGAAATTAAATAAAAAAGTATGTTGAATAGAAAAGGACAATGAATAAAAATGGAAGTTGAATGAAAATAAGAATGGAAGTTGCATAAAATTAAAAATGGAAGTTCATTCTAGGAACCACTATACTTTTACGATCTATTTGGAAATTAAATAAAAAAAGAATTTGAATAGAGAAGGAAATTAGATAAAAATGGAAGATGAATAAAAATAAAAATGGAAGTTGCATAAAATTAACAATGGAAGTTCAATCACGAAACCACCATACCTTAACGATGTATTTGGAAATTAAATAAAAAATGGAAGTTGAATAGAAAAAAAAATTGAATAAAAATAGAAGTTGAATAAAAATAAAAATGGAAGTTCATTCAAGAAACCACTACACCTTAACGATCTACTTAGAAATTAAATAAAAAAAGAAGTTGAATAGAAATGGAAATTGAATAAAAATTGAAGTTGAATAAATATAAAAATGGAAGTCGCATAAAATTAACAATGGAAGTTCGTTCCAGAAACTAGTATACCTTAACGATATATTTGGAAATTAAATAAAAAAAGAAGTTGAATAGAAAAGGAAATTGAATAAAAATGGAAGTTGAATAAAAATAAAAATGGAAGTTGTATAAACTTAAAAATGAAAGTTCATTCAAGAAACCACTATATCTTAACGATCTATTTGGAAATTAAATAAAAAAAGATGTTGAATCGAAAAGGAAATTGAATAAAAATGAAAGCTGAATAAAAATAAAAATGGAAGTTGCATAAAATATTAATGAAAGTTTATTCAAGAAACCCCTATACCTTAACGATCTATTTTGAAATTAAATAAAAGAGGAAGTTGAATAGAAAAGGAAATTGAATTAAAATAGTTGTTGTATAAAATTAAAAATGGAAGTTCATTCTAGAAAACACTATACCTAAACGATCTATTTGGAAATGAAATAAAAAATGAAGTTATATAGAAAATGAAATTGAATAAAAGTGGAAGTTGCATAAAATTAAAAATGGAAGTTCATTCAAGAAACCACTATACCTTAACGATCTATTTTGAAATTAAATAAAAGAGGAAGTTGAATAGAAAAGGAAATTGAATTAAAATGGTTGTTGTATGAAATTAAAAATGGAAGTTCATTCTAGAAAACACTATACCTTAACGATCTGTTTGGAAATTAAATAAAACATGAAGTTGAATAGAAAAGGAAATTGAATAAAAATGGAAGTTGCATGAAATTAAAAATGGAAGTTCAATCAAGAAACCACTATATCTGAACGATCTATATGGAAGTTAAATAAAAAAGGAAGTTAAATAGAAAAGAAAATTGAATAAAAATGGAAGTTGAATTAAAATAAAAATGGAAGTTGCATAAAATTAACAATGTAAGTTCATTCATGAAACCACTATACCTTAATGATCTATTTTGAAATTAAATAAAAAAAGAAGTTGAATAGAAAAGGAAATTGAGTAAAAATGGAAGTTGAATAAAATTAAAAATAGAACTTCATTCCAGAAACCAATATGTCTTAACGATCTGTTTGGAAATTATATAAAAATGGAAGTTGACTAAAAATAAAAGTGGAAGTTGCATAAAATTAAAAATGGAAGTTCATTCAAAGAACCACTATACCTTAACGATCTATTTGGAAATTAAATAAAAAAGGAAGTTGAACAGAAAAGGGAATTGAACAAAAATGAAAGTTGTATAAAAATTAAAATGAAAGTTGCATAAAATTAAAAATGAAAGTTCATTCAAGAAACCACTATACCTTAATGATTTAATTGGAAATTAAATAAAAAATGATGTTGGATCGAAAAGGAAGTTGAATAAAAATGGAAGTTGCATAAAATAATAATGGAAGTTCATTCAAGAAACCACTATACCTTAACGATCTATTTGGAAATTAAATAAAAGTGGAAGTTGAATAGAAAAGTAAATTGAATAAAAATGGTTGTTGCATAAAATTAAAAATGGAAGTTCATTTTAGAAAATACTATACCTTAACGATCTATTTGGAAATTAAATAAAAAATGAAGTTGAATAGAAAAGGAATTGAATAAAAATGGAAGTTGCATAAAATTAAAAATGGAAGTTCATTCAAGAAACCACTATATCTTAACGATCTATTTGGAAGTTAAATAAAAAAGGCAGTTAAATAGAAAAGGAAATTAAATAGAAAAGGAAATTGAATAAAAATAAAAGTTGCATAAATTGACAATGTAAGTTCATTCAAGAAACCACTATACCTTAACGAACTATTTGGAAATTAAATAAAAAAGGAAGTTGAATAGAAAAGGAAATTGAATAAAAATGGAAGTTGGATAAAAATTAAAATAAAAGTTGAATAAAATTAAAAAAGGAACTTCATTCAAGAAGCCAAGAAGCCACTATACCTTAACGATCTATTTAGAAATTAAATAAAAATGGAAGTTGAATAAAAAACGAAATTAAATAACAATAGAAGTTGAATAAAAATAAATGTGGAAGTTGCATAAAATTAAAAATGGAAGTTCATTTAAAAAACCACTATACCTTAACGATCTATTTGGAAATTAAATAAAAAATGAAATTGAATAGAAAAGGAAATTGAATAAAAATGGTAGTTGAATAAAAATAAAAATTAAAGTTGCATAAAATTAAAAATGTAAGTTCAGTCAAAAAACTACTATACCTTAACAATCTATTTGGAAATTAAAAAAAAAAAAAAAGAAGTTGAATAGAAAAGTAAATTGAATAAAAATGGAAGTTGAATAAAAAAAAAATAGAAGTTGCATAAAATTAAAAATGGAAGTTTTTTGAAGAAACCACTATACGTTAACGATCTATTTGGAAATTAAATAGAGAAGGAAGTTGAATAAAAAAGTAAATTGAATATAAATGGAAGTGGACTAAAAATAAAAATGAAAGTTGCATAAAATTAACAATGGAAGTTCATTAAAGAAACAACTATACCTTATCGATCTATTTGGAAATTAAATAAAAAAGGAAGCTGAATAGAAAAAGAAATATGATAAAAATGGAAGATGAATAAAAATAAGAATGGAAGTTGCATAAAATTAACAATGGAAGTTCATTCAAGAAACCTCTATACCTTAACGATCTATTTGGAAATTAAATAAAAAAAGAAGTTGAATAGAAAAAGAAATTGAATAAAAATAGAAGTTGCATAAAAATAAAAATGGAAGTTGCATAAAATTAAAAATGAAAGTTCATTCAAGAAACCACTATACCTTAACGATCTATTTGGAAATTAAATAAAATATAAAGTTGAATAGAAAAAGAAATTGAAAAAAAATAGAAGTTGCATAAAATTAAAAATGGAAGTTCATTCAAGAAACCACTATATTTTAACGATCTATTTGGATGTTAAATAAAAAAGGAAGTTAAATAGAAAAGGGATTGAATAATAATGGATGTTGGATAAAAATAAAAATTAAAGTTGGATAAAATTAAAAATGGAAGTTCATTTAAGAAACCACTATTCCTTAACGATCTATTTGGAAATTGAATGTAATGCCCTCAAAATAGTACATATAAACCCACATTCTTGACATACATAGACATAAGAGAATAAAGCATATTTCTATTTATTAGAGTATTCATTACAGAAGTATTATATGTTGACAACAAAAGTAAATGCCCTATGGGCTTACAACTTTCCAAGCCAACACTTGGTTACAAAAAGAGAGTACTAACTCTTACACATTAAGCCCTCGGCTTGAATTTACATGTAATATCAAAATAACAAAACAACCAAAAGAGTCTTCAACTCCCAAAACCTTCAAAGCTATGTCCTTGGAGGTGGCATGTCACCTGAACCTGAAAATGATGTCCCACATAGGGTGAGCCAATGCCCAGTAGAGATATACTAAACCAAGTATGAGAAATAATTAAAACATTAGCATTTGATAGATGGCTAGCACTTATGAACCAACTTATAACACAATACAGTTCCATGACAATTATGTCCATGTTTTGTTCCACTTTCCTTTACTTATCCAAATCAATTCATAAACATGGTTCAGAACCTGGCCAAACAATTAAATGAGACTACATTCCATATTAAAACACTTTCTTTATTCACAATTCAAATGAGTCTACAACTCATTTTAAAACACTTCCACACTTCAATTAATACACATATTTGCTGTATTAATGGAGTCCATTCCCTATCTCCTCCCAAACAGATTTGAGAGTCCATCCCCTATCTCCCCTCAAACCATGGAGTCCATCCCCTATCTTCTCCCAAACAATATACATGTACAATGTATTTAAACAGTTATCATATACAATGATCAATCAATACACATATTTGTTGTATTATTCCAACTGTCATATTCAATGGCATAACACGTTTGATTAGTTTCAGTTTTCCCTAATCAACATACAGTGTCTACAACAATCAAGACTATTCTCCACCGATAACCCAAAGCAGTTATCTCTAAACAGATAATAAATTTATCAACAGATAAAATATCAACATTTTTATAGGTGAGTGATTAAATTATCCAATTACACCATTTACTCCCACAATTTTCCAATTTCATTATTCTCAACTCAATTTTACATTTCCCCAAATTAATTATTCAAATTAATTATTCAACGTAATTAGGGCATTTTTCCCTCATTCACAAGATTGCCCCCAAGGCTCATATTTCACTCATAATTCATAAACAACTCCCAAATTCAAGTCTTTAACACATGTTTGACTCAAACATGAAGAACCCCTCTTTTATAAATTACAAATCAAACCCTAACTTTTCCAAAATTACCAAACAACACCAACTAATCAAAATGGCTAAAATTTATGTCAAGACTCATAGATTAGAGTAGGTTATCCCTACCTCGAAATGAAGAGACCAAATGGAGAAAATGAAGAAAACCCAAAGTGCTCCAAATCCACAACCTTTTAGATTAAAATGAAGCCCTCGCGACCCTCTATCTTTCTTACAAAGAGATTAGGGTAGAAACACTCTAAAAGTAGATGAAACCCTAGAGAGAAGGTATATATAGAGAGAAAAAGCAGCTGGCCCAGGGTTTGAATGAAAGAAGATGATGAAAAAGTGAAGTATAACCCGTAGCTGCCAACTGATATATTCGAGGCTCGCTCGAGCGAAGGAGTGGTCGCTCGAGCGACCAAACACAAGGAAACCTCGCTCAAGCCAACAAATCGAAGCTTTAGGTCTACAACCCAGAAGCACGCTGGAGCGAAGAAAAGCTCGCTCGAGCGAAGAAACTCAAAACATAGACCTCGCTCGCTCGAGCGAAGGAAAACTTGCTCGAGCCAAGAATTGCAACCTTCAGGTCCAAAACCAGACGCATACGCAAGCTCGAGCGCAGGACTTCTCGCTCGAGCCACCAGACACATCACTCAACTCTCGCTCGAGCGAAGGAACCCTGGCTCGAGCGAAGGTTCTAAAACATAGAGCTCGCTCGAGCGACAAAAGTCTCGCTCGAGCGAAGAAACCAAAATCTGGGCAGCAACCATTTGCTCCCAATCACTACCAACCTGCTACAAACCTGCCCAACACCACCTAAAACTAAAATATACAGAATTGAAGGACGAAAACAAGATATATACAACAACCAACACCACGGAACCTAAGTCCGAAATGCTGTACATAAAGGGGAAAACCCGGGATCGCTATATTGAATAAAAAAGGAAGTTGTATAAAAATAAAAATGAAAGTTGCATAAAATTAACAATGGAAGTTCATTCAAGAAACCACTATATCTTAACGATCTATTTGGAAATTAAATAAAAATGAAAGTTGAATAGAAAACGAAATTGAATAAAAATAGAAGTTGCATAAAAATAAAAGTGAAAGTTGCATAAAATTAAAAATGGAAGTTCATTCGAGAAACCACTATACCTTAACGATCTATTTGGAAATTAAAGAAAAAAAGAAGTTGAATAGAAAAGGAAATTGAATAAAAATGGAAGTTGAATGAAAAGGAAGCTGAATAGAAAAGGAATTTTTTGTTTTTATTCAACTTCCATTTTTATTCAATTTCCTTTTCTATTCAAGTTCCTTTTTGTATTTAATTTCCAAATAGATCGTTAAGGTATATTGGTATCTTGAATGAACTTCCATTTTTAATTTTATGCAACTTCCAAATTTATTTTTTTTCAATTTCCATTTTTATTCAATTTCCTTTTCTATTCAACTTCTTTTTTTTTATTTAATTTCCAAATAGATCGTTAAGGTATAGTGGTTTTTTGAATGAACTTCCATTGTTAATTTTATTTAACTTCCATTTTAATTTTTATTCAATTTCCTTTTCTATTCAACTTCCTTTTTCATTTAACTTCCAAATAGATCGTTAAGGTATAGTGGTTTCTTGAATGAATTTCCATTCTTAATTTTATGTAACTTCTATTTTTATTTTTATTCAACTTCCATTTTTATTCAATTTCGTTTTCTATTCAACTTCCTTTTTTATTTAACTTCACAATAGATCGTTAAGGTATAGAGGTGTCTTGAATGAACTTCCATTGTTAATTTTATGCAACTTCCATTTTTATTCAATTTCCTTTTCTATTCTACTTTCTTTTTTATTTTACTTCAAAATAGATTGTTAAGGTATAGTGGTTTCTTGAATGAACTTTCATTTTTAATTTTATCCAACTTCCATTTTTAATTTTATTCAATTTCCTTTTCAATTCAACTTCCTTTTTTATTTAATTTCCAAATAGATCGTCAAGCTATAGTGGTTTCTTAAATGAACTTCTATTTTTAATTTTATGCAACTTTCATTTTTATTTTTATTCAACTTTAATTTTTATTCAATTTCCTTTTCTATTCAACTTCCTTTTTTATTTAATTTCCAAATAGATCGTTAAGGTATAGAGGTTTCTCGAATGAACTTCCATTGTTAATTTTATGCTGCTTCCATTTTTATTTTTATTCAATTTCCTTTTCTATTCAACTTCCTTATTTATTTAACTTCCAAATAGATCATTATGGTATAGTGGTTTTTTGAATGAACTTCCATTTTTAATTTTATGCAACTTCCATTTTTATTTTTTTTCAACTTCAATTTTTATTCAATTTCCTTTTCTATTCAACTTCGTTTTTGATTTAACTTCCAAATAGATCGTTAAGGTGTAATGCCTTCTTGATTGAATTTCGATTTTTAATTTTATGCAACTTCTATTTTTATTTTTATTCAACTTCCATTTTTATTCAATTTCTTTTTCTATTCTACTTCCTTTTTTATTTAATTTCTAAATAGATCGTTAAGGTGTAGTGGTTTTTTGATTGAACTTCCATTTTTAATTTTATGCCACTTCCAAATTTATTTTTTTTCAACTTCCATTTTTATTCAATTTCCTTTTCTATTCAACTTCTTTTTTTATTTAATTTTCCAATAGATCGTTAAGGTATAGTGGTTTCTTGAATAAACTTCCATTGTTAATTTCATGCAACCTCCCTTTTTATTTTTATTCAACTTCGATTTTTATTCAATTTCCTTTTCTAATCAACTTCCTTTTTTATTTAATTTCCAAATAGATCGTTAAGGTATAGTGGTTTCTTGAATGACCTTCCATTTTTAATTTTATGCAACTTCCAGTTTTATTTTTTTTCAACTTTCATTTTTATTCAATTTTCTTTTCTATTCAATTTCTTTTTTTTATTTAATTTTCGAATAGATCATTAAGGTATAGTGGTTTCTTGAATATACTTCCATTGTTAATTTTATGCAACTTCCATTTTTATTTTTATTCAACTTCAATTTTTATTCAATTTCTTTTTCTATTCAACTTCCTTTTTTGTTTAATTTCCAAATAGATCGTTAAGGTATAGTAGTTTTTTTGAATAAACTTCCATTGTTAATTTTATTCAACTTCTCTTTTTATTTTTATTCAACTTCAATTTTTATTCAATTTCCTTTTCTATTCAACTTCCTTTTTTTGTGTAACTTCTAAATAGATCGTTAAGGTATAGTGGTTTCTTGAATGAACATCCATTTGTAGTGATAATCTACAAAGGACCAACAACACTTCAGTACCCCTTCTTCCCAACCACCCAAGCCCCCAACCCCCCAATCCCAATGAAAAAGGCCTATTAAACCAAAATCCCTGACCAATTGTGACAACTTACAAAAATCTCATTAAGTGTTGCCACTTATCAAATCAGCTTTTACAGCTCTATATAGGGAATTTGGGATTGTTAAATGACATTGGTTTGTTCAATGCAATATTTGTTGGAATTAAGGGCATAATCGCACTACAAATTTTCAAAGCAAAAGAAGGTGCCAAATTCTTTGCAGAATTGCAGATTGGATGAAACTCCTTTTGCAGATTGCCCTAATGCTCTATAGGAAGTGAATATATGATGTTTATGACTCCTTTTGCTATTATGTGGAATTTCCAAGTGCCTTACGAACCCAGTCATTCAGGCTGATATTTGATACAAAAAATATAACAAATAATCATGCTACTTTACCACGATGAATAGCTAAGGAGGTTCCTAGATGAGTTTTATGCACCGTTATTGTGTACAACCTATAAAGGACATCATTCATGCAGTCAGTTTCTTCATTTAATGATAGCCAGTGTTTTTCAATAGTGTATTTCACTATCACATTCTGAACACGCTTGTAAAAGTAGTCAACCATCCATGTCACCATCTTTAAAGCTTGATCATTATTGGCAAATATGTGTTGATCCAAAAGACCTGCTAGTATCTGTTGATGTAGGAAGTGTTAATATCAATGGTATATAATAAACAAATTAGTAAACAACTATAGTAGTTTATACCTTGTGAATGGTGTAATATGGTGCCCAAACTGATTTTATAGCTTCAAAACAATCAAATAGCACAGGAGGAAAAATAGAAAGATATCCTGTACCCATTTTATCTTGACAAAGCAGAGATGAGTGCAGACATTTTCTCTTTGAGAGTATAATTGTGGGTGCTAGCCCACATCTGTGTTGAGGCACTCAAGTAATGGCCTTCAATACATCAAAAGTAAGTTGCTTGTTAAAATCATATAGAATTGATACAATTCCAATTACCAAAACAAAGGTTCACAAATTGAAGTCATACACTAGCCACAAAACAGGGACGAAAAGCTATATATAAAAAAAAAAGGAGACTTGATCATAACAAAAAAGAAATTGTTAGATCATTGGAAATGTGGAACTAATCAATTTTATGGGATCCTTTATGAAATGGGATGACTCAAGGTTTGATACAAATAGAAATTAACAAAATTAATCCAAAGCAAATACACAAAGGTTGCTTGACAATTATCTTAGAAGTCCCCAAAAGAACCCTTCATAGAACCACACAGCTAAATCACGCAGCAATATCACGCATATTACACTAGTAATTAAAAATTAAATGGAAATATGACAAATAACAGAAACAACATTTACAGCCAAAGAGGATTATTGCTTTCTAGTTGAGCAGTTCTTGATTTAAGAATTAATAAAGCAGAAGTTGAATGCCAATTTCATGCATGACACAAAAATAAGACTTCATTGGCATAGGTACTATAAAAAGTCAATAAAAGAAATTAAAATTTTATTAGCAAATTCTGTAAGGACAATGATAGAAACACATTGAAATGTAGCAAGAACAAAAGATATGAACATAAAATAGAAAAGGGATGCGATTAACAAAGAAAAACTACCAACCTACAAAATGACCCCGAAGTTCGCAATTTGGGTCTTCCCAACCTCCATACGATCCACGTTGAATATACAAGTTTATTCAGAAACTTATAGATATATCTATCATCCACTTCCCTATTCCTCTACACCTATGATTCTAAGATACCTAAATGAGCACGAAACACCAAAATCAAGATTTAAAATACAAGAAAAACATGATACTTGACAAATTTGCACAAAACACCAAAATCAAGATCCAAAACACAAGAAAAACACGATACTTAATAAATTTTTAAGGATTTCACCTTTTGAGAGGAGAATGCTTTCCTTATCTGGGAATCATATTTCTTTCCACCAACGTTACGATGCCAAGACACGTACACACACACATGGAGAAAAGCTTTGCTATCTTTTTTTCTATTTGGATTTCTATGCTCCTAATGTTTTAGGGCATCTTGACAATCATATAACTGCTGATGCAATGCCCACCCCACCTTATATTGTCGCCCTCAAGAAAAAAATTGTTTAGGCACTTTTTTACTTGATTTAAAAATAATAATAATAAATAAATAAATAAAATGACGACACAAAACTTAACAAACACAGAGTCCTAAATGAGCACAAATCACCAAAATGTAGACCCAAAATATAAGAAAAACATATGCAACTATTATTTAGAAGGATTTCACCTTTTAAAAGGAAAATGCTTCCTTAACTGGGAATCATATTCCTTTCCACCAACTAACTCCTACCACACCAAAAAAAAAAAAAAAAAAAAAAAAAGATAAAAGAAAAATATGACAACACAAAGCTTAACAAATACATAGTTCTAAGATAGAAGAATCCACAATTTTGTAGATATACATGAATCAAGCGCCACACAATGTATCTTCCAATAGCTTCTCCAACTATTCTTAGACCTCCATCAAACAACTAGTGTGTATAGTCAACTACAGAAAAACGGAAAAGGAAAAAAATAATCCCCAACCCAAAAGGTTTCATCATATCAACTTAATCACCGAAGTAGTAGCATTTTCACATATGAAGTATCCTATTGACACATTAATAAATCAACCATCTGCTAAAAAGACCAAATTTCATAAATACGTTATATATATTTTGAATACCAACTTAGGAGCCAAAAGCACAGATTTGTATACAAAAAACAATGCAAAATATGAACTAAAAGAGAGGGAATATGAAAGAACTGACCTGAGGAGTAAACATCAACTGTGAGTGAGTGAAAAGATTCATTTCTCTACCATCACACCTGTAAAACAAACAAACAAACAAACACACCCACACCAAAAAAAAAATGAGCAATAAATCACAAAGCAAAGAAACAAATCACAACCAAAACCAAGAGAATAATTTTAATCAAAGGACTTTTTTACTTACTCTGTTTACCATAAAAATAATTTTGTTAATTCAATTACCTTATGAATTTTTGATTGCCTGTCATCTGCATCTACATTGTCAACTGGTTGGATGAGAGAACAATGTCATAATCATAAACATTATTTTATTGTTGCGCAACAAATCATCGTAACAAGGTCATCAAATATTTTCATTGAGAACATTCTTTTACCCATTTCTCATGCAACCAAACATTGAAAAATGAAAAAAATAAATAAAAATAAATAAAAATTTCATCCAATTATATGATGATCAAACAAATGGAGCTTGAGAAAGAATGATATATGAAGGATAACCATTATTACCTTAACAAATCTAGGTTGTAAAACTTCTGGGTTCATCTCTTCAACTTCAACTTTAAACACACTAACAAACACAAAAGGAAAATCATAAAATTCAATTGTTTTGAGTACAGGAAAAAGTGAAAATGCTGAAAAAAGTTTGAACATTAATAAAAATGGATAATAGATATAGACAAATTTGAAACAGGAAAAAAACATTAATAAGAAAATCAAGAATTCTAATAGGACAATTTTATTATATTTTCATTGGATGAAAGGTCAACAAAAGGAAGTAATTGAATCATATATATAGGTGAAACATGATTATAAATTAAGGAAAATCAACAATGAAAACCACTTTCCTCTACTATAAATATACATGTGTTTAAGGAAAAGTACAGTAACACTTAAAATTATAGCCACATTTATAGGTACATACCTTGGAAAACTTATTGTCTCTCTCATAATCAAGGCCAGGTGGAGCATTTTGCAAGGTTAGAAGCAATACCTGACAATTGTGAATTAGCATAGGATTATAAGATGCTACTTCCATCAAAGATGCAGATAAAAGCATGTGACCTCACATAATGTATGCACCTTCATTGGAGGATACTTTGAAAAAGGAGCATGGCCATGGGCAAGCTCACATAATGTTATAGCAATCTCGGGTTTGTTCCCTTTATGTACAGTGTTTCGGACTTAGGTTCCGTGGAGTTGATAGTTGTATATCTTGTTGTCATCCTTGAATTCCCTATGTTTGAGTTTTAGGATGTGTTGGGCGTGTTTCGAACAGGTAGGTTGAGTTTTGGTCTCAAGTGTTGTTGCCCAGGTTTTTGGTGTTATGCTCGAGCGGATGATTCTGCGCTCGAGCGGAGTTCGTTTCTTTGGTGGTACGCTTGAACGGGTCTATTTGCACTCGAGCGGAGTTTACATACTTCCA
Source organism: Camellia japonica (assembly GCA_030407325.1). Classification (NCBI taxonomy): domain Eukaryota; kingdom Viridiplantae; phylum Streptophyta; class Magnoliopsida; order Ericales; family Theaceae; genus Camellia; species Camellia japonica. The sequence goes on from JAPPVO010000003.1 coordinate 6,066,747, forward strand.
GTATTTCGTGCCTCTGTAAAACTTCTGCAGTGGTGATTTTCACGCTCGAGCGGGTTTTCCTGCGCTTGAGTGGGTCGCGCTTGAGCGGGTAACTTGGCGCTCGAGCGGGTAGTTCAATGTCGATAAAAGTTCTGGGAGGGGGTAATCTACGCTCGAGCGGACTGGTTTTCGCGCTCGAGCGGATTTATTTTGTTTTTGTGTCTTGGCGCTCGAGCGGGACTCTTTGCGCTCGAGCAGGTCTAGTTTTTGTGCTTGACGCTCGAGCGTTCTATTATCCGCTCGAGCAGATCATGCGTATATCAGTTGGCAGCTGGGCATTTTTGACTCACTCTTGAACTTCCACTCTCTCTCTTACTTTTCCGAAAAGCCATTCTTGAGAGCTTCTCTCACTACTTTCTTCCTTCTCTCTTAGGATTGATCTAGTTAGAGTGTTCTCCTACCCTTTGGCCTTTACAAAAAGTGTGTTGATCGTCGAGGGCTACGTTTTGATCCGAAAAGTTTGGACTTTGGAGCACTTTGAGTTTGGTCTTCTCCTCCGTTTGAGCTCTAACTTCGAGGTAGGGATATCCTACTCCATCTTATGAGCTTTGTCTTTAAATTTTGGCATTTTGATATGTTGGGGGTTGTCGGGTAATTTTGAGAAAGTTTGGGGTCCTTGTGAAATTTTCGAAAGAGGGGTTTTCAAGTTTAAAATCCATATGAGTGGAATATGTTGGAAGATGGAAATGTATGTGAATCATTGATGGAAATGGAACCTTAGGGTTGATATTGAGAATATGGGGAGAAGCCCTAATCGTTATGATAAATTAACTTGTATAATTAATTTAGGGAAATGAGAAATTGAATAGGAAATATTCAAATTCGAAGGGTATGGGATTAAAGGGTGTAGTCGGATTAATTTATTGCTCACCTAGACAAAATGTTGATATTTTATCCAGTTGGTGCATTTATTTTCTGTTTAGAAATAACTGCTTTGGGCTATTGTAGACACCCTATTTTTGACTGTCCTCAAGACTTGGACGTCACCGCTTGAACACTCGCTGATCATCCACGTTTGTGTTCGTCTTGAGTTCCCGGAGGTCTCGGCTACGCGCCTTGCCTCAGGATCTCTCGACTCGACTGTTTCGTGTCTGGTTTTGCACCAAACACTTGTGCTTTGCCTTGGAGGGGCAGGGAATGGCTTGTGAGCCATCCCCACACTCCACCGGCCATGGCTTGATGCCATCGGCTGTGTTTTGTTGCCACCGGCCAAATGTTTGGCCGGCCGGCACTATAGATGGCCAGCCGGCTATCTTTCTTTGGTCAATTGCATTTTTGGCCGGCCGACTACTGTGCATCTGCTTTTGCAGATATTTTTGGGCAGCTGGCATACATTGCCACCCCCTCTATACACGTGTATGGAGGGATTTCCCTCTTATTAGCTTCCTTTGGAAGCTTTACAAGAGACAATTGTCTGTAAAAGAGAGGGTCTTCTCTCTTGTTAGGGGTTGGACAAAAAAGGTTAGACATTTTAGACAGCTTTTTTTAGGGTTTGAGTTTTAGGGTTAGGGTTTGTTCATATCCTACCTCTATATCTCTCTCTTGTGTGTGTTTTGTCTTACTTTTGCTCACAAACACCCACCATCACACCATCCCTTGGAGCTGAGGCCCCTTGAGGGTTATTTTTGGAGGTTTTAGACTGATTTCAACCTAAAGAAGCTGCTAGAGCTCCATTGGTGAAGAGGGTCTTCAAGGGTAAGAAGCTTGTCCCTTTATTTCCCATTTTTGCACACTCTTTTTACCTACCTTGCAGCTGTTTTTGTATAGCGATCCCGGTATTCCCTATTGTTATTGAACTGTAATCCAGACTCAGTTCCGTAGATTTGTTGTTGTCTTACCCTCTTTTCTATCCCTTACTCTTTATCTTAGAGTTTTAGGTTGTGTTGGGCTTGTTGGGAATAAGTTGGTTGTGTTTTAAAACTTAGAACTTTTGCCCAGTTTATGGCGTCTCCGCTCGAGCGGTGCTTTTGACGCTCGAGCGGGCCTTTGTTGTTGCTTATCCGCTCGAGCGGGGAGTTTGACGCTCGAGCGGGGACTTGTTCTGCAAACTTCTGGATGGTTGTATCCGCCGCTCGAGCGGGGGTTTGGGCGCTCGAGCGGGAGTATGTGAGTGACGCTCGAGCGGGGGTTTCCATGCTCGAGCGGGGTGACCTGTATAACACACCGAGATTCAGCTTTTTGATTCACTTTTTGATTTCCTTTCTCTCTCTTACTTTTTCGAAAAAGCCATTGGAGAGCACCTCACTCTAAAACCTAACTTCTCTCTTAGGATTGATCTAGCTAGAGTGTTTTCCTCACCTTGGGCCTTTGTAAGAAGTGTGTTGATCGTCGAGGGCTTCGTTTTGATCCAAGAAATTTGGGATTTGGAGCACTTTGATTTTGGGTCATCTTCTCTATTTGAGTTCTCCATTTGAGGTAGGGATTCTCCTTGTTCTTTTTCAATACTCCGTCTATAGATAGACATGTGGTAATTTTTGTATTGCATGAAAATTGTATCATGTTGGATTTGTTTGAAAATCATGAGATAAACCTAGGGTTGGTTGTGTTGAGAATGGATTTGGCTTCATTGATTGTTGTCTTGGCTAATTAGAATACAAAATTAGCATGTTGTAGTTAAATGAAGAAAAGCCCTAAATTATATTTTGGTTGGGTAAATTAAAATGGGGTTTGTTGACCATTGTGTGTAAATCTCTTTTGTCAAAATGAGTTTGGTAAGGGTGTTGATGCCTAAGGGATTAACCATGGCTTTGGAATTGATTTTATGGAAACAAGGAATGTGGAGTTGGTTTTGTGATAACAAAAAGGAAATGGAATTGTTTTTGAGAAAATGAGGGAAGTGTTTTCGAAATAAGTTTGAGAATTGGATTGTTGTATCTTGAGTGTTGAACACACATGTAGAAGTTGTATCTTTAACTACCATGTTAATATTGTTGTTGGGTTTGTGAGTCATGATAATTGAGTCTTCAATAGATGTACTAATTATATGCATCTAGAGGTTTTGTCCTTGGTCATCGGTGGAGGATGACACGGTTGTGTAGAATTGTCGGGTATGCATTTTACCATTGATTAATTGAACATCGTATGTGATGAAGTGCTAGATACATTATATATATGTATATTTGCTCGGAAGGAGATAGTCATGTCTTCATATACTTTAACACATTGCTGGTGTCTTGATAGTTTATGTATATGCATTATACATGTTGGTTATGCCTTGATGTGCTGTGATTGTTGGTGTTATACCCCGCGCTTAGAATCAAAGGTACCGTTACCTTCCAGCTAGCGCCTGGAGAACTGACCGCGCTAATAATCGGAGGCACCATACCCTTCCAGCTAGCGCCTGGTAAACTGGCTTGTTGTTAATGTTGTTGAGTGGGGTGCATTGTTGGCTTACTACGCACATAGCTAGTAGAGCGAAGTTGGTCATAGTTATTTCAGTATATCTTTGGCTTACTAAGCACATAGCTAGTAGAGCAAAGTGGGATTGTTGTTGTTTCGTTGTAACTGGAAATATCATGGATTTGATTGGTTACAGTTCGGAGGACCGAGTTACTCCATTGGTTGATTGTATACATGTTGGTGGATTGTAAATTTATTTTTTTTACAAAGATATGCACGTGTAGTTATGATAGTAGTGGAAACAAACCAAAATGTCATTTTTGTCTTTTGGAAAGTGTGAAGGAGAACGAACGTTTTTAAGATAAACATGTTTTGAAAAGGTACATCTGTGTATGTATTGAAAATGGAAGAGAGTATCGAGCTTAGTGAGATTATTCCCTAAGTAATTGTTAATGTTATGAAAGATTGGGAACGGGGATTAATGAAAGGAAAAAAAGGAAGACAAATCGCTTGTAGCGTTGAGTGAAATTGTTGTTTTCGAGAAAAGTCATACATATATATATTTTGTATAAACTGTCACGTTAGTATCCTAGTATGAGAATGAGTGTTCATGATCATAGCTATCTGTAAGTTGTTATTGTTGAGGATCATGTTGAGTTCCTACTGGACTATATGTTCATCCCACGTTGTTGAATCTTTTTCAGGTGTTAAGCAGGTTGAGCTGCAAGATTTGGATCTACTTATTTACTGGCCACGGGGCCTCTGTTATGTTGGCGGAATGCCATTGTTGTGAAAGGGTTACACCCTTCTTCTTGTACCTTAAGTGATGTAAGCCCAAGGGCAATTTATTAAGTATGTTCATGTAATATTTACTTTGCATACGAATGAGAGTATTGTTAATCACTTCTACGGATTGAATGTATGAGATTATTTCCGCATGTTATCTTTGAAATTGAATTAAGTTAATGAATGTGGTAATGACTCGAGTAATAAAAGTGGGGCATGACAACTTGGTATCAGAGGTGGCCGGGTTTGAATACTTTGGGCTCGTGGGAAGTGGTTTTTACCACAGTGGGTTTACTACGTATTGTGAGGACGTTGCATATAGATATCATGAAAGTTAGGACTTATGTGTTGCATCTATGTGAGCATGGGATTCAGTCTCCTGGATAGTATTCATAGCCGGTGAACTTACTTTGAGGTCCTTTTGGAAACACGCCTGATCAACGTGGTTTCTGATAGGAATTCCTTGAGAGTTCCGGGATGAGTGGCTATCTTTGTGGACTTGATTCGATTATGTGTTTACCTGTATAGATGTTTATATGCAGTAGAGATGCAAACTTTGAGACTAAGTGTGTCTTGTGACTTAACAGTAGTGGAGTGTGCCTCGGAGAAGGCTATTGTGTTGTGCACTAAGCGTGGTATTTGCTTTTGTGCTTTATAGGATGGCTACACGAGGAAGTAGAGGACGAATGAGTAGTAGGAGTGTCGGTAGGGGCACGACAGTTCCTTTAGCACCCGTCGTTGCAGCATCGGCTGTCGGCGAGGATGTCGCACGTGAGATTGTGAGAGCAGTGCAAGACGCCCTAGCTCGCACTGGGGGCGGCAGCGGGCATGCCTCAAGCTTACTAAGGAGTTTTTCCGCTCCGGCCCACCAGAGTTTGTGGGGGAGGCTAAACCGTTGGAGGCAGAGAGTTGGTTGGAGCAGATTACCAAGACTCTTGATATGCTCAGAGTCGAAGAGGAGGAGTTGAGGGTTTCTTTGGCGACTTTTCAATTGAAGGGCGATGCGAGTTATTGGTGGAAGTATGCTAAGAATACTATAGGTAGCACGTGGGTTGCTTTTACCGAGGCCTTTTTGGCCAAGTATTTCCCTCATTTTGCTCGGGAAAGGTTGAGGGATCAGTTTTTGGAGTTGCGTTAGGATGATACTCCTGTGGCACAGTTTGAGATGCGGTTTGCTAGCTTGTCGAGGTTTGCTCCAGAGTTGGTGGCAACAGAGGAGCGTCGTTGTTTTGAGTTTGAAAGGCGGTTGTGTTTCGATATTCGGGAGAAGGAGGCTGGATCCTTTTGGAAGGATTATTGTTATTTAGTTGAGGCAGCGGCCCATGTGGAGGCCATGGTTGCGAGTGATGATGGGGTTAAGGAGGAGACCATTGCGGTAAGTCCTTCGGTTCCTAAATAATCTAGGCTTAGTAAGGGGTGGAGGCGGAAACATGCTCAGTCGAGGGCTGGTTCCTTTTCTTCGTCAGGGGTTTCGGACACTTCGGTTGGAAGGTCCGGGGAGGTGCAGGTTTCAGACCAGCCTCAGAGTAGGGGGTCTGGTGGTTGTTTCATTTGTGGCCAGCAGGGCCATGGTAGACGTTTTTGCCCTTTGCGTGTGAATTCTGCAAGTGTTTCAAAACCTAGTCAGACCCAGTCGTACCTGTCCAGTCGGGGACGTTATCGGTACCAGAAATGGGCAGGCCAGGCTTCGGGAGCCTCGCGAGGGGCGACTTATTAAGTAGCCCGATAGTATTACCCTGGAGGGGGACTTTTGTGTTGTTGACCGGTAATGTATTATATGGATGATTTTGTTGTTGACCGGTGTACTGTTGGATGCTGAGGCACCATGTTTATGTATCGCTTATGTATGCATAGTGTTGTTTGTTTAATCCTCAGGTATTGGGGAGTATGTATGGGTTTTAAGCTCTCTTTTATATTGAGAAGTTGTTAATGGGATCAATGATCCTAATGTTGTTGCTTGCTTGGTACTGTATGATGAGTTAGTTATGTGACGGCCTGTGTGCCTTATTCACTTTAATGATTATTTGTTGAGAACGGGAATCCGTGGGTGAATGTGTTAGATGTGGTGGTTTTGAGAATTGCGTGGTGTTGGCAAGGTTATGTGAGAATGTTCGTAGGGATGTGAGATTTGCATCTCGAGTTAGCGGAAATGGTACCTGTTGTTGGTTCGTGTTTTGGGCTTTGCTAGTTAGCGAGTCCGTAGTGACCCCATCGGTTGTATAGAGGTAGTGTTCGTGTAGTGATTGGTTATCAATTGTTGGGTATGATTTGTGAGTGGAGGCTGGCAGCATTCTTTGGAGGAAGAATAGTTGTGTTCTAGAGTAACGAGAATAGCGTTGGTGAAATTATCCTTCGTGATCGGGTAGTCGTAATTATGGTTGACCATGTCGGTCTTCGGTTGAGGAGATGAGCAAGCTTGCTATCTAGCCATGGAGGGTGGTAATTCCCTTAGAAACAATGTTGGTGTGGTCTGGTTTTAGGAGATCTGGTGGGATTCCAAAATTTGGGGTTTGTGTAGGGAACTCCGTGTTTGGGGTTAGTGGCACATTAGTGTGTGGATTACTGAGTGTGGAGTTTATCGGGTTGATTAGTCAACTGGTTGGTATCAGGTTTTGGGTTGACATCTGTCACCTTGAGGATGGTCTCGTTTACCGTAGACTTTGTGTGTTGATTAAGGAAAATTGAAACTAATCGAACATGTTGTGTCACTGATTTTGACGGTCGGAATAATACATCATATTTGTGTATTGATTGATCATTGTGAATGATTGCTTCTTTTTTTTTTATACATTATATATGTATAGTGTTTGGTTTGATATTGATACAGCACCAAAATGTGTATCTATTGAAAGATTGATATAGCTCATATGCTTGTCTATTGTGAAGTGAAAAATGTTTTATATGAGTTATTATCTCATTTAACTGTTTGGCCAGGTTCTGAGCCAGGTGTATATTATTAAATTGGTTAAGTAAAGGGAGGCGGGATGAAATTGCAAAACCATGAATTTCTTATGCCTTATGTGTTGATAGTACTGTTGTTATTTCTATTAACTATCATTATAGAAATGTTATGTTCTGTGTTGGTTGTGGTATCACTGTGTGCGTGATGGTTGTTGATAGTGTTATTTTGGAAAGAAATGGAAAACAAAACTTTTCCTAGTATTTGGGCCACCTAAGGGTGTTGTTGAGAAATTGATTTAATTCAAGGGTTTTGAGGAATTTCAAATGAATGATTTTTGGCAAATAAACAGTGGATGATTGTGTTTTGGATAACATTGTGTTGGTGAAAAATGTATACAAAGTTTTTGAGTTTCGCATGGAAAATGCAAGGTTTATTTCGAAATGTCAGCATTGAAAATTTGACTATCTTTGAGAAATGTCTCTTGAGCAAGAAAATGTTTTCTTATTATTTACTCAAAAGGTTTGATTTTATTGAGACGGTCACGTCTGGAATGTCGTCGTTTGGAACGTGTTCCCTTGGTTAGTCTCTTCCTTGGTAAGAGTGGATTAAAGGTTTGTAGTGAGAATAGTTTCTCTCCTAGTACTCAGGTGTTGGTGTTGTGAGATCAGTTGGCCTTGTGTTTTGGCGTATCCTTAATTTCGGGGATGAAATTCTTTAAGGGGGGGAGGTTATAGCGATCCCGGTATTCCCTGTTGTTATTGAACTGTAATCCGGACTCAGTTCCGTAGATTTGTTGTTGTCTTACCCTCTTTTCTATCCCTTACTCTTTATCTTAGAGTTTTGGGTTGTGTTGGGCTTGTTGGGAATAAGTTGGTTGTGTTTTAAAACTTAGAACTTTTGCCCAGTTTATGGCGTCTCCGCTCGAGCGGCGCTTTTGACGCTCGAGCGGGCCTTTGTTGTTGCTTATCCGCTCGAGCGGGGAGTTTGACGCTCGAGCGGGGACCTGTTCTGCAAACTTCTGGATGGTTGTATCCGCCGCTCGAGCGGGGGTTTGGGCGCTCGAGCGGGAGTATGTGAGTGACGCTCGAGCGGGGGTTTCCACGCTCGAGACGGGCGACCTGTATAACACACCGAGATTCAGCTTTTTGAATCACTTTTTGATTTCCTTTCTCTCTCTTACTTTTCCGAAAAAGCCATTGGAGAGCACCTCACTCTAAAACCTAACTTCTCTCTTAGGATTGATCTAGCTAGAGTGTTTTCCTCACCTTGGGCCTTTGTAAGAAGTGTGTTGATCGTCGAGGGCTTCGTTTTGATCCAAGAAATTTGGGATTTGGAGCACTTTGATTTCGGGTCATCTTCTCTATTTGAGTTCTCCATTTGAGGTAGGGATTCTCCTTGTTCTTTTTCAATACTCCGTCTATAGACAGACATGTGGTAATTTTTGTATTGCAAGAAAATTATATCATGTTGGATTTGTTTGAAAATCATGAGATAAACCTAGGGTTGGTTGTGTTGAGAATGGATTTGGCTTCATTGATTGTTGTCTTGGCTAATTAGAATACAAAATTAGCATGTTGTAGTTAAATGAAGAAAAGCCCTAAATTATATTTTGGTTGGGTAAATTAAAATGGGGTTTGTTGACCATTGTGTGTAAATCTCTTTTGTCAAAATGAGTTTGGTAAGGGTGTTGATGCCTAAGGGATTAACCATGGCTTTGGAATTGGTTTTATGGAAACAAGGAATGTGGAGTTGGTTTTGTGATAAAAGGAAATGGAATTGTTTTTGAGAAAATGTGGGAAGTGTTTTCGAAATAAGTTTGAGAATTGGATTGTTGTATCTTGAGTGTTGAACACACATGTAGAAGTTGTATCTTTAACTACCATGTTAATATTGTTGTTGGGTTTGTGAGTCATGATAATTGAGTCTTCAATAGATGTACTAATTATATGCATCTAGAGGTTTTGTCCTTGGTCATCGGTGGAGGATGACACGGTTGTGTAGAATTGTCGGGTATGCATTTTACCATTGATTAATTGAACATCGTATGTGATGAAGTGCTAGATACATTATATATATGTATATTTGCTCGGAAGGAGATAGTCATGTCTTCATATACTTTAACACATTGCTGGTGTCTTGATAGTTTATGTATATGCATTATACATGTTGGTTATGCCTTGATGTGCTGTGATTGTTGGTGTTATACCCCGCGCTTAGAATCAAAGGTACCGTTACCTTCCAGCTAGCGCCTGGAGAACTGACCGCGCTAATAATCGGAGGCACCATACCCTTCCAGCTAGCGCCTGGTAAACTGGCTTGTTGTTAATGTTGTTGAGTGGGGTGCATTGTTGGCTTACTACGCACATAGCTAGTAGAGCGAAGTTGGTCGTAGTTATTTCAGTATATCTTTGGCTTACTAAGCACATAGCTAGTAGAGCAAAGTGGGATTGTTGTTGTTTCGTTGTAACTGGAAATATCATGGATTTGATTGGTTACAGTTCGGAGGACCGAGTTACTCCATTGGTTAATTGTATACATGTTGGTGGATTGTAAATTTATTTTTTTTACAAAGATATGCATGTGTAGTTATGATAGTAGTGGAAACAAACCAAAATGTCATTTTTGTCTTTTGGAAAGTGTGAAGGAGAACGAACGTTTTTAAGATAAACATGTTTTGAAAAGGTACATCTGTGTATGTATTGAAAATGGAAGAGAGTATCGAGCTTAGTGAGATTATTCCCTAAGTAATTGTTAATGTTATGAAAGATTGGGAACGGGGATTAATGAAAGGAAAAAAAGGAAGACAAATCGCTTGTAGCGTTGAGTGAAATGGTTGTTTTCGAGAAAAGTCATATATATATATTTTGTATAAACTGTCACGTTAGTATCCTAGTATGAGAATGAGTGTTCATGATCATAGCTATCTGTAAGTTGTTATTGTTGAGGATCATGTTGAGTTCCTACTGGACTATATGTTCATCCCACGTTGTTGAATCTTTTTCAGGTGTTAAGCAGGTTGAGCTGCAAGATTTGGATCTACTTATTTACTGGCCACGGGGCCTCTGTTATGTTGGCGGAATGCCATTGTTGTGAAAGGGTTACACCCTTCTTCTTGTACCTTAAGTGATGTAAGCCCAAGGGCAATTTATTAAGTATGTTCATGTAATATTTACTTTGCATACGAATGAGAGTATTGTTAATCACTTCTACAGATTGAATGTATGAGATTATTTCCGCATGTTATCTCTGAAATTGAATTAAGTTAATGAATGTGGTAATGACTCGAGTACTAAAAGTGGGGCGTGACATTTTGGGCTTAGTGTATAACACAAAAAAGTTCTGTTTTTTAGCCCTCTAAATAGTTGGTTGAGGGTGCTTTGGCATTTGGGGTTGTTTAACCCCTCTTAAGCCTTGAAAGGCCCCATTTTGTGCCATTTTGAGTGAGCTCCAGGACCATTGAGTTTGGGCCTCCTCACCACTGAAATCTTGAGGGATTTCAAAGGCGAGGATGGTGCCTTGAGGTCCTAGGAAGGAGAGGGCCACCCCCTCTCCTTGTTGTCCTTGAAAAGGACCATTTTTGCCTCTTGAGAGAGCACCATATTTAAGTGTGTGTTGGCCATGCCTTAGCTGATTTTCACGCTTATTATGTCATAATATGCCTCTATTTTTAGTTGGTTTTGGTACACCACGCTTGCTTAGCATACATGCCTTGTAATGCCTTGTTTTAGCCTTAACATGTCTTATGTTTTGAGTCCTTATTCAAGCATGTTTAGGCCTAGCTTTGTGAAACCTTTATGTTTATTTTGCCATGTTTAAGGTCTGTCCTTGGCTGTTTTGGTCAATCATAACATGTATTGCATAGCTCCTTTGCATTGCTAGCTTGTAGCTTCAAGTATGTGAGTGTGTAGCATGCATTGCTTGCATCATTCCAGTGGTTTGGAACCACTTAAAATGCCATTTTAGTCCATTTAACATGCTCGTATGCTTGCCTTTAATGCCTCTTTGATGCTTTGGAAGCTTGTGTTGTATGCTCCATGTTTTGGGCAATTATGCATACTTTTAGATGTGAGTCACTTAGATGCCATCTAGGTGTTCCTTTGGTGTTGTCTAGGTCTGCCTTAAACCTATTTTAAGTCTCCTTGGCCTTGTGAGGCTTGGTTGACTTAGTCATGGTTTAAGTCTTCTTGGCTCGCTCCATGTTTTGGACCTCTAATTGCATGCCATGCTTGTCTTGTTCATTTGGTTTGGCACCATTTTAGCATGATTTCAGAGCTTTCTATGCATGCTAATTGTCCATGTTTACCTTCTTTTAAGTGTGCTTAGAAGTTGTCCCTTTATGCTTAGGAATTGGACCATGTTCGTATGCATGTGTGTGTGTGTTTTGGACCTCACTTCCATAGCATTGGCCACTGTTTTAGGCTTGTTTGAGGGCTGCCTAATTTAGTTTAAGTCCATCCCCTTGCTTGTTGCATGTTTTGTATGCTTCCTTGTATTGCCATGTTGCATATTAGCCAACATGTCTAGGTTGCATTCCATTTGCATGCATGCTTGGCCTCTTGAGATGCTTGTGATAGAGGTTAAGCCCCATTGTTTGATTATGTGCATTGCATTCCACATTAAAATGCACACTTGATTCTTTGGGCCATCATGCATGGAAATGCGCGATTGGTGGTCCGAGAACCGAGGCCCATGTCCCTTTGAGTCATAAACATGATAAGGGATGTGATTGGTGCATACATTGCTTGAAATGCATTGCCATGCCAAGTCTTGCCTTCTGCTGCTGTCAAACACAGATTCTGCAGGAAGATTTGGACGGCCGGCTATCTTCAGTGCCGACCGGCCATCATTGTTGGCCGATGGATAAAATTTGTGGCCGGTGACCATTCTATATGGCCGGTGGTGTTCTCCTTCAGCCGGTGGTGTTCCCTAGTATCCAGAGAGCAAACCCTAAGACTTTGGCAGTCATCAGGGGAGCAGAGCAAGGAAAACAGAGGCATCTTGAGCATGGCAGTGGATTTCTAGGCAGAACCAAGCGCGCATGCATTGAGCCCTCTGCTGAGGCCGCTGTTTACTCCATTCTTAGATTAATTAATTTGCTTAATTAATTTAATGGTCTGTAATATTTAATTAGCTTGTCGGTTAGTTAAATTGTATTATTCTTTTGGTCCCTCCGAGTGGGGGCGTATTTGTAATAAGTGTGGGTGCGTGTGTGCATGTTTTCCAACCCCCACTTCTTTCCCCCTTTTACTTACCTGCTTTGATGGTTAGTATTAGGGCATATTTACTTTAGCACACCTTATGCTATGTATGCGTGCATCTATACATTTGTCTTGCATGCACCGGGCTCGGCACATCATGCTAACTGCACAAGCATTTCAAATCTAACTTGAATACATGCTATCTGTGCATTTTCACATGTCATCCCTAGATTAGCCGAGCCTACTCTAATGACATTTTGTATGCATTGCATTAGCCACTTTAATATGAACTAGGGTCACGCATGTTTGCTAACTAGTTTACTTTTTTGGCACGGAGTACTTTGTAAGTATTTTATGCTTTAGCATACCGCATACGTGTGAGTGTTGCCATGACAACATGTTTACCATGAGGCTAGATGCTTATGTGATATAACTGCTTGAATGCCTGTGGGTGAAGGTTGGATTGTTTGAGTTGGAACAACTCATTGAAATCCATGTTTTAGCCTACTTGCGAGTAGCAAATTCCAAAGCGCTTTTCAAACAAATGGGTATGCAATGTTTTGTTTCGATTTAGGCAATTTGGTCTATACTTGTTTTGCTGTGTGCATAACATAGTAATTCTACGCTAATAACCGAAGTAAGAACACATAACGTTTTCAAAATCGGATATCACGGTTAGTAGAGGCCGATCTTCGGATCGGGCGAGAGGGGGTGCTCATAGCTGACCTTCCCCAATCGTACCTAAGTTCCCAAGCCGAGGCAACTTTGGTGATGACGGACACGTGGCCTTTGGCACCGAGTCAGGGTTTCCTAAATTTTCCCATTAAAAATATTTAGGTGGCGACTCTGTATCTGGCAAAGCAGTCCATGTTTGGCACTTCTTTCAAAAATCTATTTTTCTCAAAACGATTTGCAGGATTTGGACTCTTTCGTTCAGATTTAGAACCGTGACAAATTGAGTCCGAACTGTAGTAGACCCGCAAAATGAACAGAACGGGGGTTCATCCTCCTGGGGCATTCGGGGACGTCTACAGCTATCGGTGGAGAATAGTTTTGATTGTTGTAGACAATGCATGATGATTAGGCAAATTAAAACTAATCAGTTGAGTATGTGTAGACACCCCATTTTTGACCATCCTCAAGACTTGGACGTCACCGTTGGAACGCTCGGTGATTATCCATGTTCGTGTTCGTTTTGAGTTCTCGGAGGTCCCGGCTGCGCGTCGTGCCTCAGGACCTCTCAATCGGCTTGTTCTGTGCTTGGTTTTACACCAAGACTTGTGTATTTTTGCATTTTGAGGGCAGGGGGAGGCTTGTTAGCCATCCCTGAAGCCCACCGGCTGCCCCCACACCACGCCGGCACTCCCTTTTGACCATCGGCACTGTTTTCTCAAACACTTTGGCCGGTCGGCACTGTATGTTGCCGACCGGCACTTTTTTGTGCCGGTGACTGTTTTGGCCGGCCGGCTTGCACCCTTTGAACCCCTGGGACATGATGCATGCCAGTTGTGCCAGCTGGAATGCACCATCACCCCGTGCACAGGTGTGGCCATTTTGCACCCTTTGCACCCTTTGCACCCTCTAAGCTTCTAAAAGCTTGCACCTTTGGCCAAGCTTCTTGGAGAAGCTTGGCCAGCTGTCTTAGCTTCTCCAAGAAGCCAAGGCCCCTTTGCACCTCTTGCCCCTTTTCCTTTGCTTAGCCATTAAGTCTTGTGGCTTAGTCTTGGCCTATATAAGCACCATTCCTCTCCCTTTGTTAGAGGTTAGCCATTTTCAACACAAAACCAGAGCTCCTATATCTATACATCTATGTTGTACTCTCTCTCTCTATATCTCACTCTCTCTCATCCTTGTGTGTGTGTTTTGAGCCTAAATAGTGTGTTTTTACCTCACTTTTGCACCAATACACACACCATTACACCTTATTTTGAGATTGAGAGACTTGGAGGGTTGTTTGTTGAGTTTTTGGACTGGTTTTGCTCATTAGAGGAGGGCTGCACCATTTGTTCTTCAAGTGTTCTTCAAAGGTGAGCTAGTTACTTTAGTTTCCCCATTCTTGCAACTAGTTTTTACCCATCTTGCTTTGTGTTTTAGTCTTTGTGTATAACTGAAAAAAAGCTTGTTTTCCCTTGCTTAAGAACATTCATTAAGGTCACTTGGTGGTTTGAGTGAAAACTCACCCACTTAGGCCTTATTTGGCCTTTTGGTGCTTCCCTTTTTTAAGCCTTGTTTGCTTTGTTGCTTTTGTCTTCTCATCACATAAAATTAGAGGGTTTTAGTGTTGAGGAAAGTGTTTTGAAGTCTTGTATAGGGGAGGGACACCCCCCTCCCCTTTGTCCCTCTTTGGTCTTTACTTTGGCTCACATAGTAGCATGCATTTTTAGCCTTATATGCCTTCATTTCAAAGCTTATTTGGGTGTTTTGGATCATATATCATCACTGTTTTTGGTCGGTTTTGTGGTCCTTAGCATGCTCCTTATACTTGCTTTGTAATGCTTTAGTTTGCCTAGAAATGAGCCATGAGTTTAGGCCATGTTTCTTGCATGTATGAGCTTCATTCCATGATGGTATTAGCATCATTTTGCCATGCTTAGAGGCTGTGGGCCACTGATTTTGTCACCTTTGGCATGCTTGACATGTTTGTTTTGCGTGATGGCTTGTTAGTCTTGAGCATATGATCCATGAACATGCATTGGTTAGGCTATTTAAGTGATTTGGAGTCCTTTCATATGCTATTTTAGTCCCTATATCATGCCTATATGCTTCCATTTACCATCTTATTCATGCTTTGAAATGTTGCAATGTTATGCCTTGAAATAGGCCTTTTGCATGCTTCCATGTTTAATGCATTTTAGGGCTGCCATATCAAGGTTTTGGGGTGTATTTTTGCATGCTAAAAATCTGTTTTTGGTTGTCTAATATATGCCATGAGTGGCCATGTTAATGGTAGCAAGGAGTGTTCCCTTTGTGCCTTAGTCTTAGCCCCTTTGACTTGCATGTTTGCATAGGTAATTGGTCACTATTTTAGGCATGTTTTGCCACTGTTTTGGGGAGGTTTGAGGGCTGCCCCATTGTGGTCTAGTCCACCATCACATGCTTGCCTCATGTCTATTGCTTAATTGATTCATTAAGTGTTGTAGTATGTTGGTCTTATTGCTTGATTGGTCCATGTTTGCATGACATTTGCATCTTGTATACTCTTGCATGTTGCATGCTTAACATGGTAGTTGCATGACATTTGGTGTGCTTGCATCCTAATTCCCATGTTGCATCATTTGAGCTATGTTGCATACATGCATTTCATGGCTTGGTTTGGGGTTGTCAAACCAAGCATAAGGGTTGAGGGAAGTTCACACTCCAAGTGGTGCAACTTGTTTCAACTCTTGGTCCCCAAGGCCCTTGACCAACACATGATAAGGTCTTGGTTTCATTTGTGTGTTTGCATGCATTTTTACATTAAAATGCAATCTTGGTTCCTTAGGCTATCATGCACCAAGATGCATAGTTGATGGCCCAAGAACCAAGGGTCATGCTTCCTTGAGTCCCATGCATGATAGGGAGCATTGACCATGCTTACATTTGCTCTAAAATCCATATCATGCACTGTCTGCCTGCTGTTGCTGTCAAACTGTCCTCTGTAGGAATTTTGTGCCGACCGGCAGTATAGAGTGCCGACCGGCACTTTTTGGGTAGCCGATAGCCTCCCAAGAAGCCGGTGGTCATTTTACATGGCCGGTGGCCATTCCATCAGGCCGGTGGTGTACAGCAGCATACAAGGAAGGTGTTCTGGGACTTTGGCAATTTTTGGAGGGATAGGGCAGTAAGAACAGAGGCAGCAGTGTCATGATGCGGGTTTCCGGGCGAGTCGGATTCGAGCATGCATCATTCGCGCATCCCGAGGCAGGGCTGAGGCCCCTCTTTTTTTATATACTGAATTTAATTTGATAATTAGAAATTTCTGTAATAATTTATTTATTCTGTATTCGGACTGTATTATTTGGGACTGTATATTCTTTTGGTCCCTCCGAGCGAGGGCGTATTTGTAATAAGGGTGGGTGAGTGGTCTGTATGTCTTCCAACCCCCACTTCTTTCTTCCCTTTTATTTACCTGCTTATGATGGTAGATTAGGACACGTCTATTTTAGCATACCTTATGCAATGCATGCGTGCATCCATGCATTTGTCTAAACATGCATCGGGCTCGGTACATCATGCAAACTGCATCGTACTTTCAATTCCAAATTGAATACGTGATAGTTGTAGTATTTCATGTGCCATTTTAGGGTTAGCCGAGCCTACTCTAAATTGCATCCTTGCCTGTGTTGCATTAGCCACTTAACATGACCTAGGGACATGCATGTCTGCTAACTGGTTTCTTGTTTTGGCATGGAGTACGATGTAAGTATTTTTCGCTTTAGCATACCACATGCGTGTGAATGTTGCCATGACAGTATGCTTACCATGCGGCTAAGTGCTTATGTGAGATAAACTGTTTGAATGCCTGGACGCGCGAGAGGTGGCACCTCACCAAGTAGATAGACCTGAGTGACAGTCCACTCGTCCATATCGGTGTCGAAGGGGATCGGATCACCCCCTACCCCGATGCCTGTGAGCATCGAGAAATCATAGGGAGTCATCGTCATGTCTCCCGTCGCAGAAAGATGGAACGAGTCGGTGGTGTCCCACCACCTCTCCGCCAAAGCAGCGAGAAGAGGCCTGCTCGCGGTAAGTCTAGACAATCCTCTGCAAAAAGCGCCAAAACCGGCCTGATCCACAATGTGGCGAACCGCCTCGGGTAGCTCAGCATACCAGTCTCGAGCGGCGATATTCCCATACCCGCGGACGGTATGGGAATCCGCCTGTTTTCAAGCACACAATTGCGAAGCAATACTAAATATACTAATTTTGAAAGGCATTCAGAATTGATACAGATATGGCATGTGTGCAAGTTTTTCAGATTCAAACAAATGCCGAGCATCGGTGTGCTTACAGTGAACTACAGCGTGTGATGTGTCAGCGTGTTTGCGTGGTTCAGTGCAGCTATAGCATGTGTGCAAGCTTTTCAGATTCAAGCAGATATCGGGTATTGGTGTGATTGCAATAAACTACAGTGTGTGCAATGTATACTGTGTTGGTATGTTTGAGTGATTCAGGGCCAGTACAGTGTGTGTGCACGTATCAGTTTCGAACAGATATCAGTTGCAAGTGTGTTTGCGATCAACTACGGTGTATAGTGCATCAGTGTATCTGAGTTTAGCAGTTAAAGAACATAATCAGCTATGGCAGTTGGCAGTTAAGTGTTTTACATTGCGGAAAATAAAACAGAGGAAGGAATGTTACCTCAGAAGCGCCAAAGGATAAATGAGATGTAGGCTCACGCAGGAGGAGCTCTGGTGGCATCGCTCTGTCAAAACTCCGAAACTGGCGAAGTCCATCCGGGGGTAGCACGTGAATCGCCGGTCGGTAGGTGGCCAGATCGAAGGGGCGGACACTCAGGGGGAGAAGCTCGACCCCGGGATCTATCTCGTGATCCGGGGGAGTCCCGCCCTGTGGGATATCGTCGGCCATGTCAAATGTGTCGAGAAAAATGGTCGGAAAAGGAAAATAAGGCTAGAATACGAAGGGTCAACCGAAAAGTCAACCCCCGGGAGGGTGGAAAATGGCTGGAAAAGCCGGGAAGTGAAAAGGCACGGAAATCGGAAGGGATACGAGGGGAACAAATCCCAAAAAGCGGAAATAGCAAAGGAAGTACCGAAACAAAAAAATGTTCGGTTCAAAGTGTTCGAAACGCGAAGGAGATCGCAAATCAAACAACGAAACGGGCGTAAAACGCGAGAAAACGGAGAAATGAAGAGAGGAAAATGCCCTAGAGAGAGAGGGGATAGATTTTCGGCTAAGGAGAATAAGGAAAATAGGGTTAGAAACCCTATTTTAAAAGACCCAAGCGAAAAGGACAAAACTGCCCCGATTCAGGCACTTTTGGCCGGTCGGCTATATTTTTGGCTGGCTGGCCAAATATTTGGCCGGTGATGTTTTTTTGTGGCCGGTGGATGGCCGGTGGCCTTCCCATGTGGCCGGTGAGCCTCCTACAACCTTGTTTAGGTCAGATGAGTGGTTTGGGGTCTTCATTGCTCAAGATAGTCCAAGAAATGGCATTCCCGAAGCTCAACCGCCCTCCGTTTTGACCTCGGACTGTGCCTTCTGTGCGTGGCACTCGAATTTGTGCACGGTGTATCCTTTCCGTATCCTTTTGTCTTTTACAAAACTCGAAAGTTTCCCCTGGTGCATTTCAAATCAATCGCACTGTCTTGTGCATCACATCTCATTCACGCCATCTTGCGTACCTCAATCGCACTGTCTTGTGCATTGCATCTCAATCGCGCTATTTTGCGCATCTCATTGCATTTTGCATGCATTCAATCGCGCTATTTTGCACATCTCATTGCATTTTGCATGCATTCAATCGCGCTATTTTGCGCATCACACCGTCTTGTGTACTTCTCGGTCTGGCGAGACCTTAAACCCGCTTAGTCTGACGAGACTTTAAAACGGCTCGGTTGCATTGTCATGCATTTCAAACTCACATGCATTGTCATGCATTTCAAGCCGCGCGTCGTCGCGCATTAGAAAATTCATGTATTGTCATGCATTTCAAACTCACATGCATTGTCATGCATTTCAAGCCGCGCGTCGTCGCGCATTAGAAAATTCATGCATTTCAAAGTCACACGTTGTCACGTATTCTAAGTTCATTTGCACTGTTATGCATTCCCCAGCAGCCGGTCTAGGAGACCTTAAATCCTTGGAAGGTGCAAGACCTTCGGAGCATTGGTGTGCACGGTTCATTTGCATTGTCATGCATTTCAAAAGCCGCGCGATGCCACGCATTGTAAAACATACATATGTCACGCATCATTGTAAAAACTGCATATGTCATGCATTACGTTGTAAATAATGCATATGTCATGCATCTCATTGTAAATACTGCATATGTCATGCATTACGCATTGTAAAACATGCATATGTCATGAATCATTGTAAATACTGCATATGTCATGCATCAAAATATTGCCTATGTCATGCATTTTCCGTAAACATCCATATTGTAAATATTGCATTATAGTTTGCATGCATCCATTGCATCACCTCCATCCATGGCTCACACCTTTCCTTGTTGAGCTTGGTTTGGTATGTGTCCGTACTTTTCACGTCGAAGCACAGTTCTGTATGTGTACGCGCCTATTCCTTGATGAACTTGGTTTGAGGGTGGCGGCACCTTTTCTGTGATAGACATGGCTTGTATGTGTGCATGCCCTTCCTAGGCAAGATTTGGCTTGGCCTGCGTGCCTTATCCACCGTATCTATTCCATTCCATTGCATATTGTAAATATTGCATTATAGCTTGCATGCATCCATTGCATTACCTCCATCCATGGCTCGCACCTTTCCTTGTTGAGCTTGGTTTGGTATGTGCTCATACTTTTCACGTTGAAGCACAGTTCTGCATGTGTACGTGCCTATTCCTTGATGAACATGGTTTGAGGGTGGCGGCACCTTTTCTGTGATAGACATGGCTTGTATGTGTACATGCCCTTTCTAGGCAAGATTTGGTTTGGATGTAATTTTTGCATCCAGCATTAGGATCATTGTCCTTTCCCCAGCGGGTCGTTTCCCCACTTATGTCATTCCACCCAATACTTGTTCTTGTGTCCGTCTACATCACTCATAGTTCTGCATGTGTACGCGCTTTGAGGGTTGCAGCACCCTTTCTATGGTAGACGGACTTGTTACTTCCATCAATCTATTTGACATTTGTGTGGTTTCGAACCGCTCATGATTGGACCATGATTTAATTGCATTGCGTATCATTTGCATTGTTTTAATTGCATTGCATATCATTTGCATTGTTTCAATTGCATTGCATTTTCATTTTCATTTGCATTATTATACATAGTTTTGTATGTATTGCATATCATTTTGCATTTCATTGTGCATTGTCATGCATGTTGCTAACAATATTATACCTATTACGTTTGCTTTCTTTTCAGGCACGATATTGTATGTACGGTTCATTTGAGGCTAGTGCAACCAGACGAACCGCACAGGTATTGTATCCTCCGAGTGAGACGTATCGAGGATTGCACAATTCTCTTACACCCTTTCTGCATTGTAGTGTAGTTTGGTGTATGCTAGCTTAAAACTGTTGCATTGTATGTGCTTCGTTACAGCTTTCTTTGCATGATCATAAGTTATGCCCGGCTCTGTGCATTGTCTTGCATCTTGCCCCTGCCTTCGGGCGCATATCTTGTTTGTCTTGCATGCTTTGTCTAAGTCTTCGGCCTTGTCAAAAATGGGTCGTCTCTAGACTTTGACATTCACTCCCGTCATTGTTATGACTTTCGAGTTCTGTCAAAGAGGGGCAACTGTAGACACCCCATTTTTGACCGTCCTCAAGGCTTGGACGTCACCGCTTGAACACTCGGTGATCATCCATGTTTGTGTTCGTCTTGAGTTCCCGGAGGTCTCGGCTACGTGCCTTGCCTCAAGATCTCTCGACTCGACTGTTTCGTGTCTGGTTTTGCACCAAACACTTGTGCTTTGCCTTGGAGGGGCAGGGAATGGCTTGTGAGCCATCCCTATACTCCACCGGCCATGGCTTGATGCCACCGGCTGTGTTTTGTTGCCACCGGCCAAATGTTTGGCCGGCCGGCACTATAGATAGCCGGCCGGCTATCTTTTTTTGGTCAAATGCATTTTTGGCCTGCCGACTATTGTGCATCTACTTTTGCAGATATTTTTTGACAGCTAGCATACACTGCCACCCCCTCCATACACATGTATGGAGGGATTTCCCTCTTATTAGCTTCCTTTGGAAGCTTTACAAGAGACAATTGTCTATAAAAGAGAGGGTCTTCTCTCTTGTAAGGGGTGGGACAAAAAGTTTTAGACAGTTTTTTTAGGGTTTGAGTTTTAGGGTTAGGGTTTGTTCATATCCTACCTCTATATCTCTCTCTTGTGTGTGTTTTGTCTTACTTTTGCTCACAAACACCCACCATCACACCATCCCTTGGTGCTGAGGCCCTTGAGGGTTATTTTTGGAGGTTTTAGACTGATTTCAACCTAAAGAAGTTGTTGGAGCTCCATTGGTGAAGAGGGTCTTCAAGGGTAAGAAGCTTGTCCCTTTATTCCCCATTTTTACATTGTATTTTTGCCTACCTTACAACTGTTTCTGGGCTTAGTGTATAACACAAAAAAGTTCTATTTTTTAGCCCTCTAAATAGTTGGTTAAGGTTGCCTTAAGCTTTGGAGTTGTTTGACCCCTCTTAAGCCTTGAAAGGTCCTCATTTTGTGCCATTTTGAGTGAGCTCCGGGACCATTGTGTTTGGGCCTCCTCACCACTAAAATCTTGAGGGATTTCAGAGGTGAGGATGGTGCCTTGAGGTCCTAGGAAGGAGAGGGCCACCCCCTTCTTCTTGTTGTCCTTAAAAAGGACCATTTTTGCCTCTTGAGAGAGCACCATGTTTAAGTGTGTGTTGGCCATGCCTTAGCTGATTTTCATGCTTATTATGTCATAATATGTCTCTGTTTTTAGTTGGTTTTGGTACACCATGCTTGCTTAGCATACATGCCTTGTAATGCCTTGTTTTAGCCTTAACATGCCTTATGTTTTGAGTCCTTATTCAAGCATGTTTAGGCCTAGCTTTGTGAAGCCTTTATGTTTGTTTTGCCATGCTCAAGGTCTGCCCTTAGTTGTTTTGGTCAACCATAGCATGCATTGCATAGCCCCTTTGCATTTTGGCTTGTTAGCCTTGGACTTTGGACCATATTGCATGCAATGCTTGTCTTGTTCATTTGGTTTGACACCATTTTAGCATGATTTTAGTGCTTTCTATGCATGCTAATTGTCCATGTTTACCTTCTTTTAAATGTGCTTAGAAGTTGTCTCTTTATGCTTAGGAATTGGACCATATTCACATGCATGTGTGTGTGTGTTTTGGACCTCACTTCCATAGCATTGGCCACTGTTTTAGGCTTGTTTGATGGCTGCCTAATTTAGTTTAAGTCCATCCCCTTGCTTGTTGCATGTTTTGTATGCATCCTTGTATTGCCATGTTGCATATTGGTCGACATGTCTAGGTTGCATTCCATTTCCATGCATGCTTGGCCTCTTGAGATGCTTGTGATAGAGGTTAAGCCCCATTGCTTGATTATGTGCATTGCATTCCATATCAAGATGCACTCTTGATTCTTTGGGCCATCATGCATGGAAATGCGTGATTGGTGGTCCAAGAATTGAGACCCACGTCCCTTTGAGTCATAAACATGATAAGGGATGTGATTGGTGCACACATTGCTTGAAATGCATTGCCATGCCAAGTCTTGCCCTCTGCTGCTGTCAAACACATATTTTGCAGGAAGATTTGGCCGGCCGGCTATCTTCATTGCCGACCGACCATCATTGTTGGCCGATGGTTCAAATTTGTGGTCGGTGACCATTCTATATGGCCGGTGGTGTTCTCCTTCAGCCGGTGGTGTTCCCTAGTATCCAGAAAGCAAACCCTGAGACTTTGGCAGTCATCAAAGGAGCAGGGCAAGGAAAACAGAGGCCTCTTGAGCATGGCAGTGGATTTTCGGGCGGAACCGAGCGCGCATGCATTGAGCCCTCTGCTGAGGCTGCTGTTTACTGCTTTCTTAGATTAATTAATTTGCTTAATTAATTTAATGGTCTGTAATATTTAATTAGCTAGTTGGTTAGTTAAACTATATTATTATTTTGGTCCCTCCGAGTGAAGGCAAATCTGTAATAAGTGTGGGTGCGTGTGTACATGTCTTCCAACCCCCACTTCTTTCTTTCCTTTTACGTACCTGCTTTGATGGTTAGTATTAGGGCATATTTTCTTTAGCATCTTCATGTTATGCATGCGTGCATCATTCATCAGTATTGCATGCACCGGGCTCGGTACATCATACTAATTGCATAAGTATTTCAAATTTAACTTGAATACATGCTATATGTGCATTTTCACATGTCATCCTTAGACTAGCCGAGCCTACTCTAGTGACATTCCGTATGTGTTGCATTAGGCATTTAAACATGGACTTGGATCATGCATGATTGCTAACGAGTTCTCTGTTTTGGCTCGGAGTACATTGTGAGTATTTTATGCTTTAGCATCTCGCATGCATGCGAATGTGGTCATAATAGCATGATTACCATGAGGCTAGCTGCTTATGTGATATAAACTGCTTGAATGCCTGTGGATGGAGGTCGAGTTACCTAAATTGGAATAATGCATTAAAACTGTGAGTTTTAAGCCCACTCGACAGTGGCAAAACCATCTTTTCTAAAAGCCCACTCGAGGGTGGCAAAACCTGCATTTTAGTCTACTCGCGAGTAGCAAACCACTTTCAAAACAAACATGAAATGTTTTGTTCCAATTTAGGCGATTTGGTCTATACTTGTTTGCTGCGCGCATAACATAGTAATTCTAGCCTAATAACCGGAATAAGAACGCATAATGTTTTCAAAACAAGATATCACGGTTAGTAGAGGCCGATCTTCGGATCGGGCGAGAGGGGGTGCTCATAGCTGACCTTCCCCAATCGTACCCAAGTTCTCGAGCCGAGGCAACTTTGGTGATGACGGACACGTGGCCTTTGGCACCGAGTCAGGGTTTCCTAAATTTCCCCATAAAAAATATTTAGGTGGCGACTTTGGTGATGACGGACACGTGGCCTTTGGCACCAAGCAGTCCATGTTTGGCACTTCTTTTCAAAAATCTGTTTTCTCAAAACGATTTGCCGGATTTGGACTCTTTGGTTCAGATTACGAACCGTAAGACAAATTGAGTCCGAACTGTAGTGAGGCCCCGCGGGCTTGTTACAGGTGTCTGTTGATACATCCAAGATTGAGGCAGTGCAAGATTGGGCACAGCCTAAATGTGTGTTTGAGATCCGCAATTTTCTGGGATTAGCTGGGTATTACCGTCGGTTTGTGAAGGATTTCTCCAGGTTAGCTTCACCG
The DNA here is from genome assembly GCA_030407325.1 of Camellia japonica. Classification (NCBI taxonomy): domain Eukaryota; kingdom Viridiplantae; phylum Streptophyta; class Magnoliopsida; order Ericales; family Theaceae; genus Camellia; species Camellia japonica. The sequence continues at coordinate 6,091,036 of JAPPVO010000003.1, forward strand.
TTGACTAGGCTGACTTGGAAGGGAGTCAAATTTGTATGGAGTGAGACTTGTGAAAAGTCGTTCCAAGAGCTAAAAGTTAGATTGACCACCGCTCCGGTCTTGATTATTCCAGAGAGAGGGTTGGGTTACGCAGTCTATTGTGATGCCTCACGGGAGGGTTTGGGTTGTGTGTTGATGCAAGAGGGGAAAGTGGTTGCCTATGGCTCACGTCAGTTGAAAATACACGAGAAGAATTACCCTACACATGACCTAGAGCTAGCAGCAGTGATCTTTGCCTTGAAAATCTGGAGGCACTACCTTTATGGTGAGAGATTCGAGGTGTTCTCGGATCATAAGAGTCTGAAATATCTGTTTACACAGAAAGACTTGAACTTGAGGCAGAGGAGGTGGATGGAATTTATTGAGGATTACGACTTCGAGTTGCATTATCATCCGGGGAAGGCCAACGTTGTGGCCGATGCCCTTAGCAGGAAACCCATAGGTGATGTACCTTGTATAGCCATCCGAGAGTCGGAGATGTTGGGTGCACTTGGTGAGTTTGATTTGCTTCTGGGCGAATCCGTTGAGGCTGCGGCTTTGTTTTCTGTTGTTGCGCAGCCTACACTTGTGACTAGAGTGTTAGAGGCACAGAGAGGTGACCTTGAGGTAGAATCCCTTCGAGAGAAGATCTCTAGTGGGAAGGTTGAGAAGGGTTTGTCTGAGTATCCCGACCAGAGTGTGAGATACCGAGATCGATTGTTTGTGCCGGAGTCCTGCCGAGAGGAGGTACTCCAAGAGTTTCACCATTCACGCCTTGCAGTGCATCCGGGAGGCACCAAGATGTATCGTGATTTGGGGCGCCAGTTTTGGTGGAGGGGTATGAAGAGAGATGTGGCGGTTTTCGTGTCAAAGTGCCTTACTTGTCAGCAAGTGAAGGCCGAACATCAGAGGCCAGCGGGTTTGTTACAACCCTGGCCTATTGCCGAGTGGAAGTGGGAGCATGTCACTATGGACTTCGTTGTAGGTCTTCCGAGGACTCAGCGGGGTAGTGATGCTATTTGGGTGGTTGTAGACCGATTGACTAAGTCGGCGCACTTCATCCCTATGCGCGTAAGAGATTCGGTAGATCATCTTGCCGACTTGTATATTCGGGACATAGTGAGGTTGCACGGGGTCCTAGTGACGATTGTCTCAGATAGAGATCCTTGTTTTACTGCCAGGTTGTGGCAGAGTTTGCAGAGTGCCTTGGGTACTAAGTTGACCTTTAGCACGGCTTATCATCCTCAGACTGACGGGCAGTCCGAGCGTACTATTCAGATCTTGAGGATATGCTTCGGGGTTGTTTCCTTGACTTTAGTGGGACGTGGGAGAGGCACTTGCCCTTGGTGGAGTTTGCCTACAACAACAGTTTCCAGTCTAGTATTGGTATGGCACCGTTTGAGGCCTTGGATGGCCGACCGTGTAGGTCTCCAGTTTGCTGGGCCGAGGTGGGTGATGCACCTTTGTTGGGTCCGGAGCTGGTGAGGGAAACGACGGAGAAGGTTGAGCTTATCCGTAGGAGGCTTGTTACAGCCCAGAGTCATCAGAAATCTTTTGCCGAGCGTGGGAGGAGACCTTTGGTGTTCGAGGTGGGTGATCATGTCTTTCTGAAGATATCACTTAGGCAGGGATTGATGAGGTTTGGGAAGAGCGGGAAGTTGTCCCCTCGGTTTATTGGCCCTTTTGAGATCCTTGAGAGGATTGGCGAGGTTGCCTATCGTTTAGCTTTGCCACCGTAGTTGTCCGGAGTTCATGACGTGTTTCATGTGAGTATGCTTCGGAAGTATGAGCCGGATCCATCACATGTATTGGATTGGACCGACTTAGAGGTTGATGAGGATGCCTCGTATGAGGAGAGACCGGTTCGGGTCTTGGACAGCCGGGAGCAAGTCTTGCAAGGCAAGACCATTCCGCTAGTGAAGGTTTTGTGGAAACATCACGGAGTGGAGGAAGCCACTTGGGAACGTGAGTTGGAGGTCCGAGAGAAATATCCGGATCTATTTGTGGATGTTTGAGCATGTATTGTATATTTTGTTGTTTTATTGAACCTTAAGAGTATTGAATATATCTTAGGTTGTAAAACATGGTTTATGTTTGGGTTTAATGGAAGTTTGATATAACATTGCATATGTTGAGTATTGTAGAATTGGAAATGTATCATGAACATTAGTTATGGTATGAAATTGTTGAAATTGGAAAGGAAATGCATGTTGAAAAGTATGTGTTGTGAAATGCCTCTTGACAAGAGATGGAATGACCGGTAATGGGTCAAGTGGTTTAATGTTGAAATGTAACATTGTTTAAAAGGAGAAAAACCTGTTTTTGAAAACTTGTGCTTAATTTCGGGGACGAAATTCTTTAAGGGGGGGAGGTTTTAGCGATCCCGGGTTTTACCCCTTGTTGTACAGTGATCCGGACTTGTGTCCGTGGATGTTAGCAGTTGTTTAAATCTTGTTTACGTCCTTTCATACTTTGTATTTGAGTTATAGGATGTGTTGGGCAGGTTTGCTACAGGTTGGTTGAGTTTGGGAGCAAATGGTTGCTGCCCAGAATTTTGGTTCTTCGCTCGAGCGAGAAGTTTGTCGCTCGAGCGAGCTCTTTGTTTTGGATCCTTCGTTCGAGCCAGGGTTTGGTCGCTCGAGCGAGAATCGAGTTTTGTGTCTGGTGGATCGAGCGAGAAGTCTTGCGCTCGAGCATGCGACTGCGTCTCATTTTGACCTGAGAGCTATGTTTCTTGGCTCGAGCGAGTTTTCTTTTGCTCAAGCGAGCGAGGTGTATGTTTTGAGTTTCCTTGCTCGAGCGAGCATTCTGTCGCTCGAGCGTGCTTCTGGGTTGCAGACCTGAAGCTTTGAGTTTTTGGCTCGAGTGAGACTTTCTTCGCTCGAGCGACCAATCCTTCGCTCGAGCGAGCCTGTTTTATATCAGTAGGCAGCAGCGAGGAAAACATCACTTTTTCATCTTCTTCTCTTTTTCAAACCCTAGATCCGAGACCCTCTCTCTCTAAACTTGTCTTCTCTCTAGGATTTCATCTCCCTCTAGTGTGAATCTATCCTAGGTCCTTTGTTAAAAAGATAGAGGGTGACTTGGGCTTTGATTTAATCTAAAAAACTTGGGATTTGGAGCACGTTGGATTTTAGTCTTCATCTCCATTTGAGCTCAAACTTCGAGGTAGGGATACCCTACTCCTTCTCATGAGCTTTTTCTTTGAATTTTGGTATTTGATATGTTGGAGGTTGTTGTGTAATTATGAGAAAGTTTGGGGTCTTTTGTGTAATTTTATAAAAGTTGGGGTTTTGTTTATAATAAACCAATATGCATGTTTGGCATAGAGAGATGAGTTAAATGTTGGATTAGGGATGAAATTGGAACCTTAGGGTTGTTATGTAACTTATGGGAAAAATGCCCTAATTACATAGTTAAATTAATGTGTATAATTAATTTGGTGAAATGAATAATTGAATTGTGAATGTTGATAATATATTCATTTGATGCATTTATCTTCGGTATAGAAATAACTACTTTGGGCTATCGGTGGGGGATAGTCTTGATTGTTGTAGACAATGCATGATGATTAGGCAAACTGAAACTGATCGATTGAGTATGCTATCGAATATAGCGGCTGGAATAATACATTAACTTTATGTATTGAGTGATTGTATATGATCTATGTTTATATACATGTGTTGTGTGGGAGGAGATAGGGGATGTACTCCACGGTTTAGGGGAAGATAGGGGATGGACCTCTAAACCAGATTTTGTGTGACATTGATACAGCACTACAATGTGTATCAAATGTTGATTATGGAAGTGTTAGAATTGATATGATATAGCACTAAAATGTATATCGTTATCAATTGTGAAGTATAGAAGTGATTCTATGTTATGTTGATATAACACCGAAATGTGTATCTTTCGTAAAGTGTGGAAATGATTTATGTGTTATCGATACAGCATTAAAATGTATATCCATCATAAATTTTGAAAGTGAGATGAGTCTAACTCTCCTTAAGTTATTTGGCTAAGGGTTGAGCCCTATTTTCAAACTCAAAGTTGAAAAAGAAATGGGAAATGAAATGTAACATGGACTTAATGTCATAGAATCGGAATATGATATATGTAGATGTATCTGTGTTGACCATCTGTCAACTGCTAATCCTTTAGTCATTGTTCATAGCTGGTTTAGTGTATTTCTGCTGGGCTGTGGCTCACCCTTTATGGGACATCATTTTCAGGTACAGGTAGCATGCCACCTCCAAGGACATAGCTTGGGAGGCTAGAGGCAGACAAACTTTTGTCATTTTGTTATCTTTTGGATGTATTACATGTAAATTCAAGCCAAGGGCTTAACGTGTATTTGAGTTAGAACCTTTTTTTTGTAGCCAAGTGTTAACTTGGAAAGTTGTAAGCCCGTAGGGCATTTGCTTTTGTTGTTAACATGTAATACTCATTGTAATGAACTACTCAGATGAATAGAAGAATATTTATCTTTTATATCAATGCATGTCTAAATTGATGGGTTTGAATATCATTATTTTGAGGGCGTTACAAAAATGGAAGTTCATTCAAGAAACCACTTTACCTTAACGATCAATTTGGAAATTACAAAAAGAAAGGAAGTTGAATAGAAAAGTAAATTGAATAAAAGTGAAAGTTGAAAAAAAATAAAAATGGAAGTTACATGTAATTAATAATGGAAGTTCATTGAAGAAATCACTATACCATAACGTTCTATTTGGAAATTAAATAAAAAATGAAGATGAATTGAAAAACAAATTGAATAAAATTGGAAGTTGAATAAAAATAAAAATGGAAGTTCCATCAAATAAAAAATGGAAGTTCATTCAAGAAACCACTACACCTTAATGATCTATTTGCAAAATAAATAAAAAAGGAAGTTGAATAGAAAAGGAAATTGAATAAAAATACAAGTTGAATAAAAATAAAAAAGGAAGTTGCCTACAATTAACAATGAAAGTTAATTCAAGAAACCACTATACCTTAACGATCTCCTTGGAAATTAAATAAAAAAGGATGTTGAATTGAAAATGAAATGGAATAAAAATGGAAGTTGAATAAAAATAAAAATCGAAGTTGCATAAAATTAAAAATGGAAGTTCATTCAAGAAACCACAATACTTAAACGATCTATTCGGAAATTAAATAAAAAAGGAAACTAAATAGAAAAAGGAAATTAAATAAAAATGGAAGATTAATAAAAATAAAAATGGAAGTTGCATAAAATTAACAATGGATGTTCATTCAAGAAACCACTATACCGTAACCATCTATTGGGAAATTAAATAAAAATGGAAGTCGAATAGAAAAAAAATTGAATAAAAATTGAAGTTGAGTAAAAATAAAAATGCAAGTTCATTCAAGAAACCACTATACTTTAACGATCTATTTGGATATTGAATAAAAATTGAAGTTGAATAAAAATAAAAATGGCAGTTAAATAAAAATAAAAATGGAAGTTAATTCAAGAAACCACTATACCTTAACAGTCTATTTGGAAATTAAATAAAAAAGGAAGTTGAATAGAAAAGGAAAACGAATAAAAATGGAAGTTGAATAAAATTAAAAATGGAAGTTGCATACAATTAAAAATGAAAGTTCATTCAAGAAACCGCTATACTTTAACGATCTATTTGGAAATTAAACAAAAAAAGAAATTGAATACAAAATGAAATTGGATAAAAATGGAAGATGAATAAAAATAAAAATGGAAGTTGCATAAAATTAACAATGGAAGTTCAATCACGAAACCACTATACCTTAACGATCAATTTGGAAATTAAATAAAAAAGGAAGTTGAATAGAAAAAAGAATTGAATAAAAATAGAAGTTGAATAAAAATAAAATGAAATTTCATTCAAGAAACCACTACACCTTAACGATCAATTTGGAAATCAAATAAAAAAAAGAAGTTGATTAGTAATGGAAATTGAATAAAAATTGAAGTTAAATAAAAATAAAAATGGAAGTCACATAAAATTAACAACGGAAGTTCATTCAAGAAACCACTATACCTTAACGATCTATTCGGAAATTAAATAAAAAAGGATGTTGAATCGAAAAGGAAATTGAATAAAAATGAAAGTTGAATAAAAATAAAAATGGAAGTTGCATAAAATAATAATGGAAGTTCATTCAAAAACCACTATACCCTAACGATCTATTTGGAAATTAAATAAAAGAGGAAGTTGAATAGAAGAGGAAATTGAATTATAATGGTTGTTGCATAAAAGTAAAAATTGAAGTTCATTCTAGAAAACAATATACCTTAACGACCTATTTGGAAATTAAATAAAACATGAAGTTGAATAGAAAAGGAAATTGAATAAAAATGGAAGTTGCATAAAATTAAAAATGGAAGTTCATTCAAGAAACCACTATATCTTAACGATCTATTTGGAAGTTAAATAAAAAAGAAGTTAAATAGAAAAGAAAATTGAATAAAAATGGAAGTTGAATAAAAATAAAAATGGAAGTTGCATAAAATTAACAATGTAAGTTCATTCAAGAAACCACTATACCTTAACGATCTATTTGGAAATTAAATAAAAGAGGAAGTTGAATAGAAAAGTAAATTGAATAAAAATGGTTGTTGCATAAAATTAAAAATGGAAGTTCATTCAAGGAACCACTATATCTTAACGATCTACTTGGAAGTTAAGTAAAAAAGAAAGTTAAATAGAAAAGGAAATTGAATAAAAATGGAAGTTGAATAAAAATAAAAATGGAAGTTGCATAAATTTAACAATGTAAGTTCATTCAAGAAACTACTATACCTTAACGATCTATTTGGAAATTAATTAAAAAAGGAAGCTGAATAGAAAAGGAAATTGAGTAAAAATGGAAGTTGAAGAAAAATTAAAATAGAAGTTGAATAAAATTAAAAATGGAACTTCGTTCAAGAAACAACTATACCTTAACAATCTATGTGGAAATAAAATAAAAATGGAAGTTGAAGTGAAAACAAAATTGAATAACAATGGAAGTTGAATAAAAATAAAAGTGGACGTTGCATAAAATTAAAAGTGGAAGTTCATTCGAAAAACCACTATACCTTAACGATTTATTTGGAAATCAAATAAGAAAGGAAGTTGAATAGAAATGGAAATTGAATAAAAATAGAAGTTGAATAAAAATAAAAATGGAAGTTGCATAAAATTAAAAATATAAGTTCATTCAAAAAACCACTATACATTTACGATCTATTTGGAAATTAAAAAAAACATAAAGTTGAATAGAAAAGTAAATTGAATAAAAATGGAAGTTGAATAAAAAAAAATGGAAGTTGCATAAAATTAAAAATTGAAGTTCTTTCAAAAAACCACTATACCTTAATGTTCAATTTGGAAATTAAATAGAAAAGGAAGTTGAATAGAAAATTAAATTGAATAAAAATGGAAGTTAAAATAAAATAAAAATGAAAGTTCCATAAAATTAACAATGGAAGTTCATTGAAGAAACAAATATACCTTAACGATCTATCTGGAAATTAAATAGAAAATGAAGTTGAATAGAAAAGGAAATTGGATAAAAATGGAAGATGAATAAAAATACAAATGGAAGTTGCATAAAATTAACAATGGAAGTTCATTCAAGAAACCTCTATACCTTAACGATCTATTTGGAAAATAAATAAAAAAGGAAGTAGCATAGAAAAAGAAATTCGATAAAAGTGGAAGTTGCATAAAAATAAAAATGGAAGTTGCATAAAATTAAAAATGGAAGTTCATTCAAGAAACTACTATAACTTAGCGATCTATTTGGAATTAAATAAAAAAAAAATAAAGTTGAATAGAAACAAAAATTGAATAAAAATGGAAGTTGCATAAAATTAAAAATGGAAGTTCATTCAAGAAACCACTATATCTTAACGATCTATTTGGAAGTTAAATAAAAAAGGAAGTTAAATTGAAAAGGAATTTAATAAAAATGGATGTGGAAAAAAAATAAAAATTGAAGTTGGATAAAATTAAAAATAGAAGTTCATTCAAGAAATCACTATACCTTAACGATCTATTTGGAAATTAAAGAAAAATGAAAGTTGAATAGAAAACGAAATTGAATAAAAATAGAAGTTGCATAAAAATAAAAAGTGGAAGTTGCATAAAACTAAAAATGCAAGTTCATTCGAGAAGCCACTCTACCTTAACGATCTATTTGGAAATTAAATAAAAAAGGAAGTTGAATAGAAAAGGAAATTCAGTAAAAATGGAAGTTGAATAAAATTAAAAATGGAAGTTCATTCAAGAAACCACTACACCTTAACGATCTATGTGGAAATTAAATAAAAATGGAAGTCGAAGTGAAAACGAAATTGAATAACAATGAAAGTTGAATAAAAATAAATGTAGAAGTTGCATAAAATTAAAAATGGAAGTTCATTCAAAGAACCACTATACCTTAACGATCTATTTGGAAATTAAATAAAAAAGGAAGTTGAATAAAAAGGAAATTGAATAAAAATGAAAGCTGAATAAAAATAAAAATGGAAGTTGCATAAAATTAAAAATGTAAGTTCATTCAAGAAACCACTATACATTAACGGTCAATCTGGAAATTAAGTAAAAAACGAAGTAAAATAGAAAAGGAAATTGAATAAAAATGGAAGTTGAATAAAAATAAAAATGGAAGTTGCATAAATTTAACAAGGTAAGCTCATTCAAGAAACCACTATACCTTAACGATCTATTTGGAAATTAAATAGAAAATTAAGTTGAATAGAAAACGAAATTGGATAAAAATGGAAGATGAATAAAAATAAAAATGAAAGTTGCATAAAATTAACAATGAAAGTTCATTCACAATGGAAGTTCATTCAAGAAATCACTATACCTTAACGATCTATTTGGAAATTAAAGAAAAATGAAAGTTGAATAGAAAACGAAATTGAATAAAAATAGAAGTTGCATAAAAATAAAAAGTGGAAGTTGCATAAAACTAAAAATGCAAGTTCATTCGAGAAGCCACTCTACCTTAACGATGTATTTGGAAATTAAATAAAAAAGGAAGTTGAATAGAAAAGGAAATTCAGTAAAAATGGAAGTTGAATAAAATTAAAAATGGAAGTTCATTCAAGAAACCACTACACCTTAACGATCTATGTGGAAATTAAATAAAAATGGAAGTCGAAGTGAAAACGAAATTGAATAACAATGAAAGTTGAATAAAAATAAATGTAGAAGTTGCATAAAATTAAAAATGGAAGTTCATTCAAAGAACCACTCTACCTTAATGATCTATTTGGAAATTAAATAAAAAAGGAAGTTGAATAGAAAAGCAAATCGAATAAAAATGGAAGTTGAATAAAATTAAAATGAAGTTCATTCAAGAAACCATTATACCTTAACGATGTATTTGGAAATTAAATAAAAATGGAGGTTGAATAGAAAAGGAAATTGAATAACAATGGAAGTTGCAAAAAATTAAAAATGGAAGCTCATTCAAAAATCCACTATACCTTAACGATCTATTTGGAAATTAAATAAAAAAAGAAGTTGAATAGAAAGGAAAAATGAATGACAATGGAAGTTGAATAAAAATAAATTGAGAAGTTGAATTGAAAAGGAAATTGAATAACAATGGAATTTGAATAAAACTAAAAATGTAAGTTGCATAAAATTAAAAATGGAAGTTCATTCAAAAAGCCACTATACCATAAAGATCTATTTGGAAATTAAATAAAAAATAAAGTTAAATAGAAAAGGAAATTGAATCATAATGGAAGTTGAATAAAAATAAAAATGGAAGCTGCATAAAATTAAAAATAGAAGTTCATTCAAGAAACCAGTATACCTTAACGATCTATTTGGAAATTAAATAAAGAAGGAAGTTGAATAGAAGAGGAAATTGAATAAAAATTTAAGTCGAATAAAAATAAAATTGGAAGTTACATAAAATTAACAATGTAAGTTCATTCAAGAAACCACAATACCTTAACAATATATTTAGAAATTAAATAAAAAAGGAAGTTGAATAGAAAAGGAAATTGAATAAAAATAAAAATGGAAGTTGCAAAAAATTAAATATGGAAGTTCATTCAAGAAACGACTATACCTTAACGACGTATTTGGAAATTAAATAAAAATGGAAGTTGAATAGAAAAGGAAATTGAATAACAATGGAAATTGAATAGAAATAAAAGTGGAAGTTGCATAATATTAAAAATTGAAGTACATTCAAAAAACCACTATACCTTAACAATCTATTTCGAAATTAAATAACAAAGGAAGTTGAATAGAAAAACAAATTGAATAAAAATGGAAGTTGAATAAAAATAAAAATGGAAGTTGCATAAAATTAAAAATGGAAGTTCATTCAAGAAACCACTATACCTTAACGATCTATTTAGAAATTAGATTAAAAAAAAAAAAGTAGTTGAATCGAATAGGAAATTGAATTAAAATTGAAATTGAATAAAAATAAAAGTGAAAGTTGCAAAAAAGTAACAATGTAAGTTCATTCAAAAACCACTATACTTTAACGATCTATTTGGAAATTAAATAAAAAAAGAAGTTGAATACAAAAGGAAATTGAATAAAACTTGAAGTCTAATAAAAATAAAAATGGAAGTTGCATAAAATTAACAATGTAAGTTCTTTCAAGAAACCACTATACCTGAACGATTTATTTCGAAATTAAATAAAAAACAAAGTTGAATAGAAAAGAGAATTGAATAAAAATGGAAGTTGAATAAAAATAAAAATGGGAGTTCTTTCAAAAAACCACTATATCTTAACGATCTATTTGGAAATTAAATAAAAAACGAAGTTGAATAGAAAAGGAAATTGAATAAAAATGGAAGTTGCATGAAATTAACAATGGAAGTTCATTCAAGAAACCACGATACCTTAACGATCTATTTGGAAATTAAATAAAAAGGGAAGTTGAATAGAAAAGAGAATTGAATAAAAATGGAAGTTGAATAAAAATAAAAATGGAAGTTTATTCAAGAAACCACTATATCTTAACGATCTATTTGGAAACTAAATAAAAAAAGGAGTTGAATAGAAAAGGAAATTGAATAAAAATTCAGGTTGAAAAAAAAATAAAAATGGAAGTTCCATAAAATTAACAATGTAAGTTCATTCAAGAAACCACTACACCTTAACGATCTATTTAGAAATTAAATTAAAAAGAAAGTTGAATAGAAAAGGAAATTAAATAAAAATGGAAGTTGAATGAAAATAAAAATGGAAGTTCATTCAAGAAACGACTACACCTTAACGATCTATTTGGAAATTAAATAAAAATGGAAGTTGAATAGAAAAGGAAATTGAATAACAATGGAAATTGAATAAAAATAAAAGTGGAAGTTGCATAAAAGTAAAAATGGAAGTTCATTCGAAAAACCACTATACCTTAACAATCTATTTGGAAATTAAATAAAAAGGAAGTTGAATAGAAAAGGAAATTGAATAAAAACTGAGGTTGAATAGAGAGAAAAATGGAAGTCGCATAAAATTAAAAGTAGAAGTTCATTCAAGAAACCACTATACCTTAACGATCTATTTGGAAATTAAATAAAAAAGGTAGTTGAATAGAAAAGAGAATTGAATAAAAATGGAAGTTCATTCAAGAAACCACTATACCCTAACGATCTATTTGGAAATTAGATTAAAAAAAAAATAAAGTTGAATAGAAAAGGAAATTGAATAAAAATTGAAATTGAATAAAAATAAAAATGGAAATTGCATAAAATTAACAATGTAAGTTCATTCTGAAACCACTATACCTTAACGATCTATTTGGAAATTGAATAAAAAAGAAAGTTGAATAGAAAAGGAAATTGAATAAAAATTGAAGTTGAATAACAATAAAAATGAAAATTGCATAAAATAAAGGGGTACTTACCAATCAGTCCTATTAACTAGACTTATTTACCTACAGGTCCTAACTAATAAATTCAACACTATACAAATAAGAAATTGATAAATTTATCACTATAAATTTATTCATAAAAACAAAGAGACTGATAAATTTATTACTATAAATTTATTTATAAAAATAAAAGACTGATAAATTTATCTTTATCACTTAATAAATTTATCAATAGGACTTAATGGGTAATAAGTCTCAAAAGTAGGACCTATTGGTAGTTTACCCTAAAATAAACAATGTAAGTTCAATCAAGAAACCACTATACCTTAACGATCTATTTGGAAATTAAATAAAAAAGGAAGTTGAATAGAAAAAGAAATTGAATAAAAATGGAAGTTGAATAAAAATAAAAATCGAAGTTGCACAAAATTAAAAATGGAAGTTCATTTAAGAAACAACTATACCTTAACGATCTATTTGGAAATTAAATGAAAATGGAAGTTGAATAGAAAATGAAATTGAATAAAAATTGAAGTTGAATAAAAAGAAAAATGGCAGTTGCATAAAATTAACAATGTAAGTTTATTCGAGAAACCACTATACCCTAACGGTTTATTTGGAAATTAAATAAAAATAGAAGTTGAATAGAAAAGGAAAATGAGTAAAAATGAAAGTTGAATAAAAATAAAAATGGAAGTTGCATAAAATTAATAATGAAAGTTTATTGAAGAAATCACTATACTTTATCGATCTATTTGGAAATTAAATAAAAAAAGAAATTTAATAGAAAAGGAAATTGGATAAAAATTGAAGATTAATAAAAATAAAAATAGAAGTTGCATAAAATTAATAATGGAAGTTCAATCACGAAACCACTATACCTTAACGATTTATTTATAAATTAAAAAAAAAAAGGAAGTTGAATAGAAAAAAGAATTGAATAAAAATAAAAGTTGAATAAAAATAAAAATGAAAGTTTATTCAAGAAACCATTATACCTTAACGATCTATTTCGAAATTAAATAAAAAAAAAAGTTGAATAGTAATGGAAATTGAATAAAAATTGAGGTTGAATAAAAATAAAAATGGAAGTCGCATCAAATTAACAATGGAAGTTCATTCAAGAAACCACTATACCTTAACGATCTATTTGGAAATTAAATAAAAAAAAGGAAGTTGAATAGAAAATGAAATTGAATAAAAATGGAAGTTGAATAAAAATAAAAATGGAAGTTGCATAAAATTAAAAATGGAAGTTCATTCAAGAAAACCACTATACCTTAACCATCTATTTGGAAATTAAATAAAAAAGGATGTCAAATCAAAAAGGAAATTGAATAAAAATGAAAGTTGAATAAAAAAAAAATGGAAATAGCATAAAATAATAATGGAAGTTCATTTAAAAACCACTATACCTTAACGATCTATTTGGAAATTAAATAAAAGAGGCAGTTGAATAGAAAAGGATATTGAATTAAAGTGGTTGTCGCATAAAACTAAAAATGGAAGTTCATTCTAGAAAACACTATACCTTAACGATCTATTTGGAAATTGAATAAAACTTGAAGTTGAATAGAAAAGGAAATTGAAAAAAATGGAAGCTGCATAAAATTAAAAATGGAAGTTCATTCAAGAAACCACTATATCTTAACGATCTATTTGAAAGTTAAATAAAAAAGAAGTTAAATAGAAAAAGAAATTGAATAAAAATGAAAATTGAATAAAAATAAAAGTGGAAGTTGCATAAAATTAACAATGGAAGTTCATTCAAGAAACCATCATATTTTAACGATCTATTTGGAAGTTAAAAAAAAAAGGAAGTTAAATAGAAAAGAGAATTGAATAAAAATGGATGTTGAATCAAAATGAAAATTGAAGTTGGACAAAATTAAAAATGGAAGTTCATTCAAGAAAAACAACTATACCTTAACGATGTATTTGGAAATTGAATAAAAAAGGAAGGTGAATAAAAATAAAAATGAAAGTTGCATAAAATTAACAATAGAAGTTCATTCAGAAAACAACTATATCTTAACGATGTATTTGGAAATTAAATGAAAATGAAAATTGAATAGAAAACGTAATTGAATAAAAATAGAAGTTGCATAAAAATAAAAGTGAAAGTTGCATAAAATTAAAAATGGTAGTTCATTCGACAAACAACTATACCTTAATAATCTATTTGGAAATTAAAGAAAAAAGGAAGTTGAATAGAAAAGGAAGTTGAATCAAAATGGAAGTTAATTCAAGAAACCACTATATCTTAACAATCAATTTGGAAATTAAAAAAATAAAGGAAGTTGAATAGAAAAGTAAATTGAATAAAAATGAAAGTTGAAAAAAAATAAAAATGGAAGTTGCATATAATTAATAATGGAAGTTCACTCAAGAAATCACTATACCATAACGTTCTATTTGGAAATTAAATAAAAAATGAAGTTGAATTGAAAAAGAAATTGAATAAAAATGGAAATTGAATAAAAATAAAAACGGAAGTTGCATAAAATAAAAAATGAAAGTTCATTCAAGAAACCACTATACCTTAATGATCTATTTGGAAAATAAATAAAAAAGGAAGTTGAATAGAAAAGGAAATTGAATAAAAATACAAGTTGAATAAAAATAAAAATGGAAGTTGCCTAAAATTAACAATGAAAGTTAATTCAAGAAACCACTATACCTTAACGATCTCTTTGGAAATTAAATAAAAAAGGATGTTGAATCGAAAATGAAATTGAATAAAAACGGAAGTTGAATAAAAATAAAAATCAAAGTTGCATAAAATTAAAAATGGAAGTTCATTCAAGGAACCACAACACTTAAACGATCTATTCGGAAATTAAATAAAAAAGGAAGCTGAATAGAAAAGGAAATTAGATAAAAATGGAAGATGAAGAAAAATAAAAATGAAACTTGCATAAAATTAACAATGGAAGTTCATTCAAGAAATACTATACCTTAACCATCTATTTGGAAATTAAATAAAAATGGAAGTCGAATAGAATAAAGAATTGAATAAAAATTGAAGTTGAATAAAAATAAAAATGGAAGTTCTTTCAAGAAACCACTATACCTGAACGATCTATTTGGAAATTAAATAAAAAAAAAAAAAGTTGAATAGTAATGGAAATTGAATAAAAATTGAAGTTGAATAAAAATAAAAATGAAAGTTCATTCAAGAAACAACTATACCTTAATGATCTATTTGGAAATTAAATAAAAAAGGAAGTTGAATAGAAAAAGAAATTGAATAAAAATTATAGCGATCCTGGTTTCTCTTCCTTTGATTGTTATATTCCAGACTTTAGGTTCCGTGGAGTTGGTGGTTGTATGCCTTGTTGTTATCCTTTAAATTCCGTGTGTTTGAGTTTTAGGATGTATTGGGCGTGTTTCGAACAGGTTGGTTGAGCTTTAGTCTCATTCCTTGTTGCCCAGAATTTTGGTGGTACGCTCGAGCGGGTCCCTTTGCGCTCGAGCGGGCCTTCTTGCGCTCGAGCGGGGTTTACGCACTCTCAGCATTTCGTGCCTCTGCAAAACTTCTGCAGGTGTGTTTTTCACGCTCGAGCGGATTTTCTTACGCTCGAGCAGGTCGCGCTCGAGTGGGTAGCTTCGCGCTCGAGCGGGTAGTTCATTGTCTGTAAAAGTACTGGAAGGGGGAAATCTACGCTCGAGCAACTTTCCCTTTGCGCTTGAGTGGGTGTATTTTGCAGTTGTATCTTGGCGCTCGAGCGGGTACCCTTCACGCTCGAGCGAGTCAAGTTTTTGTGCTTGACGCTCGAGCGTCCTATTTTCCGCTCGAGCGGACCTATTTGTATATCACTTCGGGACATCACCTTTTTGGATCACTTTTTGATTTCCTTTCTCTCTCTTACTTTTTCAAAACCTCCATTGGAGAGCTTCTCTCTCTATAAACACAACTTCTCTCTAGGTATTGATCTAGTTTGAGTGATCTACTCCCTTTGTCCCTTTGTAAAAAGTGTGGAGTTTGTTGTGGCTACCTATCAATCCGAAAATTTCTTGGTTTGGAGCACTTCGAGATTTCTTCATCTTCTCCATTGGGTTTCATCTTTTGAGGTAGGGATTCCTACTCATCTTTATGGGCTTTAACCTAAGTGTTGAGCTTTTTTGTATAAATGGTTTGATTTGGGGAAATTAGGGTTTGTAATGTGTTGTATTGAAAAGGGGGGATTTTTGCTCTTTTGATTCAAACATATGTGTTTTGGGTCTAAAAAGGAGGTTATTGTTGTTGTTGTTAATATTTGGACCTTGGGGTCAATATTGAGAAAAATGGGGAAAATGCCATGTTTGGGTATAATTGGGTCATTAGTGTAATTAATGACAATTGTTATGGAAGAGTGAGATTGGGTTGGAAATTATGAAATTGACTCATTATGAGATAGAATGGTGGAGTTGGATTTATTAATCACTCATTTTGAAAATGTTGAAATTATATATCTGTTGAGGTATTTAGTATCTGTTTAGAAATAACTGCTTTGGGCTATCAGTGGAGGATAGTTTTGATTGTTGTAGACAATGAATGATGATTAAGTGAACTAAAACTAATCAATGGAATATGTCATCGAATATGACGGTTGGAATAATACATCAAATTTATGTATTAATTGATTATGTATATGATACGTGTTTATATACATTGTATTGTGTGGGAGGAGATAGGGGATGTATTCCACGGTTTAGGGGAAGATAGAAGATGGACTCCTAAACCGGATATTGTTTGGGAGGAGATAGGGGATGGACTCCATGGATACAGCAAATACGTGTATCTATTCAATTATTGATACAGCAAATCTGTATATCACTTGTGAAGTATGGAAGTGTATTATGTGTTATTGATATAGCGAATCTGTGTATCTAGTATGGCTTATGGAAGTGTTTTGTTATGAGTGTATCTCATTTAAATTGTTGAAATGGAAGAATTATTGATATGAGATGTGATCTCATCTAGAGTATATGGCCAGGTTTTGAGCCTTAGTTATGAATTGAGAAATTGGATAAGAAATGAAAAATGTAATGAAACATGGACACATTATCATGTAATTGAAAAGGACTATGAATTGGTTTACGTGAGTTAAACATTTATCAAAAACTAATGTCTTAGTTATTGCTCATATTATGTTTAGCATATCTCTACTGGGCGTTGGCTCACCCTATATGGGACATCATTTTCAGGCACAGGTAGCATGCCACCTCCAAAGACGTAGCTTGAGAGGCTTAGTGGCTAGGGCATCTTTTTGTGATTTCCATTTTTGTATTACATGTATATCAAGCCAATGGCTCATTTTGTGTAGAGTTAGTACTCTCTTTTTGTAACCAAGTGTTGACTTAGAAAGTTGTAAGCCTATAGGGCATTTACTTTTGTTGTCAACATGTAATACATTTTGTAATGAATACTCAGATGAAATCTAATTATGCTTATTTCTCTTATGTCTAAGCATGTCTTGAATGTTTGATTATGGGTTTATTTTGAGGGCATTACATGAATAAAAAGAGAATTGAATAAAAATGGAAGTTGAATACAAATAAAAATGGAAGTTCATTGAAGAAACCACAATACCTTAACGATCTATTTGGAAATTAAATAAAAAAGAAACTTGAATAGAAAAAGAAATTGAATAAAAACTGAAGTTGAATAAAAATAAAAATGGAGGTTGCATAAAATTAACAATGTAAGTTTATTCAATAAACCACTATACCTTAACGATCTATTTAGAAATTAAATAAAAAAGGAAGTTGAATAGAAAAGGAAATTGAATAAAAATTGAAATTGACTAAAAATAAAAATGGAAGTTGCATAAAATTCACAATGTAAGTTCATTCAAGAAACCACTATACCTTAACGATCTATTTCAAAATTAAATAAAAAAGGAAGTTGAATAGAAAAGGAAATTGAATAAAAATGGAAGTTGCATAAAATTAAAAATGGAAGTTCATTCAAAAACCACTATACCTTAACGATCTATTTGGAAATTAAATAAAAAAAGAAGCTGAATAGAAAAGGAAATTGAAAAAAAATGGAAGTTGAAGAAAAATAAAAATGGAAGTTCCATAAAATTAAAAATGGAAGTTCACTCGAGAAACCACTATACCTTAATGCTCTATTTGGAAATTAACTAAAAAAGGAACATAAATAGAAAAGAGAATTGATTAAAAATGGAAGTTGAATGAAAATAAAAATGCAAATTCATTCAAGAAACCACTATACCTTAATGATCTATTTGTAAATTAAATAAAAAGAAAATTGAATAGAAAAAGAAATTGAATAAAAATTGAAGTTGAAAAAAAATAAAAATAGAGGTTGCATAAAATTAACAATGTAAGTTTATTCAATAAACCACTATACCTTAACGATCTATTAGGAAATTAAATAAAAAAGGAAGTTGAATAGAAAATGAAATTGAATAAAAATGGAAGTTGAATAAAAATAAAAATGAAAGTTGCATAAAATTA